>OX402588.1:6250000-7500000 GCA_948098905.1 Tiliacea aurago
TTCTGGGACAAATAAAATTATTTTTCTTTCTTTCTTTCTCAACACTCCGAGAAAACAAGCATGATGTCATGTTATGTATTTTTTTACTAAAAATTGTTTTCAAATGTCCTGCAAAAACTTAACATTCTTCTTTTTTAAATAAACTGAATGCACTAGTCTTTATAATACCCTGAATTGACTTGTAGAAATATAAGGAAATCCAAACTATTATGTATTTTAATTTAATATATTTGTTTAAGTGTGTTTTTTTTTCTAATACCACTTCACCTTTTCAGGTAAAATCATAGAAATTAATGGAAAAACATTATTTCTGTTCCAAAACTACACATTCTCGAGACAAAGTTCATCTTCCCGACATAGGTACTGTTCGCAAAGGGCGAGCCAGAGATGTGGAGCCAAGCTGGTTCTGAACGAAGATGGAACTATTGCAGTACCTTCGACTCCTCATAATCATAATCCTCCGAAGATAGTACGGTCCAATGGGAGATATTTTAAAGTAGGATAGATTCTAAAATGGAAATATAAATTCGTGACATATTCATGAGACTCCCGGGGGTCGCGCAACACGACTGTGTGGATCGCCCGGAGGACACGGTGGAGCATACGGTAGAGGTCTGCCCGGCTTGGATGGAGGACCGCCGTGTCCCCACGATCGGCGGCGGCGATCTCTCGCGTCCGGCCCTGGTTCAGGCCATGGTTCGGAGCAAGAGTGCCGGGATGGGAGGCCGTCACCTCCTTCTGCGAAAATTTAAACATTTATATCTGTAACTTTTATGGTGTACATAATAAAGAGTATTCTATTCTATTCTATTCTATTCCAATGCTTGCGAAGGAGGAGGCGGAATGCGTGAGGGAGAGGCAAGGTTCGCGGCCTCGCACCCCTAGTCGCCGCAGGAGACGCCCCGGGCGTCGGGAGTCGCAAGTAGATTTCCGGCCACCGTAGGCGCGGGCTTGCGGACGGTGAGCGATGTAGCTTACCGTCCGATAAGGACCAGGCCCTGATCGACGGCGCGTTGTATTCCACGCGCGCCTCAAAGAGTTGTCAGTACCAACTGACGGGGTCCGTTAGGGCCAATGCCTGCCAGTGTTGCGAGTTTGTCCGAAAGGGATATCGTGGCCCTGGCACACAGGCAAATGAAGGAATACGGGTGGGTTTAGTCAGTAAAAGTCTGACACGCCCTCCAAGTTATTTGATATATTCCCACCCAGAAAAAAAAAAAAGGGTCGCGCGCAGTATGAATGAATGAATGAAATACACTGACCCCAGCGTGGTTAAACCAGACTCGATTACTCGATTGGACCCAAAGATTAACACTACCCCTGAAGCCTCATGTTTCATAGGACTACTGAGACCATTGTATATCAAAGAGTAGACCAAGGGGCGCGATAATGGTACGGAAGACGTGCCCTTCGGATATGCAAGGATAATTAGATCCGTACGATTATTAATTTTGTTGTTGTAAGACTTGATAGTTTTTTAGGTACACTACACTATTTAAGTGTTTTATAGAAATTTCAGTGCAGTTTTAAATTAGATAATCTCTACTCAGTATTTGTAGTCGTTTTAAATATCTGTTGTTACTTCAAAAACTATGCCTTCATTTTCTCTTTTAGAAATAAGCCGTAGATACTTAACTTTTCGTGTATATTAGTAAGCTTTTTTTCCTATGTGTTCATAATTAAAGAATAATATATACCTTTTGAGCGCGGTTTCACTTGAATCCTTAAGACCTCCTACATGTACCCGGATATAAAGTATCCTTTAATATAATATTAAGTTAATTCAAGTCGTAGGTACACCTGTTTCTGAATTGTATCATCTATCATGCATTGCATATAATTCATTTCATCAAAAGTTTGTAACTAAATAAAGATTTGGCTAAAAGGTTCCGGCAACCAGGCCATTAAATTAATATTAAAAAAAGAGTTTGTAGTTAAAGACTTGTCAAATTGCATTGATGAAGGCTCGCGAAATTCATAGTTTTTTTTTGCAAAAATAGGAAAATTTTGAATTTCGCGTGCTACTTTGTAGGAATCACTTTAGTACTTTGTGGGACACTAAACGCCCCCAGACGTAATAACAATAAAACTTTTATTGTCTCTAACCGATTAAGTAATGCTTAAGTAGAATTTGACTAGTTCTGAACTTTCTAATTCTCAATTCAGAAACCTGGTGTACGACTACGGGTGCGCTAAATTCCATCCGAATTCGTTTAGCCTTTAATTACAGCGTTATGAAGTTACAAAGATCAAAACCAATGCATTACTTTACAAACCTTTAAAACCAACATGTCGAGTCCTTTATTCAATTGTCAAGTTTCCCGTCGGTAGGATTACGTTCCCATTCTTAGGTACCTTTTTTAGTCTAAAAAGGTACCTAACTCATGCATGAATTTCTTACATGAATGTAAGAAAATCCCTTTATTTAGCAGACTTATTCTGCACATAACATATTCTGCAAATTAAAAGTGTAAGGGCGATTTTCACCAATGATAACTGAACGCGATCACCACATAAACTATGTTTAAGAGCTGTCAGTGTCATTATTTTCTTTGTAATATTGACACTGACAGCTCATGAACTCGGTTTAGATGTGTTGATTACGTTCAGTTTGATTGGTGAAATTGGCACTAAGTAATATTTTATCTCAGTTTAAATGGATTCAGGTTGATAAGTACGTAACCGTAGTAAGCACAGGATCGACCGAGTTCAGGCAAATAAGCAACTGTGCTCTATTTTAATTGTTAAGTAACTAATTGTAAATGTTATTTATTATTATTTATTTATTTTAATTATGTTTTCAGATGAATATAAAGTAATTGTATTAAACAGGAAGAGGACGGTTTTATACAAAAACTTTACGTTCTCGCGGCAAGGAGCTTCGTATTGTAACCAGTATTGCTCACAGAAGCTGAGTAAGGATTGCAAAGCAAAACTCAAGTTGAACAAAGATGGAACTCTTGCGCACGCGCATAACGTCCACACTCACCCACCACCGAAACTATTTCAGGGGGCTTTTGGGCAATATTTTAGGTTATAAGTAGATTTAATTATGGACGTGCAGTAGCACACCATTAACATAATTTTGGATGATATGTAACATTGTAGATTAGAAAGAGAAATAATACGTCCTATAATATAATGTAAATGAGAAACACCAGCATAGCTATTCACAACCATTCGACAGGTTTCCGAATCAAAATGACATATTTTCGGTTACCTGATTTGGCTACCGTAAATAGCCGTCGGCAAAATCATCATCATCACTTCGGCCCAAAGACGTCCACTGCTAGAGATAGTCCTCCCACAAGGGGGTTTTGCCATGAATTCCACGCAATCAATAGCTATGCAGAGGGCCTAGACAAACTGACATTCAATCAGTGATAACGATGGAGGGGGAACGCCTTTAAGGCGATACCAAAATAAATGGGGGGCTTTTTCGTAACCACTTATTTCACTATTACATAAGAACAGCATGTATGGATTTAATTATTGGATATGTGTATTGACTATTTGATTAATATTCTGACTAAAGGAAAACGGAATTGGGTTAAATTTCCTCGATAGAATTTAATTCCGAAAAGACCTCTACTTTTTATATTTTTTTCTATAATTCTAAATTCCTATGTGATTTTATTGCAAAATTGCATTCATAAATATGTGTATTATGTAATTGAAAACTCTGACTGAAAATATTTTTGGAACATATCTTAATTTATTTTTAAACAATTTTTATTTGGGTTCCAGCGCATTGTTGCGCTCTCTTTTTTCGCATGTTACGTATCACCGTAATGTATTAGATCGACATAAGCTACAAAAAAATCGTTTTATTTATATGCAAAACGCTTTGAAAGTGATTGCTACTAATCTAATACTAGCTGCGCCCCGCGATTTCCCCCGCATTAGTCTCGATCCCGTGAGAATATGGGGATAAAAAGTATCTTATGTCCTAATCCAGATCATGGTCTACCCATGTGCCAAATTTCATCCAAATCCGTTCAGCCGTTTTAGCGTGAAAGCGAAGCAAACAAACAAATTCACTTTCGCTTTTTTATTATTAGTTAGGATTCCGAATACGTAAAAAATCACGCTGTTATTACTATTAGGGCTCCGTATGTCCGAAGGAATAACGAAACCCTTATAGGATCACTCATGTGTCTGTCTGTCTGTAACAGCCAATTTTCTCCAAATCTAACGGCCCGATTAAGTTGAAATTTTGTACATATATCAATTTCTGTGACCCAAACATGGAAGTGTTACGTAAATAAATGAATTTTGGTTATGGGCCACTTACAGGAAAAAAAAAAGTTTCAAACTGTTCTGTATGACATATCAAATGAAAGGGGTGGAGTGTGAGTCTCAAGTATAATATTTTTTTTTTATAATTTTAACATAAATAGTTTTAAACTTATTTAAGAAATTACATCATTCTCCCATATCTCCTAAACGACTAAGACTCAAGTTTTGAAAAAAATACATAATATAATTCTATACATATAGATTACAGGAAAACCTATAAGAAGTATAATTATGGTCTTAAATACAAACTTACATTTGCAGTTGGAATGTATCGGAGAACATGTTTTTCAACTACAATGCTAAGTTTGTTCTTGGGATAAATTCATCTCAATTATGGAACCCTTCATTGTGCATGGTGCGACACACACTTGGCCGGTGTTTTTTTGACGAAAGATAATGTTGAACCAGTCATCAGGACTCCTGCGGGGCGAGCACGGCCTACTGTGACATGACTTGAGTCACACATTTTATCACAGTTTGAGCGATAAAACTGTTTTGTCATAAAATGCTGGTACAATTTGACATGACATAATTTATCATGTCTTGTCACAAACGTCTTAGCACGCCCGTGCTCGGCCCGCTGACGATTGAAAGAAATAGAACAATCTTTTAAATTCGTTTAGCGCTAAATGTATTTAGTGATTTGTCGTGCAAGCATGCATAATACTTTTTAGACTTATGATCAATAGGTATTAGTTTTGTTTTAAAATCTACAATTTCATTGTATTCGTATTTTTCCTGTTTTCCACCTAGGCGAGGTAAAAACACAAACTTATGTATCTCAGTAAGCCGCAGCAGTATCTGTGTATCCCGCTGTCCTTATTTAGGTACAGAAGGCTACACATCAAGGTATACAATTCCAGTATACGCTGACCTCTCATTGTACGGAAATCCTACACAATGCGAGATCAGCTTAAACTGGAAATGATTATGATTGATGTGTAGCTGTGTACCTATGTGCTCGCCTATGACTTTGTTAGAATTCCTTAACAAAAATGGGGAACATAAATGATGTATAAAAAAAAAATATTATAAAGTAGTTGAAATAATAAAATAGTTGATTAATAGGTACACCTTTTTTTTCTTTAATTGGGATCTTGTCCTTAAAGATTTTAAATATTTAAGGTAATAAAAGAATTTATAGGTATTCAAAGAGAAGATAATACATACATTTTGAAGGCGGTAGAAGCCGATGAAGAGCCATCTACGAGTGGATAGAATTCTTTGATTGGTACCTTTTCATACCTTGGTAAACTTTTTCCGCCAAACAAGATTTATATTTTGACATGGCTTAAACCATAGAGCTAGTTTTTGTAAATAAGAACGTAACAGTGATTGAAATACCGTCCTATATACAAAACTGAAAATTTAGTTCGGTACTAAGTAGTCAGTTTTGTGTTTAGGAACTTTACCATAGTCGGAATAAAGTTCGAAATTCAATAATGGCGCCATGTTTTAAACCTGGGTCTTCTTTAAATAAGGGGGTATGTGTTTGAAGCTAATCTAATAAATAAACTTCTAATTAAGTATAATATTTTTCGACGAATTATACCAAGCGCCTCCACATAATTTCTGTTGAAGGTTAAAAGACTGATTCGGATTATGAGACTGACTGGAGTTATTCTCATTAATTTTTTATTTTACAGAAAGCTTACAGACTAATAACACAAAATTATGCTTTAAGGTCCAAGTTTCACTCACCAAGAACAGAGCACTGACAGTAGCGACTCAACGGGGTATTCCAGAACTAGAGCAAAAGAGAATATTGAACTGCGGAAAGGTGAGGAGGTAAGAAGAAATCTCATTGAGTTCTTGTGGGCAAACCGGTTAAAAGAAGACTAATTAAAAACTAGCGTCACGTACAGCCTGATGAAAACTTTTTTGCGGCTTGGAACTTGAGGTGAGCCGCTGCGCAATTACAAACCCACGTGTCAGCGGGGGTGGTGGTGCGGTGCTGCGCGAATTGCGCACTTCAGAGCCGCCATAAAGTTTGTCGCTTTCTATACAGTCCTATACATAAATACTTTACATTTACGCAAAAATCATAAGCGATTTTCTCGTAAATTAACGATTGCAATTTTGAAAATGTCCTTTGTCATAATTGTATGGTTTAGAAAATACTATGTTCGTAACATCATACAATTTGTATTAATAACTCAGGGGAAAATCGCTTTTGAATCTTGCGTAATGTAACATATTTATGTTCATTAATGTAATTAAGGGGCCGGCGTAGCATGCGTAGTTCATACAAACGTAATACCAAAATAATTTGTAAATCAAACATATTCTTAAGGTAGTGTGTCTTTATTCCGATTGGAATTCAGAATATCTAGGTTCCCAAGTATATATTTTGGTATAACGTTTGTATAAACTGACGGCACGATTGGCGCAGTTAGTTAAGCAATTGACTGCTGCGCTGCGTGTCGCGTGTTCGATTCCCGCACGGAACAAATATTTGTATGACCTACAAGTAGTTGTTCCGGGTCTGGCTGTTTGTGTATGTGAATTTAAATGTTTGTAAACGCACCCACAATACAGGAGAAATTCCTAGTGTGGGACAACGTTTAAAAAAAAAAAAAAATGCTACGCATCCATCGCCGGCCTCTTAAGCTGAGACTGATAATCGTTACTTATTGCTTTGGCATAAGTTGCCATCTCTATCTTGCACTTGTAGTTTGACAGTTGTGTGACAATGACAGGAATAATGCTCAGCCAAAGTAGATACAACGTTACAAGGTTCTTTTGCCGCGTGGTCAAAACCAGGCCCAACGCCGCCATTTTGTTGTGTTAATTACATTTCTGTGACAAGTTCACAAAAGTTTATCAACAACGCCTCCCTGTCAATGTCATTTAGACGCCAACAGGGGGCCTAAAATGGATGCTTTGGCAGAATCATAATATGATCTGTGTACAATTCATACATCCCGCAATTCATCTGCTATTTGACATTAGACTTCATTAGAGCAATTCATAATTTGTGGACCATTTTTCTAAACTCCATACAAAACTGTCAAACAGATGAATTGGGGGATAAGAATTGTACGCAGATCATATTATGATTCTGCCAAAGCGTCCATTTTAAGCCCCCAGATCCTTATAGCAATCTGTGTGCTAAGTAACGTTTATCAATATCGGCCTTCAAGTTGCCATCTGACTTTATACTGAGCCGGAGCCCGGCGGAGAGAAAGAAATGTGATTTTTTATTATGTCAAGAAACGTACCTAAAGTCGGACTTTTAATTAGTTGCAGTGAAACGACACTTCCTAATGTCATTTCGTTAAAAAATGTTCTAAGTTATTGACGAAATGACAGTAAGAAGTGTAATTTTACTGCAGCTAACTAAAAGTCCTAGTGTAATTTCTTTCTGGTCTTTTCTATGTGTCTTTAGAGTTCAGTAGGCGCCTGAAAAGGTAAAACTGAGCCTTTACACCTAAGATCATTTGTTTTGATCAGGAAAATGTTTTTCTTTGCTTCTAATAGTATTTTAATGCCATTTACATACTTTAGCCAAAGAAAAAGAAGCTACGTAAAAACATGTTGCTGCAACTAAACAATGTTGCGTAACTTTTGTTAACCATGACTACCGATTCAATGTCGTTGCGTCTACCAAATTGATGAGAGAGTAATCGTAGTGTGATGTTAATTATATGTTATAGTTTATTGTATGAATACCATCGGTGTATTGTATGTAATTTTTTTGTAATGTGCGTTTTGTTTGTGCAAAATAACGATTTTTTGTTCTATGTTTTTTTTTAAGTTAATAATAAACATGTGAACCAAAATGCCGTTTATTTATCATTACATATTATAAAACAAAGTCCTCCTGCCGCGTCTGTCTGTCTGTCTGTCTGAACGCGATAAACTCAAAAACTACCGAACGAATTTTCATACGTTTTCACCAATGGACGGACGGACCTTCCTCATGAATCACTATTCATGAGGAAGGTTTAAGACGCAGATATATGTCAATTACCGTGAGTGGTTAGCTTGCGTGTTCCGTACTGAGCTCACGCAACGCGTCGTACGTTCAGCCAGTAATAGGACTCGCCCATCAAGGAGCGCTGTACCCAATTTGACGCATTATTAATTTATTAAACACAAAACAAAGGTATTTTAATAAAACGCGTATACGTAAAAGATCAATAATTAAATTATCTTTAAATTGGTGTGGGTTTCAGAAAAATACGCTTTTAGATTTTGCGCCATTCTCAGTTTTTTATCCGCGTTAGACATAACTTTACTAATTAATTTCACTATGTAATATAAACATAATCTAAAATATTCACATACTCGTATTATGTTATTGAGAAAATGCTCTAAATTAAACAAATATTTTTTTCAAATCATTAAAACTACTCGTTTAGACGTGATCTTCAGTATAAAATCATTAAAAGTCGGTTATCGTCGCCTTAAGCGAATTTACACCAAACTGACTGACACCAAATGACTGAAATATGACGATGATTGCTGAAGATGTCGGAAAAAATCATACCGACCGCGAGCTTTAGTGCGCCACGTAAACCGTAAGAGATACGTGCATAAAAATTTCCCCGACAACATAATATAATTATTATGTCAATCTTCTAAGGATGACCCTCAGTACCTAACCATTTTTATTTTACAGATTTTCTAAAAATGCAATTGTTATTTCTGAAGCTATTTTGACCGGTATATTATTAATTCTTATCCAAAAAAATAGAGATCTTATAGATTAAAATATGCCGTGACGTCATACCGTTTCAATGAATACTTTAAAATATATCACATTCAAAATTACGCGTAACAAAATAATTATGGTTGAGGGCGGCGCGGCGCTAGCACATGAGTCAATGACCTTTTCCTCTGCTATTACTACGACAGTAAAAACAGCTGAACAGATTTGGATGAAATTTGGCACAGAGATAGTTAATAACCTGGTTTTACATATAGGATACTTTAATCCCAGTGGTCCGTTTTCGAGGGATAATTTCCGACCTCAGAATGTGTTTGTGCCTCAATTTGTGAGCGTGGTCATGTCCGATATAATTTTTTAATTATATTTTCCAAACCTTACTCTTTCTATTACAATAAAAATTTGAATCATTTTCATCTAAACTCTTTGTTTTATTTTGTTTTAAAAAACAAAGTTCTTGTTGAAAAACCCTTTTTTTACCCGTTTTACTCGTACAAAATTGTCCTGGGTTCTTCTTCTATAATCTCTATCTGGCAGAATCTTGATGCTCCGAAATTAATTTGGCATAACACACTTGACATAATTTTCTTTAAACTAATATTATTAAGGCATAAAAATTATTTAATATAATTATTGTTTGGCCGAATGTTTATATGTCCGAATTTACAATGGCATCCCTTTATGATGGCAGAATTTTATTTGGCATAATTACCTTTGGCAAAGTTAACATTCCGCATAATTTCATTTAGCATAACTTTTATTTAAAGCGACGATTATTTGGTATACATTTCACTTGGTATACTATGAAGATGGCAGACCATGCTTACTGCATGTTGCATGCTCGCTTGCATGCTGCATGCTTGTTGCATGCATGGTGTAAGCTTGTTTGCATGCTGCATGCTTGCTGCATGCATGGTGCATGCTTGTTTGCATGCTTCTTACAGGGAAATAAAAACCACATAAGTTCAAAATCAACTGTTTTAATGAGTGATAAACTGATAATACATGCAGAAAGATAATTAAATACTTAATGAATTAAACTAAATACATAGACAATTTACGTTAAACTATTCTTAATTAGCTCCTATTGCCTTCATAAATACAGTTTCAGTGTAATCTGATATGAAATGTATACCAAAAGACGATTCTGACTGTGAACTTTCTGCGATATGATGGTTCTATTTTTTAATTATAATGGATATAAAATGTATGCCTAAAGATGATTCTGACTTACAAACTTATGAATCTTGAATGTATGATAAATGAGTGTCTGCCAAACGATTTTCTGCGAAATGAAGTTTATGCTATCAGTAATGCAAAATAATATTATGACAAAAAAAGTTCTGCCATAAAGGGTAGACCCAATTGTCCTTAGTCCGTACTGTTGTTTTGAACCTGTATATATGTTCAAGAAGTGCCGAGGTAGGCAGTAATACAAGTAGTTTACTGATAATCCGTTTATTATTTGTTTTACCCCATATCACTTTACCTTTACCTAGGTAAATATTTTTTTAGTCTTATAGTGAAGACTTGTTTTTGTTACAAATATTGTAGTACAAATTAGTACAAATATTAGTATAAATATTAGTACAAATATTGTAGTCAGAGTATTTGAATTAAAATTATATGTTTTATTCAGATAATATTCAAGTAGCCCCAGACAAAACGAAATAATTGAGACGGACGTCGAAATTTGTAAGTAAATGTTTTGTAAGATCTAAAGATGCTGTTTAATTGTTACAGAAGCCATTCAATTATCGCCACCCAGGAGGCGCAATGAAATTGTGACATTCGTGCAATATACGTAAGTATATATTTCATTAGATCTATAGATATTACTAGCTGCGCCCCGCGGTTTCACCCGCGTAAGTCTCGATCCCGTGGGAAAGCCACCCTTAACACTTAGGGGTGTACAAAATAGATAGTAGCCGATTCTCAGACCTACTGAATATACATATAAAATTTCATCAAAATCGGTCAAGCCGTTTCGGAGGAGTATGGTAACTAACATTGTGACACGAGAATTTTATATATAAGAAGATTGTATTTTAAGAGTTACCCTGATGTTAAAAGTTATTATCAGTAAATTTATACAAAAATAACAGCAACTTTTATTTATCGAAAAGTGACTTTGGTATTAGTTGTTCCTAATTATATGTCAGCTGCTGTAACTGTAAAAAAAAAACCTGTTTGGCATAGGTGATTCCTGATCTTTTAACAAAGTCCATTATTTTTGGTCACATACGTGAAGGCAAATTGTAGTAAAAATTTAGGTTAATTTGAGACTTAAGACGCAGATGTATGCCAGTGACCTTGAGTAGTTAGCTTGCGTGTTCTGTACTGAGCTCACGCAACGCGTCATACGTTCAGCCAGTAATAGGACTCGCCCATCGAGGAGCGCTATCCCCAATTTGACGCATTATTCATTTATTATACACAAAACAAAGGGTATTTTAATAAAACGCGTATACTAAAAGATCAATAATTAAATTATCTTTAAATTGGTGAAGGTTCAGAAAAATACGCTTGGTAAATTTTGCGCCATTCTCAGTTTTTTATCCGCGTTAGACATAACTTCACAAATTAATTTCACTATGTAATATAAACATAATCTAAAATATTCCCATATTAACTTATTGAGAAAATGCTCTAATTTATCATATATTTCTTTTAAATCATTAACACTACTCGTTTAGACGTTATCTTCAGTAGAAAATCATTAAAAGTCAGTTATCGTCCCCTTAAGTAAAGACTACACAATATATTTATTTCAGAAAACAATATGGTAGCGGAAGTTAAAGTCAAATATTGACGACCGCGAAATATCACAATAAGATTGTTTTTTTCCTGAGGTTAACGACAAGGAATTTGACGTGGTAATTGACGAGTGGCTAGGACTGGCTGATGACCTAAGACACTGTGACATGGACATTGGAGAAGAGGACTGATGAACTGGCACAACGCTTCGGCGGAGCCTGCAGTTTGCGCTAACTTGACGTCTCACGAGGCCCGTTTACTGGACATAGGAGACCGACAGAATGACCTGTCGATGAGAGAGTTTGTACCACGTAACTGTTACGATTTTGAATAGACTAGAGACCGACAGATTTCTACAGGACGACCGGGAATTAATTCCCGATTCTTTGAAGAGAATGACAAAGACAGAACTTTGACAAAGGGAAATAATTGCAAGCTACTATGCCGATTTGTCGGTAATTGTATGGCGTGATTCTAACCTAGTTAGCATGATCTCGACGTACCATTGCCTCCAAATCGGTACGAGTCAAAAATATAACCGACCGACTTAAACTTAGTATTGTATTTATTTTATTTTGTTATTTTTATCTTATTGCATCATATGCAGCATCAGTTAACGTCATCCCGTAAACGCCGGCTGTTGCTGAAAACCAGCGCTGGTGCTCTCTCTCGCATAGGGTCGCAGCATTATCCTGCGCGATGGCCATTTAGCGTGGATATGACGCATATTTTCTCCCATCATGTTGTTTTCGTCTTTGTGTTCTTTTTTTGCGTCACGTTTACCGCAAATAAACGTTTTTGCTTTTTTTTCTTTTAATGTCAAGAACTGGACTGACACCGACAGCCACGGGCAGACCTCAACTCGAGCACCGTCATTTTCCGGTTCGAACCGGCTTTAAAAAGAGTCGCTGTTGGTTGTGCGCCCAGCGAAAAGGCACCGCCAGAACCGTATGGAAGTGCCTACAGTGCGACGTAAACCTCTGCATTGACGACTGCTTCATGAAGTACCACATATAGGTTGAGTTGTTTTACACAAAAAAATAAAAGGTAGCTCGATACAAGTGTCTTAATGAAAATAAAATAAAATTATAAATTGTTTTTGTTTTTAATTAAAAACCCCAACTAAAACCAAAGATAAAACGACTTAAAAATGCAATTTATGAATTAAAACAAATTTATGAATACATTTTTTTTTTTTTTGTTGTTTGGATCAGAATTTTGGGCTACAAAAGTGATTAATGAAAGGCAATTGCATGCAGCTGAGATGACAATGCTAAGAAGGATGTGTGGTGTTACCCGAATGGATAGAATAAGAAATGAGTATATAAGAGGAAGTCTGAAATTGACACCGGTGACTGAAAAATTGTGTGGAAAAAGGTTGTCATGGTATGTGATGCGGATAAATGCGGGACATGTCGTGACGAAAGTTTTGAGTATGCATGTGGATGGCTATACGAGTAGGGGAAGACAGAAGAAAAGATGGATGGACTGTGTGAAAGATGATACGGGTAGAAAGGGAGTGACTACCGCGATGATAATCAACCGATTATCCTTTAAAGTTAAAGTTCGTGAGCACATTCGTAAGAAGCTGGCAGCATCATCACAACGGTAATGTTTTCCCATTTATTGTTTGGTTTGTTGGTATAATCGTGTATTTATAAGGTCTTATATTTATTTATAATTAGGTATATATATTATATTTAAAGTTTTTAATAGGTATATGTATGTATATCCTTAAATTTAAATAAATATTTATTACACAATTTTCGTTATTGCACCTACCACTGCTTGTCTCTGCATCACCCAAAGGTTGACTGGTAGAAAATGCCTATGAGTATTTTTCAAAAAAAAACGTACATTTGTGAATAAAAATGATGTCGTTATTTTGAAAAGTATAAAAGTCAGTAAATAATTCTTGTAACTTTTAATCTTCACGTTGTATTTGACAGTAAATACTAAATTAATTCGTAAACAGTCTCATGACTTAGTATTCTATGTATTTTTTTCAAAAATATTTAAAGTAATACCACTCAAAATTTTGGTTCCATACAAAAAACGTAGTGTCACTGTTAGCTTTAATTTATTTGGATTCGTTAAAATGGCTTTTATGTTCAATTTATTACGCGTGATTTGTACTTAATGTGTTATACATGTCGGGATAGGTTCAGACATCAGAAGTAATACTCAGATATGGCAATACAGAAATATATTTCAATCGAACAATCAGTTATTTTAAATCGAGAGAATATAGAAATTAAATAGAATTAATTAAATAACTAATAATGGTAGTGGCGGTCACATAGGGCAGTACTGACTGTCAGAGACAGTGGTCCATGCACCCACCGCAATAAGGATAGTACTAATTTGTCGAAGACAGCGTTCCATATCCAATAACCGGGCAGTACTGACTGTCGAGAGACAGTGGTCCGTGCACCAAGTCGCATCCGTTCAAAAATGCGTACCGACTCAACAGCGTAGCTCCTTATAAAGGCGATCCGCTAGTGGGGGGTAACGTTACAATATTTCACTCAATTGACTCCAAGTGTTTTAAGTCAAATGACCGATAGAATGAATGAATCGTCTATGGTGCACGTTCCACTAGCGCCATCTAGTCGCCGCCTCTCGCAGCTGTTAAACAATATGGCTTCCGTCACGGCCATTCTGATAAATCACTCCTGATTATTTGTTACTTTGATATGTAACGATGATGATGATTTGAATTAATGAAAGTCCTTTTTTAATTTTTTTGGATGAATTCATCCAAAAAAATTAAAAAAGGACTTTCATTAATTCAAATCATCATCATCGTTACATATCAAAGTAACAAATATCACTGGTCTAGGTATTTCTTTACAATAGAAAACCCCTACAGTTCAAACATGCTGGTCTAAATCGTCACCCACTAAAGCAGGTGAGATTCCTGCAGCTCACAAAGCGCTGGGCTAGGTTATCAACCCACAAAAGCAGGTGAAACCCCTTCAGCTACATATTTGCTAGTCTAAATCGACAAAGCGCTGGACTAGGTCATCAACCCACACAAGCAGGTGAGACCCTTCCAGCTACAACTGGGCTAGGTAACCACACACAACTTTTGCAACCCCTACGGTATAAACCAGTACTAGTACATTTAGTCATCCAGCAAGAGACCTTGTTCCGGTACTGGGTTATACAGAACAGAATTACATGATTCAGAATTAATAGTTACTGTTTGTGAACCAATCGATAATGTTTTTTGGATTCTAAGACACGACTGGCATTTAAGTTTTGAGAACTATCTCTTTAAAATTTAAAATCTGTTTTAATTTCCAAGCAATTTGAAACTAAAAGTAAAAGTTGGAACTATCTAGTTTTGAGATTACCGAGACCAAGCACAATGATTCCATATTAAAATAATAGCTATCTCATTCATGGTCAATAACACACACACACTATTCCCCACGGGAATACCGAGTCAACCCTTGACCCTATGGTCTTTGCTTCTAGGCAAAACCCGATTATACAACCCAGAGCTACCGCCTACCGCGTACCCATGGACTACTCATTGAGCACTACGATACTCTGTAGTAGTCTCCGACCCAATGAACCGAAAACATGTTACATAAACTAAAGTGATGTCAACTCATCTATTTCGTCTACAATCTCAATTGGTACTTGACATCGGGCATCTTCCGAACACGGTCATGAGCGTTTGTAAGTACGCTTGTTAACTAGAGATTTTTAAAACATACCGATCGCCATCTAATACTTCAACAATTTGAAAGGGCCTCTATACTTCACGTCAAGCTTAGTTTGATTACGGTCCTCGTTCGTTCTGGCTACAGGAGTTCACCCACACACAAGCGGAGAACTGGTGGACCTCGACACCGGGCTGCAGGCAATCCAGGGAAGCCATGCCATCCCTAGATGGCAGGCTAACCAGGCGCTTGCTAGGCCTGGACAGGAACGGCCTGCGCCCAGTGACGGGGACCATCACGGAACACTGATCACTTAAACAAACAATTCCACACAATATGTATAACGCACAGCCCTCGGTGTAGGGCTTACATGGAGGCTGAAGAAACCGTTTCGCATGTGCTCTTTGACTGCACAGGCGTCACCCTGATCTGAGCAGAAACCCTCGGGTCACTCAGATCCTTCACAGATATCCTATGCAGTCCAGAAGACTTAATCAACTTCTGGAGGTAGGTAGGCTGGTTGGAATAACACGCACAATGGTCCACATGAAGGACGAAGTGCGGAAACCAAACCCTCTAACATAGAACGCTTCTCGTTCTCAATAAGCACGAATTCACCGACAGAGAACTTACTCACGCTTGCCATTGTACTATTAAAACGACTTTCATCATAACGCGTGGACTTCTCAACGCCTTCAGAGGCCAATCTCCTAATGTCATCAAGGTCTTGTCATCATTGTCGTAAGCCATTAAATGAAGTGAACATCTGATTTGTCAGAATTAAATAAAGTCAAAATTTGACAGAACTCTTTACAAGAGGCATCCACAGTGGCATGCCAGCCTCATCATAACTCAAACTATTCTATTCTATTCTAAATTGAATCTACACATACAATATAAATTATTAATGTCTAAAGAAATCAGTAAGTAGGTTTGCTATCTCGGGAGAAGGCCGCGCCAAAACTTTAACATATCTACCAATATCATATTCATTACCTTTTGCAACACTCAACAATGATTCTCTTTCCTTCTTAGTCTTAGTACACTCTTTATGTAGATGGTGAACATCTTCAACCGATCTGCATGTTTCACAATTGGGATTTACTTTGTTCATCAAATAACCAAACTTGCGGGATGGGTAGTGACCAGAGCGTAATCTATGAAACAGAACAATATGATACCTATTAATTTCCTTGATAGCAAACCACGGTATACGAGGAGGCTGATACTGTATAGTTTTATACCAGATACCCTTTTCCCTACTTCGTTCGTCAAAGTACTCTTTAAACCTAACTCTTTATTTCATTTTGAATTAAACTAGAGTACCATATTACTATAAATCAATGAAAAATTGAAGAAAATTAACATGTTATCAATAATCAAGAAATTCAAAGTCGTAGTCAAAGATCTGACTACACATTTATCGCGCATCTCGCGCAAAAGACAAAATCAAACTAAACATGTGAGAGCAATTCATAAATCAGCCTTAGACCATAACAAAACACAGAGTAGGAATCTTATCCGTGGCCTGTGGCTTTTCACTAAGCCCGTTCAACAAACCCCATGTTTGTTTCACTGAATTCACCTGAATTCCCACGGACTCTATGGTCACTACAAGACCCGACCTCCACTAGAGCCACCCGCGCACCGCGCATCCACGGACTACTATAAGCAGATACCGACTTCTAACGGACTACGGCTACTAAATGGCTACTGGTACGGTCCGACCAGCTGAACCAAGTTCACCACTATCACTCAACTCAACGTCTTCTACTTAAAATGGCTATCATGCACGTACTTGTAAATACGCTTGAAATTGAATGCTCTCAATGTGTAGCGATCACCGTCAAGAACCTCTATGACCTCAAACGGTCCCTTAAATTTTGAATCTAACTTTGTAAAGAAATTTGGTCAGAAATCAACAGTAATGGATAACGATCCGTCACTGTATTATTATTAACGTCTCTATAATCTATGCACATACGGTCTGATCCATCATTCTTTGTAACCAAAAGGGCTCGCCTAGCAAACGGCGTACTACTGGGTACTGATGGGTTAATTCGCATTAATTTACATTACTACTACTGGGTCTAATTATTTAGGCTTGCAACAGTAAATTAACCCTATCGCGCATGATTCGACTTTCGTCCGGAGACAGTCTGTAAGAACGTCTTTGCACTGTACGATTAGGGTCTATCAATCTTACTTTCAAATAGGCATTGCAATCAAATATTCGAATACCGAGTTGTACGAGTAAATAACTCCCACATCACTTGTGCAGCCTTGTCCATTTTCGAACAAGGCTGAAGAAGTATTCGAATACTAAAAATTATCGAACATTTACAATCCCTACCTCCAACTCACCAGTGTTAACACGTGTTGTCGGAAAACCGTTACTAAAAAAGTCCAGAGTATAATTCTAAAATGTTTACAAGGTCACGTCTTCTATCAACTGGTAAAATCAAATTTGGTCATCTCCAAAAAAAACGAACATAAGTTAAGAACGTTATTTTAAAAAACAAAGTCTTTTATCGCTTGTCATTTACAAAAGGCATATACATATTAAGGCAAAAACCGGTTACCACCGGTATCTAACTCAGTCAAATCCTTCGAAGTTTATTAACCAATTTAGTCAAATCCTTTCAGTCAATCAGGAGCGAGACGTCAAATCCTTTCAGCCAATCAGGAGCGCGAGATTGTTTTAACTGACAGAGGTTTAAAATTACCATCTTTCTCAGTGTTGGTAACGAGTTGACTCTGTACTTATTTCGTGCCGAATTTTAATTGATTGACTACGTTAAAATGGATAATGTGAACATTTTAGTCAAAGAAACAACCCCTCAGTTATCACGAAAAAGAAAACGACAAGAATCCAATCGACACAATTAATTATTGCCGTAGTCTGAATAGCTTTACACACGTTTATAGTTCTAGGCAAAATTAATTCAGTTGCTCGAACAAAAACCGTTATGTAAAATGTCTCGACTCAATACGATGTTACGACGCAAGTACTTATCTAGCAAAACTTGGAATAGAATCTCCGTCGCGAAATCGTTAATTTCTGCCTGACACAGCAATTGCAAAGTATTATTGATATTTTTATTGCCTATACCTACTAAAGGTACCACATCATTTACTCTTCTACCTCTAAATTTACAAGTAATTCTCTCCTTCATTAAAAACGATGTGTGCGGATGCGTCACGGTCGAATGAGACTAATGGACTTAGTGTACAGGCGGTAGATGACAAACTTCCGATGATTTTAGAAATTAAGGCTTCCATGCCGTTACTAAACAAAAGCATCTAGTCTTGCATGATATTGGAAGCTGAGTCTCTAGAAGTGGGGTGGTCTTCGTATCCCACTTCTGATGTCGGGATAGGTTCAGACATCAGAAGTAATACTCAGATATGGCAATACAGAAATATATTTCAATCGAACAATCAGTTATTTTAAATCGAGAAAATATAGAAATTAAATAGAATTAATTAAATAACTAATAATGGTAGTGGCGGTCACACTGGGCAGTACTGACTGTCAGGGACAGTGGTCCATGCACCCACCGCAATAAGGATAGTACTAATTTGTCGAAGACAGCGTTCCATATCCAATAACCGGGCAGTACACGTACGTTTCTTGGTATTTCTGAACGCAATCGTAAATTTTAATATTGGCAACACGAGCCTGAACCTGATTGGCTGTTACAAGACTGTCAAACGCAACGGTCGGCCATTTTCTTGTTGAAGTCGTGAACGGAGCTCCGAAGCACATTTTCGTTATCATTACTTTACAACACGCTATTTCGGTAAGTAATTTAGATGCATTATTGTGAATTTGATATGTTAATTAGTAGAATATTATCTTTTTACTTAGTTGTTCTTGTGAACGCTAAACATTGTTTTTTTGCAGTGAATTTATTTTTGAGGTTATTTTGGTCTTACATTTTAGTGACATTTCGTTACGTAACGAAAAGGTTTTCTTACGTTTTAGTTGTTTTTCATAACTACGTAACGAAAATGATGAATATAAAGCTGTATGTACATGAATATTTTAACCGACTATCTAAAAAGGAGGTAAATCGTGATCGGATCAATAAAAAAAGAAAAAAAGAAGAAAAAAAAAAATTAAATGCATTTTTTAGATGTATTAACAGAACCTATTCTTAGTTTATTTTTTGTTTCTCAGATAAGCCGATGTCTAATGCCGGAAGGCAAAAGCGATACAGGGAGCGATTAAAAGTTGAAAAACATGAAGCACTTAGGATTAAACATCTAGAAAAAGTAAAGAAAAATGTAAAAAAGATAGCAGAAATGACAGAAGAAGAAAAGAATGTACAGCGTCAAAAATGGAAAGAAGCAAACAACAGAAGAAGCCAAAAGAAAAATAATTCTGCTCCCCAGATTAATTTAGATCAAAGAAATAATAGCAGTACACAAAAAAGTCCGCCTCTGTACATTGTGTGTATTAAATAAATAAATAATAGAAAAGTTTGGACAAAAAGGCATGTTGCGCTGACCCTAAATAAATTGAGATATTATTAACCAAAAAAAATTATCACAATACTCCCTATTGTGATATTTTTTTTTGGTTAATATTACAACGCGTGTGAGAAACCTTAGACGGGCGGCTATCTTGCTAATATTTCTTCTTCGCGAGCGAC
Source organism: Tiliacea aurago (assembly GCA_948098905.1). Taxonomy (NCBI): domain Eukaryota; kingdom Metazoa; phylum Arthropoda; class Insecta; order Lepidoptera; family Noctuidae; genus Tiliacea; species Tiliacea aurago. The sequence goes on from OX402588.1 coordinate 6,270,061, forward strand.
TCTTGGGCGCTCGAGAAGTCGAGACATCCCGGTAAAATTAATAGTAGTAGGTGTTTTGTTTAGACACAGTCACCAAATCAAATAATACCATCATAATGTTAATCATGCTGCACGGGTTGACGGTATCAAGTTAACGCCGGCCGTTGCTGAAAACCAGCGCTGGGGCTGTCTCGCATAGGGTCGTAGCATTATGCTAAGCGATGGCTGATTTGCGTGAATGTGACGCATATTTTCTCTCGACTTGTTCTTTCGTGTTTGGGTTTTCTTTCTTTGCGATATGTTTACCGCAAATAAACGTGTTTATTTTATTTTCTCTTTCTTAAATATTTTTTATTTGTGTAACATAAGTAGTGAATACAGTTCTTAAATTAAAGTTCATAGGTCGCTATGTAGCTCGCTCGTGTGGTCGCTGTGTATGTGCTATGCGCATGTATGTATGTAGTTATACATAATCATCTTTAAATCATATAAAAGGGATTACGTGTAGTTGTTGTGAAATTATTTTATTGGTAAAATATGCAATATTTGTTCCTTGTATTTTAGATTGATAAAATTTATGTTTTTTTTTCTCTTAATTATAAGTTTAACCCCGTTTTGAGTACCACAGATTAAAAATAAGGTTTTTTTTTTAAATTTATAACTTTGATCTGTAATCTTCTAAATTTTTTTCGCAGTTTATTCTTTACTTTTGGTTTTATGGTTAAGTAGCTCTATAGGTTTTAGTTACTCCGGAGCGGGTGATGTCAAACGCGGGTTGGGTACCGAGCGCGGTGGACCTCGACGTTAGAGAACTAAACAGTCACAGTTGAGTGGAGCAATTATGAGATCAACCGTACATATTTATTTATTTATTGAATCTCCAACAGAGGCTGTACAATAAGATGCAAGTCCCTATACCAGAATCGGAACCAAAAGTAGTGTGCGCTTCCAATTATAGGCGACCACATCGTTCATTTATCTATACTTCTATCCTACTCGTAATATTATAAAGAGGTAAAGTTCGTGAGGTTGTAAGGGGTCATCTTCGAAACTACTGATCCGATTTTGAAAATTCTTTTGGGAAGCTACAGTATTGCCGAGTAGGATATACAATATGTAACAAAAACCCTGTTGTTCCTTCTACCTACGTTTTAAGAATCGGTTTACATGCGTAATGAAGCAAGTCATTTATAAAAACTGTTCAACAAAAATAATTAAAATAAATATTTAATTATTAATATTTGTAATGTTTAACTGATTTCTAACCTCTTTCATTCTTTGATTTTGACTTCTCGACTAGCCAATACTTATTTTTTTTAAATTAATATTCCACCAATGTTGTGCTTGTAGGTAAATGTATACGTCCCTAAAAGGAACAACAGGGTTTTTGTTACATACTGTATTTTATGTTAAGTAAAGAACGAAGTCGCGGGCAGAAGCTAGTAAGTTATAAATTTATAATCTAGGAAGTTGACAAGGACAAATTAAATGATTAAAAAAAATATTGTTTGTAAGACAAAACTTTAATATTTTTTATTGTTGGTATCCTATAAATGCCTACTTTATGTATCCAAATTGACTTATAACTTCAAGAACATTCTTTAACATTTCAGATGAATACGAAATCATCAACGTAAAGGGAAAACCGGTACTTTTGTACCAAAGTTTCACGTATTCCAGAAAGGGTAGGTCTGCCCGCAATCAGTATTGTTCAAAAAAGGGTTCCATGGATTGTCCGGCTAAAGTGACTTTAAGGGAGGATGGTACCATTGCAAGTTATCGGGACTGTCACAATCATCCGGCGCCGACAGTTTTCAGGGCTCCCGATGGTACTTGTTATATTTATTAGCTTGGCAGAAAAGCTGCAATTTTTTTGTCGTTTGAACAATAATGATATTATAATAAACAGATATGTTATACACTCACAAAACAACCGTAAAAAGTGTTCCACGCAGCAGCGGCAGCACACATACCCACTTTTCATTGATTTTACATTTCACTACAAGTAAAATGATGGCTTGATAAAAACAACAAGAAAAAAAGGGACAACTAGCGTTGTCAATTGCGTGTGAACATTATTCTGGCAAGCAATCACCAAATGTTGGCATCACAGACTAACAAATACGTCCACGTTTTCGAGTCTTCACGATTGCGCGCTCACAACATATCTGTTTAATATAATATAATTCTGGTCAACTAAATCCGGTGGCCGCCACATAACGGCCGCAGTGACGGCTGTCATGAAAATGATGGCAGCGGGGATTGACTTTACGGTCTCAAAAAACGCTCTCTAGGGAAAAAATTCAAAATATATTTATTGTGAGCATGTTTGTTACAGGTCATACCAATAAATTAGTGTTCCAATATGTCCTGCCTAATAGGCATATACAATAATTATGTATTCTTTATCTAAAGTAACCGTCATGAGAAGCTATAAATACATAAAATTGCAAATTATACAACTATCAACTTTAAACTCAAGATATCTAAGTTGATTTATGAATGAAGAAATTATCGCTAAACGTCATAAAATAATTTTAGTTGCAATGGAAACTGAACCATACGCAATTTCAGTTAAAGTTTTAAATCCCAAAGTATGAAATTTATCTCGTCTCATGGCGTTGAGTTTAAGTAGTTTGTATTTATTTTGTTTCTTATTTATAATCTCACTGTATGCTGCACCGGTCGACGTCATCACGTCAACGCCGGCTATCGCTGAAAACCAGCGCTGGGGCTCTGTCTGGAATAGGGTCGCAGCATTATGCTGAGCGGTGGCCGTTTCGCGTGGATGTGACGCATATTCTCCCCCTACTTGTTCTTTTTGTATCTATGTTCTTTCTTTGCGTCATGTTTACCGCAAATAAACGTATTTTCTTTCTTCCATTAAATTTAAAATTATTTTACATGTCTTTAGTTAGGTATTATAAATGTCAAAATATCAAGATACAGTGAAATGATTATATGGTCAACAAATCAATCAATAATTCAAGAAATCTTGGATTGTGTAAATAATCTTTAACAATTAAAAGTTTCGTAATTTATTTTTAAATATTGATAGTTCCGTAGTGCTCAGAATGTCAACAGGTATTTTGTTGTATAGTTTTGATGCAATGCCAAAGATCGCAGCTTCTTTGGCATTGCATCAAAAATATACAACAAAATACCTGTTGACATTCTGAGCACCAACACCAACTTACTTCATAAATAACGACGCTATGTGGCGGCCAGTGCTCTTCTAGGAAACCGTAGCTTAAGGCGCAGACTGACTACGATTTTAAACGCTGCAACTGCACTCACACAACAGCTTCAAATAAGGTCGAAAATTGAATAAACATTTGTGTTGACGATGTGACTAAGCTGCGAATGGGCATTTATTTTACGAATTTTATATAGATTATTTGGAATATACACATTATATTAAATAATTGTCCGTTTGAAAACAAAGCTAATGCAATTAGAATCAAAAAAAAAAAATGTTGTTTTTGCTGAAAATACAAAGATATTCGACGCCAAAGTTTATTTTTGTGAAGTAACTTCAAAATGTTTTATTGTGAATATCAATCTATATTCTACTATTCTATTCGGTTAAAAATTTTCTATAAACCCTTTTCTGTCCACTATATTTTTTGCGTCGGATATTTTTATTACGTTACGTCATACTTGACTATCCAAGAAACCATTTTTTTATATTGAGGTAACACCGCGCCTTAAGGTGAATCCCATGAAATTCAAATTTTCTTACGTTTTCTGCTATTTGCAGGTCAGTTTCAGGTTGTATCTTGATAAAAATATTCATATGACTCGCGGCACAGATATCTATTTACAGAATTATGATTATTAGAATCATTAATACATGCATCTCTCGAAGTTAGATGTATTCCCCAATGTCATGATTTCATGAAAAAGTCATCCAATAGAACAAATCTTTAATAAGAGAAATTGAATGATTCTAAGGGTGAGGCCAAACGAGCGTAATTTTGTGAGTCGCAGAATTACGGTCACAGAAACTCTGCCCAGCAGAAATTCTGTTGGGATGCCAGACGAGCGCATTTTATTCAGTTACTATCCAACGTTTATAGCGGATGTTTGTGTCGTGCAATGGAACCGTAGATAATTTTGTGTATTTACTAAGTATATTTAGAAGACGAAGAAGTAGATAATGCCGGAAAAAGATGCTGGGTAAATCCGCTTATTTGTGAAAGACTGATGCTTGGACAGTTCCACACTTTATATGAACGTTTATGTGCAAATCCAGATATATTTGAAAAGTACCCCCTCAAACTCAATTCGGCCCCCTCGCCCCCCGCAAACTCAATTCGGTCCGAATAAACTCATTTTGCATCGCCGTGTGAATCAAATAGGACTTTTTTATGAAACCGAATGCAGCAGAATTTCTGCGACCGAAATTCTGCGACTCACGACTCACAAAATTACGTTCGTTTGGCTTCACCCTAATGATTATAATTCTGTAAAATACATATCTGTTATAATCGCGAATCATATTTTTATCAAGATACAATGACATTGACCTGACCTGACAATGACCTGCAAATTATGCTGAGATAGGGACCTTTTGGCATCGCACAAGTTTTGGTTGTTTTATTTGTTTAAGTTAGTTTTAAATGCTATATTTGTATTTCTTGTGCGTGTCCCAAATAAAATATTTTTCTTTCTTTCTTTCAAATTGCAAAAACGTAAGAAAATTTTAATTTCGCAGGCTACGGCTGTGGATTCACCTTAAGCAAGATGATGTTTTAAACTCTGTGTGTAATGAAACGTCATCACGTATTGTTTGAAATTATTATAATTTTAGTGTCATCACAACTCATGTCCGGAAGTCGGCAAGCTACAGGTCAGGGGTATTAATCACGTGATAATTTTAAGCAACTTTTGAACACCCTCCCTCCCCCCTGGAGAGACGTGGTAAGGTTTAAGACTAACCCCCGCCCCCGTACCCAAATCACGTGTATTTTTTTTGGTACAAAGTAGTTATCTTAAAAAATTTCATAATATCTTTAAAAACAGGTATAATCTAATTTATACCTGTATTTAAAGTCAGCGGGTCAAGGTCACGCGCCACATTTTGGTAAAGAAATCACGCGTTCAATGATAAAATAAATACACGTGATATCTCACTACACACCTTGTGATATTTCGTTGTTTTCCCGAAACCCCTACGAGTACCCTCTTTCGAGCCTCACGTGATTAATGGACGATCCCTAACTAACTAGTATGGGTACCTCCGTAGAAAAAACTGATTGTCAAGATAATTTCAGATATACCACTTTATAAACGTTGTTAAGAGACATCTAAACGTCAAAAATGTATGTTTTTAAACTGTCGCTAATCATTACTTAACTTTAAGTAAAGTTTATAAATAAACCCCGAATTAATTACATAAGTAATAAAAAGTAGAGAGATGGACATCTTTGTAAGAATGAACAAATAAATTTATTCTTATTAAATCTTATTTTATGTAGAATGATTTTATAAATACGTTCTATCATTTTGCATGTATTGCTCTCAGCTATTAATTTTACTTTCAAAGAGACTATTGAATGCAGTGATTCTAATTAAAAATATATAGTTTCAGCTCCGCCGCCGCGTCCGCCACTGCGTCCTCCTGTGCGTCCTCTGCCAGTAGAGAATATTAAAATAATCCAAGTTGACGAATTCAGATTTGCAGCAGAGACTGGAGACTCTTCAACGTACTACTGTTCTGGGAGGGCCAGGTGTAGGTGCAAGGCAACTCTTTGTCTGAACAGGGAAAATTATGTCGTGTCGGTAGACCTGACTCACAACCACCCCCCACCGTCACCACTACCAACGTTTCCAGATGTTTCAAAAAAAATTTTGAAGACTAACAGTGTGAGTCTACTGGCTGCTACACTGTCGAATCCGAATAATAAAATGAATTAAAAGCTTTTATCGTTTATCCGAGCCCTGGGGCTGTACTCCGAAGCGATAATCCGAAGTATCCTTTGACTTCTCTCTTTGACTGCCGTTTTTTTTTTCTTTTGCCGTAGTCAGAGGGTTTCCTTTTTAGGGTTCCGTAGTAAACAATTAATTTTTTTCCGTATAGTTTCGCCATGTCCGTCAGTCTGTCTGTCTGTCTGTCTGTCCGTCCGTCCGTCTGTCCCCGGCTTAGCTCAGAGACGCTAAGTCCTAGAAACCTGTAATTTGGCATGGGTGTACATATTAATCACGCTGAGAAAGTCGTAAAATAAAAACATGAAAAACATTTTTTTTTAGGGTACCTCCCTTGCACGTAAAACGGGGATGATATTTTTTTTCTCATGTATTACATGGTGTGGGGTATCGTTGGATAGGCCGTTCAAAAATATTGTGGGTCTGTGAAAAACATTTTTCAATTCTAAGATCCGTTTGCGTAATATTAAGCTTTAAAGTGCTATTTTTTGTTAGAGTCAAGTGTCCCCCGCCCCCTGCCAGCTAAATGGTTGGTTTTGGATATGTGAAAAAATTCATGGCAGTAGTATATATAACGAAATTAAAAGGAAAACTATCACAGCTGAGTAGGGTTTACAAGTTAACGAGTAATCGTCGACCAACTTAAATTTGCAGTTGAAGAATTAACCGTGACGTATATAGATGTATGGGAGAGCATGTTTTTCAACTACAATGTTAAGTTTGTTTTAGGCATGAATTCATCCTAACTACGGAACCCTTCATTGTGCGTGGTCCGACACGTACTTGGCCGGTTTAATTTGACTTTGATTCCTTACCCGACTTCAAGTAGTGACTTTGGATTATCTCTTGGACTGTCTTTTTTTTTTCGCCGTAGTCAGCGGTAGTTAGCCGTAGTAAAGAAACGACCGAACATTCGGCCGATACTTCAGATTTATCTTCGGAATAGACCCTGTGTTCATAGGAAATAAAAGTTGCACTACAACAATGCTGGCTGGCATCGTGTTTCACGCTGAAACTATATGAAATGTCGCCAGCAACATTCGTAACGCTAAACATATTGCTGAAACAATGTTGTACAACTTTTTGTTCCCAAGAATACGGAGTTTACATTTCTGTGATGCGTTTGAGCCGATTTTGTGTAATATCGTCATCTTTATTTCCCCTCTTCGACCGGTTCTGTGTTTCCCGCATCCAGCGGATTTCTGCGGCCTTCACAAGGTCATCGGTCCACCTTGTACGAGTCTTTCCAACGCTACGTCTTCCGGTACGCGGTTGCCACTGCAGAACATTTCGGCCCTATCAGCCATCTGGTTTGCGAGCAATGTGCCCTGCCCACTGCCACTTAAGTATGGCAATTCTTCAGGCTATGTCGGTTACCTTGGTTCGCCTGCGGATCTCTTATTTCTGATTCGATCACGTAGAGGTTTGTGTCATAAAATGGGAAATATTGCTCCACTAAAAGCTTATAGACCTTCCAATAATGTTCGCCTTAAAAAAACAAATGCGCCTCTTTTGAGCTTTCAGTCCTTCAAAGTTGGTTGCTTTTTGTACGTACACATAGAAAATAAGACGAACGAAGAGGAACAGAAAAGTAAAGTGAAAAGACAAGGTCGTAAGTGGTTACCAATAAAAATAAAATAATACTGAAAGATTGCTAAAATTCTCATGAATTATTTAATGAAATGACCTAGTTTCTTCTTAAAATTCCAAATGAAGAACTTTCTATGAACCATTAATTCATGATTTAATGAATCATTTTTGTAGCTAGAAAGTCGTGATAAGACGCACGGTTGGTACAACTTACAATAACCAACAATATTTTTACTATTTTATGCCAATATTATAATCATTCATTATTTTTTTTTCTCTAGTCACTATTTATAGATTATAATGTAGGTACCTAAATATCTATACGTATATTAACACTTTTATAAATACAATAATAATGTATCTGTCGCAGGCATATTTCATGATTCGTCATTATACATTCGTATGTATAATGACGAATCATGAAACGCCGACGCCGCCGTTTCGTTTAAAATCGCTCGCAGTTAAGAAATATTGCGAAGGCAACTCGGCAACTCGTCCAATTGTTTTAATTTTGACATTGATTGTTATTGTAGGTTCGGTTGGAACTGTGACCAAGGAGGGCACCAAGACCAAACACTAGGGCAGGTTAGGTTAGACCGAATCTACCGCGCGCGAGCCGAGCGAGCGCCTTAAGGCTCTTACAGACTAACGCGATACGGCTGGTGCGACAGGCTGCGACATAGAAAGTGTGTTACTAGGGTCGGCGCATCAGTCTGTACGAGCCTTAATGAAATAGAACTAAGTACTTACATCATTGATGTATTAAATAGGAAGATAGGCCGCTCTCTAACATCACGTACATATTAAATGGAACCGATGTCGTGCGTCATGTGCTCGACAACCGAAATAGATAGACATATTACGCGGGCTATAGCGGGAACGAGATCGCAATAATTGTCACTGTTACGTACCCATAACAACTCGCAAATAAACTACGATTCGGGTATTCCCCGCAAACCGGGAGTAATGTAGGTCGATTGTGTCCTTTCCCCTAATTTATGCGGTCCACATCGAGGAGCGCGTACCATATCTTCCTATTAATACATCAATAACTTAAATACATCAATTTACCGCGGCATTTTGTAAACGGCATTTGAATTGTTCATCAAATGTTGCGACATAATTATTATATAGATAGTGAAAAGGCAATTTACAATAAGCCATCGGCATATTTGGGCGTTTTTAAACGGACGACGCCGTTTGTAAAAATCATACAAATTGCCTGCAACATATCAATTTAAATTAAGAACGTACCGTTGTGTAGGTAATTATCAATGTAGATCAGTGTTAACTAATTAAAAGGGTGTATGACTTAACGATGTTCTTAATATCCTATCTGTTAAAAAGTTGACAAGTCGACAAGTAGGTACCTACGATTTTTTATAATTATATTAAAATGGCTATCGAAGTTTTCCAATTTACCTACATGGTAAATAAATCACTACTTCGATAGCATATAGGCTCCCGCAGACTGGCGCAACGCGACAGCGCGACGCGGCGACGTGACTCTAGTAGAACAATTTCTATAAAAACTTTACGAAAATTGTTCTACCAGAATCGCGCCTGTCTGCGGGAGCCTTTACGTATTCTTGATACCATCACTGAACTTGTGAATTTTTAAACAACTCTTATAAAAAACGAAGACGCCAGGTAAAACAAAAGAATACAGATTTTCTCAGTTCATACTTCAACATACAACACCAACAGCGGTCGTTAACTCCAAAAAAAAAATCAACAAATATTTTTATTTTGTCGTGTTTAGATATCGAAATTCATCACGTCTGCGGCGTTTCGCTAGCTAACTTAACTTGACCCTGTATACACAGTCTCACCTGATGGTAAAACTACGGCTTCCGAGAAGAGCAGAACGGCCGCAGTGACGGCTGTCAATAAAATGACACCAACTTACTTTTATAAGGAAGTCGGTTAATAAGCCATGTTTAAGCCCAGGTGGAAATAAAACAAGTGGACTATATTAAAGGTATATTGGTGGTTCTCAACAACTTAACATAAGTCAAAAGGGTAAGTCCTAGCGTGGTCGTGTCGGACGATGCAATTGAAACTACACCTTACGGCATTTCATACAAACTTTCAAGCCCTAGTTTTTCGAAATGACGAACCGATTTTAATGAAACTTCATACGCATTAGCAGGATGCAAAGGTCTAAAAAGTTAGTAAAGAACATTTTCGAAATGTCTTATTTAAAAACAGATAACTGGAAATCTCTGTTTCTATACAAAATTTTAAATCGGTCTAATTTGGCTGTAACACTATTTTGTGCAAATGTTCTTTACTAACTTTTTAGTCCTTTGTATCCTGCTTATGCGTATGAAGTTTCATTAAAATCGGTTCAGTCATTTCGTAAAACAAGGGCTTGAAAATTTGTATGAAATGCTGTAAGGTGTAAACGCTCTTAAATTAATTAGGAATTGTGGCGGGCACTGTGATGATCACGCAACTTTACCAAAATACCCTCGGTGTGAGACTCACTCGCTGGGCTCACAGCAAGGCGATGTATGCTGGATAAAAAAGGGAAATGTAAGTATTAGAACAACACACATAATTCCAGTGACGTCATTCAGTAAATTGCAGACGTTTTGTGGCAGCCCCGCTCTATTAGCAAACCGTAGTTTATGCGAATGACTGGTACAAGTAGTACCCAATTGATATGGCTTACCGATGTACCTGCGCAGAAGGTGAATTTTAAAAGTGCGGGAAATGCTATTCACCAATCGGCACGCTCCACGCACCGCGGTTCTTTTTCCTGTACCGCTATTGGTCGGCAGCTGCCGCCATGTTAGCGCGCGCCGCGTGGCATGTTTGTCAGCCGCCATACTTCTGATTGAGTGCACGCTAGCAGCTCCAGTGTATTATGAACCTTATAATAGTGACCTAAGGTTGATTGTAAGTTTTAAGCATTGTTTCGTTAATCTTCGGGGCCATACTTTCTTTTCTGTGCGAACGAAGATTCACGACGCGTCTTATCAATTGGGTACCACTAACTCTTTGTTCTTATACTTTTTCCAGTCTTCAAAATAGTTCAGTCATCGCGAGGCGGCCAGCTGCTATTGTTTAACAACCATACGTTCTCAAGAAATAACAGAACGTCATACGTCTGGTATTGTTCAAGGCGGCTGTCAAAGAAGTGTCACGCCAAACTCACTTACAAACTAGACAGTGTGTTTGTACCTCAAGACCTTGTACACAATCACCCTTCACCGAAATTTTATTAACTAAAATATGATTTCTTCGGATCATTGAGTCAAATCTTAGGTATTTTTTTTTTAAGTAAAACTTCTTTAGGCACGCTTGACTTGGGCAGTAAGCTGGTGAATGCGTGACGAGAGCGTTACGGAAGTGACGAGAGCTTTACAGAAGTATAATTAGTATTAAGGCTTCTACAGACCGGCGCAACTCGCGACGCGACACAAAGGCACCGCTCGTCGCGCAACACGCGGGCCTTTGTGTCGCGTCGCGTGTCGCGCCGGTTTGTAGAAGCCTTTACTATTTGTAAGTTTTACTTAGCCGTGTGGTCTAAGGCACACTCGTATTTTTTTTCTGCCTTTTTATAATTGGTCGAGAATTGAGAGTGAAATTTCAAGAATGCGTCACGTTTAGGCACATTTCGTTACAAGAGAGAGAAGAAATATATAACTTTCTCTCTCTCTGTCTCTCACAGTTATCTCTCTAATTATTGTTTAAGAAATTTCACGTGTACAGTGCCTCACGCACAATTTATCTTTTTTTGTTGTGTTCCATCTAAGTAAAAAAGCCGAATTTACAATATTAAAGTAAATACACTGTGTGCGGCGAATTTATTGTTTTCTTTTGAGAATTTAGAATAAAATGTGAAGAAAATCCATGACTAAAATATTGTCTGAGGCTTTAACTTTTTTTACTAAATAAAATGTGTAATTGTGAGTGTAGCGGCATCAACATCGCCACATGCGGACAACGCGTCACACTGACGTCACGCAAAATCCTGCATCGCGCAAGCAGAGATTACCGTGCGACTGGTCGGAGGATCCTCCCTTTTCTATAGCGGATGAGTGAACTTTACACCCTGTTCCTCATGCCTCTAAAGTGAGGAAAACTGCAGTCTGAAATCGCCAACCTGTCTGTTAATGTCATGTCACTTGAAATTAAAACTCAAAAGTAAGACTGTCTTTCCTTGATACTCAAAAACGTCACTAAAGGGGCTCTAAAGCCGGGTAACTCGCGAAATAAAAAATTTCTTAAGTTTTTTTAAATTAGCAGGTCAGTACGGTAATCGGTCGGTTCGGTAGTTATTACGGTTTGAAAGATACAGCCCTGTGTCAGAAGGACTGACAAACATGACAGACAGACACAGGTTAGGTTAGGTTAGGCGATACTTGTTGAGCTGCACGATTACTGACAAATGCTTGCACTGATTGGACAGGTCCACTCAAATTTGTGTGGTTCTTTCCTCAAAAGCCCATTTCAGACACGGATCTACATGGTCCTCACATGATCTAACCAAGATTATGTCTGGACTTTAAAAGAGACTTTGACCCCTGAGTTTGTTTCGCCATTTCTTCTCAGGGGTAGTCAGATATGAAATGTCGGCTACATCTAGACAAGGCACGATTTTAATATGTAAACACGGCTACACATCAAGCTATACATTTCCTGTACAATGAGAGGCCAGCTTGGCCTCTCATTGTACTAAAATCCTATACAATGCGAGATCAGCCTAAACTGGATATTTACACCAAAAAATTACACTACATTGATGTATTAAATAGACAGATATAGTACGCGCTCCTCGATGTGGACCGCATAAATTAGGGAAAGAACACAATCGACCTATATTACTCTCGGTTTGCGGGGAATACCCGAAGCGTAGTTTGTTTCCGAGTTGTTATGGGTACGTAACAGTAACAATTATTGCTATCTCGTTCCCGCTATAGCCCGTGTAATATGTCTCTCTATTTCGGTTGTCGAGCACATGACGCACGACTTCAGGTCCATTTAATATTTACGTGATGTAGTGGCCTATCTTCCTATTTAATACATCAATGACTTATTACAAATTTTTCTCTTACACTATCGTGAGGCCGTGCGGTGCTGATCTGATAACTAAATAAATTGATGTTGGCCATTAATATGAGTCCTTCCTTGCTTTTTTTTCAGCCAGAATCTTACTTTCTTCCCGAGGAGCCCAGCTGCTACTGTACCAGAACCACACGTTCTCAAGATCCAACAAGTCTTCGTACGTCTGGTATTGTTCAAATCGAGTGTCTAAGAAATGTCCAGCCAAAGTGACTTATAAACAAGACTTAGTAATTCCTCATGATTTCGAACACAATCACTCTCCACCATTATTTTGAATGAGGTACTCAGATTATAGAAAGAAGCAGATAGACCGCGCGGAACAATAAAGTGAGGCCCGTTTGTAGACATGTGTGCGTTACAGCCACGTGACAGCACTATAAGAACAGGTGCCTCTATGTGTGTGTACGGTTGCCAGGATAATGCAAAAATTAGCCATAATATTTGATTACATAATTAAAATAAGTATTTTTTTCTTAAATCAGATGTTTTTGTTAACAATAAACGTCAAATTAACAATACCCAATTATAAACGATACATTTGCGATATATTTTTATTTTGAGACACCAACATTTTATTGTTTTTGGTAGCTATATTTGCTTTATGGTGACGTCATATATCCCATGATATAGCAAATCGACTGATGTAATAAGTATTATAAAATCCATTAACTAGTTACACTTACGAAGACACATACATACTTATTTATTTATAAACATACCAACCAGAAAAGGCGATAAATAAAACACTATTATCAAACTAAATATTTTTGTAAATCGTACCTGTATCTTATACTTATTTCCTAACTTAGGGGTAAATGTTTCAATATAAACTAGCAACACCGAATGATTTTTGTTAAGGTTTTGTGTTTCAAGATGTCACTAACAATAAACACGTAAAATAAGTCCAAATAGACAAATAATCAATATTTTACAAACTCAAACTCAAACTCAAAGCATTTATTTCAAATAAACCAATTACAGGCACTTTTGAATTGTCAAGGGGGTCGGTCAGTCATCAAAATGAAGCTAGTTGCCCATTCCAAAGCTTAGTAGGTACCTATGGAGAAGAACGGGAAAGAAACTCCACGGACACTCTTTTAAATTAACATATGGTTACAAAATATTGGTTACATCATTCGTGTTGAAATTAAACATGTGAGAACGATGCAAAACGTCAAAGGCGTCCGTAACAAAAATATAAAAAAAAAACAATTCAAAACTTAAATTAAAATAAGCCAAGGCCGCTAAGAGATGACCAGTCCCTACTGATGGCGCCCGTTCACGAACATGACGCATGGATTAGCACCATTCAACTCAACCATTTTGAAGGGAGCTAAATGATCCAACACACCCGCCACCATCAGCGAGACATTACAGTGAGCATGACATACTCTCAGCCGCCATTGCACATTCAAGTCAATGAAAGAAGTACTCAGTAAATGGTAGCTTTATAGTAAGTACATAGTGCTCACACATGTTCTATGCAATTATATAATACTAAGAGATTGAATTTATACAAAGCAAAGATAGTTTTTGAAATCTTCAGCAACTCCAACAGTATTTTCAAATGTTAATCAATTAGTTGAGGTTGTGGATCTGGACCAGCATTGAGCCAAGCATTTTTATCAGCGATGTAATCCCCCAAATTATAGTATGCCTGCTTGCATAGTGTGCGTTTTATACAAGATTTGAATTTCGTCTCATTCAGTTGAAGTATGTGGGGAGGAATTATATTATAACATTTTAAACAGAAGAAACACAATTACATAAGAAAGATACTCCATCTTATTTCTTTTGTTTTTGGGAACAGTTTTTACAATGTTTAAAAATACAAGACGGCATCATTTTGAAATTATCTGTTAGAGCCCGTGACGTACTAACGATGCGACGCTTCGTGCTGTACTGAATCGAGATTGTATTCGCTTTTGAATTTGTATTTGCTTTGTTGGCCGCACTCTCGGTTTTTCGCGCGGTCTATCTGCTTCTTTCTATAATCTGAGATGAGGTATAACTAAAGGAGAAGTTCGCTCAAAGTTAATTGTAGATGGCGTGACCATAGCTCGGCCCTCATTCATTCCATTTCGTGTTCATTCATGAGTTTGGTTTTTTTCTTCATCTAATTTAAATCAATTATGTATTTGACATGGCAAGTGTCAGAATTTAAAACCTTAATTATTTAACCATTAAATAATAATTATGTAAAAAATATAGCGTCATTCTTTTACTCGTGCACCAGAAAAAGTTGATAGGTAATGTGGTTCTAAACTGACAAACAAAACCCGACCCGCTGGTATCACTGCGCTCGGTAGATGGCGTTGTACAGGCCGAGCTTGGCAGATTGTTGAGTTAAGAAGTAAGCGATGTTTTTAATCCTTTTTGTTTTATAGAACAACTACATAAATAAACAGCATTAATCCAAAATCATTGTGGTTTTTGTAATCTCTTTGTGTTGTTGTACCTACCTAGTGATAAGTATTAGATAAGATAATCGCAAAGACAAAACCCTGGTTTCCCCAAAGACATCACCGAATCGCAACAAGGATACGGACGCTAAGGCCCGTTGCTCAGTACTCAAGCATTACTTAAGACTAAATTCAACCAATCCAATGGCTTGAATCTAGTCTTAAGTAATGCTTGAGTACTGAGTAACGTTCAATTTATACGGGTCTAAGAGGTTCTACATCGGGCCCATGTAGGAACCGGTAAAAGCGCCCGTAAAGCTCTGCTTTGCCATAGGTACTACATACCTGCGGGCATTAGATAGTATCTAATAGATATTATAGGTTTGCACCTATAATATTAACATCTATGGCAAAGAAAAAGTCTATGTTTACTCTGTTTAATGTAAAAAAATATCTACGAATATAATAGCTTTAAGCCACAATCTTCGTCGTCGTTCGTTCGTTTTGGGGTATTTTGAAAAATGGTAGACTCCTATTTCGGATTATTTAAAAACAATACAACTAGTCATTTTCGCGAAACATGAAATAAAACTACCTCACGCCTTGTATTATTAGCTTGTGTTGCGAACTCCTGCTATGACAGTGCGATTTTCACAGTTGTCTTCTCCATTAGAGCAGAAGTGGCCCAGTTGTACTCAACGGCCGTGACTTACCAGTTATTAGGTCGTGGTTTGAAAAAAGGCATCCACTTTACTTTGTGCAATTTATTTAATCACCACACTGCTCTCTCTGAGAAAATAGCCAAGAAGTTTTGAAGTTTTATACAGAGTGTCCGATGACCAATGACCATGCCACATGGACGAAGAATCAAAATAAGTGAAAATTGTTTCCATCTTTTGGCATGGAAATGGAATGGCCTGTACCGTGTAATAAATATGTAGTGAAACTATATGTTCCCTTTTCCTAACAGCTTTTCTTTATTACTTCCAAATTGTAAATTCTACCAAAAAATACAACATAATAGTTATAGATACCTATTATAATATTACAACAATGCTATGA
This sequence comes from Tiliacea aurago, assembly GCA_948098905.1. NCBI lineage: Eukaryota > Metazoa > Arthropoda > Insecta > Lepidoptera > Noctuidae > Tiliacea > Tiliacea aurago. Next base: position 6,286,098 of record OX402588.1, read on the forward strand.
CAACCATTCGTTAAAAAGTTGCATCTTTTGTTACAATTTAATAAATAGATTAAAGAAATATATTCCGTTTTTTTATTTCAGTAAAGGCTCGTGCAGACTGGCGCGATATTGCGGGCGCAACGCGACACTAGTAGCACAATTACTATGTCGCTGCCTGTCGCGCCCGCGATATCGCGCGAGTCTGTACGAGCTTTAAGAATATTAAAATAATTAACTTTCTGATTAAATTCAACCATTTTATGGGCTTTAAAAATGAGTCATGTAGGTAACCCTTTATAAAGCAAAGGGAATTCAACCATCAATTTAAAATAGCGTTCCCATTAGTTATGAACGAATGCAATATGATGATTTCCAAAATAAAATAAATATGAAGTTCTAAGCATAAATAATTTCCAGGGTTCCATATCGAAACAATCCAAGTGGGGAAACGAAAGAGGACCTTGCTTATGATCGAAGACTATACCTTTGCCCAAACGACGAGTGACCATAGATATTGGAACTGCAGCAGTAAGTATTCTGCTAAGTGTCCAGCGAAATTGCGGTTCAACGACTCTGGACAACTGATCATCCATGAACTGGAACATAACCACGACGCGCCAGCTTTTTTTAAGACTAAAGATGGAACCTACGTGAAACTGTAGTATTAGTATAGTTTATAATCATTTAAAGGTAAAAAAAAATATAATTTAATTCTCAGCTCATTTTCTTTGATTTTATTTGTATTTAGTGCTAACGCCACCTCAAAATTACAGTCTGTACATTTTATGAATGTTGAAATGACGTATGCTATAGTTATCGCATTTTAGCATGGCAATAGCGGTCATTGACCCACCTACATTTTCTAGCATTTTTTATTTAAAAAACGGTATTAAAGTCCGTTAACGTCCTGAATCAATATCGATCGTGATCTTCAACATGTTCCAATAACGAAAAACCATAGTTACATAGTTTCTTGTTTGGTTCCTTGATTGCGATGCTAAAACGCGACAATTTTTAGATGCATTTTTTTATATGCATTGTGGGCTTATACTACGTAATGTGTTTTTCGCTTTAACTAAGTAGGTTGGTATAGTCAGTGTTTTATTTAGTTTATAAAATTGACACACTACGCCAATTTTTCATTTCCTACATTTTGAACAATTAGTCTGTTGAGATTTACATACGGACAATTTAAGATGGTAGTCAATTTGCTATACTTACAATTAATTTCCCTGACTTTACTTGTTCTATGTAAAGTGTACTTACGAGTTTTTTTTAGAGCTACTCCCTAAGCATATGTAATACTTATTTAAAAACAATGTATGATTGGTACAGATACAATCAACATAATTTTATTTAGTTAGTAATAAACACAATGCCTATTGTTTTTAGTTCTTGTGTAATTATTAAGGTATAATTTAATGAATTTCGCTTTTTTGTCCGAGGTTAAAAATAAAACTTTTATTATTTACATTATCCTATTTTTTTTATCTGGTAAAAGTATGAATCCCTACCCACAGAACCACGTAGTATTTTTTCGTCTTTTTGAAAAGAACCCAATTACAAGGTACAAGTACCTGAGTACCTAAGTATCTACAGGGATCAGAGGATCAGAGGGGTCTTCTTACACCTGTGTGTATCATATCGCATTACAAACATTTAATACCAGTTTAAAACATCATAAAGATTAAAAATATTCCAAAAACTGCCAATGTTTTTTCACTGAACAACTAATACCATAGCTGGCGTAAAACTTTGAAAAATAAAGGAAGTACTAAAATTTTTGAGTTAATTAATTTTGACGTTATCTAAAGTTTATGAGAACTGAACAACTTTTTCTTCGGCTTACCTCTAACAAAAATTATAGCTTCGATACTGGTGCTTTACGAATAAAAACTTTATTAGTTCCTAATGTCGTGTCCAACTGACGGCTGTCAGGAACGCATTCTTTCAGCGGCCGAAATATAATCAAGTAGGTATTAAAAATGTTGGTATTGGCAAATAGTAGGTACCTACCTAGATATAGAAAGAAAAAGAAAGAAAATGCGTTTATATGCGGTAAACATGACGCAAAAAGACCAAACACAAAAATAAGAAAAGGTTGGGGGAAACATACGTCACATCCACGCTAAACGGCTATCGCTCAGCGTTATACTGCGACCCTATACAATACAGAGCCCCAGCGCTGGTTTTCAGCGACAGCCGGCGCTGACGTAGTGACGTCGTCGGTCGTATAACTATTTTCCGTTTGGTGCCGGATGTAAAGAATAGCACCATCCCATTTCTTCCCGTGGGTGTCGTAAAAGGCGACTAAGGGACTTATTAGAGAGTGGGCAGCAGCGTTCTCTATGCATTTTAAAACCATACTCCAATCGCCAACCCGCCTGCCAAGCGTGGCGATTATGGCAAATGTCCAGCAGTGGACGTCTTTTCGGCTGAAATGATGATGAATGATGACCTAGATATCACTAGGTGACTTTTCTAGTCCAACTGTGCTGATGCACTCATAATATAGTTAGGTGTATGACCCACTCAGTCCAACTTTAGTGCTTATCGCCACCATTCGTGTCTATCTTGGAGCGTACCTAATGTTGCGAATTTGATAAAAAAAAGTTTTTCTAAAGAATGCTACGCTCCATTCATTGCTCTGTGACCTACCTAAGGGCCTGTGCATACCACGTTTTTTAAACGCGCCGTTGACGCGCGTTTGTAGCGATACAGACGCGATACGCAAGCGAGTCTGACACAGCCTGTAGACCTTCTGTAAGGTAAAGCGCGCCTTCGACGCACGTTTCTAAAACGTCTGTCAACGGCGCGATTAAAAGACGTGGTGTGCACAGGCCCTAAACGTTAATTCTGAGAAAAATATATTGTTGATAAAAAGGGACGCTTTTTTCTTTCAGATTTACATTATGAGATTCTACATACGCCTGGCGGCAGACAAGTGATGGTCTTCCAAGATTACACCTTCTCAAACAGCTGGAAGTCCAGATGTTGGTACTGCTCCAAGCGGAAGACGCTCAAGTGTCCTGCAAGGGTCTTCATTGACATTTTTGGCAATATCAGTAAATATAACACTGATCATAATCATTAGAGAAAATCATCATAATACTGTACTACTTAGTAAGTTTACCGTTAATCGGCCACGTCACTTAAATATACCTAATCAATCTTTAGATTTAATTGAACAGTACATAAAGGTTAGATGGTCTTAGATAAACTGGTCAATTAAAGTTAAAGACAACAAAATTTAAATACTTAGGTACAGACGCCAGCACATCAAGCTACTACAATCTGTCAAATTTCTTTAATAGATTTGCAACTTTATCCCTACAGTATAAGGTTCAAGGTTGATTCGGAAAATTTGACAGTTTCGGGTAGCTTGACCTGCTGGCGTCTGTACTACATAATTTTGACTGACAGCGTCATGTCAAGGTACGTCTGTGAGTGCGGCAGTGAGTTTATTTTTGTGAGTTTTCAATTTTTACCTATTAATGATTCATGATAATTTGAAAGAACTTCGATACTTATTTGAACTTCGACACTAGATACCCATTACGCGTTTCTTTTATTGGATAGGTGCTATTTAATATTTGGTAATTAGGTGCTATAAACGTTTAGGTAGCTAATCTAGGTAAGCAGGTAACAAAAAAAAATTGAGCCGTCACGGGACGACTGCCAGATGTGAAACATCGCACTACACACACACATTTACACACTACTACTTACAACATGTCCCAGAATTAACGCCCAACCTCTTACGGGGTCATTGTACTCATCATTATGAACAACTTTCACTATGGAAACAACCACGAAACCGCGAAAAAAAAATCAGCTGTTTCCCTACATTCAATGTCAACGGAGGTAGTATGTGTAGCAATTATTTTTTTATAATATGGTTCCTTTGTACTTGCACAGTCTGAATTACGTCTTAGTTATAGACACTGTTTAGGTACCTATTCCTGAGTTTTACAATCAAATAACATTTACTATGCCTAAATGTTTTATAACTTGCCGTCGTATACTTGGGGTGGCGCCACCGTCAGCGCGCCGAAGAAAGCTATCAATTTATTTCGTGTGAATCGAAACGCAACGCAATGACAGTCGTGTCAGATTGACGGATGACGGGTAATTAAATTTGCAAAAATAAACACTGAGATTTTTTTTATATGCCCAAAAAGACCTAATTCTAGTGAATAAGTAGTAACTTTTGTGAAAATTCTAGCCTACTTTAAGCAGGAACAATTTAGAAGTGCCAGTGTTTATAACATAACCTAAAATTGTGCGCGGAGTTTTAAAAGTATTTGAATGTAGAGTGTTTTACAATCCTATTTAATTACAATAATACTGATTTATTACATTGAAAGTGTGCTAGTATATGCTCTTTGCTTGATTTACCGATTGCGTTATGGAATATTGCGGAATCAACATGTTTTGGTGAGTGAATTAGTTATAAGTTTCTCTATTATACTTTCTATGTTATTATTCTTATTTAATAGGAATTTATTCAATGTACCATGCCTTATTAAATCCTTATGTTTCCATAGGACAATTGTTTACTATAATTTACTGTTTTGTATAGGAATTATTAAGTATAGCAGAGATGACCTACTTTTTATCAACGGTAACATGTTTGTTCTTTTTAAGATTTAGAAAATATTTGAATGTATATCAGAATACATTTAAGATTCAAATGGTATGTTGGTTTGTTGCAGCAACCATCCCTATTCTGTTGGTAGATGTAATAGCATTTTTAGTCTTCATTGTCGAAGGATACAAGACTTTTGTTTTGTGTTAGCAAAAAAAGGATTTAGATCATAAGGAATAATTGTTAGTACCAACGAGGTTCATCAATCAGTTTGTGTTTAAACTCTCTATTAATAAAATAGAAAAAATCATCAATCAGTTTGTGTTTAAACTCTCTATTAATAAAATAGAAAAAAAAAAATCCATGTTCTCAATTTAAGTAAGTAAATCAATAAAACATTACATATTAACAAGTTTCATAATAATTTTAATGAGGAGTTGAATTATGATGATGTTTATAGATAGTTATAGGTAATATTATTTATGTAATAGATAAACATAAAAGCAATTGTATGTGCCTTCAAAAAAATTAAATATTCTTTAAAAGTACTAAATAAGTAGTAAGTAAGTAATAATTCCTTGTTTTTTTTTTAAAGAAAATAATGTAAGTACATTGTGTTGTGTAATGATGACAAATTATTTTTTAATAAATTAAGTAAGTAATTAAATAATATATAATGTTGTGTTGTGTTGTTTAAATAAAATATACTTTGGAGTTTTGTTGTTTTTGTTTACATCTTCATGGTAATTGCCTTTTTCCCCTTTCCTGTATCAGCCTGACCAAATATATAATGCATTTAAAGAATTTTCAAATGTCATAAAAATAAATGTTTTAATTACAATTTTAGAAAAAATATCTGCAAACTATGTCATCCACATGAAAGAAGAATTCAACTATAAACTAAAAAACCTTGTTGGTCGCAAAAAGAGCAACAGCTTGTACTTTATCAACACAGCAAGGTACCAGGACTTCATAAAAGAGGTGAAGGAAATAAAAATCAAACGGAATAAAAACTTTGAAGACTTCAAAATGCTTGCAAGCTATGACATCATAGACGTGAATGGTAGAGAGCGGTTGATACAACCTAGGTCTGAAGCTAATTCTAGTTTTAAGTTCTATGTGTCTATGGAAGACCTATTCATTGTATTACACACCATGCATTTATTGTTCAAACATGCAAATACAGATGTAATGAATGCCGAATTGAAAACTAAGTTTTGTAATGTTTCCAAAGAAGTTATTAAAATATATTTGACTTGTTGTAAAACTTGTAAGGAGAGTAAATTAAATTCGTAGTTCTACAGTAACTTAAGTAAGTGTTGTACTATTTTTAACCGACTTCAAAAAAGGAGGGTGCTTTGTTTGTCTATTATGTTTTCTTTAAATTATATTTTTATCGATTTTTTCGACGATTGGTGACCGATTTCGGAAATTCTTTTATTTGGTACAGGGAGTTTGCATGGTAAGCCTATATAAATTTTATTATTTTTGCTTGGGTAGTTTATGAGTTAGCTGCAATTATACATATTTTTCCCACTTAGTCATTATGTGGAAGATGTTATAATATACATATATAATAACTTCCTGTGACTGTTATTTACCTAAAGTAGTACTGGTATTCGAATTTGTGGGTACCTACTGCAACAAAAAAATGAAAAATAAAAACATTTTCCCAAAACAAAAAATGACTTCCATTATTTTTTATTTAGTAGTGGTTGTCAAGAGCAGGCCAATTTGCAAAATAAAAAATGTAATTATTGATTTCTAATCTAAGAATGATTAAATTATTTGTAGAAGTTTGATTATTTGTTTTTCAATACAGTTGTTAAACATGGCGTACTTTTAGAGGCTATAATTATGATTCGAAAATAAAATCTTTTGCATAGGCATCTTTCTGTTACGCGGTCGTGACTTGTTTACGAGCTCTATCAATAGTTTGCAGTTGACTTTTAAATTCATAAGTCAATTTAAAAAGTTTAGTAGCAAGGAGTTTTCATACATAGAATAAAATGGGATAGGTTTTATACGAGGAAAAATGAATGAGTCCGTACGTCTTAGCATTGAATTCTCAAAAGTCTTAAATGGTTGTTTAATATAATTAATTACTTACCAGTTTTAATTTAATTATTTTCACATCAACATTTGTCAAAAATCGAATAGGCTGTCTATAGGCTGTTTTCGTTGCAAAAACCCGCCATTTTCTGAAATTGTTGTGATAAATTGATTACATGTTTATTTGTTATTATGTGTTCAAGTAGGTACAAGTGATGAAATGGAATTGACTCCACCCGATATTTTATCTGAGGCGAAAACTGTGCAAGTTGAAATTTTGCCCCCAAAATCTCGAGAAAGATATATGGCGACTTACGATAATTTCATTTTATGGAAAAAACAGAAGAAAACTAATTCATTTTCAGAACATGTTTTGTTCGCTTATTTTCATGAATTGAGTGGCAAATATAAACCATATTTATTCCATGTTAAAAACTACTCTCAAAATTCAGTGACACTACATGTTTCCAGAAAAAGATCACTGAAAAAACTACTGAGTCTATACGGTTTAAGCGAACTTCATCCCGTGCACAACAGCAAAATTCACTGAATTTTACTAAATGCTCGAATTTTACTCTCAATTTTCAGAATTAATTATTTGGTATTTTTTTATTTGAAATAAACATATTTAATTCTTTGATTTGTTTTTTGCTATTTCCCACAAGTGTATTGAAAAACGTCGTGTGATACACGGGTGTGTAGGTTATCGCAAACTTGTGTTTATTGCAGCTCATTTGCAATAACCTACTTTCCACCCTTGTATCACAATATACTATTTTTTATGATTGGTCTTTGTTTACGTATTTATCTGGGGATGGAGAACCTAAACTGTAATACATATTGAAATATTGCACATGTAGGTATGTAATTATTTTATTTACGTAAGCCAATGTCATCACCTGATGACAAACATTTGCTTACGACCGGCACAACAGACCATTGGTGATCCGCACGCCTTAATGCGCGGTGTTACCTCAATATTCTCAAAAACTGGTTTCTTGGATACTTAGTTGAGTATGACGTAACGCGATGAAAATATCCAACGCAAAAAATACAGTGGACAGATAAGGGTTTAAAGAAAAAATTTAACCGAATAGAATAGTAAAATATAGTTTGATATTCCCAATAAAAAAATTAGAAGTTACTTCACAAAAATAAACTTTGGCGTCGAATATCTCTGTATTTTCAGCGAAAACAACTTTTTTTTGTAGGATTTTAATTGCATTAGCTTGATTTTAAAACTTTAACCGGACAATTATTTAATATAATGTGTATATTACGAATAATCTAACTAAAACCCGTAAAATAAATGCCCATTTGTAGCTTAGTCTTATCGTCAACACAAATGTTTATCGAATTTTCAACCTTATTTGAAGCGGTTGTGTGAGTGCAGTTGCAGCGTTTAAAATCGTAGTCAGTCCGCGTCTTAAAGCTTGTTATACGTGTCAAACAATAATAGGCCCGTTTTGACATTTAACTTGAATCGATTCATCGTGAGTATCGAGTACCGAGTCGTATGCTTACTTCACTAATTACGTCGTGATAGCCAATCGCGACGCAACTAGTCGATTCAAGTTAAATGTCAAAACGGGCATATTATTTTTTGCCAACTTTAATGAACAGTCTATCTAAGGTCTGAACCTTAATTAACGGTAGGGTCCTTAATTACCGATAATTAATCAATATTTTCTTTTCCTCGCAATATTGTGAGTTGCATCATGTAGTAGAACTCTCTGCCACGGAGCTTGTCCGAGGAACTACCGGTCTGGAAGTTATGCGGCCTACCCAAATGTCCTTTCTTTGGTATTGTTCGTCGAATCGTTGAGCTCCTTAAGTTCTGAGTTGAGCTGCACGATTACCTACTGACAAATGCGTGCACTGACTGGATAGGTCCACTCAATCTGTGTCAGTGGCGCCGACTGCGTGGGTGCTCGGGGGCTCCAGCACCGTCGAAAGGTGAGTAGTGGGTGCTGAGCACTCCTGAGTATAGACAACAAAACTGATCAATCAATGGGCTATCCAATATCTCTTTAACATCATTCGCCGCGTGGCAACAAGACGTCTAACTACTTACGTTGGTTGCGATATTTATAACCTTTTAAAGCAAGGTGATTTTTTTTCGAGATAGCTTTAGCTCACTCTTGAATCGTTGGTTTACAAAGGAGAATGCCGACAAATATAGGGCGCCCTGTACCAAACGAAAAGTCCGCCGTCACAACCAAACCCAGTGTATTTGGAGGAGAAATCAATGTTCTGCCTATATTGTTAACTGTTTTTTACATGGATTTCCGCAATTTGTATTTATTTGCCATTTACCTACTTAATATTTTGAGGTTAGTTTCGTAAAAATTACTGATTCGAAATGGTGGAGTTAATGCGTTAGTTAGTTAATGCGGTAATACTAACAGGCGTCGGAGCAATCCATGATCTTAAAACACGAATCACAGACACGGATATATTTTCTGTGTCATGTACTCTAAATTGTTCTTACAATACCAGTGAACAGTTTACACATCGGCGACGACGACTTGCTGGCCGATGTCTTACCCTAAATGGGGACATCGCTAAGGATTATCACACAAACACTACGTTAAGAAAAAGCACTTGGACGCCCGTTCTCGTTATTTTAATTATAATGGAATAGTTCATATGAAACCTTCGATCAATATAATATATGAAACCAACATTGAAAGATTGAAAGTAACGTCATTCGTGACGGCGCCAAAAAACTACAGATAATAATTTAAATAAGCCAAAAAAACAAATGCAATACGTCACACACAATAAACACATTTCCTTTTTTGAATCGGGCCTCTTTTTATTAAATACGTGTATTCCAAAATAATAATTTACATTATTATGACGCAACGCGTGACCTAAATAAAGATTTTATTTTTATCACACATATCATACAATACCTAATATCACATATTCTAAAAAGCGAATCGGTACGATACATAATTATCTTCTTCATTTAAATGTTTACTGGCAGGTACATAAATATTGTTTTTTTTTTACGTAGTAGTACCTACGTAGTACTATTACTTTATTCTGTAGTACTGTGTGGTAGTAGCAACATTCGTAATGGCAGTGACATATACATGGAAAATACGTACAAAGTAAAAAAAACACTTTTATTTTTGATCTCCGAAATCCGAGAATCTTTTTCATAACAAAAACGTAAAACTGATTTAAAAAATAGTAGTAATTTTATGTACTAAATTTGGTTGTGACACGGTCCGCCGCAAATTGGTACTGCTCAACAGCATTCTCCTTTAAATTATAAAGGTTATGGCAAGGGAAAACCTTATCCGAGGTGCTAACATTTTTTTTTTGGTAATGTTCGGGGTACTTTTATAAGATTGTTTTCAATATTTATTTTGTTTAACACGTTGACCGGTTGGCCCACCGGTGGGCCTAGCGTACTATACCATTCGGGCCAAGTCAAAAACAGGAAATCGGTAAGTTTCATCAACTTGAGATTTTCATTCCAAAGTTTATAAAATGCGGTAATTTGTATGGAAAAACAATATTAGCGACTTTTACCGTCTAGTTTTTAAGATATAGTAAAAGGCTCACGGGTGGGTCCCGTGGCCTCGTACAAAGGATTATGTATTTTTCCGTTGGCGGGGGCCACGGGATCACGCTACGGCTCACCCACGCGCGCAAATTCTGTAGTGGTACAAGAAGCTGGCTGTTGATTTATTACTAAGTACTGCGATGGTAAATGCTTGTGACTCTGTACAAGTCAGTGACTAAAAAAAACATACAAATGGAAGATTTCCGAAGGTTTATAATATTTAATCTTTGCGCAGTCCAACAAAATGATGTCCCTGTACATAGACCGAAGGATGGAACACTCCTTGGAAAGAAAAGAGGGTTGGGCTAGACAAGTCAGAAGAACATGTCGCCAATGTTATGCAGATAACGTACCAATCATGGGTAGCAAACAGGCTAAAACCAAGTCGAAAAAAGTACCCACTTATTGCCAAAGCTGTCCAACCAAACCTTTCCTTTATTTTCCTTGTTTTAACAAGATTCACCAATAATTTTTATCATTTTTTTATGCTTCATAGGATGACTGATTAATTTATTATAATAATAATATTAAAAAGAAGTGCGATTTTTGTGATTGTTGAAATTCATAAATTATTTTGATAATATTATAAAAGTTTGTGAAGGTAATGTCACCGATATTTTTACTTGATAATGACGAAAATATTACGTTCTTATGTATTTTAATAAATGTTTTATTATTATTTTATAGTTATATTACCGCAATTAAATCGAAATAATATTTTCTACCGTATCGTTAAGAATAACCTCGATAAAAACTACAAGATTTCATTGGATTTGAAAACCACGCCGGTTCAAATACAGGGCCATGCGGCTCACTTCCATACGCATTTTGTTTGATAGCTGCAATCTCTGGCTTGTAGGAAGCGTTTATATTGGACCTCTCACGCGGCTCACGGGTGACCCCCATAGCTCGAATGGTTCAGTAAGATATGGCTCACCAGTGAGCCCCGTGGCCTGAATGGAAATACTCGATTTTTCATATGGCGTTCAACGTGTTAAGTTAAATAATAAGTAGGTATAGGACATAAAACAATATTAAGTTAACATTGAAATTTTAACTTTATTTCCCTATGCGTTTTTTATCAATCTAGGATTGTTTTAGGTAATCTTTCCTACCATTCATAAAATGCAACACCTTCTTTCCATCTTCCCTACTGCCTTTATGTTCGTTAAGAAGCCTATTGACGTAGGTAGCAACATATAATAAATACATGCCCGGTGTAGAAAGGTCTTACCAGATGATTAGCTATTATTCTTCGCCGAGAAAAACTATACGCTGGTACAAAAAAGTAATTACTTTTTTATCTATTGGACACCGCTGTATGGAATTCTTACTATTTACTTAATACGAAAAGTACTGAAAAATCCAAAATATGAGTGCGTACCGGGAGGAATTAATCAAAAAAAATAATACGCTTGATAGAAAACTGCAAGGGCAAAGACTTAGTATCAGGTCTAAAAAAACAATAGCAGGAATCACAATAACCCCCAAATAAATATTCTTGGTCCAGGTCAAGGACGAAAGTTTTGGAGTCACTGGCCCAAACGCCAACCTGCACCTGAAAATTCGAAGAAAAAATACTCCTTTCTGATGTGTAAAATATGTTCTAAGAACAAGAAGAGAGTCGAAACCAGCTACAGGTGCATGGGTTGCCCGGGATTTCCTGCGCTGTGTCCTGGATGTTTCCAAGATTATCACCAATTCCTTGAACAGGATGAACAAGAGTGTCTTGTCTGAATTATTCCTCATTTTGTAGATTTATGTTCCCTTTATTTTGTGAATAAGTATTTTACGTTATTATTATTTTTTGAGAGATTTGTTTTTGAGAATAGATGATTGTTTTACTAATATGTATTTTATTACCTTCTCTTAGAAGACTTGAAATCTTTCGACATAGTGTGGGATTTAAGCAGGCGAACATATGTCCAACATGACACTACGTCGAAAGACGTCCATGTCTGTTGACGTAGTGTCGCATTTGGGCTGGCAAATAAGGCGATTAACACACGGCACCGCCCACCGCCTCGGTAGGTGGTGCGGCGGATCTCATGTCGCATTGGCCTCTAATAAATCCGTTGATGCTTGACACACGTACACCGCCCAACCGACGACGTCGTTTGTCGACGTAGTGTCGCATCTGGGCTGGGACACATGTCCAACATGACACAACGTCTAGAAACGTTCTCGTCCATCGACTTAGTGTCGAATTTCGGCAGGCAAGCATGGCCAACATGGCACTATGTCGTGAAACGTTTGTCATTTACTATGGAAAATTCTACTGCCGTAATGTGGTGTCAGGGTAAGTGCTCACTGTCAGCGAACGTGATAACATTCATTCTATTGGACGGATTTAGATGCGATTATCAGGATTAAGAAGAAGGCTTCGTAAGCCAAAGACGTAGGCTATAATAAAGATGACTATGAGCACCCACGAGGTTTTCTAAAAGTCGGTGCCCCTGATCTGTGTGTTTCTTTCCTCAAAAGACCATTCCACTCACCAGTGGCGAAAGTACCGTATAACACGATTCCTACCGGCTTCCCTTCGGAAATTCGGAACACAACCACTTTATCGTTATTTAAAAATGGCACACAGTCAGTAGTGTTTAATAATGCCAAATATTATAATAATCACATTGTAAGTATTTAATACACCATAAAATTAAAACATTACAAAGCTCCTACATTACATTTTTTGCCTTTTTATCCCAACAACAAAACATTTTGCTCTAAAATAACCCAGTGAGTTCAATTTCTATTCAAAATCGACGTCATGGCTAGTTTTTTTTTTATAGAAAAGTTTTTTTTTGCTCCGGCTTAACTCTCTCATAAAATCACCCTTCGCCACTGCCACACACCAATCTACATGGTCTTCACATGATCTGGCCAAGATTATGTCTGCACTTTAAAGGAGACTGTGACCTCTAAGTTTGTTTCGGCCTTTCTTCTCAGAGTAGTCAGATACCTCATCTAATTTTTTAAATATAATATGTTTGACGTGTAAAAGTTTTTGTACTGACCTACTTACAGAAATAAAATCATTTATCATTAACCACCGTCCACCACCATTCCTGTTTTTGCTGCCAAGCAGCATTGTGGTTCTGGGTTAAGGGTAGGGGTGAAGGTATTATTATAGGAACATTACACTTTTCTCGTCTCTGGAATGACAACGTACCAACCTGCGATGTTTCTGGTAGGTAATGCAATATCGATCGGCTTCGGAAACCACTAATTATTTCGTTGCACGCTTGTTTGTTATCTCATATTATAAAAAAAAACTGACATAACATAAGATGGATGGCAAAAGCGTCAGGGTAGTGACATAATAAGAGCGAAGCCACACGACGCGTTGCTGGTGCGTTGCGACGCCTGGGCGGTGACTCTGCGTCATTCTACATAAAAATCACAGTGACATGCCACACCGTGCGTTACGACGACGTGCAGTGACGCAACGCACGCTCAACGGACAAGGAGACCAGAGGAACGAAGCCGGGAAGAATGTTGCGGTCACTTGCGGTGCGATGTCGACCATCGGAGCGGCATCATAGCAGCGCAGTGTTGCTTGTACTAAAGAAAACTGACACACCGAACACCGAGACGCTGCGCCGTCGTAGTAAACGGCGCTGCTTTGCGACACCGCATTACCCGTGTTTCACTCGGTGCGTTGAAATTATAGCGGTGCGACGACGCAACGCACCGGCAACGCCCGTGTGGCCTCACTCTTAGTCGTAGTTTTTGCATTTAACTCAGAGCTAAGCTGTGGAGAAAACTGTCAGTCAAGACTGTCCGATAGGTAAACTTAACTGTTGATAAAATATCCTCATACTACGTTTACTTTGCAGTAAAGTTTATGATCTCAAGAGGAGGGGACCGACTGATGAAGCTGGGAGATTTCACATTCACCAGGGTTCAATACCAAGGAGACCATTGCTATTGGTCTTGTTACACCCACAATACTCATGGTTGTCCTGCCAAAGTGTATACCGACCGAAATAGATTGATGTACGCGAAAAATCTTCATAATCATCCACCTACGGAGTTTTTTGTTTGACATCGTCTTCGATTTAGGATCAGCATAATAAAATATATATAGTGTTGCCATCTGTTCTGATTCGGGAGCTGTGTCGCTGTCATCGCATACAACCTTTGGTGGTGTTTTGTTTTGATAACCGAGTCAGTTAAGACGGCGGCAATATAGTAATGTCTTCCTCATTTTCCTAGTGTCATATTATGTAATTTATCTCCTGCTCATTCTGTGTTAAAGTTCATTGTGTTTTGTATGAGATTAAATTCCTTCATGTATTGGGTGTAATGACTGATTATGCCACTGAGTGAATGGCTCAATACAGAGGAGGAATATTTCGACCGGTATGTCACATTTTCAGTCAGGCATTAGCCAAAGAGAACAAATCTAGCCATTGCTCTTCTTTTATGTAGTATTTTTGAGACTTTGGACAGACTTAACTGGATTAGACAAGGTGCTCAATAAATAATTAATGTGTAGTCTATAAGCAAGAGTCTATATTAACGGACTGTCATGTCTCATGGTTTTTTATGTGTTTATTTGTCTTCGTCCATGAATGGCAGTTCGTTTTAGTTTCCGTAGTATAGTATTTTTAAAACTAAAACTATCTTGTACTGTAAGGTGCTAATTTGTGATAAAAACTCAACTTTGTGATCTCTGCGTATTATTGTAAATTCTTGCCTATTTTTTTCACTGGATGCTGTAGTACAAACGTGATGGCATATTCGATGTATTTTCAGTATTAGTGCACTTGTGTTACACTGCTCTCTATTTTTATATAAAAATATATTTGGAAGTATAACATGAGCTTTATTATTTCGCTAATCCAGCTTGTGTAGCTCAGAGATTTGAGCAGTTTGAAGTAAAAATCACCATAGACAAACTTGCTCAGAAACCTCCTCTTAATCTTGTAGAAAAAATCCTTGTCTTAGATCAACCTCATCCAGGATACTAGGCTCTCTCTTACCAAATCTAGTGTTTACGTTAAATCTGATTGGTAACCACTTCACTCCTAATCATACAACAACGCCTGTTTTAAAATAAAATAGCTAATACTGCAAGCAATTGTGTAATTAAACGACGCTTATTAAACTCCCAAGTCTCAAAACGTCGTGTACTCGTGTAACTAACGCGAATATTTTTATGATATTACAGAAAAATACCTCAATGGTCACGAAGCAGCATACATCATCCCATCTCTTCGAGGAAAACCTCTAATATCGTATCAAAATTATACTTACTGCCGGCACTCCGTTCGGAATGGTGTGGTCAGATGGACCTGCTCTACCCACTCCTACAGATGCTGCAAGGGCGTTCTGAAGACTCGAGGGAAACGCATCATTGAAGTCAAGGGTGTCCACAACCACGACGCAGCTGAACTTCTCATTAATCGGTCAAAACCTTACTTGGCATGGACATGACCATAGAAAAGCAATCTGGTAGCTCATTTTTGTCCGAACATGCCCAGTTAAACGCCTATTATAAGATGTGCGGAGTAGTAGTTAGTATACCGATTATTTGGTGGAAACTATGTCATTATAGTTCCACTAAAACATCCTTCCTTCTAAGTTTAAAAGAAATAAAAATCATAGGTAATTGATGAACAAATCAGTAAAATGGACGAAAAAGTTAGTGTCCATGGAGTTTCTTGCCCGTTCTTCTTCATATGTACCTACTACACTTTGGAATGGACACAGAGTAAACGGACATAGGGTAAGCTGCATACAACCGCGCTATGCAGCATACAGGGGCGTGTGTTCGGGCAACTGGCGGCTTCGTTGCGTACAAAGAGAATCCGGTTCACACCGGCTCAGCCAGTTGCTTCGCTCAGGTAAAGCTGCCAGTTGCCTGCACACACGCGCCTTGCTTGTAGTAGTGTCCTATCATAGCGCGGTTGTATGAAGCTTAACCTAGTCTGTCCTTTCACTCTGTGGAATTGGCAACTAGCTTCATATTTCTAACTGACCGACTCCTTGACAATTCAAAAGTGCCTGTAAATGGTTTAATATTTGAAATAAATGCTTTTAGTTTGAGTTCAGAGAAATAACTTATCATGATCTAAGAATTTATGTCACTAGTCAAATTATAAGATATTATTGGTATAAGATTAAATTAGTAAATTATGCAATAAAGGTGTTTCCTCTAGAAGTAAAATAGTTGTAGATGATATTTTTGGTTGTGAAATTGTATTCTGTGTTTTTTGAGCATTTGTTAAAATATACTCTTAGTTGTAACTTTTGCTGGTCTTGATGATAGGTACTTACTACGTCGAGAGGCGTTATATTAAAGCGTTAAGGTTATCATTATCTAGTGCAAGAACAAGACGGACGTATAAAGGGCGAATAGCGCCATCCCTCTTTCACAATGATGAATTTGACACGACTTCAGTAAACGGGCCCAGTTTAGTCTTCGCTTGCAAATATGAAGACTGGTCAATCTATCAAAGCCTGGTCCTGCAGTAATACATTAGGTTCAGATATCTTCCAAGCTCTATTGTTTCCTTAAAAGTTTTTGTACAGTCAAGGGACTTTTACATGGATACCCCTTGGTAAGACTGGTTGTCAGATTTTTCGTGCTTCTGACTTCCCGTAACTGCTATCATAGCCGTACAATGGAGTGGTCGTGAAATATGCAAGAGTAAAAAGTTTGGGTACTCAAAAGTGTTACGTGCAAAACTTCCGAACTTCTTCCTTTTATAGTGAGATAAATAATTAGGTTTTTTACTAAGTTTAATATTTTTGTAATTATAATGAAACGGCAGTAAATTAGTAGCATTTATCAAAACTTACGAAATTATGTTATCCCTATATATTTTGACGAGCTAAGAGAACATAAATGTAGGGAACAGTTTATTTTTTTTTCGCGATTTCAGGTTTGGTCCAATAGTAAAAGTTGTTCATAATGATGAGTACAATGACCCCTTAAAAGATTTCGTGTATGAATAGATCAAACTTTTAGGTATGCCAATTATTTTCTTCAGTTTATCCAAGTCATAACGTACACATAGAAACATAGAATGTAAATTTAGATCTCATAATATTTTTGCCGGAGGTGTGAAATACTTGTATTACTAATAATTATATGCATTTGAATGTGTTATTGTGAATTAGTCATTTCATTAGGTTAATCCTTAAATACAGTTTTAGTGAGATTTAATCGAAGTTTCATTTACCTAAGCGTCACTTTCCTATCAGTCGATCTATTCTGAAAAAATCTCACCGTGTAATCTTAGGTGAAGTGAGCTTGAAGTGAGCTGTTAATAGTGTCAATCCTTCACTGACAGTTCACTTCACGCTCACTTCACCTAAGTTTTCACGGTGAGATGGTTACAGAATGGCACTGCTGATCACTCGATCAGTTGTGGATGACCTCTTCGTCATAATTCAGAACTTATCGATAATTACTCGAATCGATTACAAGTTTTCTGTAGTTTCTACTACAGAAAACTTGCTACGATCCTTCACTCACGCCTTTTTACCATGGGGGTAGGCAGAAGCCTACCTCCATAGGAAGAAGCCGTGAGTTTATGTATTTATTTATTTATCAAATGGACAATTTATGTTTATATTTATAATTTTTTTTATTCAATATATTTGTATTACCGGATAGCCCAATACCAGTACTTATTTACATGAAGGGACTGTCTATTTGATCTCCACAACCCAGTAAAACAATACCGCTTGGTAAGACTGGATGTCAGACTTTTAAGACGCAGATATATGCCAGTGATCTTGAGTGGTTAGCTTGCGTGTTATGTACTGAGCTCACGCAACGCGTCGCACGTTCAGCCAGTAATAGGACTCGCCCATCAAGGAGTGCTGTCCCCAATTTGACGCATTATTAATTTATTATACACAAAATAAAAAGTATTTTAATAAAACGTGTATACTAAAAGATCAACAATTAAATTATCTTTAAATTGGTGTAGGTTTCAGAAAAATTCGCTTGGTAGATTATGCACCATTCTCAGTTTTTTATCCGCATTAGACATAACTTTACAAATTAATTTCACTATGTAATATAAACATAATCTAAAATATTCACATATTATATTATTGAGAAAATGCTCTAATTTAACATATATTTTTTTTAAATCATTAAAACTACTCGTTTAGACGTGATCTTCAGTATAAAATCATTATAAGTCTGTTATCGTCGCCTTAAGGCAGACACAGGCAAATCCGGTTAAGTAGTCACGGCCTCTCAAGGCCACCTACGATACACCATACATTAAAAAAAAAAAAAAATGAGCCACCACTATAAAACCATTAAAAGTCTGTTATCGTCCCCTTAAACGAATCAAATGAACAATGCCTCGGTAAAATTGGAGTAGGTATTTGACCAATTTCGATCCGTCAGTTCCGTTTGGTGCCGGACGTAAAGAATAGCACCATCCCATTTCTTCTCATGGGTGTCGTAAAAGGCGACTAAGGGACTTACTAGAGAATGGGCAGCAGCGTTCTCTATGTATTTTTAAAACCATACTGCGATCGCCAACCCGCCTGCTAAGCGTGGAGATTATGGCAAATCCCTCCCTTTTTGCAGGAGGCCTAAGTCCAGCAGTGGACGTCTTTCGGCAGAAATGATGATGATGATTTAACCAATTTTACTGTAGATTTACACTGTTTCTTCAACAGTTCTATGAAAAGTAAGTATCTATCAGTGGCGAAGGGTGATTTTATAAGATAGTTAAGCCGGAGCGAAAAAAAATATTTTCTACACAAAATAAACTCGTCATGACGTCGATTTTGTATAGAAATTAAACTCACTGAGTTATTTTAGAGCAAAATGTTTTGTTGTTGGTATATAAAGACAAAAATGTAATGTAGGCGTTTTGTAACGTTTTAATTGTATGGTGTATTAAATACCTACAATGCGATTATTATATTATTTGGCATTATTAAACACTACTGACCGTCCCATTTTTAAAGAACGATAGAGTGATTGTGTTCCGAATTTCCGAAGGGAAGCCGGTAGGAATCGTGTTATACGGTGCTTTCGCCACTGGTATCTATACATTGGTATACATTATCGCCACTGGTATATAACCTGCACTAAACTATCAAAATCAGTTATAATAATAAGCCCTTTTTATTCTGAACTTCTTTGTGTTGTGAGCTATTTCAGTAGTTTATATAATGTCTCTTAGTTCAGTGTGCCTTTTGGCAAAGGCCTCCTCTAACAACTTCCACTGAGTCCTATCTCTCGCAAGTCTTCTCCACTTTGGACCCGCTGTGAGCTTCAATTCGTCTTCCCATCTTTTATATTGTCTTCCCCTGTTCCTTTTGCCATCTCTGGGGTACCATTCTGTCACGACTTTACTCCACTTTTCTTGAATGCCTCTTAACATGTGGCCTGTCCATTAAAATCAGTTATATCTAATTAAATTTTTACAGTGTCATATGAATGGTCAAAAAACAACAGGATGGTGATGGTCGTAGACGGATACAAGTTTTCGCTACATTACTCCAGAAACTGCAAGGAACGATGGCAGTGCAGCAGAAGAAGTTATTTTGGGTGCAAAGCAGTCCTACATAAGGTAGAAGGGATTGTAACTTATCACAATACTTTTCATAATCATGAACCGTGATACTTTAAGAAAAATTTAGCTAATACTTGCCATTATCGAACTGTGATTGAAGATTTTGGGAATCAATTAATAAGTTATTTTAAGTTATTTGAATCACATCCGAGAGTTTTGAAGGATATTGCTTCATAGGTTTTAAAAATTTGTCTGCTCAACAACGTAAATAGCGTATTAGGCGTGGGTGACGTGTCAAAATGAAACCCATTGCGACCAATAAAATTGTCATTTTATTATATTACTAGCTGCGCCCCGCGGTTTCACCCGCGTATGTCTCAATCCCGTGGGAATATCGGAATAAAAAGTATCCTATAGCGTGCCGCTACAGTGGCTAGTGGCCAATAAACATTAAAAAAAAATGTATAATATAATTATGTAGGTATTTTTTTTAAATATATTATATTATGTTAAAAACCTAATTAAAAATTTAAAAAAAAATAAAATAATTTAATTGATTCGATCCATGACCCCGGCTAATTACCTCTGTGCTAAAGTTCTTTAAGGCGACGATAACCGACTTTTAATGATTTTATACTGAAGATTATGTCTAAACGAGTAGTGTTAATGATTTGAAAAAAAATATATGTTAAATTAGAGCATTTTCTCAATAACTTAATATGTGAATATTTTAGATTATGTTTATATTACATAGTGAACTTAATTTGTAAAGTTATGTCTAACGCGGATAAAAAACTGAGAATGTCGCAAAATCTACCAAGCGTATTTTTTTGAAACCTTCACCAATTTAAAGATAATTTAATTATTGATCTTTTAGTATACGCGTTTTATTAAAATACCTTTTGGTTTGTGTATAATAAATGAATAATGCGTCAAGTTGGGGACAGCGCTCCTTGATGGGCGAGTCCTATTACTGGGTGAACGTACGACGCGTTGCGTGAGCTCAGTACAGAACACGCAAGCTAACCACTCAAGGTTACTGGCATATATCTCCGTCTTAAGTACAGGTTGCTCCAAGATGCTATTTTAGAAAATTGTAAATAAATCAATAAATAATAATGTTTAATGAAATTAAAATATTTTCATAAAACGTAAAGGCGAAACTGTATACCTACGTGTGTTAAATTAATGTCGCTATTGTAGCGGTACGCTGTATGTTAATCCGGGGTGTCAGCTACCTCCATACAAAATTTGTATCATAATTGGTCCAGCCGTTTGAGCGTGAAGAAGTAACAAACACACACACACACACACACACACACTCACAAACTTTCGTCTTTATAATATTAGTGTGATTATTAATAAAGCGTTTCATAAAAATGCGTCATCGTATGTCATATTCTCTACATGAGAAAATAATGACATCATTGGGATTGTCGACTGCCAATTTGGCGCGAACGTGTTGGAAAAGTGCACCCCATCTTTTTCATGATGTCACTAATCTTGTCAAAGTGCAACGAACCATTATGTTATTAAAAGTACTTAAAAGATACCCTGAATTTGTTTTATAGTTGTGATTTTTTGTATTTTATTAATTTATTTATAAATTATATTTTTGGTTTTGGCCCGGTTGATGGCAATGTGCTCGCCTCTGTTACAAGCAGGGACCATTTTGGTTACCCATTGAAAGGGTTTTCGATAGGGTTTTTCTAAGCGGTTAAACAAAAACCCATACGATAAGGGTAACCCTTATGAACGGCTTAAATTAAATTTTGGTAACCCATTGAAAGGGTTTTCGATAAAAACCCTTACGGTTTGGGTAACCCTTTTGAACGGCTTAATGTAAGCCATTCAAAATTACCCACACCGTATGGTCCCTAGGTAGCCAAAATGGTCCCTAGGTAGAACAGAGATAGAATTGGTCATGCTACGCGTGCTGGGCGGATATCGAAATAACATAATATTATTATTATGATTTTTCATGTTACTGGGTTTCAAGTAGGTATAGAACCCATTGAAATGGGTTATCATGTAACCCTTTCACTGGGTTTCAAGTATAAAACCCATTCAATGGGTTATCATGTAACCCTTTTAATGGGTTTCTAGCATAAAACCTTTTCAATGGGTTACATCATGATAAAGGTAACCCATTGAATAGGTTACCCCTTCGAAAGGCTTAACCCTTAACCGGGGTAGTACGGTCCCTGGTTATAAGGGACTTAAACTTATCTGCCGAAACGTGGGTGGACCTCTGCCTTATCCATCTATATTACTTACCTATATTATTTTTAGTGCAATTTTAGATGTGTTTTGTTTTTTCTTTTAATCGGAAAAGTCTGGTCAACCGCATGTTACTGGTAACACTAACTACGAATCCTGTAACACATTATTGGTACGACATGCGATTCACAGTAGATAATGCAATTCACGAGCGCGCGTCATGTGGATCTTATGTCATTGTTATAAGGTGTAATTTGAAATTATTGCCTTTCTTTCGTGAAATGTCACATTCTGTACTTGTGTGGGGTACAATTACATACTTGAGCAAACTTATTTTATTCTGTAACTTTGTTAAGGAAAACTTTTTATCAACTTTAATTTAAACTTTACATTTATTTATTTTGAATGTCATCTAAAAAGAGAGTTCACTTTTTTGTGTAAGTACTTCATGTTGTCTTCATCAATTAAGGTTGATTGATTAATCTGCACCCACTCTTTTGATAATTGAAAATATTAAAAATAATAATGAAAAATACGTTTTGGTTTATTATTTTTCTAAAATGTCTGGACGAAAAAGGAACCAGGTAAATAATTTCCTACCTAAAGTTTACATTTATTTTTTATATTTTGTGTGTTTTTTTTTCTATCTTTTATTTCATAGAAGGCCACGACTAATCTTCCAGAACTTCAATAACAATGTGTTCATATTTAAAACTCAAAACCAACCAGAGATACAAACACATTTTATTTTATTTTAAATTAAAGAATCCATCAAAACTACGAATTAATGTGATTTTTTTTTTGCTTTTTTTATCAGGCAAAGCAGCAATAGAAATTATGTGTCCTGTTTGTGGTGACTTCGTGAGCGGTATACACTACGGCATCCACACCTGCGAATCCTGCAAGTCATTCTTCAAGAGAGCTATCAGTTTCGACAAGTCTCTGACATTCGACTGTGTGAAGCGGACCGGTGGATGTACTTTAACTCCTTATAAAAGATCCTGTAAGTTTTGCAGATATCACAAATGTATTGAAGTCGGTATGTTGCCAACCTTGGTGAGGCTAAAGAAGGAGCGCGGGGGCAGGGCCTCAATTTATTTAAAAAAATGATTTAATGAAATGAAGTTATTTTTAAGATTTAAAACCAGCCAAGTACTTTAAAAAAACAGTTGTGTGGTGTCGTAGGATACCGGGTTGGAATGAAGTCCCTTTAGCGTTTGCACACTTGGGGAATGAGGGCTAGAGCGTAACATTTGACACTTTTGTTACGTAACAAAAGTGCCAAATGTTACGCTCTTTGTTAGCCCTCAGTCGCCAAGTGTGCAGTGTATAACGTACGATAAGGAATTTCGATCCAAAAACTGTTGGTCCTCTTACTAAATTATACATAATCTCACAATTCACTGCCAGTAGTCTTAATTTATATAAATTAACTAATAGTTTTAATGATAATGCTGTTTATTTGTCAAATACAGTCTTAAAAATGTTTTCATACAAAGAACATTAATGAAATACCTAGCCTTCAACATTGATGTATTTAATAGGAAGATATGGTACGCGCTCCTCGACGTGGACCGCATAAATTAGGGGAAAGAACACAATCGGCCTACATTACTCTCGGTTTGCGTGCAATACCCGAATCGTAGTTTGTTTCCGAGTTGTTATGGGTACGTAACAGTGACAATTATTGCTGTCTCGTTCCCGCTATAGCCCGCGTAATATGTCTTCTCTATTTCGGTTGTCAAGCACATGACGCACGACATCGGGTCCATTTAATATTACGTGATGTGAGAGAGTGGCCTCTAAAAAATAAATAATTGAAGACCATTGATTGATATAGGAATTTAATACATCATTGGCCTTCAATTATTATTTTTATTACGTTTTTAAAGAAATTGAACAAAATGAATAATTAAAATTACTGAAGACTTATTTTAGCTAAACCAATTTAGAAATATAATTAAAGGAAAAGGAAGGGTCATGCAAACAAGAGTTTGTATTTGAAAGATTTGTGAGACTAAGAAAGTGCCAGTGTAACGCATAATGTGGAAGTGCCTTTAGTTTTTATTACTGGACTAGCTGCACCCCGCGGTTTCACCCGCGTAAGTCTCGATCCCGTGGGAATATCGGGATAAAAAGTAGCCTTTATGTTAATCCAGGGTGTCAGCTACCTCCATACAAAATTTTATCAAAATGGGTCCAGCCGTTTGAGCGTGAAGAAGTAACAAACATCCATCCATACTTACAAACTTTCGCGTTTATAATATTAGTAGGATGTTGTATGACAAAGTATTGGTACTGACAACATTTACGTAAATAAAAATGAAATGCTGTTAGTACTTGGTAAGCGCATTACTCGAGAATGACAGGACCGATTTGGCTATTTTTCATTAGGCTTCAGGGGCTAGGGTGAATCTTTGGGTTCATTTGAGCAATCGAGTCTGGTCAAACCACGCTGGGATCGGGTGCATTTCATTCATTCATTACAATTTTCTTAAATTTCATATTGGGAAGAACTGAACGTCCTGTTTTCTAAGGGATTTTTGTATGAAATATTTAAACTTGTAACGTCTGCCAGTAGCTGGGTGGGCTCGTAATAGATAAACACGCGTGAAGCTACTATCATTTTTACCCATGACATTGAACATAATCACACACATTGCAACATCAATGATGTCCGCATGCATAAGCATACGAAACTATTTCAATGCCTGTGCAAAAGATTGTGCCCATCAAAATCGAAATCCAATTATTTGAAACTATACTCCGTTTGAAATAAGATTAGACATTTAAATAAACCTTTTTTACAGTCCGTTCAATCGATTTTGACTTCTATTGGGTTGGTGGCATGACCAATGACAGCTGTAGTAAAGAGTTGGTATTTTAACCACGTTTTTGCTTTTAATGCCATTCTTATGCCTACGGAATAGAAGTCAAAATCGGTTGAACGGACTGTAAACAAGTTTGTTTAAATGTCTAATCTTATTTCAAATGGACTATTAATAGGCATCTGCACTTTTTGAACGTCAAAATTATCATCACTTCCTAGTGCTTTAGCTGGGAAGGAGAAGTGGCGCAAGAATCTCCCCAGTAGCACAGCTGTTACAGCATCGCTGTAAGATATTGTATAACGAATCTCGGAGATAGGGTGATAGGCAGCTTTAGAAGGCCTAGTAATAAAAATACATAACTAGTTTTGTATATTTTCTTAGTTTTTAGGGTTCCGTACCCAAAGGGTAAAACGCGAACCCTATTACTAAGGCTCCGCCGTCTGTCTGTCCGTCTGTCACCAGGCTGTATGAACCGTGATAGTTAGACAGTTGAATTTTTCACAGATGATGTATTTCTATTGCCGCTATAACAACACATGAACACAACAACTAATGAACAGAATAAAATAAATATTTAAGGGGCTCCCATACAACAAACGTAATTTTTTGCCGTTTTTATAGATAACTAGCTGCACCCCGCGTGCGTGTAAGTCTCGATCCCGTGGGAATATCGGGATAAAAAGTAGCCTATATGTTAATCCACACCTGCTCCGCCAAGAGCGGGAGAAGTTATTTGATAAATTTCACCCAAAAAAAAAAGGGTGTCAGCGACCTCCATACAAAATGTTATCATAATCGGTCCAGCCGTTTGAGCGTGAAGAAGTACAAACACCCATCCATCCATCCATACCTAAAAACTTTCGCGTTTATAATATTAGTAGGAAGTAGGATGGTACGGAACCCTTCGTGTGCGAGTCTGACTCGCACCTGGCCGGATATTTTTTATGTAATTTTCTTCGTAGGTAAGTATTTATTTGTCGATTTATGAGCGCTTGCGCTGGGGGCACGGCAATTGATATAAGCTAAAAAACCAAGCGGTCAATAGGTTAAGGTGTAGGCTTCTACATACTGGCGCGACACGCGGCGACGCGACACAAAGGCTCCGCGTGTCGCGCGACGAGCGGTGCCTTTGTGTCGCGCGACAAGTCGCGCCTGTATGTAGAAGCCTTTAAGGCATCTGTTGGGTTTATTGGCAGCGTGAATCGTGTTTATAATACGTCGAATTTGCTTATTTGTGATTTATTGAACAAATATACTAATAATAAAAAAAATATGAGTAAATTTTGACATCTTGTATTTAGACGTAAGAATAATATTTATTAGGATAATTCAATTAGCTTTATTGTCTATAATACCCACGGTGTTCATAGAAGTAGGATTAATAATAAATTTGGTGATTGTGTTTTTTTTTTATAATTATTATTAAGTTAATCTATAGCCTATTTCTACTGTATAAACAATGCAAAATTATAGCAGTTTGCAAAAGATAAATTGCTAGGGCAGAAATAACACACATAACATTACGCCTTGTTTCCCCGAATGCTTAGGCAGAGGCGTACCCATAGTAGGTACAGACGGCTACACATCAAGCTATACATTTCCAGTATAAGCTGATCTCGCATTGTACAGGATTTCCGTATATGAGAGGTCAGCGTATACTGGAAATGTATAGCTAGATGTGTAGCCGTGTGTACACACCCACAAAAATTAAACATGAAAGAAGAAGTTTTAAAACTGATTTGCAGCTTATTAACGACATTTTATTTACAAAGCGTGTTCATAATGTAAGTCCTAATAAATGTTTAAGTACGTTAAAGGGATATTTTTTTTTTATATTTTGATTTTTTCTAGCGTTATATACTTTTTATAGTAAATTATGTTACAACATATTGTTTATGTATTAATTTGAAATAAATTATCTGTTATACAATTAATGTGTTTTTCATTTAAAAATATAAAGAGCCGAGGTACAGTTAGGGAAAGTAACTGTTGTGCTAATTGATAACCTGCATCAATTTTCGACTATACAGCTATTTCATACTTAACTGTCAAAAAATTACAGATGTGTTGCAATTATTTTCCCTGACTTTACCTATAGCTATTGATGCTAAAATATGTTAATGTTTTACGATCCAAACTTTTTTTATGTTTTCTATACATATTATAAATTAAAGACGCTTTTCTGTCTGTCTGTGTGACCGCGTTGTTATTCTAAACTGCGCAACGGGTTTAGTGCGGTTTTTAAGTACCATATTTTTGAGAATTTATTCCAGAAGGTGCTTATTTTAGACAACTAACATATACCACATACACACACACGACTCATACACATGCCACATACACTTACACACCCAAATGTACACTTGAGAGAGGTTATTTTTAAAACGTCAATAACCTCTGAAGGGGTCATTGTACTCATGATTATGAACAACTTTTACTATGGGACCAAAACTGAAATCGCAAAAAAAAAAAACAGCTGTTCCCTACATTTATGTTCGAATAATTCGTTAAAATGTAGGGAACAGCTAATTTTTTTTTCGCGATTTCAGGTTTGGTCCCTTAGTAAAAGTTGTTCATAATGATGAGTACAATGACCCCTTAAGAGGTTATTGACGTTTTAAAATAACCCTGTATATAAACATTATTATTTATTCTGTTTCTTTAATTTATTGCTTGTTTCCTATATAAACTTTTATTTTCTTTTTGTACTCAAACGATAGCTACTAACCCAACGCAACTCCATACTACTTTGTATAAATTGAAAAAAAATATTAATAGAGAGCCCTGGCACCGATAACACAAGTTTAATTTGAGCTTGGGTGCCTAATCAGTGATTAATGTCATAGTACCTAACTAACCTATCTCCTCTGTGTAAATTGTTTTGGAAATAAAGAATTATTCCATTCTATTATATCATCATCATCATTCTTCTGCCTTTATTATATCATCATCACCATTCTATTATATCATCATCATCATTCCTGCCTTTATCCCAATTTATTTAGGGTCAGCGCAACATGTCCCTTTATAGTCATATCATCTTTCACACAGTCCATCCATCATCGTTTCTTTGGCCTTCCCCTACTCTTATAGCCATCGACATTCATACTCATAACTTTCGTCACGACATTTTCCTCATAGGAATGAGGCAAAAAGTCGTGAGGAAAGTTCCGCATCACATGCCCATACCATGACAACCGATTTCCGCACAACTTTTCCACTTTTTCTATTCAATATTATTACAAAATCTCCTTGTTTTGTCAAGTCATTACAACCGTATGGAGCAGGTGCGGGTCGCTAGCACAAAATATAATCAATCAATTATAACTCATCTTGAATTTGCAGTTTACCACTATTGTCCGGTCTGCGGCGACGTCACATCGGGCTTACACTACGGAGTCAGGACTTGCGAATCATGCAAACTGTTCTTCAAAAGGACCGTCCAGCTTCAGAGGGAGAACAGTTACATCTGTTCGGGGCGTATGCAATGTACGGTCAACGTTCAAACCAGGGCCTGGTGCAAATTGTGTAGGTTTAATAAGTGCGTAATTTCAGGCATGAAAGTCGGTATGGTTCACAAAATGAAAAATCGTTTACCACCCCTATATAAGTTTTAATTGGCAAGTTTCTGTGGAGGTACACTCTGTGAGGGCCAACTTTTTAAAGACTGCCTGGTGCAAACGATATAAAATAATCCACTTTTACCGTGGCACTAAAAAGTACAACTAAAAAAAAATATACTTAAAGGACTATGGGCATTGTTGTTTTTGGCTAAAATAAACAAACAATGCATGTTTTGTTTTATTTTATGCGATATTTTTTAATGTTTCACGACTGACAGTTATCTTATTTTCTTAGTGGAGGAGTATCGTCATATAGGTTTTTCTTGTCGAAATTACGATTATAAATGATAAATGATTTATTTTCTGTAAGTAGGTTTGTACAAACACTTTTACACGTCAAACATATTTAAAAAAACAAACAAAAAAAGTATTATTATATAGTAATGCAGGCAGCGTCTGGGAAAACAGCAATTTAAAATGTTTAGATATGTAGATGTTTTTACACATGTGTAATAAAATATATGTAAGTAGTAATAATTGTAACGTGGAGCAACCTATGGCCGACCTAATTGACTAATCTAATATTAATAAATAAAAATTACAAGCCGTTCGTCGGCAAGCGCATCACTTGAGAACGGGTAGACCGATTTGGCAATTTTTTGTTTTTAAATGTTTGTAATTAGATTTTATAGAAAGAACAATTGGAAAAGTTTCCCAGAAAATGTTCAAATTTAGGAAAACTGAACGTCTTTTTTTATATGGGATTTTTGTATGAATTATTGAAATTTTGTCAACTTCTGTCGGGTTAGCTTACGAGCTAACCCGACAGAAGTTGTCCTGTCAAAATGTGTGGTATTAATATCCAAAGGTTTATGGTAATCGTGTCGATAAAGGCATAATAATATTGATGTGCAATGTTTCAATTAACTATATTTCTACTGGTTTATATTTAGCTGAAAATATTTTAAATATTTCCTATCGTTGTATTTAAATCAATATTGGTAATGTTAAGTTTTAGTAGACTTCTATGAGATGTGAGAAATAACGATTATAGAGTGTTTGGCAAATCCTTAATTTTTTACAAATAGACACTAAGTATCTATCACCTACAGCATGTATCTGAAAATTGAAACAGGCAAATTTAAGGAAGTGGAACAGACCGTCAAACTGAACAACTTTCTACAAAGGACTAACATCGTAATCGTAAGGCTGAACCATTAGGTAGTGAATTGTAGGGCGCCCAGCTACTGCAGTGATATTCCTTTTTATTACTTATTGAATCAAATCATTTAAGTTTATGATGTGATTCAATAAGTAAGAATTAAATTTTAAATTATACAATTCGTAAACATTTACACAACCACTGTAAGGCTTACTTTGTCAATGTAGCCAAGAACAAAATATTTGACTGAAAACATACCTACTTATGCTTTGTTGACGTTGCCAATATATTATACTTATACTTCTTTTAAATAGGTACAGAATATTAATAAATATCTACTAATTGTATCCATTTTTTTAACATTATATTTGTGTAATTTGGTGGTAGCTCTTATTTAAGGCGTATAAGCAATTGATTCAGTGCAATCTACATGTTTCAAACCTATTTTATTTACAAAAAGACGAAAGTGTACGTAACTGTTATTATATTTTGATTAATTATTAAAATTTTACACCTGACAAGAATTACTTTATTTAGGAAACGTTCCTTATTTATTTATTTTATTATTTATGTCCACATACAAATACCTTAAAGATAAATATTATAAAACCATCATGCATTTAATCTAAGCCAAATAGGTGTTTTAGGTTCTTAGTATATTTAAGCCTAACATGATTAACACAACTAACAACAATTAAAAAACTGTGCTCATTAATCTAGTAAGAGATTTAAATAATTATGTGTTTCTGTTTATTCATTATCTAATATCATAGCAGCTTGGAAAGAAACTGCGTAATTTTCATCTCTGTACATTAAAAGCCAAATCACCCTATACTTTAAAAAGTAGGTATACTGTTTCAATAATTTCGTAGTCCATATAATTACTTTCTAATACGATTTTTTTTTTTGTTTCTAGATGGAATTATCCCTCGATACAGCTGGTCGAGGCAAGGAAACGCGATCATAATACTTGGAGAGCATAGATTTAAGAAACGCTCAAAACATATAAACCAGAAACATGAAACGCATTGGGTCTGCAACAAATGCGATAAAGGATGCAAGGCAAAACTGACTACTATAAAAGACGCTATCATTAAAATGTACAATATACATGACCATAGAGGCTTAAGAAAAGCTAAATGATATTTAGCTTTGTTTTTTATTTACGTAATATTTTAGAAAAGTTTTTATGCTCAAAGAGTTCTTAGGGGATGGAGTTGCACTCTAAAATCCTTTATTACGAAGAGCTCGCGGGTCGTATAGGGCTAGTTTCTCGAACGAAAACTATCCCAAAATGTATGTGACAAATTGTCAAGCGCTCGTAAACTGCTGCGATTGGCTGTTGATAAATCATTCGACCAATCACGGCAGTTTACGCGCTCTTCACAATTTGTGACATTAATTTTCGAGTTCAAGAAACTGGCCCTAAATGTTAATGGAGGAAATTGACCGTTTTAGTCAATTTATATTTGGATTATGGCCTTTACATAGTGCCTTAAATTATGACCACAAGCCTTTGTGCAGGGATAAATATTTTCCATGTTGTTATAGTATTTTTATCTCACGAAGCGACGCGCGCATTACTTGTGGTCACCAAGTGTACAAACATGCTGGGAATGTGTGTATGCGCAGGAGCTCTCGATACCGTCCGAGGCAATGGCGTAGTTGGACGTGTGTGTCTGCGTGTGCGTATTCTGTGCTGACGCTCCTTCCTTTCTTTTGTATGCAGTCTGACAGTGACCGCGGTTTAGCTGTTTTCAGCGTCTTAAGCGGTCATTGTACTCATCATTATGAACAATTTTTGCCATGGGACCAAACATGAAATCGCGAAAAAACCTCTTAAGAGGGTTGTGCGTTATTTCTTGTAGATTTGATTTTAGATGTGTGAACTCACAGAGTACTTCTAGAAACGGTAACTTCAGATAAAATTGTGACGCCGTAAGTTGAGCGCACAACTTCTGTCGCGACCGCCGTTCAAAGCCGTTTCTATTCCTCATTTGTATTGTATTGCAAGTAAACGGTACAGGTTTGGTTTGTATGGAAACTGTTAATAATGGCGCCTCTAGCAATGACCGCCGGGCGTCAGTATTTGAGTCGAGATTTATATTTCGGCATGCACTCTAGAATAGGTTCGAGCCCAGTCCATGCAAGTGTGTATGTTGGGCCGGCAAATTATGAGCAAATCGTACATATATAATATATTTATTTGACTTATCGAGTAGTATAGGAAAATAAATGGTTTTAAAAAAATAAAATAAAATAGAGAAAGTAAAATGTCTTTTATACGGAAGTTACAGTTTCTTGTTAACTTAGTAAAGTAGTTTTTAAAATAGGTACCTAATGATGACCAAATATAAAGTTATAAAATCATGAATAGGTATTATTTTATATATTAAGACCTGTAGAACGTTTAAATTTTTAGACGTATGGTATTTGTTTTTAAATAGAATATAAATAATTTCTAAACCGTGTTTAAAATTAAACCATATAAATAAAACATACATTTTGGGCGCTGTCTACCTGTACCTAGATTATTAAAAATATAAGCCCAGGTAGCATGCGATGGTTTTTTATGGCGCACTGTATTTTGAACTCTCGGTGTTGAGCCGAGCATTGATAATCCAACTGAGTACATCCCAGCGCGTTAGAAAAACACACTATTGGATTTCGCTTAGCAGTGCGTTAAAAATCCAGTGCGCGAAAATAAATCGCCCGTGGGTAGGAAAGCTAAGGCTATTTGTCCACCGCCACTGTCAACGGGACATTTATGACAGCGAGATGACGTTACCAAAGTAGCAATACATACATTTACTATTGCCGCGTCTCCACCACACGTCCGTCACCCGAGCAGCGCCGCTAGGATCTTGGCCCCCGAACTATCGGCACGACCGCTAGAACTCGGCTCGATGTGCCGGCAATACAAAACGTTTTATCTTGTCCACACACTGCCGTCGCACCGGCGCCGTTCGCTCGGCTTTTGTTTAATTCATAGTATTATATTGAACCGCCGAGTTCGATCGCGGTGGACAAACGATCGCCGTCAGCAGGACGTCACGTTCGTTTAGTTGTTTCTCGTTGACGGCCCGTTGACGGTGGTGGTGGACAAACGGTACAAGACTCTCCAATTTAAGTGATTTATCACAACAAATAGATAAATTCGTAGGGTTTTAAACACCTTTATTGATTTCATGACTAGCTTGTATTAAAACTATCGTAGATCAAAATCGAGAGTCAGAATGTTTTAATCAGACATTTGTAAACCATTCTTTACTAATAAGTTATAACATTACTTATTTAAATCGGGTACATAATCTCGTTACTTGTCAATTGTATGGTTAAGAATTTCGTAAGTCAACTGTACTATAATATTGTTACTTACATTCCTGATTGTTACCTGTTGAAATAACAAAGTTA
Source organism: Tiliacea aurago (assembly GCA_948098905.1). Taxonomy (NCBI): domain Eukaryota; kingdom Metazoa; phylum Arthropoda; class Insecta; order Lepidoptera; family Noctuidae; genus Tiliacea; species Tiliacea aurago. Next base: position 6,318,990 of record OX402588.1, read on the forward strand.
ATGGATAAGAATAGAATAGAATACTCTTTAAGTTATATTATTAAACATTTTATTTGTTATTATAGATGACATTTTTGTAAAGTCTGGAAGTAGCTTAGTTATTATGTAAACTGTTGTGTAATTATAAAATTAAAACGCGCTCAGATGGAGATTCAAAGATAACTCTGCCGTGTAAATGTGGTACTGGTCCACGAACAATGGACCACTTAATATCGTGTCAAGCTTGTCCTGTTGCCTGCACGTTACAGGAACTGACGAGAGGCTACTGAAGGTGCCAAACTCGGGGCTGACTATTGAGATTGCTATCGATTCGCTAAGAAGAAGCAGTATAAATCACAACAACTTCACACCTATAGAGCTGTGGGCCTAAAAAAAAACCTACGTCGTAGTTAGGACAATTTTTTTTAATATGTAGAGGTATGAGGAACAGGATGTAAAGTTCTTCATCCTCCATATAAAAGGGTACTTTGCTTGCGAGATGCAGGATTGTGTGACGTCAGGTCTTCGATGCGTAGTTCACATGTGTCATTATAGATGGCGCCACAAATAATAACAAAATGTTGTTTGTGACTACCAAACTAATCCAAAATTAGGTTAGTATTTAATTTTGTAGCATTTATCTATTAATAAAGTAAGGTTTTATTAGTGTACAATTAATTGTATATTTTGTATTAATATTATTTTATTGTGTATTTACTTATTAATGATAAGTGAATTGAGAATTAAAATTATATTTGAATAACGGTAAATCTCTAATTGTAGACGATTACTTAATTTCCAATTTGTTAATATGTAGGTATCTAAGTAGAGGTACATATTGTGTACTAGACGAGGTAGTTTGATATTATTGTTGATATTAAAGTGTTTTCAATATTGTAAAAAGATTTATTCCTAAAATAACAACATTGTACAGAATTTCTTTTTCCTCACTTATAACAAAGAAATAAAACTAGACTTTTTCTATAACAAGTGTTTTTTATTATTTTTAACACCCTTTTATGATGTATATATATCTATGTAACGGAATGTTTCAACCTAATTTTCATCAACTTCTAATTGTCGTATCGAAAAATATTGTATGTATATATAGTTTGGATGACCGTACTATAATTTGGTATCTTGGAGAGCTGATCTGATAATGGAGTCAGGAGGTGGATAGTGAAATTCTTCAGTGGCTACTAGTAAACCCCTCGAGTTTGGGGGTCTTATGATTTGTTTTGACAAGTCCAATATATAGGGCTTGGGAACGTGGGTCTAATGACGGATCTAGGAGGTGGATACTGGAACTCTTTAGCGGCTACTAGGAAACTCTTCGAGTTTGGGGCAGTGGCGGACTAAGAGGGGGGCGGAAGGGGCGGCCCGCCCGGGCCTCCGGTTTTGGGGGGCCCCTAAATGCTTCCGCGTTCCCCTGACAATGGGGTCTCAAGCCGAACAAATTATAATTAGTCTTGAAGAAAATTCAATAGATGGCAGCATAGGTTACAATTATGATATTAACAGTCACTCTTATGGCTGAAGTAAGATTAGTCAAAATCATAACTTCCTTATTTAATGTTGATTTGTCTATTTACACTCATAAATCACGTATTTTTAACGAAATAGATAAATGAAGCCTTTTAATTCAATTCGAACCCACAGAATGATAAAGTAGCTTAAAAGTTTAGCTTTGCAAAGATGGCGTTTTACTCAATTTGTCCTATCGTCATTGAAATACTTAAAACTTTTCACCATTTGAAGTTCATACAATCCTATTGAATGCTATGAGTTGTATTGATTGAATGACTATTTTCATGCCTATTAACAATAGGATTCTTACGAAAAGAATTAGTTGTGTTGCCGATTCTAATAATTATAATTTGTAAAGCCATATTTGTTAAGGTCAACAATACAACCTGTACCCTAATTGCGTAACACAGTTTGAATCGGAATCGGAATGGTTTTGAAGTATATTGTTAATCCATTGCTTCTTATGGTAGAAAAAAAAGTTTGCTCAACAACGTAAATAACGCAATGAATGTTGTTGATCTTAAACTAACATGGTAAATCTCTCAATATTGTGCGTATAAACTTACATTTGCAGTTGGAATGTATAAGGGAACATGTTCATCAACGACAATGCTAAGTTAGTTCTTAGGATTAATTTATCCTAAGAACAAACTTAGCATTGTCGTTGATGAACATGTCCCCTTCCCCATCCCCACTACAGAACCCTTCAGTGTGCGTGGTCCGACACGCTGGCTGTACTCATTAAAAAAAAATCTCAGAAATAAGTAAGCATAGTTTGAGTGTCACACTTTCTATACATCACTATATCACACACACGACCACAAACACGACTAAAATACGCTTCGTGCATCCTATTGGTCAAAACGTATGCATCGGGCGATCGAGTCGTGAGCCGTGCTATGCGATTATAACCTTAAAGGTGAGCATGCGGAAGTTTGGCCGATAGTACCTACTTATAAACACGCTTTAATCGCGCAGAAAAAAATATAATATCATGAAATCGTAACTAATACAAGTCAATTTAATTAATTATAATTTTTAGCGCGTGATAAAAGCGTGTTTTTGTAGTTTTTAGGGTCCCGTACCTAAGGGGTAAAACGGGAACCGTTGCTAAGGCTCCGCCGTCTGGTCAATTCGTCTGGTCTTCGTCGTCTCACCAATTGGTAACTGAACGTATGCTACAGACAGCCTCAAAACGAGAATTAATTTGATTGTCTACAATTTGTGTTCAATGTACATAACATCGTACATTTTCTACAGATTTGAACAAGGTGGACGGTATAGATACAACCTACTTTTAATTTAATTTACTTTGCAACTGGTTTTAATAATATACTTATATTTAATATATGTATCTATGATAAAAAGTGCAACAAACTATATGTAATCAAACTCAGCATCTAAATATTTTGCTTATACTATGTCAACTTTAACATCATATTTACCTACCTTAATTTAACTTCTGCTGTACTTTGCTTTGTTATTAATAAATAAAATTATTTTTGCTCCTAAAATAATCATTTTGTCACAAGTCTGCTACTACAAGTATATTCACAAAGAACAAGGAAAAGTGTTCCACCGTAGTACAGTTTATAGTACGGGGAATAGAGTGAATCAGTTCCGTTCTAGCAATCATAATAAGTACCGAAACATACCGAACTAAAAAAAAATACTTACCTTACATGAACTTAACTTACATGAATTGTGCAAGGTTGTTTTATTGATTTAACAAATAAAGTTTTTTTTTTAAATAACAGGTACTGTTTAAATGTGAAGACATTTTTGTGGCTACACATTGGTGCAATATTATTGAACAGTACAATCTCTGTACCATAATGCATCAATGTGTAGCCACAAAATATTTTTTTGTCGAAGTATACAGCTTTTTGAGGCTGACCGTAGATGACCTGAAACCTGAACTTTAAAATTATTTTCTGTATCCAGGCCTATCTACAAGAAGGTTCCTTAATGTCGATCAACGTTATAAGGAGCGATTAAAAAATGACCCTGAAAAAGATGAAAAAGAGAAACTATGGGAACGACATCGACAGTGGATTCAGAATCGAAAACAACTTAAAAACACAACAGCGAAGTTTGCAGCGTTAGATGATGCACAGAAAGAGAAACTAAGAGAACGATGGAGGAATGATAAACGAAAACAACGAAAAGATCCCACAAGGAAGATTGCAGAGTTAGATGAAGCTCAGAAAGAGAAATTAAGAGAAAAATGGAGGAATAACAAACGAAAACAACGCGAAGACCCCACAAGGAAGGAGTTAGAGAAACTAAGGGACCGACATAGGATTCAGAAACATAGCCGACGCAACAGAACTACAACACAAAAGAAAATTCAAACTTCACAAATAGGAGAGAAAAGAGATGGTCATATCAATAATTTTCACTTTGTTGACTACCAATGTAAAAATAGTGAAAGTGATTGATGATATTGTTTTCTTCACATACACCGATCTTATTGGTGATGTTCTTCAGAAAGGTCAGGCGCGTAGTACTCGCAACCGGAGGAATGGCTTTTGATCGGCCTTTTGTTCAACAAATACCGCCGAATCGTACATGTGCGTAGATCAGGTTACGTCACGGTCCCAAAAAAGATAACTGTGTTTCCTAATTATTACTTCTTTTGTGAAATATTGTGATGCTAATGATGCTTATTGAGTAAATATTTAGCTTGAAAAAATAATGGTTGTTTATCTATCGTCGAACCTTTCCATCAGGGCTAACATGACACGCGCGAGAATGCTCTCGTTCTCGTTTTGTCGAAATTTGTCGACGATTCTGACCGCGTCATTCAAAACAAACATGACCGCTAAGCTTGAGTAAACTCGAAAAAGGCACTTTGATAGTTCTTTATCTCGCGACGAGAGACCGATGTAGCAAATTATTGAAAACAAATATTTTTTATGATAGAAACATCGGGTCCCTTATTTTTGCATGGATTTAGTTTGTACTATAATGATTTTCATCCAACTCTTTTAATTTATGTGTCTCAGACTTATTTGATTAAAATCAAATGTTTTTCTTTGGCATGCCGAAATTAAAATACAAAACAAAATCACGCAAATGAAAATGATTGAGACATTTTTGGTAGGGGCAAAATCTGTTTTCGCGTCACCGACGTGCTAACCAAGTCATCGACGTTCTAAACGCGTCACCGACATGACATCAGCGTCACCGACATGCAATCTGTGTCCCCGACATGTAAACCAATGCACGACTTGCCAACCGTGTCATCAAAATGTTAAAAGCGTCCCGACATGCTAACTGCGTCACCTACATGCTCACAGACTCCCGACATGCTATCAGCGTCCCCGTCATACTACCTGCGTCACCGACGTGCTAACTGAGTCTGACTTGCTAACCGCGTCACCGACATGCTATCAGCGTCCCTGACATGTAAACCAATGCACGACGTACCTCATTTAACATGTCTTGCAGGACGGCTAAGTTCAGCAGCATATGCTGTCAGAAAAATCCGCCAATTTACTGATGTAGATACCGCGTGGCTAGTCTATTTTAGTTACTTTCATAGTATCATGTCTTACGGTATTTTGCTTTGGGGACGGGCTGCAGACATCGAGTCTATTTTTATTCTGCAGAAAAGAGCCATCAGAGCCATATACAGCGTGTTACGGAAAGGGTATAGCCATACAAACGGGGTGAAGAGTGCATCTGGTTCAGAAGCTCTGTACAAAGTCTCAGTTCAAAAGTAATAACTTTGAAAATGCTTAATATTTTGTTTATTCCATAGATATTTTAAATTTAAATCATAACAAACGTGTCACCGCACTACGAGGGTCAATAGTTCACACGTACACACACTTGCGCACAGCTCTGTAACACACACAGCTCTGCGCCGCACGCCACGCGGCGCGGGCGGCGGGATCAAACGAACTCAGTAGGTACCTATCTCTTCGGAAAGTCTGTGCGCCTGGTACACGTATACCGCAGTTCTGACCGCTTTTTGTGTAGGTATGAAACATAAATTAAACTTTGTCGTGGTAGGTACAGTAACGTAGACGATTTTCTTAAATTAAATTACACCTAAATCACCATCATACAATCACCGAAGAAAATAAAGGCTTCTAGATACCAGCGCAACTTGTCGCGCGACGCGACGCGACTCAAAGGCACCGCTCGTCGCGAGACACGCGGGGCCTTTGTGTTGTGTCGCGTCGCGCGACAAGTTGCGCCGGTATGTAGAAGCCTTAATACGTTTTTCGTAAAAACGGCGGCTTTCCCTTGGTCTGCGAATCGTAAGAAGGGGACGCGCCCGCCGCTGCGCCCCGCATGTGGAGCGGCCACCTACGATTTTAAGGAAAACGTAATAATTACGTAAAAATTAAGAAGAATAAGTTTGATAAACAAGGTTCACAGCGCCGAGCACTAATCTAGCTCGCCTTGTGCTAGTGCGTGGAGTACGTTCAAAATATTCTAGCACAGCGTTTTCAAATCCCTCCTGCTTGGCCGACCTTCCGATGCAGGCTCATGGAATGAACCCCAGGATAGAGTACAGACGTTGTACCATCCGGCTGAAACATGCCCTCGGCAGCGGCCGCCCAGCAACTGTTCTTGCGTCGATGAATCGCTGACGATACAGCTCTCGGGCAGCTCGCAGATTACCATCCGATCCTCCAACACACATGACACAACATCACCTCATAGTATTCGCTATTACGGCGCGTGACGACATTTTCACGACAATTCCACAACGATCACTGAAATATCTGATACACAACTTCGCACCGATACGGACAGAGAGCGACTAAAAACACACGCAAAGTCTGTCATCCTAGCCTACTGTCCTAGTACTAGGGTAACTGTCCTAATTATTGCTTTCGTAATTTTTTTCTTTAAAATTAAGTAAATTTACCGACTTTACGACGCCAAACACGTCATATGAAGCATCTTTCATGCATTACACGAAATTGATAAATCCATTTGAAAATTAATTAGTTTACTTTGAGATGAATATGTTAAGTCTTAGTTGCTAAAATTTGCTTAGGTACTTGGACATTGGGGATAATCAGGAAATAAACAAATAATTTGAGCATAAAACATAAGCACTTTGTTTAGGCCAGATATCAAAACGAAAAAATAATTTAATAAAAATCAGGAAAATAAGCGAAGTGCCGAGAATTGCCTCATTGACCCTAAACATCAATGTGTGGGTAACCTTTGTTATCCTACATGATTGTAAAAGTACAGAAATTAGGGTTGCGTATTATTAATGTGCAATAATTTCCGTTACTCATGAAGTCCTAGTACTTTAAATAACTTCTCTTGCATATTTGAGACATTCGCTGATTACGGAAAATGTTATCATCGACGAACGGACATCGGGACAACTGCAAACAAACTAAATAAAGTGACGTGTTTGGATTCATTTCTTTTTTATGTTATTTTATTTACACCGCTAGTAAATTTTCATTGAATAAGTAGTTAATCAATGAACATTACTACCAGGACAAACATAAGTTACGTAAGAAAGTTTTCTAGGGTTCATTTTCAAATAAATGAAATCTTTTCATTTGTATTGAGTACCTTTGTAGTTTCCTATTATTGCAATTCGCAGTTTTGTCAGCTATTTAGTTACAGTGTCAAAAACACAAAAACTGAACTTGGATAACTGTCATTTAATTCATAGAAAATTTGGGCTATAGCGTTTAAGTAGTAGTGCCTATTATCTGATATTTAAAGTATGATTTGATGATACTCCTACTGTACTATTAGTTACATACTCGGTGGAACGTTTATTTACTAAAAAACAAAAACAATTTCCTAATTTACAATAAGGTTTTTGTAGTACTTAACCCATTTGTGTTCAAGTGTTTGATATTTTGTGGAATAAAACTAACATGCGGAACCCATTTTGCAAATAGTACCAGGAGACACAAATCTTTTACAGACTTGTTTCTTTGTGTGTAGTTTATTGACACCGATCAGCTGTCTTGGTCTAGTGATGTGTAGAATTCAGTTGCAAACATTTGATTTAAATTAGTTAAACGTTTCTAACTTTATAATTATGTAGGTATAGGTATACAAAAAAAGTTGCCATGTAGTTTGTTATCACCAAAAGAATCCGTGCCTTTGATATGTATATACCCTTTCCGTAACACGCTGTATAATCTCCGCAGGCGCTATTCTCTTAGGGAACTGTTTAAGGATATTAACATCATGACGGTGCCTTGTCAATATATCTATGAAAACATCATGTACGTAAGAAAAAAATTACATCTTTTTAGTAAAGAGGCGAAAAACATAATTATAGTACTAGAAGTAGGGATCTATTAGCTCAACCAGGTTTCAGACTGGCAAAAGTAGACTCATCTTTCATGGGGTACTGTTTAAAATGTTATAATAAAATCCCTCCCCCACATACTTCAACTGAATGAGATGAAATTCAAATCTTGTTTAGAACGCACACTATGCAAGCGTACGCACAATATTATAAGTTGGGGGATTACATCGCTGATAGAAATGCTTGGCTCAATGCTGGTGCAGCTCCACAACCACAACTAATGGATTAACATTTGAAAATACTATTGGAGCTGCTGAAGATTGTAAGACTATCTTTTCATTGTACGAGTATAAACTCAATCTCCTTTGTATTATATAATTGCATATCACAGGTGTGAGTACTATGTACAATAGACCTACCATTTACCGGGTAATATGTCTTTCATTGACTTGAATGTGCCCTGGCGGCTGAGAGTATGTCATGCTCACTCAGATGTCTCGCTGATGGTGGCGTGTGTTGGATCATTTAGCTCCCTTCAAAATGGTTGAGCTGAATGGTGCTGATCCATGCGTCATGTTCGTGAACGGGCGCTGTCAGTTGGGACTGGTCATCTCTTAGCTGCTACGGCTTATTTTTAATTATTTTAGTTTTGAATTGTTTTTTTTTTGTTTTTTATCTTTTTATCACGGACGCTTTTGACGTATTGCATCGTTCTCACATGTTTAACTTCAATATGAATGATGTAACCAATATTTTGTATCAATATTTTAATTTAAAAGAGTGTCCGTGGAGTTTCTTGCCCATTCTTCTCCATAGGAACCTACTATTTGGAATGGGCAACGAGCTTCATATTTGTAACTGACCGACTTCTTGACAATTCAAAAGTGCCTGTCAATGGTTTAATTGAAATAAATGGTTTGAGTTTGTGTACCAACATGTCACCAACATTGTAAAAGTTTCCCGACATGCCAACTGCGTTACCAACACGCTAATTAAGTTACCGAAATGCTACCTGCGTCACCTACTTGTTAACCGAGTCTCAATTGCTAACCGCGTAACCTATTTTGTCAGCAGCGTCACCGACATGCTATCAGCGTCCCTGCCATCTAAACCAAAGCACGACGTTCCAACCACGTTACCGATATGCTAAAAGCATCCCGACATGCTAAAAGCGTGCCAACAGGCTAACTGCGTCACCAACGCTCTCTCTGAGCCACGACATGCTATCAGCGTCCCCGTCATTGTACCTCTTTCACAGACATGCTAACCGAGTCACAGCCATTCGAACCGCGTCTCTACATACTAACTGCGTTACCAACTCACTAACCTAGTCACCGAAATGCTAGCGGCGTACCCGACATGCTACCTGCGCCACCTACATGCTAACCAAGCCTGACATGCTAACCGCGTCCCCGACATGCGGCCTGCGTCACCTGCATGCTAACTGAGCCTGACTTGTTATCCGAGTCACCGACATGCTAAATGCGTCACCGAAGTGCTTATCGATTCGTCAACATGTTAGCCAGACTGGCGTCCCGCAGCGGTCTGTGTACATGTAGACGTATTTATTATGTTACGAGTATTCCAAAGTTTTAAGTTTTCACGTCTACCGCCAGTGAATGCCTTTTTTGTATCATAATTTTGTCTACTCTTCTCGTCGTCAAAATCGAGGACGAGTAAATAGTCGTATTTACTCGTAAATGACAGAAAAATCGGAGATTATCTCGTGTTGAATTGTCAAATGGGTCTGGCTGTTTGTGTATGTGAGTTCAAATGTTCGAATTCCTCGTGTGGGGCAACGTTAAAAAAAAAAAAAATCGAGATGTCGAGAAAACATCAAGTTTGACCGAACGAGTCGAGTATTTTGTATGGCTGCGCTGTCAGAAAACGAAATAGGTTACAGAAATAGACAAGAATTACTCACGCGAGTGTGAGTAATTCGGTATGTAAAGTAAAAATTAACCTATGCCGATTCCAAAACCATTTCGAGATTTTAAGCTTCTAAGACTTATTTTTCTATTAATAGGTCTTAAAATTATAAGATCGTATTTTATTTTCACAAAAATACTTAAAATCACTTGACTTTTATTTGACCTCTAAATGACGTCACAAAGCAGCCTGAATTGGAAACGTTCAGTGCCTCTTGTAATTAAGTTGTTCTTTATGTGTCAAGTGTCATGTCAACGCAACCTTACATGAAGCACTTAATATTATTCTATTCAGTTAAGTAAATAGGGTAGTTTTTCACCAGCGGCGGACAGTACAAGTCGAATCACATCGATGTATCACCTCAGGAAAACTTAACTTACGTTAAAATGATCTTCACAATAAAACAGTCGCCGCCCAGACTTGTACTAAACTTTACTTCCTCGCACCATTTCCTTTTTAAGGTTTCTTTTACTAACAATCAATTTGTGTCGGCTATTTGTTGTGGTGTTTATACTTGACGGTATGAAGAACTTAGCAGGAGTAGTCTTTGAATCCATTCATTTTATTAATATGCCATAACTTTAAACTAAAGTACGGAAATCGCTAAAGTATGAAATGTAAACAAATTAATTGTCAAATTTTACAGTTTGACTTTACTGAATTTTGGTTTTAAATAAGTGTTAAACGTGGCTAAGATCCTAAGCTATTCAGCTACTAGAGACGTCACTACGAACAATACTTTAAAAAAATATGTAAAAATAACTACAGCTTGTAAAAACAAAAAGATGAAATTATGTGTTTCAAATACACTTATCATTAAAATAAAAATTTAAAAAACATACCTGAAAAATACTTTACATACCTAATTGTCGCATGTGTCATATTAGCCCTGCATGTTCCAGATAACGCACTTGACAATCTATATTTTACAATAAACGTAATTTTAATTATCCTGGTGGTTTTACTAATTATAAAAACTTATATTTCACTTGAATCACATTGCCTAGACACACCATTCGAATTTATTTATTTATTTATTATTCCCGGTACAACACAAATCAGTAGCGTGGTCTTAAACAATATTTTTTCCATTACAGCTTATCACATGTAAAGTAAATTTTGTGAACTCATTCAGAGACCAGGGTAAATAAATCCACCCTTTCCGCGATTTCATGTCAAAGGACAGGTTGGTCCGGCCGCAAAGTACCGCCAGTACCACCCAATACATAAGAGTGGGAACAGAGATTGTGTAGATAACTATAGACCTATTGCTGTACTTCCTGTTATGTCAAAGATAATGGAGAAAATTATTAATAAACAACTTGTAAACTACCTACACAAATTCAACATAATAGCAAAAAATCAGTACGGCTTCAAAAAAGGAGTATCTACAGAAGACGCAGTGATGGACCTAACTGAACTTGTAGCTAGGAAACTAGATAAGCAACATAAATGCCTGGGTCTATTCCTTGACTTAACAAAAGCTTTTGACACAGTCTCTGTTCCCACCCTTCTATCTAAGCTGCATAGCATCGGCATACGAGGCATTGTTCATGATCTCTTCAAGAGTTACCTGATGGACCGAAAAATCTGCGTGAAGATAGGGTCACATATTAGTGATGATGAGATAATGTCATATGGAGTCCCGCAGGGCAGTGTCATCGGCCCAACGTTCTTCCTTATCTACATCAATGACTTGTGCACCCTTACTCTGCCATCTGCTAGCATATTCACCTATGCAGACGATACAGCCATTATACTGCATGGGAAGAACTGGGCTGAGGTGAAAAATAAAGCTGAAGAATCCCTGCAAATTATCATGGAATGGCTTCACAAAAATCTACTTACTCTGAACTTACAAAAAACAAACTACATCCCGTTTTCTATTCATGCTAGTACGAAGACACCAAACATATACTCAATTAGAGCTCACACCTGCCTGGACACCTCGACCTGTTCTTGCCCAGCGCTCCCTTCAGTAACATCTGTCAAATATCTGGGTGTGATGATCGATGATGGACTGAAATGGCACAAGCATGTAGAATCACCTGCCAGTAAAGTCAGGAAAACAATTCACCTCTTTAAGTCATTAAGACATTCTGCGGACTTAGAGACTCTAAAAATGGTTTACACTGCACTTTGCCAGTCCATCATCAGCTATTGTATTCTAGCTTGGGGTGGATCGGGCAAAACTAAATTCCTCGAGTTGGAGCGTGCGCAAAGGGCAGTACTTAAAGTTATGCTGCAAAAGCCCTTTCGCTATCCGACTCATCAGCTTTACACCGATCTCAAACTTTTAACTGTGAGACAGCTATTTGTGCTTAGAACCACTCTCTGGAAACAACCAAGTACCACCCCCGGACTCAAACAAACGCGGTCAAAGAATAGTTTGCCCAACCCCTAGTCATAGAACTACCTTCGCCAGAAGACAGCTGTATGTGTTGAGCTCTCTTGTTTACAAAAATGTTAATAAGACCACACAAATTGCAAGGTTAAGCAAACACGATGTTAAGGCTAAGCTAAAGACCATGCTGTACCTCCTAGACTACGCTCAAACTGAGGAACTACTAACCACTCTGACATAACTCGCAACATTTCATACTATAACACGTAATACAGTCACCGACATCTTTAATATAACAAAAGACACCAAGCTCGTACTAATTCAAACACAGTCTTACACTAGACATCACCACATTCACATACCTAGGCTTCTCATATCACATTCACACAGTACAAAATCCACACGTTTCCCAATCACACACACATTCACACAATGCAAGAAAACACACGATTCCCATTCACACATACAGAATTAACCACACAGTCATTTTACTTCTTAATTTTAATTTAACTTTTTAATAATTTTTTTTTACTTTTAATGTTTTTGAAAATATGTTTTTATTTCTTAAAATCACTACCTAATAATATATTATTTTTGTATAAAATCAGCTTACTAGCTCTTAATAATAAGGGTTTATAGTGTCCAAGTGGCAGTAGAACACTGACTCCTAAGTCACAGGTATTCCTAGTTTAGGAGTCAGGGTCTCAACTTTTGTGCGCCTTTAATTATTGTGTACTTTAGCTAGATTTAAGCATATTGTAAGGACCTGTATAAATAAAGTATATATTATTATTATTTCCTTTATTTCACTATATATACATATAAATTATATTTTTAAATATTAGAATATAGAAAAAGAATATAAAAACATTTAAAAATATAAAAAATAGTAGCCCACCGGTATCGGGAACAGGGTCCAAGCTACCGGCGGTCAGGGCTCCAGAGAGAGGAACCTCCTGACAATGCGAGCCGTGTCCAGAAGTACCGCTCTCTGAATCAGGCCCTTAATCCAGCCGCCCAACGCGAGCCTCCTTAGGTGTTGGTCGAGGCTCTTGGCAATTAAGCCATTGGCTGATACAACTATCGGCACAATGATTGCTGAGTCCACATCCCACATGTCGACAACCTCGCGAGCCAAGTCAAGATACTTGATTTGTTTATCTTTCTCGGCTTTCACGAGGTTCCCGTCATGAGGGACCGTTATGTCAATAATCATTGTGCGCCGCTCTGTTCGATCCACCACCACTATATCAGGTTTATTGGCAGCAATAGTCCTGTCAGTGATGATGGATCGGTCCCAGTACAATGTGATATTTCCATTCTCGAGAACTGGGTCGGGCACATACCTGTAGTACGGCACCTCTGATTCCACAAGGCTGTATTTCAGAGCAAGTTGCTGATGGATAATCCTGGCTACAAGGTTGTGTCTATGCAAGTACTCTTCGTTAGCTAGACGAGAACACCCGGAGATAATGTGTCGGATTGATTCTCCCGGACGGTGGCATGCCCGACACACGTCAACCGTGCCGTCCTTCACAATAAATCTCCGGTAATTCTTCGTCATGATAACTTCGTCCATAGTTGCACAGACAAAACCTTCGGTTTCCCCAAAGAGGTCACCGAAACGCAGCCAGGCTACGGACGCTAAAAAGTCTACATCGGGTTCATGTAGGGCCCGGAAAAAGCGTCCGTGAAGCTCCTTACTTTGCCATACCTCCCTGCGATCGTTAATGTCAAGCACTACAGGTTTGCGCCAGTTCTCTGTAGCCAAGGAGAGCGGGGTGAGGCCCTTGTCCACCGCGACCACATCTCGATGCATCCCCACGTCGGCTTCTAGGAAATATTCCCTGAGACTGCATATCTCGCGGTTGTGGAGGGTCTTAGAGTTTAAAAAGCCTCGACCTCCACACTTTCGCGGGATATACAGTCTCATTACCGAAGAGCGTGGGTGATGCATTCGATATGCAGTCAGCAGCGTACGGACCCTCCTATCCAGGGCGTTGAGTTCGGTCTGAGTCCATTTGAGTATGCCGAAAGAGTACATCAAAACCGGCATGACCCAACCGTTGAAGGCGCGCACCTTGTTTCCGCCTGATAGAAGACTATTAAATACTTCAGGCGGCCAAAGAAGCGCTCCTTCAACGATTGCTTCATGTCAGTAGAATTGATGCCCAACGCTTCCGACATACCCAAATACTTATAGGTTTCAGATGTGGAGAGGGTTCTAAGGTTTATGAAATCCGAGAGCTGGATTCCCACGGATTCCACAATCTTCCCTCGCTTTACATGCATGACAGCACATTTGTCCACACCAAATTCCATCCTGATGGCGCTACTGAAAGTTTCAGTTACTTTCAGTAGCTCCATCAGTTGCAAATTGTTGGGGGCAAAGAGTTTTAGAGAGGTATAACCTGACCACCTCTCCTCTACCGAAAGCCTAGACCTGAATCCTCCAGCAGTGTGCTTAGAGGATTCAAGGCTAAGCAGAACCAAAGCGGACTCAAACTATCGCCCTGAAATATGCCTCGCTCGATCCTTATCGGTTCGCTATTCCTCTGGATATTTCGACATCCTGGATAGCGAAGAACCGTCCTCCATTGCCCCATACATGACGCCAGGAAGGTGCGCAGAGTTGCATCTACTTTATACAGCTCCAGCACCCTCATGAGCCATGTATGTGGCACCGAGTCATAGGCCTTCTTATAATCTATCCAGCATGTCGACAGATCCTTTCGGGAACGACGAACCTGTTGGCTAATGGCCATATCAATGAGGAGTAACTCCTTAGCACCGCGGGACCCGTTCCTACATCCATTTTGAGAGGCAGACATGATGAAGTTGGTGTCTATATGTTTGTTAATTTTAGCTCTCAAAATGGATGTAAGAACTTTATAGACCGTCGGTAAACACGTGATCGGCCTATAATTTTTGGGTTCCACGGTGCTACCTGATTTATGGAGCAGGTGGGTTATTCCTGTCGTTAGGAACTGGGGTAGCGAACCAGACTCCAAAGCAGTCTGGTACTGAGCTGCCAAGCGAGCGTGCGACCCAACAAACCATTTAATCCAGAAGTTGTGCAGCCCGTCCGGTCCTGGAGACTTCCAATTAGGCAACGGACGGACTGCACGAGCTACTTCTTGGGGGCAGATGGTAATAGCCCCCATTTCTGGTATTGGATCGCAGGCTCGCTCGACTTGCCGAGCCCAATCACCTACAGTGTGACTGACAGGCACCGACCAGATACTGCGCCAGAAAGAACACACGGCATCATTATCCGGCAGGCGCGTGTCAGCCACAACTTGGTTCGGTCGCTCCCAAGCCCTATAAACCCACCTTTCATCGCTCTGGAAGGTGCGATTCTGGGTGTATCGGTCCACCCGCCGCTTATACCTACGAATACGGTTTGCCCAGGCATACACTTTCTGCTTCAGGAAGTCTATGCGCTCTGTGACACGAGACATATAGTCCTGAGGGCTGGTATCAGTCCCTAAGAACGCTCGTCTCACAAAGCGCATCACTCTTGGGCGAGTATTGCCCTCCCTGAAGCAGATTAGTTTGCCGATGAGCGCTCTGGCCCCACCAATACGACGCTCAATTCTGCACTGCCAAGCTGGAACGACTGGTTTTGGTCGTGTAGCTATAGAGACATTAGAAAATTTTACGTTAGCTACACGACATGCCGCTACAGCCGCGCAGTACAGAATCGAATGAGTATCAGTGAGGTCTTCGCAGTCATCAAAATAGTTTGACAACTGCGAATCCAGAGCCGCCACCAGCGTCCTATTTTTGTTGTGCATGGGCAAACGGGGTAAGCGTGGTCTAAGTTCGGGTGACATAAACCGATATTCCCGAATCGCACCCTCCAAAGCACTCCTCAATTTTTCATTGCACTGGGTACTTACGTTTGTAGCCCTGTCATCACTCCCCCGGTCAGCTTGACTTGTGTTAGACTGTGGTGGTACTACAGCAGCCCGCGATAGGGGGGCGATGACATGGCTACTCTGCATTTCATTTCGCAGGCGATCAAGTACAGTGTCATCCAACATATGATTACGCTGGATGACCCGCACCTGATCCGATAGTCGTTGTGCCGAAACGTTGACAGCTGGCTCAAGCACCTGAAAAAGAGAGAGTTTCCGAACACGGTACGCGGTCAGATTGTTTCCGCCATCTGTAGCCCCATAGTATGAGCGCATGACATTCTCATTGATGGATTGTGTCCATCTCATGCGCTGCACACTTCCGCCGGGAGCTGGGACCCTATCAGAGGCCGGTGGGCCTCGAGGTCCTAAGCCGTCCGACGGCCGGCGTCCGCCCCGTCGACGAACAGGTGGTGGCGTCGTGGGCGGAGAGAAATACTCGTCGCTCGAGCTCGACGCAACTGCCGCGGCCGATGTTGTCACAGCGTTCACAGTGTGGCTGGGTACCGGCGGCGGCGAGGCGGAGCTGAGCGACGAGTCCGGAGGTGGTAGGCGTGCGCGGCGAGCTGCTGATCTCGTCAAAATTCCGTTTCTTGGTTTCCATAACACATTTTACATTTTATTGTAGGGTTTTGACAGCCGTCTTCTTGTTTTTCGGTATATTTTTTGGTTTTTCATTTTCTTGTTGTTTTGTTTTTCTTGTATGTATTTTTTAAAGGTTTTAATGTATTTTTTTTACTTTCTGGGACTAAAATGTGGGTGAGGAATTAATAAATAAAGAAAATATGGGATAAGCGAAATATGACGTTTGTTGACGTTGGTGTTGCCAGCTTATTGTTGGCAACACTAAGCTTGGCTTATTATTATTATTATTAGTAACCGCGGTCTCCATTGCCGCGACACGTCAATATCCGGCACGTTCAGACAAACTACGAGTATCAACTTAAAAATATATGTAACAAGTGCCAAATCCCTTCTTGTTTCCAGCTTGGTAACCTAACCATACCTAACACATGTAAGGTTGGGTATATCAATAGATAGAAAGGATAGACTCCATAAACTTTCATGTATAGGTACCGTGTGATTTTATTCTGTATGCGTTCCAGCATTAGGGCTTAATTGGTTTCATGTGGAGCCCATAAAGCCGCATTGACCTCTAATTGGGTTCCAGGATGGAGGATACAGGGTGGCTATAGCTTTTATATTCCTACTGTCCTACGAAGTATGGAATCTAAGCTTCTCTAATATTTCTTGCAATCCGATGTAATGTGTTCACGAAATGTCAGTTCAGTATCTAGAGGCACCCCCAAATCGAGTACATCATCCTTGCGATCCATTACCGAGTCATTCAGTTCATACTCATGACGTATCGGATCTCTCATCCTACCAAAAGTTATGACTGAACATTTTTGTGCATGGAACAATAGTTTATTTTTCTTACTCTGTTCTACCACTCTGTCTATGTCTTTTGTAATCTAAGACAGTTTGCTTCTGTTTGCATAGCCATTAGTAATTTCAGATCGTCTGCGAATAACAAACAGGTGGCAACCCTGACAACATCAGGTAGGTCATTTATCATAATAATAAATTGTAATGGACCTAAATTACTTCCCTGACTAACTCCTGAACTAGTAAAATAAGGCTCACCGCCGCCAGCTTCCATAGTAAGATTATCCACCAAATGGAAAGCTTTCTTAAAATCAAAGTAGGCAGCATCTACTTGTACTCCCGCATCCACATGGGGGGTCACATCAGACACAAAGTTTAATAAATTGCTGGTCGTGCTGCGCTCTGGCCGAAATCCGTGCTTAGAGTCCGACAACCTTGGTTGGTGCTGACAGGACTGCCACCGGTCTATAGCCACTTACGTCCGATCCCCCGCTACCCTTCAGTACAGGTACCACACTCGTGATTTTCCAACGTTCAGTAAAATATGACGCTGCTAAACATTGATTGAAAAAGTGCCTTCGCTAAAACTGCACGGCAGTCCCTAACTATAAAAACTGGAATACCATCCGGTCCCGCTGAGCGTTTCGGTTTTAGAATAGAATACTCTTTATTATGTACACCATAAAAGTTACAGATATAAATGTTTAAATTTTACATATGGTGACACAATGGGCGGTCTTATCGCTAAAAGCGATCTTTTACAGACAACCTTTGGATGGATTAATGGGAGCAGGAGAGACAATACTGCAGGTAGTCAGTGGTGTACCATTAACATATACAATAAATACATACATACACAAAAGCATACACTTATCTAATAAAAATATACAATAATACACATGAAACAAGAGCAAGGAACTGTATTATATAATGATGATGTTTAAGGAGAGAGGAAATGTTTTTTTACCTGGATGTTGTTTTTTTAGTCGAGCTATAGTGTCAAAAACATCCTTTAAAAATAAAATACATAAGTACCTCTTTCATATGTTTTGTGAAAGCCTCGCTACAGAGGATACATTAAAGGGAAAAATTAAATGTTTAACCTATACCTATGTAAAAACGTGTCATTATAAAAACCAATTTTTTTTTTCCTTCTTCAGTTACAAAAAAAAGGGAGCTACGTTTGCCAACAAACTGCTGTGCAGTTTGGCAGAAGTAAATATTATTATACGTAATATTAAAAAAAAAAAAATGAAAAAGTGTTTATTCAGATTATTATCTGAATAAACAGTTTTTTTTTTTTTCATATTTCTCAACGTTACTTGGTCAATGTGGACAGTGCGCTGCTCCCACCATTCGCTGCCACTGCAGCATCTACGTCCTGATTGTCCTACACTGAATAGAAATGTCGAGCGAACTCATCAGCACATTCCGATTCCAATAAAATACTCTAATTTTTGACAACTTGTTCCCCTTTTAGTTCTGACATAATCTCAAAAATACTTCGGATCTTTTTAAATTGCTTCTGAACCCTCTCTTGGTGTTGTTCATGCGCAGACACGATCATTTTATTTATCACGGCCCTACACTGTGCAAAAATTTCGTAATCACTGGTGTTTCCACTATTCTTATACTGTTTATGAAGTTTTGCTTTATTTTAAATTGTACGAATAATGTGTTTTCGTTTTAGGAACGCATCAGTCCATAATTTTATTTAAATTTACGTAAGCTTATTGATATATTTATATTTAAAAAAAACGTGGCTTGCCAAAGGGTATCATGTTATCTAGCAACTGGGTTGTGGAGCGGTTCAGTCGGTAAACAAGAAAAACAACTTGAGATTATGGTCAACAACAAATTAGTTAATAAAGCAGCTGACGTAGCTGAATCATTTGATGAGTTTTTTGCCAACATACCTATAACTACGACTCGCTTCTTAAATTCGTCGTCATCTAAAGCTGAAAACCTTCTGCACAGTAGTGTGCCTAAATGTAGGCGCTTATTTAGCTTCGAACATGTAACGCCTCGTGATGTAGTTAATAGTCTAAAATCACTGGTGATTATTGGGGCATCTCCATTAAACTTTCATCGTAGCCTACCAGTTCGTTCAGTTAGGTGTACCTTAAGGCTCAATACTGGGTCCATTCTTGTTCTTAGTGTATATCAATGACTTACCATTCTATTTAAAGGGTTTCTGTGACGTTATAATGTTTGCAGATGATACCGATCTTATGTAAACTAGACAGGAATGGACACGGTTTTAACGACGTAAACAGTGCACTCACAGTGGTTACGGATTGGTTTACGACAAATAACCTTGTTCTCAATGCCAAGCAAACGAAATTTCGCCTTACCTAATGTTAGAAATCTAGGACCCAGCATCGTCTTAGATACAGACGTGCTTGAACCTGTAGACCCGGCAGTTTTTCTGGGCATAACAGTAGATGCCAAACTTCGTGGGGCCCACATATATCAAGCCTAGCGGGGAGCCTCAGTTCAGCCGCCTACGCCGTCAGGAAAGTAAGACATAAGTAGGTAACGTAAGTAAGTAAGTAATACATTAACGTTGATACAGCTCGGTAAGTCTATTTTAGTTATTTTCATAGCGTTCTATGTTAGCGGGTTTGGTTTCCGCACTTAGTCCTTCATGTGGACCATTGTGCGTGGGCCATGGCGGCCGTCGTTGGTTATTCCAACCAGCCCACCTCCCTCCAGAAGCTGATTAGGTCTCCTGGTCTGCTTAAGATATCTGTGAGGGATCTGGGTGACCCGAGGGTTTCTGTTTTCTGATCTGGGTGACGCCTGTGCATTCAAAGAGCACGTGCGCAATGGTTTCTTCAGCCTCCATGCAAGCCCTGCACCGTTATGCCTATTGTGTGGAAGTTCTTGTTCAGTGAGCAGTGTCTCGTGATAGTCCCCGTCACCAGGCGCAGGCCGTTCCTGTCCAGGCGTAGCAACCGCCTGGTTAGCCTGCCATCATAGCGTTATGTCCTACGGTATTCATCTGTGGGGCAAAGTCGCTGATATTTTTTTTAAGTGAAAACTTGTAATTGGCTGTCGGTCTCGCATACAATTTTTTTTAAATATATTGGTATTCTCATGGTGGCATCACATTCACATCTCATCTTCGCCAACATCATAAAGGCAAACTATGCACTTAAAACAGTAATGAAATAAGGACAAACTACGTGCTCCCTTTCACCGGCTTCTTAAGGTTCATAACTCATTTCTTGGACTTTATAACCTTTTATAACAAGCTACCCTCTTCTTTGCTAGATTTGCCTTTTAATGCGTTTAAAGCTAAAGTAAAATCCAACCTTTGTTCAAAGGCATACTGTTCCATCAACGACTACTTCAAACGATAAGAATAGTTGGTCACTGTGATTAACTCAAGACAATGTTTATGTTATTTCTCCAGAATTAGCTTACCTACTGACAGTTTATATGAGTTCATATAATTGTTTATTTTATTTGGCTGTTTAAATCAATTTACAGATGTCACTGCTTGCTGTAGCGTCGGTGGTCGGGTTGCCTCCTTACCTCAAATATGGAAATATAATGGGGGTAGTGAGTGATCTTTGCGTTATGCTCGTGAACGGGTGTTGCTTGTGGTGACTGGTCGTCTTGCTGACCATGGTTTCGTTATTTTTGTCCTAGATTATCAATTGTGTTAAAGCTATATGAAAAAAGTCCACCGTTGCATATGTGAATATGCGGGCATAACCTTTATGCCTGGAGACCTTTATTTAGGAATTAAGTTTTGTCTATATTTTTATTTTTTTGCTTTTTATGATAGTTTACTGTATATTTTTTGGATCATGTGCTCCCAAAAATATACAGTAAAATATAATAATGATCATGGCCGTGTAAATGGGGCCTTGATAATTAATTGTCAGGGAAACTATAGAAATACACACAAGTAAGCTTTTATACATATATTACCATTCAACGCAAATACAATTGAATACATATAAATTACTTATAAATTATACATCATGGTTTCTAAGTATATTTCACTTCAAAGCACAGCAAAAAGCGATCAATATTAGTTTTAGGCTAATTAAGTTGCATTGAATTTAACGTAGAATGCGTCCAAAGAATTAAACGCACAAGCAATATATTTTTGACTGCGAGTATGGTCCCCCACCCATTAAGATCAGGGCGCTCGACGCATCAGTGTCAAGGCGCTCTACACATCAGGGTCAGGTCGCTCAATATATACCTATATTGAGCGACCATTTATTTTATTTATTCAGTAACAATTCACATTCGTTCGAATATAACCCAGCATGAAACATTAGGACATCAGGCTGACCCTGATGTACTTAGCTTAGCTATCAAGAACAGTAAATACAATGTTTGTGTACATTTAGACTGTTGGCTTGTTTACACATCACTTCGTCCGTATCAGGTGCATTGAAGCCCTCATTGTTCCATGCTCTGACTTAACGTAAACGCAATTTTGCCCTGAAGGCTAATTCCCGTATTTTTAAACGGTCAAATGCAATCGCAATGTCATCTCAACGACAATCAATATCAAAACTTGTCAAAAATGTAGGCAATTAGAGGTATTTTTGACGCCCAACTCTAAAACGCCACCAGCTACGCTCCTTACATACTCCTTTTGCTACGTTTACGTTCATACATCAGTACCCCAAGTGTAAGATTGCAAGAGACTAAACGTAACTATTTCGTTTGCGTTAAAATTTTACCGATAGATCATAATGCTAAGAATATACGGGTGAGAATAAAAATCTTAACGCAAACGCGCTAGTTACGTTTACTCACATGCAAACTTACACTCGGGGTACTGGTCACACACGCACGCCGGTTGCGAGTACTACGCACCTGACCTTTCTGAAGAATATCGCTAATTAGGTCACTATATTATGTCTTCTTAGGGCGTCCCCTCTCAACGTTTCCACTCACATCTGCCTTGTAAATACTTTTTGTTAGTCGCCTTTCCTTCATCCTCTCAACATGACCAAACCATCTAAGCATACTCTTTTCAATTTTTGTCACTACATCTTCTTTTAAACCACACCGTTGCCTTATCACATCATTTTCCAGCCTATCATTTATAGTAACACTTATATAATTTGTTTTACAATATTTCATATGTCCTATGTGTGTGTGTGTGTTTTATGTGTGTATGTGTGTGTGTGTGTATGTGTGACTTGCTACCTAGTCATGGTTATGACTGTACTTAACATTTATAATAGTGTTATCAAATGTGATGAGCACGGCTTTGCACCCCTTCCTCTGTTTGACGCATCGCCATCTACCACGACCCTTGTTCATTAACAGGAGGGTGTATTTTTGCCCATTGAGGATGATCTGCTTATTTCCTGAGTTCGTCACAATGACTGGAAAAGAAAGTTACATCGATTGAAAATTTAAAAAAAATCAAGTCTACCTATTTTGCCAATAAGTATTATTGGAAAGTTTGCACATGTCATCATAATAACTAAGGGATCATGCATTAGATTCAGGAATCTTGAAAAATCGTCTACATATATATTTAATTAAATTGAAGTATGGGGTTTAGCTGTTTTCGAAAACGATACCTGAAATCCAGTAATCATAAATCAGATATCGTTTATGAAACAGAAAAATAGTCAGAAAAAAATGCTGAAAATTACTGAAATGGAGTTTATTAAATTGTATACAAGCATTTAAGTACAATTTACAAGTTCACAGTGAGTATTATATAGAATGACTAGACAAATATTGAAGACAGTTAACATTATATGTGTATTATGTGACAGGGTGTTGTGGCGCAGCCTGGGAGAGGCCTATGTCCAGCAGTGGACTGCGATAGGCTGAGTTGACGGAGTCCTGACTCCGTACATAATGTTAACTGTATTCAAATTATTATTGGAAATATCTAGGTCCAAATTTGACTATATCCTGATATAGTAACATTCTGTCCTGGACTTTACTACTATTTGACTACCTACATGTAGTGTAATACTTTATTAAACACTCAGCTTGGAATAACTGATATGAATACCACGGACAAAATGGTCAATGTCTCATATGAACTGATAGTACCCAGGTGTTAAAGCTACGCTACGCTACTCGAAGAGCGGTGGCCGCCACATAACGGCCGCAATGACGGCTGTCAAGAAAATGAGTGAAGCGGGGTGTCAAAAATGCTCTCTACGAAGACACACTAACTTACTATCATAACTTTTCAGCGACGTCAGTAGCCGGTAAATTGCAGACGCTCAAATAGCTGTCAAATAAGTCGATGCTTTGATAAATTTTTCAATATGAATATATACATGTTCTTAAATATTGATGAATGATAATGACGATGAATTTCAATGGTTATATCGTAACACTAAATATAAAACATAACTTATAAAATGATGAGCTATATCGACATACCGTATACCTCATCTTGAGCTACATAGGTGACTGGACAGTGGGACAAGAAAAAAAGCATTTATTTATACAATTTATTGAAAAAAAAAAATGGTAAGTAATTTACAATTTGCGCATTAAAAAAAAAACATCTAGACGACACAGAACAATCCAATAAATAAAAAATATAACGTTAAAACTTTAAGTGAGCCTGTTTGTTGGACTGTGGTAAAGAAATATTGCGTTGCAACATTGGAGCTGTTTTTATTTTCTGGATGGACTGACTAACTGGCTTGTGACACATTTAGTGTAATCGATGTTATTAGCGTCAAATGGTGACAGCCCACATTTACGAAATCCATTTACAATGGAGTTTTGGTCCAATTGTTTGAGAGACTTGTCTAACAAGGGACAGAAATTTTCCTTTTTTACTTTGTCAAAGTGATTCTCATTTCGCCAGTCACATACAGTTCTTTTCCATATCCTTTTTAGAGGCCTAAAAACTGCTACATCCATGGGTTGTAGAATATGGGTAGCATTTGGGTAGAGTGCGATGAGTAAATTTTTTATTCTCGGCAAAAATTGCTCAATTGTTGAGTTGATAGCTGGAATTGGTAGCTGGATGCCATTTTTTATAACCCAAGGGTAGATAACATTCGTTATATATTCGTAAAAGGCTTCGCCTGTCATCCAACCCTTTTTTGTGCCCTAATCCCCAATCATTGGGAGCTGATTTTGAAATTTTGTGTAGTGTTGACTTCAGTTTAAAAAGAACCATCGGCGGTGCCAATTCTCCCAGCGCATTAGCTGTTACAAGAACTGTTACGCACTGTTTTTCACTATTAGGTATGATGTTGTAAACGTCCTTGTTATCTGTCAGGGACAAAAAGAAGGTGCTCTTATCGCAGTTAAAAATTCGACGCGGGTCTTCAGAAGCTGCATGTACTTGGACAGTACTAAAAAAGTCCTAGACTTCTTCAAACCAGGTACGAATATTTTCTTCCTTAACTAAAGCACGAGATTGTGTCAAATTTTGACACACCCTCAGAACCACTTCACGGTGGCGCTTTATGAATGACCCTAACCAATGTCGACCGGACCTATTGTTTGTGAATGGAGTACTACGGTTGAGTTTGTGAACTAATAATTTAACGCTATCTAACAACTGATCTTTGGATCTATCGTACCCATCCCCTTCAACCAACTACGCAGGTGGCTACAGGAGTTCACCCACACACAAGCGGAGAACTGGTGTACCTCGACACCGGGCTGCATGCAATCCAAGGAAGCTATGCCATCCTTAGATGGCAGGCTAACCAGGCGGTTTCTACGCCTGGACAGGAACGGCTTATGCCTGGTGACGGGGACTATCACGGGACACTGCTCACTAAACAAGAACTTCCACACAATAGGCATAACGGACAGCCCTCTGTGCAGGACTTGCATGGAGGCTGAAGAAACCGTTGCGCACGTGCTTTTTGAATGCACAGGCGTCACCCAGATCAGAACAGAAACCCTCGGGTCACCCGATCCTTCACAGATATCTTAACCGGTTGAGCCCGGGTGTCTCTCAAAGAGAGACACCTGTCAAAGTGTCAAATACCGTCAAGCCCGGGTGACTCTCTTTGAGAGACGGTGACTCACCCTACTAGACGCTCAAAATATAATTGAAATAAAGTTTAGTATTATTTGTGGTGGTTTTAGTCGATTTTCTAATAGACATTCTTGGATTTGGAACGCGCCCGAACGTAAAATATAGCATGACAACATTTTAAAAAAATATTGAATGTCAGTTACGTTTTCTGTGGTTGTGTTTTGATGTGTTGTGTTTTTAGGTTAAAAGTGTAGTTTTAGTGATAAAAACACGGGTAAGTGGATACATTTTCATTTATCTGTTGTTAATACATCATTGTAGATAATAATTACACGAAATTGCATCATAAAATCGAAATTTTTGAACAAAGAAAAGTTTCGACAAAGAACCGTTCTATCGTTGGAATTTGGACTTATTTTGTGTTTTATCGACTGCAAATAATCAATAATAATCATAAATAAGTGCTTGAAACATCGTTTTAGATAATATTTGCACTAAATACTTGTGAAAAGTTTCAAAATATCATATGTCAAAAACTGCATCAAAATTGTTAAACTTTGAGGTTAAATATCATTATTTCTTTCCACAAGAATGACTAAGTGTTAAATTAATATGACAGTATAGTTCCCACTTGTGCATTTATCACTAATATTCAAAAAAAAAAAAAAGGAAATTTATTTTTTAATTAATTAATAAATAAATCAATTAACCCCCCCATTTAATTCAAGAAAATCTTTTATTAATTAATTATGGTGGTATATTTTACAAGATATAGGTAGCTATCAGTCAATAAAGGTTTATGTAGTATCTTAGTAACATTTTTGTATAAGAAACTACTCGGTGTTACTCCGATGTGAATTTTCAAAGTTTCAAAGATATCATGAGGCCGGCCTCAAGTGCCATGAACTTTGTGATTTATTATTACAACAATGTTACATAGAACTCTCAAAGAAACGCTGTTGTCAGATTTCTTATCTATTCATAATGTAACTTGCAAAATTTTGTGTAAATTGATACAATAGTTTTATCAGAAATAGCCATAACATAAGACCAAAACAATTACAGCTGTTATCTGTAATTAAGGGTAATTATTAAATACAAATACAGTTCCCACAACCATTTTTTTTATTGTTAATTACAGTGACTCTATTCATTAACCCATACAGCTTAAATAAAGGATGTTTATGTTCTCACAAATCACTTAAGATGTTTTTGTTTACATTGGGAACAAAGGGCAATAAATCTGGCGGCCATTTTAAGATAAGGATTGGTCCTTGTGAGTTTTGACGTTTGTTATGAGTGTTATGACATAGGGTCTGACAGGTTAAGCAGACCAGGAGACCTAATCAGTTTCTGGAGGGAGGTGGGCTGATTGGAATAACCAACGACGGCTGCCATGGCCCACGCACAATGGTCCACATGAAGGACTAAGTGCGGAAACCAAACCCGCTAGCATAACATAGAACTGATCTTTGGTAACAGGGAATCCACTTTCTGTCATGAAAATTAACCAACACTTTTAATGATTTTCTTCTTCTTTGGTTAAAACGAAAATTGGCCCTTTAGCGCTGTGTGGATCGCCCGGAGGACACGGTGGAGCATACGGTGGAGGTCTGCCCAGCTTGGGCGGAGCACCGCCGTGTCCTCACGGAGGCGATCGGCGGCGGCGATCTCTCGCGTCCGGCCCTGGTTCAGGCCATGGTTCGGAGCGAGAGTGCATGGGAGGCCGTCACCTCCTTCTACGAATTAGTAATGCTTGCGAAGGAGGAGGCGGAACGCGTGAGGGAGAGGCAAGGTTTGCGCCCTCGCGCCCCTAGTCGCCGCAGGAGACGCCCCGGGCGTCGGGAGTCGCAAGCCGATTTCCGGCCACCGTAGGCGCGGGCCTGCGGACGGTGAGCGATGGGTAGCTCACCATCCGATAAGGACCAGGCCCGGGTCGACGACGCGTCGTATTCCACGCGCGCCTCAAAGAGTTGTCAGCACCAACTGACGGGGTCCGCTAGGGCCAATGCCTGCCAGGGTTGCGAGTTTGTCCGAAAGGGATATCGTGGCCCTGGCACACAGGCAAATGAAGGAACACGGGTGGGTTTTAGTCAGTAAAAGTCTGACACGCCCTCCCGCTCCGCCCAGAGCGGGAGAAGTTATTTGATAATTTCCCACCCAAAAAAAAAAAAAAAAGGCCCTTTAGCGCAGCGGATCGAACTACGGCCTTTAATTTTGTCAATCAAGGTAATAATAGGTAATAAAAAAGGTAAAAAAATAAAAAATTGATTTATGTTTCGTTTCCAAATTCTTAAAAATATTTACATTTATTTATATTTAGTAGTTTGCACTTTCATTATTATTAATATCCATTCACGCAAGTGGATGACTATGAGAATGTTTAAAACCAAAAATCTAATTTTCTACTGTAAACACAGTTGCGTTACAGTTCCTATATCATCGCCATCTTTTGTGATCCATCGGCTTTCGACCTTTATTGTTACTATAAAATTCCTTGCAGCAGCTGATGTTGAGGCCCCTTATGCCTCTGCCTCTATGCCTTTTAGTCTTGTGCAATCATATTAAAGGCTTGGAGTACCTTTGGCGATAAAACTGGGTTTCTCTTACCGTGCGTCCTATCACCCCGCGACCTATTTAAAAGCGATTGCCGCGCAAATACGCCATCATCGCGCTCATATGTCACTTTTGTTCGGTGAACCTGAAAGAGAGGTTGCGCCGACAGAGGGCGTTTTCCGATTGTCCGAACAAAAAGTGACTTATGCACGCGACGATCGAGTATTCGCGCGGCAATCGCTTAACGGACGCGGTAAGAGAACCCAGTTTTATTGCCAAATGAAGTCCAAGCCTTTAATATGATTGCACAAGAGAGTTAACAGTAACGGTCCCGATAATAGTTATTCGCATTGTGTAGCTTATAACACAAAAATATCTACAATATGACGAGTTCTGGGTCAAGTAGGTATTTTTATGTACCAATAGATGTCACATATTATGTTCCAAATATCATGTTATATCGTTAGCAAATTAACAAATTCATCAAACAAACAATCCAATCATACTTACCGTAGCCCCACTGAAGTTTCACAAATCAAAACTACGTGCGAGTTTTATTTACATTTAGCAGCTACTTACAATTTTATTTTTCCGTTGACACTTTTCTAGTAGAATAATTAGGTTCTACGCCATTACATATGGAACTCAATGTTGCTATTTTAATTATGCAATATGTTGCCATAAAAATCGGCCAGTTTAATGTTTAGCAGAAACATCATTTTCACTTATCGACTTCACTCTTAATCAGGGAACGTACAACCCCGGTTAAGAGTTAAGCCTTTCAAAGGGGTAACCCATTCAATGGGTTACCCCTTCGAAAGCCTCATCAAACCTTTATCATGATGTAATGTAACCCATTGAAAGAGTTTTATACTAGAAACCCATTGAAAGGGTTAGGTACATGATAACCCATTGAATGGGTTTTATACTTGAAACCCAGTGAAAGGGTTACATGATAACCCATTCAATGGGTTCTATACCTACTTGAAACCCAGTAACATGAAAAAATCATAATATTATGTTATTTCGATATCCGCCCAGCACGCGTAGCATGACCAATTCTATCTCTAATCTACCCAGGGGCCATTTCGGTTACCATTTTAGAAAAGCCCATATGGTATGGGTAATTTTGAATGGCTTAAATTAAGCCGTTCAAAAGGGTTACCCACAGCGTATGGGTTTTTATCGAAAACCCTTTGAATGGG
This sequence comes from Tiliacea aurago, assembly GCA_948098905.1. NCBI lineage: Eukaryota > Metazoa > Arthropoda > Insecta > Lepidoptera > Noctuidae > Tiliacea > Tiliacea aurago. The sequence goes on from OX402588.1 coordinate 6,348,058, forward strand.
TTACCAAAATTTAATTAAAGCTGTTTATAAAGGTTACCCATATCGTATGGGTTTTTGTTTAACTGCTTAGAAAAACCCTATTGAAAACAATTTCAATGGGTTACCAAAATGGTCCCTGCTTTTAATCGGCTCCCTCGGTGCATATCCACTTCTTGATAGAAGATCCTTCGCCACTTGTCATAGTAGGTATATTTAAGACCTCCAGTGTCAAATTCCAATCGCCTTGGTCCGTTTTTAGTATCCTCGGTTAATTTGGAATTTTAAGTAAATGATTTAGTTTTCGTTTTTTTTATCGGTTTAATATTAGTCATAATTACTACTGATCTTGGGCTAACGTAGCTGACTGAACAAAGAGGCAAGAAAAAAAAACAATGATTAAAATTTATACAATTTATTGAAACATATATGGTAATTTACAATTTGCACATAGATTTAAAATAAAACACCCAGAAAATACAGAATAATCCGCAAAATAAAAAATAGATGTATGTTTCGTTTCCAAATTCTTAAAAATAATTACATTTATATATATTTAGTAGTTTGCACTTTCATAATTATTAATATCCATTCCCGCAGGTGGATGACTATGAGAATGTTTAAAACCAATAATCTCATTTTCTACTGTAAACACAGTTGCGTTACAGTTCCTATATCTTTGTTTAGAACATCGCCATCTTTTTTTATCCATCGGCTTTCGACCTTTATTACAGACAAGAATGTATTTATATCCGTCTAGAATCAGGTTCTCTTTTCCTTGCATTGTCGTCAAGAACATAGGTCCATCTGTAAAAGAAACGTTATTATGTCAGTAAATATCGTCGCGGATAAAAGTTAACAAAATGAGGGGTCACTGAAAATAAAATAACAAATATTATGGCCAGCAGTATATTATTGTATTATAGCGATAAAGATATATAGCGGCTTTCATTCTTAATATTTTTTATTAAACAACTTTTGTGTCAACACATTTAAATTTTTAAATCTCTATTTAAAAAGTAAGTAAGAATCCAACACCAAAGTGTTGGATTCTTATAAACCTCTGTTTACACTTTGGTGTTGGATTCTTCTATGTGCACTACAGATTGCTCTTCTAGTTCATTGTTTCCGAAACTTCCACAACGAAAAAATTATCAACTGTCCCATACAAAACTTCAATACTACTCGACCTAAATCGACTCAAATTTATGGGAATACTGATTATTTGTTCGCGATTACGATGTTGTTCCCATGGAGAAAATTTTTCAGTTTGATCGCGTATTTCGTGGCTCGATATTCCCGCAGTTTTGGTAACGTACATCAGTTTGATCAACAATTTCTACTACTAAGATACGTCATTGTCATCGTTGTCATTTAATCTTCTATCAGGAGGATTCAAAAAACCCTAATAACATTGGATATTATTTAAGAATTTTGATAAGTTTTAATCTTCTATCAGGATGATTCAAATAACCCTAATAACATTAGATATTGTTTAAGAATTGATAAGTGTTTAAAGCGTCCTCTCTTCTACTAATTTGCAGTGGCCGACCGGGTCCATAATGATCTCACTACATTTTATGTTACCACCTATTTACATATTGTGGTATGCAATACATGATTGAGTATTGGGTGATTACGAGAATGTTTCATCATCATCATCCACTTCCGACTTCACTCACTGCGTAGCATATGCCTCTGTTTCCTTGTGCCAACCCCCACGCTCCTACGCCAGCATTATCCTGGTTCTACCCACGATGGTAACAATGCTGGCCGCCCATCTCGCCGACAGACGACCGACACTTCGTCGTCCAATCCTTCGACGCCACTCGGTCATTGCCTTACTCCACCTGTCATCACTGCTCCTTGCCAGGTGACCTGCCTCACTCCATTTGAGTTCCATAACTCGTTTTCCGATATCGAAAACCTTAGTACGTCAACGGATCTCGAAGTTTGGAACTCGGTTTATTTATTTATTTGACATATAAGTACACATATACAGGATGACACTTAATTTAAGCGTAGAAATAGCCTGGTACAAAATAAATGATCAATGAAATTGATGAACGGATGACAGGTTTTTCCTAGCATGGGGGATGCTAAGAAAAACCTGTGTTACAGGGGTCATCCATCCGTCCATTGTGAAAGTAAAAGGGGTTTTAAATGCATTAATAACAATGCAAAGGGAGTATGTCTTTATGTGACATGCATGTGTTGTTTGTGTGAGTGTAGCTGTGTATGTGTCAGTGTAGATATGTATGAGTTTATAAGTCTTATGCCAAGCATGGAACGCGCCATGATTCTCTGTGCAACTCCTGCCTTGTGCACGGCCCCCTGCGTGAGCGTCCACATGTCTGCACCGTACGTGATGGTGGGCAGAACACACTGGTTACAGAGGTGGGACTTCAGACATTGAGGAATTTTGGCTCTATCATAGTGACGGAGCAAGCATATCAATCAGAAATCTATCATGTTTAGCATAAGATCATCATCTGCCTAGCCAGTTTAACCAGATGCAGCTGAATACCAGCATTTTACATGGAGCAACTGCCTATTTGACCTTCACAACCCAGTTACTGGTTACACGATACCCCGTGGCAAAACAGACATGATCAGAATCTATCATTATTGACATAATATAATTATTGATATTAAATAAAAAAATGCTTTAGTTTTATTATGCCTGGAATCAGCCATCATAAAGTCAGGGATCGCTTTTGTACCTTAATTATTCCAATGAAAACTGCACTAGCAACCAATAATGCCATAAATCAGTGAGAAATATAAGGAAAAATTAAAATTAAATGGACTTTATTGAATTTCATAAGCATTTACAATTTACATACATTTACATACAAATTAACATTAAAGTGAGATCTTAACAGTTATTCATATAATCACTAGCCAAATATGGAACCTTTAACATGACGTAGTCAGGATATATTAACATTTGGACCTGAATTTCCACAACCATTTAACTACTTACATAAATTTGTACAGAGTATATTTTTTAAACAAGTAGGTAAGCCTGAAATAATGAATCTGTGGGATGCCAAGGTCATAAGAACATTAAATTTAATCGATTTAGATCGCGCTGCTAGGAAAATATGTATTTGGGACCGTTATTTCGAGCTTGTAATATTGTCTCTTGCTTTTATATTAAGCTCGAAATAGTAACATATTTTTTACGTTATTTTTTTTAATGCTGCCAAAAATATAAATAAAGAATTAAGGTATTCCTTTTCGACATCCAATTATAAAATAAAAAATACTGAGAGTATCCGCGTTCTGAACGGTTATGTCATTCTCAATCTACAAGTTCCTTTAAATAACCAACCTGTACAATTACAACTATACATTTAATATTAAATACCTTTTATACATTTATGATAACATTTATGCCGTGTAAACTAATCAGTATAAAGCTCTGGCTAAACTGAAGTGAATCCCGCGCCTATAAATTTGCTCGCGACGATTTTGTCAACACACTTGTAGTGTTTAAACTGATTCATCTGCGTGACCGGAGCTTAAAGGTAAGCGTCCACAGGCCCGCATTGCACGTATCGGACGCATCGCATCAAACGGATTAATTAGATTGCGTCCACTGTATCCGGCAGCGATCGGATTGCCGTCGCTAGTATCAGCAATCGGATTGCCGATGCCACCTTCATTCGGATTTTCGGATTCAAATGGCCGACGATGCGGAGCGAGCGCGCGGGGCGCGTCCACTGATCGGCATTCCGTACGACATCATCGGTACGCATCGCATGTAGGCATTGCCGATGAGCGGTCCGTACGGTGCGGATCAGTGGACGCTGTTGTATGAGTTTTTATACAAGGCAAACTAAAATCCGTTACGTGCGATGCGTCCGCTACGTGCGATGCGCGGGCCTGTGGACGCTTACCTTAACAAACCCGTCAGTATATTAGCAACGGAGACAACATTAAAACTGACATAAAATCTAGAGTCCGGCCGTCGTATGTGTTTTGCGAAATTGACCCTTATAGTTACTAGAAATTGACCAACTGACAGGTATCAGGAACGCATTCTCTCGACTGCCGAACTGTAAGTTTAGACATTTTTACAAACTGGACATGGAAAAATTAAAGAATGGTAGGTTCCACAAATTGGAATACAACCAACTAATTTCACAACAATTATTTCAGTAGGTAAGCAATGGATGTCATTTTTGGCAAACCAATGGGCTAGATTACATAAGTAGGTACATTTATACATCGATGCATCGATTTTTATCCATACATATTATATTTTTTTAAACTGAGATTTCATATCATAGGAACATAGTTATTTATCACCGAAGAACAAAATAATGAAGAAATAAATGAAAGATCTCGGACCGTAGAAAAAGGAAGATGTCGAAACTAGAGTATGACAATTGTCATGATTGTTGTATCAAAGAATGTTTCTAAGTGCCAACTTATCTAATAAAACGTGAATCACTAATACCTATAACCCAATAAAAAATTTAAACCCGCAAGTCAAGTTTTTTTATCTTTAAAGTACAATAGGCCGCCGCACTTTAATGGTATCAAAACCAGTAAAAGCCCTTCTTATTCTATTAAAGAACCCCCTAATACGTTAGGTCAAAGTGTTACCACCGACGTGCGGTTGACCGTACATCCACCTTATGAAAACTTATATCACTTTTGGGCTTTACACATTTTACACACATCTTATCCTAACTAATATTATAAATGCGAAAGTAAGTTTGTTTGTTACCTTTTCACGCCTAAACCACTGAACCGATCATGCTGAAATTTTGCATATATGTTGTCAGGTGTACAGAAACGGACATAGCCACCTTTCATCCCGAAAAATAGTACTGTTCCCGAGGAAAACAACAATAAAGTTCTTTTGATAGTAGATGACGCCACATGTCTTTCGAATCATGATTGAATTATATTAATATAGAAACTTGAATAGTGTGTTAAGAGTTTTTTGCCACCAAACGCCAAACAAGAAGCAGTGTACAAATCGAAATGATTGTCAAATTCTAAATTAACGCGAGCGAAGCCGCGGGCAAAAGCTAGTTACACATTTTTTTTTTTGGCACATTTTACTTTGTTACTTGTCAACGTCACGACGTTTAACGTCGCCATTTTCATGCTATACCTAAAGGACAAGGTTCTAAGTATGGTAAATGTTTTCGTTAGTCTACCGTACGTATAACGCAGTAGAAATAAGGCATGGAATGAATAGGTATCCAACAAGTCCTACAAATAATGGTTGATTTCAGAAATACTTCCTGATGGAAACAAGGGGAAGAATAAGAAAGAGGGTGAAAATGAGGAAGAGGGCCGAAACGAGGAAAAGACAGAAAATGAGAAAGAGAGGCAAAACGAAAAAGAGGGGAAGGAGGGGGCGAATGAGGTAGACGATCGAAATGAGGAAGAGGATGAAAATGAGCAGGAGCGGGAAGAGAGCGAGAATGAAAATGAAGAAGAAGAGGAGAGTGCGGAAGAAGAGGAGGAGGACTCTTCTGAAATATCTTCTGTCCCCGTAGACAATAGAGGTCCATTGCCACTACCATTATTTAATTTCTTACCTAAATACAGAGTTCTATTTGACAGTCATTTAAATCCTTTTCTCGTAATCGATGAACCTAGTTACATAATTCCTGTCCCCGTAAATAACAGACCTAATTACCGAGAAAATGAAAATCAAATTACGTCTCACGTGTCGATACCCAATAGACCCATTTACAGACCAAATATGCCTCTTGTCCCCGTAAACAGTGAACTTAGTTGCAGGCCAGCTTACCAATTTGTAAATGACGATCAGAATATGTGTCCTGTCCGCGTAAACAATGAACTTAGTTACAAACCTAATTGCAGACCTGCAAATCAAAATCGGAGTATGTCTCCTCCACCCTTAACCAATGTACCTAATTACTTTGATGTGACTGAACATCGGAATACGTCTCCTGTCCCCGTAACTAATAAACCCAATTACACACCAAATCCTGTCCCCGTAAACAATGAACCTACTTGCAGACCTAATGACCAACCATTAAATGAAAATCGGAATATGTCCGTAAATAGTGGGTCTAGTTGCAGTCCTAATTACCGACCTGTAAATGAACATCGGAATATGTCTCCTGTTCCCGTAACCAATCAACCTAATTACATAAATGAAAATCGGAGTATGCCTCCTCTACCCACAACCAATCGACCTAATTATCAACCTGTAAATGAACATCGGAATATGTCTCCTGTCCCCTTAAACAATCAACCTAATTACAGATATGAAAATCGGAGTATGCCTCCACCCTTAACCAATCTACCTAATTACTTTGCTGTAACTGAACATCGGAATACGTCTCCTATCCCCGTAACTACTAGACCCAATTACACACCAAATCCTGTCCCCGTAAACAATGAACCTACTTGCAGACCTAATGACCAACCATTAAATAAAAATCGGAATATGTCCGTAAATAGTGGGTCTAGTTGCAGTCCTAATTACCGACCTGTAAATGAACATCGGAATATGTCTCCTGTCCCCTTAACCAATCAACCTAATTACAGAAATGAAAATCGGAGTATGCCTCTACCCGCAACCAATCGACCTAATTACCAACCTGTGACTGAACATCGGAATATTTCTCTTGTCCCTTTAACCAATCAACCTAATTACAGAACAGTGAATGAAAATCGGAGTATGCCTCCTCTACCCGTAACAAATCGACCTAATTACCAACATGTGACTGAACATCGGAATATTTCTCTTGTCCCTTTAACCAATCAACCTAATTACAGAACAGTGAATGAAAATCGGAGTATGCCTCATCTACCCGTAACCAATCGACCTAATTACCATCCTGTGACTGAACATCGGAATATGTCTCCTGTCCCCTTAATCAATCAACCTAATTACCGACCTGTAAATGAAAATCGGAATATGTCTCCTCTACCGTTAACCACTCGACCTGATATTAAAAATCGGAATATGTCTCCTCTACCCTTAGTTACTCGACCTATTTACCGACCTGTAAATGAAAATCGTAATATGACTGCTCTACCCTTAACCAATCGGCCTATTTACCGACCTGCTAATGAAAATCGGAACATGAGTCCACTACCATTAACCAATCGGCCTATATACCGACCTGTTAATGAAAATCGGAATATGGCTCCAGTACCCTTAACCAATCGGCCTATTTACAGACCTGTTAATGAAAATCTAAATATGTCTGCTCTACCATTAACCAATCGGCCTATTTACAGATCTGTTAATGAAAATCAGAATATGTCTCCTCTACCATTAACCAATCGACCTGTTAATGAAAATCGGAATATGTCTCCTTTACCATTAGCCGATCGACCTAATTCTGGATCAGTAAATGAAAATCGGAATATGTCTCCTGTCCCCTTAACTAATCGACCAAATAACATACCTATAGATACAAATGAAAATAAGTATAACAAAGACTCCTATCTAACAGACCGACGGACTGGCCACCAATATAGAATTAAGTCTCAATTGAGTAATGGAAATATAGTATGGCAATGTGTTAAAGAAGACATATGTAACGCAACAATATTTACTAACAAAGGTAAAATTATCCAGGAACAACAACACATATGCACTTTAAAAAATCAAAATAATCAAACAAAAATAAAACAACTACAGCAAAGGTGGCTGCCATTTATGCAGGTTATGTCGCTTATGTAAATATATCATTTTAAACCAAATGAAAAACTGAAAAAAAATTGATCCCAAATTTGACATTTTGTTTTAATTTCAATTCTGTGACATTACATTTTGTACCTACTCATGCCTTTATTTTAATTGCGTTTAACATTTTATTTTTATTTTGTGACTTTTATAATTTGTACCTATTAATTCGTTGATTTTAATTGTATTGATATTTTATTCTATTCTGTTGCAGTATTGTGAAATTTAATTTAATTTTGTGTAATATGGGTTTTGCCTGAAATAAATGATTTTTATTTTTATTTATTTATTTAAATTAAATTAACTAGCGAAGCTTCACAGACCTGCTGAACTATCCTGTAAAAATCTCACCGTGAAAACTAGGTGAAGTGAGGTCAATAGTGCTGGTAATTATGCTAGGGATTGTAGCATCAGGTGGGATGTCAGCTGACTTCACATTGTTTATTTTTTTTTAAGTAACCTTGACATTTTAAAAAAAAATTGTTACTTGCGACATTTGACATTTTTGTATTATTTATCAGGTGCAAATGTCAAAGTCTATATAAAACAAACGAACAACAATCATTTGAAATGTCAAATTAGTCTCTGGGGTTAAAAAACCCGATGCCGACCCGATGTAAGCCGATGTTTGTTGGAAAAAAATATGGCTTTACTAAATCATTTTCTCTTGTATTCTTTATGAATGTTAATTATAATGGTGCGGCTTGTGAAGCGGCTGAAAAAGCGAAAGCATCCAAATACAGGGGTCTAGGCTCCGAATATGATTTGGTCCCATTCGGTGTCGAGACCCGGTCCGTGGGGTCCTAGCGCTAGATAAGGCTTTTTAAGGAAATAACAAAAAGGTTAGTCGACATCACAGGAGACCGAAGAGCTGGCAGCTACCTCGGACAAAGAATTAGTCTAGCCAATCAAAGGGGGAACGCTGCCAGTATCTTCGGAACCTTGCCTAAAGGGACTCCTTTTAATAATATATTTTAGTTATTAAAAAATAAATAAAATATATATAATTTATAATTTAATAATGTAACCTTAGGTGTAGTGTTAGTAATAACTTGTTTGTGTGACAAATAAATATAATAATTTAACGAAATCATAATATAACGAATAAGTATTTTAATAAATCCTTTTCCCGCTGACAGTAATTGTAACTGATGATGCCTATAAGCTTATCCTTTTATAAATGTACCTGTAGCGTGTACTTAATTAATGTTAATGATCGTACTTGTTTGTATAATTATGTAACCATATTATAATAATATTAAAATAAAAAAATTGTGTGTGTGGCCTGACCTTACCTGACCTAAGTAGACTTTTTTTGTCTCTTTTTTCTTCTTTATTTCTTTTTTAACTAGCGAAATGTGGGTGTACCTCTGCTTAACCCTTCGGGGAAATGGTCGTGATGCTATGTGTGTAAAATCAAATTAAAAAATATAATATGACTGTTATGTGCCGCTTATACTCACTTTATACTCACTTCACTATTATCCTAATAAACAAACGATATTGATGTATTCATAAATTAGTAATTTTATTTTTGAGACAATTATGTTGGACAATAAAAAATTCTACTCAAATTATGTCAAATAATACATTATTATTAGGAAAATTGGCACTTGAACAACATAATTATGTATTCCATCTTTCTATGACCTGAGAAATGTTTAGATACATAAGTACTTAAATTAATTAAAAATTCATTCATATTTAAATGTAAATAGACATCCATTATCAAATAGTTAAGGAACATAATGAATGACTTACCCGTATTCAAACAATATTTTTCAACGTTTTTTTTTTCTATTTTAAAATCATAGGTATAACATAAACTTTACAAATGTAAACTTGAGCAAAAAGCAATTCTGCTTATGGCAATATATTGTAAACAGCTTTTTTGCTTAAGGTCTAGTAATAAGATATAAAAAGACATAATTATTATCTGTAATAATAATATATATTTTTATACGACCAGCTGGCTAAGTTACTACTAGGTAAGTGTCTCACGACCCGTGATCATCTAACTACGGTCATTGCTCTGTATTACCTGACCCCACTTACAAAGAAAACGATGGGAAAAAGGGTCGGGTAATTCAGAGTACTGACTGTACCAGTCATATCCGTCAAATATTCCAGTAGGGTAATTGCGTATCATACTATCAGTAGCAATGGCATTCATTTTGACAGTTTAACAACATTCATTGCGGTATTTACGTTGATGAGCAGAAAAATTTTTCGAACTTAAGAAGCAATATAGTAGCAATATCCTTCAAAATCATTCCGTTTGTGATTGAAAGTGTTTTACGCAATTAGGGTGCTGGATGACATCAATGTGACAGCTGTTTAATTTACTCCATCAGTAAGTTAATTTTAATGTTTGAATACGGGTTTGACTCGTAGGTACATAGGAACAATTTAGCTAGGAGGATGTGTATGCTTATTTTGCTTATCCACCATTGTGTGTCCTATGGTGACCACGATGGCGTGGCAGTCCCGTGACCTGCTGTCGGCACACAGCCACCTCACTCGAGATGAGCAGACCGAATGCCGCGTATATCTGTACCCGCGAATTTTCATAATTTTCGCGCCAATATCCGATGTGTAGAAAATCGGGCGATCCGCTAAAAGAAACACTGTTTTTATGTTAATAATAATGTTATTTATACACGCTACTGGCCTGGTTCACAGTCTCCAAAAAAAAACTTGCCACAGAAATTATATGCAAATAAAGTTCTTTGGAACTTATCCGGAGAAGGTGGAACAGGTAGTAAGCAAGTGATTTAATTTCTAGTCTTAGTTATTTTATGGTAGAACATAAGTTTTTATTAATTAATTTTAATTAACCATCTTGATGTCTATAACGCCATTTTCTAACTTGGCAACCTCAATGTGTTATTTATCTTAAAAATATTGCAGTCTCTAGTCAGAACTATGTTTAATAATCTAGTCATTATTGTATTAACCATGGCACCATTTAGAAATAAAATAATGTATTCGAAATAAATGCTTTTTATTTTACCTCCAAAGAATTTTAGAAAAATATATTCATGCTTTGCATGCACCAACCCTCACTGGGCCCGCGTGGTGGATTGCGGCCCATTCCCTCTCACAGAGAGGAGGCCTGTCTCAGCAGTAGGATATCATGCTTCTGTGGCCATATTACAATGTTCAACCAAATTGAGAGGCTTAAAAATTGCCTAATGGTTGACATAGGTTGATACAGCCAAATTGAAATGCCAAAGGAAGTAAACCGTGGTATACATATAAACATTATTTTTACAATTTTGTCAACATCTATACAAAGTTTGAGGAGTGATATTATAAAAATATGATTCAGGAAATATGAAATGCTTCAGGAAACTAGGTCTCGTCCTATAGAAAACTATAAGTTATAGATATGAGATCAGTTATTGAATATACTTACGTACTAATACTTATTACAAAGCTAAAAAAATACATTAAAACGAGAATCTAACATGCATTTTAAATTGCTTAAATGAAACCTATTATGATCATGAGGGTGTTAAATTACAATCACATTGCACTTCTTACCTACTTGGTTATTTTTAGTATCTATTACAAAATGTACCTAAAACCATTATGGTTAGATACATTTTACCCTAACCTAACCAATCAAAATCAACATATTTTATCATCACGCCTTGTTTCCCCGATGGGTTGGGCAGAGGTGTAGGTACCTATAGTTCACCCACATATCGCCAGTTATGTTTAAAGGCTTCTACATACCGGGGCGACTTGTCGCGCGACGCGACGCGACACAAAGGCACCGCCCGTCCCGCGACACGCGGGGCCTTTGTGCCGTGTCGCGTCGCGCGACAAGTCGCGCTGGTACGTAGAAGCCTTAAGTCCCATGTGATAGGGGCGAGCCTATTGCCATCAACCGCGCACAAATCTAGACTCCGGGCTGGTACTGAGAAATTCCAGATTAAAAAATCTTTTTCAATCTGGAATTTAAACACTAATATTTACATTAATTAGGAAAAACGATTATTTTATCAGACTGGGGTAGAGATTAACTACGATAATATGGCCCGCCCCTCCACAATTCAAAACGTTTCAAAGTAATTGTGAAAGTATTTACAAAGCGCAACCAAGACTCACAACGCATGTGTGCGTAATGAGACGGCCGTCAAACAAAAACACATCATGGATTTGTTGCTCGACTAGTGGCGTCATTAATCGCTCAAAATTATTAGTATGGCGCCGCACTGACGTACTCTATGAAAACGACACGTGCGTTGTCTTGAGCGATCGGCTAGTTATGATTAGTTGACCAACAAATCTGGTAATAAGTGAGATATTACGAGTACTGTTTGCACAAAAATTATGAATAATTTCGACGAAGACGAATACTTACAAGGACATACAAACTCTTTCATAAGGATGTGACTACACACATTGAAACAGTAATTTGGAGGGGCGGGCGTGCCATGTTATCGTAGTTTATCTCTAATTTAGAAACAGTCACATGATAGTTTAGTTTATGGGAATTAATTTCTTATAATGGTGGGAGGCAAAATAAAGAAATCACAAGACGAACGGAAAACGCCTGGAAGAGCTACTGGTCCATGAAGGAACTATTCATTCTATTTTGGTGTGAGGAACAGGGTGTAAAGTTCACTCATCCACCATAGAAAAGGGAGGATCCTCCGACCAGACGGGTGTCGTGTCTGGTGGGCAACTGCCCGACGGTTGATGTCGGGACGTTGTATATATGCTAGTTGCGTGGTAAACTCTGCTTGCGCGATGCAGGATTCGCGTGATGTCAGTGTGATGCGTTGTGGCGATGTTGATGCCGCTACAGGTGAGTTACCTATGGCACTGAAACGCAGGCTCATGGACATGTGTATTCTTCCCGTCTTAACCTATGGTGCACAGACTTGGTCTTTGACTAACATCCAGAAGTCCAAACTCAAGGTGCTCTCGTAGTATACTGCGCTCCATTGCTCTGCCAACGAGCAATGGAGCGCAGTATACTAGGCGTTCAATTAACTGATCGTGTTCGTAACACAATACTGCGCTCCAAAACAAAGATAGCTGACGTGGCTCAAAAGGCTGCCCAACTTAAATGGGACTGGGCAGGACATGTCTGCCGCATCCACCTGTAGGCCCAAATGGCACAGATTTGGTGCCCTGAAATAGTGCGACGGGGTTGCCGCAGACCACGTAGGAGATGGCAGGACGAATTGGATAGGTTCCGGAAAAACTGGAAGGAGGACGCGCGGGCTCGCGAAGGATGGAAAGAGTGGAGGGAGGCCTTTGCCCATCAGTAGGACAGCGTAGGTTAGAAAAAAAAAATGGTGGGAGGGTGACCATGTGAGTCTGGTGACGAGATATAAAATATTTTATTTCACATAAATCTACATGGCATTTATGAAATGTCAGAAGCTAGGTGCATGGTTCCAATTGGTCGTTTCCTATGGAGAATAGATACATTTTACATTAGGTCATGCCTATTGTAGTGCTCTTATCTAATAATTCTGGGGGTCTATGCCCAAGATAAATCCAAAGTATCGGCCGAATGTTCGGCTGTTTTCTGACTACGACTGACTATGGCTAAATACGGCGAAAGAAGAAGTGGGTAAGGGCTGAATGAATTAATGAAATGCACCGACCCCAGCGTGGTTCGACCAGACTCGATTGCTCGAATGAACCCAAAGATTCACCCTAGCCCCTGAAACCTCATGTTTCATGGGACTACAGAGACCATTGTATATCAGAGAGTAGACCGGGGGGCGCAATAATGGTAGGGAAGACGTGCCCATGAGATATGGAAGGATTATTGGAGCCTGCCGGATATGCATCCTTGAGCAAGCATTGGAATAGTGGAGAGACGGGTGATATTTATCTATGGGAAAGGCATAATTTTATAGCGTCGCCGCCAGGCTGGCTCCGGTCCTCTCGACTCTTGTCTGTGGCACTGCTATGCTGTATTACACGTTGCTGATTCCAAAGTATTCGTCTGAGATCTCACTATCCGTTTCAGATTTCTTGTAAATCTTAGTCGGGTAAGGAGTGAAGGTAAAAAAAGGAAACATTGGAAGTCAAGAAACGGCCAAACATTCAGGCGATACTTAATCGCTTCGCAGTAGACCCTCAGGTAAATGATTGATATGCAATCTAGCACTGAATCGATGTTTTTATGTGCTTGAAGCTAGAATCCTGTACCTACATTAAAGTAATAAGGACTAGTTTTTTTTTTTTTCATCAATTTTGGGTCGGCTTCCAGTCTAACCAGATACAGCTGACTATACCAGAATTTTATATGGAGTGACTGCCAATTCGACTTCCACAATCCAGTAACTTAATTGCTAGAGTAACTTGGTTACACGATATCCCTTAGAAAGACTGGTTGCCCGACTATCGCGCTTCTGACTATCCGACTGTCAAAGATTTACGAATAACAGCCAGGCATGGCTTAACGTGCTTCTATCGTCAACATCCATTCAAGATAGCTACTTTTCCTCTTTCCACTCTGTTCTTCACAGAAAAGAAGACGGTGGGCGACGGTGGGTGGTTATGGTCGTTATTACTTTTAACCACAATACCATCGATGGTGAAGGTGACCGCGGAACAACCAGGCCTCCAGCAGCGCCATCTTGTTTTACTGCTCAGCGTTCTATGTTTAACCAATCTATAGCCACCGACAAATATGGCTGGTCCTCCTCTGCATGACGATGTGTATACAGGGGCTGAAATAAAAAAATAAAGTTCACATATTTGCTCAATTTATATTCAATGCCTCGTTCTCCGTATTAGCATTAGCCGGAGTTTATGTATTCGATAGTGCTTTTGGTTCGAAGCCTGACACATGGTTTTTCTTGTTAAAAAAAAAAAACTTTTTACAAAAAAAAAAACAACCGACTTCAATCTGAAAAACACTACAATGTGAAAAATAATCTTAATTTCGGAAGTCGGTGGAAAATAGATCCAAAGACTTCCGAAATTAAGGTTATTTTTCACATTGCCGTGTTTTATTTTTTGGCAGTCGGTTGTTTTCTTTTTGTAAAAAGTTTTTTTTGTTTTTCACTTTTTAGTGGGTCAGTTTGCAATTTATCTAAGTTACAATAGCCTAATGTCAACTGCTCATCACCTTTTACAAAATATTACTTTTCCCGATGCAGGGGCGTTAATAGTTGAGGAGTTCTCCTGGTAAGAACCAGGAAATGATTGTGACTTCACCATGTGCATTGCGACGAGCATAAATTGCTTAGCAACCATATTAAAGTGTCTAATCAAATCGCAACAGTAAAATACTTATTATTAAGTAGTTCCGGTGGCCATCTGTGGTCTTCATCATCAGTTCCACTTCACCAAATGGTGATTTTCAAGTGCAAATGCATGAGTTACTATAAAAAATACTGAAATCGATATAGGTGTACCTATAAAATTTGAGGATTGCCCTCGATTTCTCCAGGATCCCATCATCATATCCTGACGTGATGACAATGGAACCAACTGTAAAGTATACCCTTTCAAACAAAAAAAAAAGTTTCCTAATCAGACCAGCCGTCATTAGGGAACATACATAAAATAAAAAAAAGGTTCTGACGAATTGAGAACCTCCTCCTTTTTTTGATGTCGGTTAAAAATCGCCTCCAATTTCTACCTACTAGTTACGGGTAATGTTCAGGATTGCGGGTTTAAAGGGAGGTTGGGGGGTGCGATAAGGTAGCCCGCGAAATTAAAATTTTCTTACCTTTTTTGCAATTTGCAGGTCTGTGTCAGTTTTTATATTGATTCAAATATGATTCGCGGCCGTAAAAAATATGGCTTTACAGAATTATAACCATTACAATCAGCAATACAACAAACTCTCTTCGCAGAATCCTATTGAATGACTATTTCATGAAATAGTTATTCAATAGGATTCTATGAACTTGTTAGGGTTTGTGAATATTGATTTTGCCAATCGATAATTTTAATCGATATTCGTATTAATAGGGCTGTCATTTTACGCCGGCAACATTTAGTTCTAGTTTTTAGTTTCAATAGGAACAAATAGTTACAGATAAATTAAAATCGGTAGGTATTGAGGAATGAAACCAAAATATGCAACTAAAGATGTCATTGCAAGTAAATAAAATGCTTCGTGTTAAAATATTGTATTTTTTTAAATTCGTTCTAGTCAGTCCAACAAAATATGAAATGATTCACTGATTTCACACAGGAGTACCATCAGTTAGTACCTGTGTTCACTCACAGATGGCTTTATTGTTAAACAAACATACTGAAATCCTAAGAGTATAAACCATATTTTGATCAGTTTTCATAAGTTTCTGACTCCTAATGCTTATTGATTGGCAAACTAGAAAATATAGCGATTATAAAAATATAGCAATCTTTACTGAACATTCATTTTTTACTACCTAGGCAATCGTTCATTGACCCACTGGCCATGACCTTTAATTGTACATTTAAACTTCACAAAGCTTTGTGTAAAACCGAAATTGTATAACTTTGTCGAATCAATGTCGACTTGATAAAGTCAATATTTTTTTATTCTTTATTACCTAATTTATTAAAACTATTTACGAAAACTCAAAATAGTAGCAGTTGCATTTAAAAAATACGAAAATTCATACAATACAATTAGTAATCATAGGTATAATTTTCCAACGTAATAGAAACTTACATTAAAAGCACAGGTAATAAAATACTTACATTATTATACATGAAACTAATACAAAGGAACAACTTAGGAATAATACGAAAAAAAAATCTATTGCAATTAGGAAATCGTTGTTAGACAACTGGCGCGGTTTCTTATTTATTTTATTCGGGAAAAAAAAGTAACATAAATATAAAAAACCGGTCAAGAGCGAGTCGGACTCGCGCACCGGGGGTTCCGTACGTATAATACGTACGATAATGATTATTTTTGAAAAACTGAGCTATTTAGAGGCACCGTTTTATTTTTCCTGTAATCTTTACATAAACTTCTATCATATAGAATAATTTCAGAATTTTATCTATGCAAACTTCGGAGATAAGGGGGGGGACGGTATTTTTTTTTACTTGTTTTCGGAGACTATGCTATATATAAAAAAAAATATGTTTGAGAATGTGCAAACAGCGTTCTTTCATATTATGATACCCCACATACCTTAGTAGCCCCACTTCAAAGTTTTAAGACCCCCTTTCAGTCCCTTTTGCAAAAAAGATATTGTTTTTTAAATTTCTTTCTTGGTTGCAAAATAGTTGTTGGGCAAATGTCATCTAAAACTATTCTCAATTTCAAGTTGATAGCATTAGTAGTTCTTGAGATATCCAGGTGTGACAGACAGACAGACAGACAGACTTATAGTCTCACCATAAGGGTTCCTTTTTACCATTTTGGTACGGAACCCTAAAAACGACCAAGTGCGTGTCGGACCACGCACAATGAAGGGACACAACCTTAAAATTGTTGTTGAAACATGTTCTTCCATACATCAATATACTCCACGGTCAATTTTCCAACTGGAAATGTAAGTTTGAAATCGCATTTTTTTTATGTGATTTAACTACAAATTAACAATTTTCAGACTTTTTCATTTATTTGTGCTGTAAGACCTTGCTTCTTGCCAAATTTCATGATTCTAGGTCAACGGGAAGTACCTTAAAGGTTTTGATTTATTTGCGAGTATCAAAACATGTCGCATAAATCGCCGTATAGTCAATGATTTGGTTAGAGCTCCAAGGGAACGTTGACCTCGTATTTGATATTAATTTCAACTTGATACCTACACGCATTCCTGAGAAAAAAGGTCTTGACAGCCTGACAGACAGACGGACAACGAAGTGATCCTATATGGGTTCCGTTTTTGCTTTTGAGGTACGGAACTCTAACCTCTAACCCTCCTTCTGGAGCTGTCGGGTAAAAAGAAATAACATATATTGTGTATTGTGTAAATTTTAGATAACGTCGATGTGGATAACGTCATGATTTACACTGTAAATCATGACGTCGTTATCTCAAGGAGAGGAATCATGAGTCCCAGCAATGGGATTATTATATGCAGTAGTGCTATTGTGTAAAAATGTTACCGCAAAAACATAGTTGAAGTGTTGAAGTCAATAGTGTCAGGTGGCAGGTCCTTCCCATCAGGTGGGATGACAGGTCACTTCACCTGTTTTTTTTTTTTTTTTATAACTAGCCTCCTCTGTTGGAATTCTCCTGAGTGGGCAGCTAGGCAGAAATTGGGTATCACACAAATATTTTCATGGCCCGACATCATGTTCAGTCAGACAAATTACATCAATATCAGTGTTATTGTCCGATAATTCTTGTAAGCAGACCTACAATATTTTGGTGCAATATGGTGATATATTTATTTCCGAAAACCTCAGATTATAGAAAAGAAGCAGATAGACCGTGCGGAACACCGAGAGTGCGGCCAACAAAGCAAATACAAATTCAAAAGCGAATACACTCTCGATTCAGTACAGCACGAAGCGTCGCATCGTTAATACGTCAAGGACTCTAACAGATAATTTCAGAATAATGCCGTCTTGTATTTTTAAACATTGTAAAAACTGTTCCCAAAAACAAAAGAAATAAGATGGAGTATCTTTCATAAGTAAAATATTGATTATTTGTCTATTTGGATTTATTTTACGTGTTTATTGTTAGTGACATCTTGAAACATAAAACATTAACAAAAATCATTCGGTGTTGCTAGTTTATATTGAAACATTTACCCCTAAGTTAGGAAATAAGTATAGGATATAGGAGTATCGATTTTCAAAAATATTTATGTCGATAATAGTGTTTTATTTATCGCTTTTTCTGGTTGGTATGTTTATAAATAAATAAGGATGTATGTGTCTTCGTAAGTGTAACTAGTTAATGGATTTTTTAATACTTATTACATCAGTCGATTTGCTATATCATGGGTTATATGACGTCACCATAAAGTAAATATAGCTACCAAAAACAATAAAATGTTGGTGTCTTAAAATAAAAATATATCGCAAATGTATCGTTTATATGGGTATTGTTAACTTGACATATACTGTTAATAAAAACAACTGATTTAAGAGAAAAAAAAACTTCTTTTTTTTCATGTAATGAAATATTATGGCTAATTTTTTCATTCTTCTGGCAACCGTACACACACATAGAGGCACCTGTTCTTATAGTGCTGTCACGTGGCTGTAACGCACACATGTCTACAAACGGGCCTCACTTTATTGTTCCGCGCGGTCTATCTGCTTCTTTCTATAATCTGAGCCGAAAACCTTCTGCGTAGCAAGTTACTGCTCATTGATGTTGTCTTGATTCGCAGACATGTCTTCATTTCTTTCAACTTCATAATGATAGTCAGTGTTGATAGATTTTACATATAGTCGTGTCATAAACATCCATAAAAATAGATTTAATTCCGGAATATTATCATATCATATCAGTCATATCTTAAATTCTTGTTACTATCGAAAAAGGAGGCATATTCGTGAGTATTTGTATCTAAATATAATTTTCATGGTGACATTTTTTATACAATAGATCGGCTGGTTATTTAGGCGGTGGATGGTTATGCTCGTTTTTGCTCATAACTAAAGTATCCTCAATGGTATAAACAACGACTGTGCAACCTGGTCTTCGGCAAACCCATCTCGTTTTACCAGCACTTACTCTTTGTTTTAACAACCTGTAACCACCAACGTTAATAGCCGGTCGGCCTCGAGACGTAGTTATGTATTGCACTGAAATTAAATTAAATAAATCATAAAATAAGAATTAGAATTAACACTCATTATTCCAATCAACACTCATTATAATGCTCTGAGCATTTTTTTTCATTGCATTTTGCTCACTTTCTGTCACCAAGCGTATTGAGTTAAAAGAAAAAACATTTTTTTTAATGATTTTATTTCCTAAAGGCTTAAAGTAACAGTTACAACCAAGTAAATTGCGCAACTTATTAACATTTTCAATTCAATTAAAAAATACGAAAATTCATACAATACGATAGGTATTATTACTACATTAGTATTTTTTTCCACCCTAGTAGGAACTTACATTAAAAGCATCCGAATCAAGTAAATTGCGCAATTATCATAACATTTTATTAATTATTTAACAAATAATTTGCGTTTAATTATTTTATTGGTACAAACATCGCACACACACATTGCGTGGGAGCAACACAAGATCTGTGGTACGCCTTAAGAATTGAGGAAATGTGTATACAATTATTTTAGTATATGCGAAACCCGAAACATGTGTATAGTATTTTTATGTAAAGAATCTATGTGCAAAATTTCAAAACATGAATAATCACGAACTTATTAGGTTGTTATGTTACCGGGTTGTCCGTACAAAAACATGTTAACGGCCCCCCGCGCCTCCAGGGTCGTCTTGCACTTATTTATTGTTATTGTTATTGATGGTTTATTAACGACTTGTGTAGTCTTAATATTCCAGACGGCAAAATTATATCTTATGCCGACGACACGGCGTTAATATTTACCGCTAAAACCAGTAGCGAACTGTTCGAAATCGCTCAACTAGGCTTTAATACTGTGACTAATTGGATTCAAAGCAATTTACTAACATTAAATGCTGACAAAACAAAATATATTCAATTCTCCATGCGCAAGCCTCAACTTAACATTACTAACCCTCATCTATATGCCCATCAATGTGGAAACCGTACAGTCAACTTATGAAATTGTCCTTTTATCCTCAAAACGAGGAACTTAAAATACCTTGGGGTAATAATAGACGACACACTCTCTTTCAGAAATCATATTGAAAGTCTAGTTAAAAGAGTGCGCAAACTAATATATGTTTTTAAAAAATTACGCTCATTTGCAGGTTCAAAATTAATCACACAAGTTTATTTGGCCCTATGTCTATAATTCAATACTGTATCACTTCTTGGGGTGGCGCACCAAAAACTAATTTACTTCCTCTTGAAAGAGCTCAGCGAGCAATTTTAAAGGTAGCAACCTTCCATCCCTTCTTCTTTCCCACTGATCTACTATATAAATCCTGCAACGTATTAACGGTTCGCCAGCCAGCCCGTCCCCAAATTGTTACTAATTTTGTGATCCCCCAACGACGCCCTAAGCCGAGGTCCGTACCCCACAGGGGGTGCCCTTAGTGCGCTGTCGTTTAGTTTTAATATATATAATTTGCGCCCTGGCTGGAGGCTTTAAGATTAAAAACCTTAGGGCAGCCACAGGAATATCCGGTTAAGTAGCAACGACCTCTCTAGGTCTGCTACGAGATACCATTCATAAAAAAAATAAATAATAATAATAACGGTTCGCCAGCTTTTCATTATGTACTTAGTATTAAAACAGCACACCATGCTTACCTACAATGCTGACAATACTAACACTACTACAATGCTGGCATATCTAATGCAACCTCAAAACATGTCTTTGTAAAAAGATTTTTTACATTCTTAGGCCCATTTCTGTACAATAGATTAAATAGAAAACTTAGTATCTATAAACTAAATTACTTTAGCTGTAAAAAAATTGTACTCAAATATTTACTAACTATAGATTATGCACACTCAGAAGATCTACTTGTTGTCTGCAAGTAGAACTGCTAACATGCTATTTTTATTATTTACTTTTGTTTACGTAAGTTTTAATTTAGTTATTACTTTATAGTCATTGTTAATTTATTACATTATGTATTTATGCACTTTCTAGCCTGAAGCACAGGTTCAACCTAGTTCAGGCAAATAAGCAACTGTGCTCTATTTTAATTGTTAAGGTATTTATTGTACTTGTGACCCTTTTATAAATAAACGATTATTATTATTATTGATAATATTTTTCAGTAGGTACCTAACCGTACGGCTACTGTATTGTAAGTAATGAAATGGTGATAAATTTTTCCATCACAGTTAAATATTTTTGGGACAAAATAATGTATAACTTGGTGTAAAAATTATTGAAATCGATTCAGTTCCTTATTCTGAATAAACTATATTTAGGTTTCGCATATATACTAAAAATAATATTGTATAAGTAATGGGTTGTATTGGGTTCATATCCAGACAGGCACGCAGTTTACATACATACAGAACGCCACCTGCTACGGTCCCTACATACTCCTTTTGCTTCGTTTACGTTCATAAGTTATGGTCTTTCGCCAGTTGCTAGTACAGTCATGAGCACTAATATGTAAACGCTTAGCAGAATTCAAAGCCGATTTTCTTGAGGAATAACGATTGAAACCTAGAGAAAAGATCTTTTTTATAATAGTTTGGGTCCCAAAATACTATGTTCGTAGTAAAATAAATTTTCAATAAATAAAGTTGGAGGAAATCACTTTTAAAAGTTGCTTAGTGTATACATATTGGTGCTCGTGACTGTACTATGCACCGGACCATTCTGAAGAATATCGCCAATAAGATCACTATATTTCCTACTAGGGCGTTCCCTCCCTGAATTCCTACTCAGAATCACTTTATTTTGCCTAATTTATTTCATTATCACTGCGCCAAAATCGGTAAATAAAAATATCTTGAGGCTGATATAATAACTGTCTTTCTTTTTTCTTCTTCGAACCTACAACTCGTCAGTCGCGGCCGATTTTTATGCATTTCTAAATAATTATACAGGGTTATTTTTAAAACGCCAATAACCTCTTAAGGGGTCATTGTACTCATCATTATGAACAACTTTTATATGGGAACAAAACTGAAATCGCGAAAAATAAAAGCTGTTCCCTACATTTATGTTCGAATAATTCGTTAAAATGTAGGGAACAGCTGATTTTTTTTTCGCGATTTCAGGTTTGGTCCCATAGTAAAAGTTGTTCATAATGATGAGTACAATGATCCCTTAAGAGGTTATTGACGTTTTAAAAATAACCCTGTATATTCGGAGCATGTATACAAGATAATGTGTAAGCTATGGCTACTTGTATTTGAGTGTGCCTTAAGGCTCGTACAGACTGGGGCGATATCGCAGGCGCGACAAGGGCCGCGCAGCCTGTCGCGCCCGCGATATCACGCCTGTCTGTACGAGCCTTTATAGGATAATATATACTGTACAAGTTTTTATTTTGTTGAAGATAATTGTTATGTATCTCTCGTTGGTAATTCTTAAAATAAATAAATTATGTAAACGGTGGATGGTTATGCTCGTTTTTGCACCTAACGATACAATCCTCGATGGTGACAGCAACCGCTGTGCAACCTGGTTTTCGGCAAACCCATCGCGTTTTACCATTATTCGAGCTTTGTTTTAACAACCTGTAGCCATCAATTGTAATCGCTGGACGACCCCGAGCCGTTGTTGTGTATTGCACTGAAATTGAAATAAACTTTAGTTAAAGTATTATTATGGTTTATATTTGATTGATTTAATATTCGATGCCTGTTAGTGTTACCAACCGTTTCGGGGTAGAAATACAAAGATTAAACCATTTTTTTTTTCATTTCTAAAGACTTTTATTACTTTTGAAAATTCACGTAAATCGGGAAAGTTAAGCAACATGTATTTATTAGTTCACAATTTTTTTTTCGAATATTTTTGTACAATAAATAAATACATTTTTATTGTTAATTTTTTATTTTGTTTTAGACAGTCCATAGGATTAGTAACAATTTTACTTAATATCTAGTGTTAGTAGGTACAGACAGATTGACATAATAAATGCAGCGTGGAGCTGCCCACCTTCGCAGCATCTGGGACTCCCACCAATCTGCTAACACACCGAGAATACCTACTGTACGTACTGCCGCGAACAGGCGTCATCAGGGATGCCCATTTTTTTTCTACTCTACCAATATAACACATTGTGAGTGTTGATAATATGCACATATCGAAATGAGGGAAACTAAGCTTAATTTTATCGACGAAAAAAAAAAAGAAAGTTATACTTAGCATTGTTTAAATTCTTGTTCTCTGCTGTGACCCCTGTGTATACACATCGGTATAACTTTAAAACTAAACGATCTATCACGATAAAATAAACTCAGTAATCACTGGAAATAATAGGCCGCGTCTTCATAAAAAACTCACCCTCAATTGAGAATTAGGTACGGTGATTGTATAACAAATATCTGATATTTTTTCATGAATTTTTATTTTAAAATATCTCAATGAAAGTCCAGATTACCTACCCTTTTTTATTACTTTTATATTATTCTCCATTGTATCAGCTTTCTAAATGATAAAATACAATGTTTATCGAATCAATCAAAACGAAAGAATAAATCGATAACTCAATCATAACGTTTCCTATCAACTTTACTGTAGCAGGTAGAGACCATTTTTTGTTTTTCGTTTTTGTTTTTCTCCGTTGATAAAATTAAGCTTAGATTCCCTATTTTCGATATGTGCACATTATCAAGACCCACATTGTATATCCACCAACATTCGTGACACACTACAGCGCCACGGCAGCCGCAGCATTACTCTCAGAGCATTATTATATTGAACGCGTAGGTTGACCCACAAACTGCACGTGTAGAAGGACTGACATTAAGAGTCAGTCAGATAGGTTTAATTTCACAGTTCGGATAATTTCTTAGTACAAGGTCAAGGTCAAATATTGAAATTGATTTTGTATGGTCGTTTATTCTGTAAATAGGATTAATATCCTTTTTAGCAATTATTATTAATTTTTTAGCAATTTTTTATATGACGTGTAAAAGTAGGTAATTCTAATGAATCATTTTTACACGTCATATAAAAAATTAAAAAAGAATCTAGTTGTAGTAATCTAAATGCAGAGAGGTCAGACTGAATCATAGTAAATTGAATCATAGTAAATTGAATTATGAATATTTTTATTACTGATCCTTTAAAGATGAAGCTGCTAAAAGTTTGGATGATTATGATTGTTATTGCACTTCACAACGATATCCTCAATGGTATAAGCAGCGGCAGTGCAACCTGGTCTCCGGCAGCGCCATCTTGTTTTACCATTACTTGATCTATGTTTACACAAGTAATACCCATCGATAGCAATTGCTGGGGCTCCTCGGGATGAGGTTACAAACACTGGCACTGAAATAACAAACCAATAGATATCTATAAAATACACACACACATACATAACATCACGCCTGTATTCCTCGAAGGGTTAGGTAGAGGTGCACCTATTGTATAATTATGGTATACCCACATTTCGCCAGTTCAAAAAAAGAAGTAGAAGAAAAAAAAAGGAGGGGAATTATAAAAAATCTTCTAATATTTGATTCCTCTCGTCTGGTTTGGTTTTGGGTTAAAAAACACTCCTCAAAGTCAACATGTTTTAATAATGATTTACAAATTATTATTAGACGAACCAATAAGATGACAAGCAACAGGCAATACAACAGCAAAACAGGCTTAAGTCTCACAATTCTGATAATTTTATAAGTTCAAGGTCAAACATTTGCCTTAAAAACCAAAAATTAAACTTTACTTACAAAAAGAGGAGCTACGTCTGCCAACGAACTGCTGTGCAGTTTGGCAGAAGTTAAATATTATGTCTATAAATTAATAATCTGAATAACCTTTTCTTTTTTTTTTTTCTTCCTTTCTTTTAATGCGGTCAGCACGACTATACTTAACTAACAAGTATCTTTTAGTTGAAATACATTTTTTCATATTCCAATATACATAATATATTACGGTGTAAATTGTGCGTGGTGGCCCATATAGCAGAGTCCCAGCAGTGGGAACGTTAACTGTTCAAGAAATTATGTTTAGGGTGGATGGTTATGATTGTTATCGCACTTCACGATCATGTTTTGGACTGTGAAGGCAAAGGCAGAACAGCCTGGTTTCCAGCACCACCACCGCGTTTTACCATTGCTATTAGACCGTTGTTTATATAACTGATAACCACCAATAGCAATCCTTGGGGCTCCTCGGGATGAAGTTAAGAAAACAGGCACTGAAAAAAAAAACTCAAAACAATAGATAAATACAGAAACCCAATTCTCTTACTTAAAAAACATTGTGTTTTTTTTCCTTTTTAGAAAACTGCCCCACAATAGGAATTTCTCCTGTATTGTGGGTGCGTTTACAAACATTTAAGCTCACATACACAAACAGCCAGACCCGGAAAAACGACTTGTAGGTCATACAAATATTTGTTCCGTGCGGGAATCGAACCCGCGACACGCAGCGCAGCAGTCAATCGCTTAACCACTGCGCTAACCGTGTCGTCAATTCAAGTCACGATGTCATATCAGCGACAATCAATGTTTAAAAACTTGTCAAAAATGTAAGTAAGTCAAATAAAAATAAAAGGTTTTTTAATAGCTTGAGACTGAGATTAGAATATGAAGGTTCTCAAAAATACGACAGTTCCTCCTCAGGTCTAATATTCGATTCCTGTTTCCGTTTTTGTTTAGTTTTATTATATTACCATTTAAATTGGTATACATTCGAGGCTACTCAAAGTAAATATTTAATTATAATTTCACTTAGAACTTGTTAACAAGTATTTAAGAAAATTCAAAGATAAATAATACCAATAAAGCAGTATTGTTGAGAAGAAAATGTAGGCTGCGTACACACCAGACTTATGTGGCCGCCGACTGTGAGAATTGATGTAAAACAACAGACAACCAGTCGGCGGCTGACGTTGCTTTTCCATTCATTTCGAACTTGACGCTGGTCGACGGCCGACTATACGTTAAATGTAAACGCGGCCTTACTAAAATAAAATGACTTCATATGTAACTTACAAATTCTTTTATATTAAAAATAAAACATAAATTTCTACATAAATCAATATTTTATTAGGTACTTGAACAATACAGAGACAATAAAACTACTTCTTTGTAAACAGCAGAACGTATCATAAAAATAACCTTTTTACAATTCTGCTAAAAATTACCGTTTTGAGGTCAAGGTCAGTAGGTGCGTTGCATTTTTTATGGGGGGCTACCGACTCTTAAGTCGTTATTCCAAATCTGCTAATATTAACATTAATATCTTCTTCTTTTTTTGTAAGCCATTATTGTCCCACTGCTGGGCTGCTGGGCAAAGGCCTCCCTACTCTCTTTCCACCTCTCTCTGTCCAGAACTGCCAAGGACCAATCTTTATTAAAGGACTCCAGCTCATCCCCAGAACCCAGTTCGGCCCATTGATCGTCTGATATACGGTAGATGTGTCCAGCCTAATTCCATTAAAGCGTGGCAGCTTTCAGAGTGACATCAGTACTGTTATTTTAGTGATGGAACGGATTGTTTTATTCCTCGGGGTCCACAAGTTTTATACCCAAAATAGTCCGTTCCATAGTTCTCTGGCAAACCTAAACCGTGGACCTCGAGAGAAAAAAAAATACTTAAGATGATGAGAGATGATGGTGATGTTGTTGAGATGTTGTTCCACTTAAGACGCAGATATATGCCAGTGACCTTGAGTGGTTAGCTTGCGTGTTCTGTACTGAGCTCACGCAGCGCATCGTTCGTACGTTCAGCCAGTAACGCACTTCAAGGAGCGCTGTCCCCAATTTGACGCATTATTAATTTATTATACACAAAACAAAAGGTATTGTAATAAAACGCTTATAATAAAAGATCAATAATTATCTTTAAATTGGTGAAGGTTTCAGAAAAGACGCTCAGTAGATTTTGCGCCATTCTTAGTTTTTTATCCGAGACATAACTTTACAAATTCATTTCACTATGTAATATAAACATAATATAAAATATTCACATATTAAGTTATTGAGATAATGCTCTTATTTATCATATATTTTTTTCAAGTCATTAACACTACTCGTTTAGACGTGATCTTCAGTATAAAATCATTAATAGTCGGTTATCGTCGCCTTAACCCACACTGGCACTACGTGGTGGATTATGGCCCACTCTTTTCACAGAGTAGGTCTGTGTCCAAGATCTAATAAACGTTACTTAGCTCGTGCATTTACTTAGATATGTTTTCGTCTCTAACTTGCACTTGTAGTTTGACAGTTGTGTGACAGTGACAGGAATAATGCTAAGCAAAAGTACGTGGTAAGTAACGTTTATAGATCTGCTAAGAACGTACAGCCTCAGTCACAGCAGTGGAAACAATGTACTCACCGTGCCGCTACAATGGCGACATTCATTTAATACACGTGTAGGGCTAGTGACCAGTAATCATAAAAATATAATAATTTTTAATTATAATTCAATTATTATTATTATTTTAATTATAATAATTATAATTCATTGTTTTTACGACATTTGTTTTAAATTCTGTGATTGCAACTTACACTGATATTATTGTTTTTTTAGGAAAACGTATTTTTTTTTTACAATGTTAATATGTGAGCACCATGCTTCATTCTTAGCTCTTTTTACCTATTGTGGTATAGTAATTTTATTCTAAGTGCATCGTCTTCACATATAATTGTATTATTAATGTACCTATAAAAATATGGTACAACATTTTAAAAGAGTAACAGTGGAGTTTCTTGCCCATTCTTCTCCATACGAAACTACCTTTTGGAAGGGGCGACTAGAATCAATTAAATTTTTTTGTAAATATGACGTTCAAAAGTGCCTTATATGTGCCTATTTGAAATAAACAATTTGGCTTTGACTTTGAATTACATTGAAAAATTAAAATTTTCAAACAAACTTAACAATAAAGCACTCTCTTTCCTTAAATTCGCCTACTTTTTGCACGTTATTCGTTTTAATTTCATTAATGCGATGTTATGATCCGTGACTCCGGCCATTGACCTCTGCGCTACAGTTCTTGCAGTACAGATTGCTCCAAAATGCTATTTTTAGAAAATTGTTGGTAAATTTATAAATAATAACGTTTAATATAATTAAAATATCTTCATAAAAATAAAACGCAAAACGGTGTAGTTATACAGGGTTATTGGTAAAACACCAATAACCTCTTAAGGGCTCATTGTACTCATCATTATGAACAACTTTTACTATGGGACCAAAACTAAAATCACGAAAAAAAAATCAGCTGTTCCCTACATTTATGTTCGCATAATTCGTTAAAATGTAGGGAACTTCTGATTTTTTTTCGCGATTTCGTGTTTGCTCCCATAATAAAAGTTGAGTACAATGACTCCTTAAGAGGTTATTGGTATTTTACCAATGTATTATTTATATTAATGTCGCCATTAAAGTGGCACGCTGTAGGTACCTAAGCTTAGTATGTTGGGGGTGGATGGTTGTGAATATTATTGCACCTAATGATAGTATCCTCGATGGTGTAGACAACGGCGGTACAGCCTGGTTTCCAACACCGCCACCGCGTTTTACCATGATCAGATTTTAAATGTTTAAACAATTTATAACCACCAATAGACATGCCTGGAGTTCCTCGTAAAGAAGTTATGTATACGGGATCTGAAATTAAAAAAATAACTTAAATTATAGCACAGATTTGCTAGATCCATATCGCATAACTAACCGTTTCGGAAATCTTTTGAAAACACCTCAAAGGTGTCTGTAATAAAAATAATTAAACGAAAATTGTACTAATTAAAATATACACTTTTCATTTAAGACGGAGATATATGCCAGTGACCTTGAGTGGTTAGCTTGCGTGTTCTGTACTGAGCTCACGCAACGCGTCGTACGTTCAGCCAGTACTAGGACTCGCCCATCAGCGCAGTCCCCAATTTGACGCATTATTAATTTATTATACACAAACTAAAAGGTATTGTAATAAAACGCGTATACTAAAATATCAATAATTAAATTATCTTTAAATTGGTGAAGGTTTCAGAAAAATACGCTTGGTAGATTTTGCGCCATTCTCAATTTATTATCCGCGTTACACATAACTTTACAAATTAATTTCACTATGTAATATAAACATAATCTAAAATATTCATATATTAAGTTATTGAGAAAATGCTCTAATTTAACATATATTTTTTTCAAATCATAAACACTACTCGTTTAGACATGATCTTCAGTATAAAATCATTAAAAGTCGGTTATCGACACCATATTAAAGAGTCTGCAAAATAAAAACAAGAATATTTTTCTACCAATTTATTAGTAAGCACAAACATATTAAAATCAGTAGGACAAGCTTAATTTATTCATAGTTATTATAAGTTTATAGTAGGTAGTACAAAGTCAAGGTCAAATTATTGACGGCGTTCGTTTTAGCAACGAAACGGTAAAGCTAGGGTTTCCTAAACCAAGAGTGGTGGCCGCCACACAACGGCTGTCATGAAAATGATGTCTGGATTTGTGCCCGGTTCACGGCACCATTAAACCTAAAACATTACTAAGAAATTTCCAGATAGAAAATCCCAATAACTAACTACCTGACTTGTAAGACTTTCTTAATTTAGTATGTATGGCTTTTCGTTGTACAAAGTATATACAATACATAATTAATTAATAAACATTTAAATCAAAGTGTAAAGGCTCGTGCAGACTAGAGCGATATCGCGGGCGCGACGGGCAGCGCTTCGTGCAGCGCGACACTTTCCATGACGTTTTCATAGAAATTGTGCTACTAAAGTAAGGTCGCGAAGCTGAAAGAATTTCGTACAATGACCCCCTCATTACTTATCTCTAATTCCTCCTCTTCATTCGTTATCTCGTCTAAGTGTTTGTTTAGTGTAACACTTCCACACAATAGGCATAACGGACAGCCCTCTGTGCAGGGCATGGAGGCTGAAGAAACCGTTGCGCATGTGCTCTTTGACTGCACAGGCGTCACCCAGATCAGAACAGAAACCTTCGAGTCACCCAGATCTTTCACAGATATCCTATGCAGGCCAGGAGACCTAATCAGCTTCTGGAGGGAGGTGGGCTGGTTGGAATAAAACACTGACGGCCGCCATGGCCCACGCAAAATGATCCACACGATGGACTAATGCCCGGTTTCTGAAGTTCCCAAATAAATTCTCACTAACTATTGATTCAATAAAGTTATGCATAAGATATACGTCGGTTAACTGTCACTGCGTTTCTGACTATGCAACAAACCATTCAATAACTATGAAACCGATAGCTAGTTCCTTAGTTGCCGCTAGATGGGTCTGTATAGGAGATCGCATCTAAAATTGATTTTATTGTTTTATTTCGCCTTTATTTTTATTAATGATTTATAATAAATAGTTTTATTCATAATAATATTTTTTTTAAGGTAAATAAGTGGCATAACACTATTTTAGTTAATAAATAAGATTAGTCGTTAGTTAAGGACGGATGAATAATGACATCATTGCCATTTAAAAAAAAGGTCACTTCATTGTTTTCGTTTCAGGTAGTATTATTTTTGCTTTACCGTTTGGTTTTAAGTTTTATGTCGACAGTCTATTTGGTATTTCCAATCGTTTGTGCTTTAATCATTCGTTTGTAAAATAACATAGAATTGTGCGCGAGCGATAGAGATAAGTAATAAGGGGTCATTGTACGAAATTCTTTCTGCTTCGCGACCGGACTTTAGTGTCGGGTCACGCCTGTCTGCGGGAGCCCTTAAGGTGGATGGTTGTGGTTGTTATTGCACTTAACTATAATGTCTCCTACAGTGAACATGACGGCCGTGCATCCCCGGTGGACATTGCGGCACCACCAACGTGACTTACCACCGAACGTCCTTTGTTTGTAGAATGTATAACCACCTATGGAGATCACCGTAGCTCCTCTAGACGTTTTCGTGAATACTGCCTCTGAAATACATATAAATACTAAAATAAAAAAAGAAAATTTGAAGTTTGCGGGGTACCTTATCGCATCCCCCTTAACCATGAAAAGGGATCTGGTAACTTTAGTAATTTTGATAACAAAAAAGGTCAGCATGACAACGTTTCCTTTAAGGTTAGTTAATAAATAATAATGCATTCAGAATATATTTTGACATAGTATATTTTTTCAATTGAATAATCAAAACTATTGTTTCACATTAATTACGCAATGCGGTATGATTTTTTATTTATTTGAGACCGCTTCATTATTCAGGCCAATTGCCAAACACAGTTTGAATCGCAATCGGAATTATTTTGGAGTATATTGCTTCATAAATATTAGAAAAATTTAGCAATGCATGTTGTTGAACATACAAATTTAAACCGATTCCCACTGATAGTGAGAAACTCATAATTTGACGGAACTCGCTCGTAGGTAAATTTTCAGCAATAAGTTTATTATTCAAAATACAATAATGTACCTACTCATTGTATTTAAAAAAAAAAAACGTATTAATCCCTTTAGGTACATTGAAAACGCGCGCCTCAATGAGATGTCAGCACCAACTGACGGGGTCCGATAGGGCCAATGTCAGGGTTCCGAGTTTGTCCGAAATATCGTGGCCCTGGCACACAGGCATCTGAAGGAACACGGGTGGGTTTTAGTCAGTAAAAATCAAACACCCGCTCTGGAGCGGGAGAAGTTATTAGATAATTTCCCACCCAAAAAAAAGGTTTTGAATTTTTTATTTTCCATAATTACATTATACAATTGAAAGTGTTTTAATTTGGCCTGCGATGTTCACTTGTAAATATTAAGGATAAAAAGGGCCCACTGGACAGACGTGAATAATTTGAAAAGTACATTGGAAGGAGTACCTCCAATACAATTTTCAAGTCTCTAAGCGATAGAATATCGAAGGGCCGTTGGATAAAAACCGAAATTAAATGCCATTTATGTCTTAGTGGCGGAGGTACTGTGGGGATCTACAACGCCACATGCGAACTACGCATCAAATACCTGACGTCACACAAATCCTGCATCGCGCAAGCATAGTTTACCGCGAAACTGGCTTAAACAGTGTGGTGATTATCACATTAATTCAAAATTACGTATTATAAACGTACACAATTTAAATAATGAATAACAAATAACATTCTAGTCCTAGGACCTTTTTTTCGTTTTAGTATTTGACAATATTAAACTCAATTTGTGATTATTTGTTAACAATACCATAAAGTTTGTGTTAAATTGTTGATACCATCGCCCCGCGCGTGTCTAGTGCCTTATTATCAAGGGTGCTTTAGGTACTTCGTCACAATTTTTACGCTATTTAATTTGTTTGAAAAATACAGTTTACAATTTTTTGTAAAATTGTTGTGTTTATTATTTTAACAGACTGATAACAACTTTTAATTACCGTTGTACTATTTAATGTGATAACCTAACCGCCACTCTGTATACAACACCCGTCTGGTTGCGGGATCCTCCCTTTTCTGTAGAGGATGAGGGAAGTTTACACTCTGTTCTTCATAGTTCTATCAATCAATCAATCAACTCAGCCTATCGCAGTCCACTGCTGGACATAGGCCTCTTCCAGGCTGCGCCACAACACCCTGTCCTCCGCCTTCCGCATCCAGTCTGACCCGATAGATAGTTCTATAGTACATTAAATATTTTAGTTCGCTTAGACAAGTATCGACATCAATAAGCTACATCGGTTTCGTTGTTATAGGTCAGGTGAGTCAGCTAGATAGAAACACATTTAAATCATATATATACAACAAAAAAAAACAGGTGCGAACGACGTCTGAATTTAATTAAAAAAAAAAGGCTTGGGATTGAGCTGCTCCAATTTTTTACATATGGAGGTGGTTTATTTTTATTGTTTGATGTTTTTTTGCTAACTTTTATTATTTTATATATAGTGACATTTAATTATTATTTTATACACAATGACATGAATATTTCCTTGTCAAGTATTATATTATTTTAATTATTGTGAATGTGAAGACTATGTGGGTTATTGCATTTTTTTTTCTTTTCTTTTATTCTCAATTAGTGTTAATCATGGTCTGGCAGTTTGAGTCATATAAGTGGCCTACCCAAATGTCCTTTCTTTGGTATTGATCGTCGCATCGTTGAGCTCCTTAAGTTCTGAGTAGAGCTGCAACATTACTGACAAATGCGTGCACTGACTGGTCAGGTCCACTCAATCTGTGTGGTTCTTTCCTCAAAAGACCATTTTAGACACCAATCTACATGGCCTTCACATGATCTGACCAAGATTATGTCTGCACTTTAAAAGAGACTGTGACCTCTGAGTTTGTTTCGGCCTTTCTTCTCAGAGTAGTCAGATAGGAAACGCCAACCTCATCTAGTTTTTAAAATATGATTGACGTGTAAAAGTGTTTGTACAAACCTACTTACAGAAATAATTTATAATTTAATCTCTTAGTATTTCTAGACAATTAAGTGAATATAAATAATAGAATATTTATTACTCCTTTTATTTTCAGATGAGGAGGAGTTTTCATTTATCATTTAAGATTTTTATTAAAGTAGGTCTTGACCAGCATTCAAAAGTGGAGGCTCGTGATCATGTACATTTTTGGCTTTCGTGATCAAGTCACCGTAAGTATAGACTACTGCATTGCAGCCCTCATACCTATGTCTCTCACAGAACCACCGTATTTTCTTCCCTACAAGGCTGTGCTTTAAGAACTTGTAACCATCCAGAATAATCATTCGACCTCCTCGTTGGGTTGTAAACATTGCAACTGAAAAAAAAACAAACTTGATTACGTTAAGTAGGTATGCATTTATTTTACATGGTCGTACACGATTGAAAAAAAATATGCAAGACAGTAAAACAGACATTTAGGTAAAAAAACACTTCCTTTCTCCTTAAACATCATCATTACATAATACAGTTCCCTGCTCTTGTTTCATGTGTATTATTGTATAAATGTATATATTTATTAGATAAGTGTATGCTTTGTGTATGTATGTATTTATAATATGTTAGTGGTACACCACTGACTACCTGCAGTATTGTCTCTCCTGCTCCCTTTAATCCATCCAAAGGTTGTCTGTAAAAGATCGCTTTAGCGATAAGACCGCCCATTGTGTCACACTATGTAAAATTTAATAATTTATATCGGTAACTTTTATGGTGTACATAATAAAGAGTATTCTATTCTATTATAATCCATAAAAAAAAATGTTTAAAGAAATCCTCATCACTTCTTTGTACTAACCAGTTGTCAAATTAAATAAATAAAATAACTCTCTATTCTTCGTGAATGGAGAGTATCCATGAGGATTCAACCATCATTCCCCGAAGGGCTAGGCAGGGGTTTATTTTATTAGGTTCACTACAATAAATTTTTTTAAGTAAAATGACAGTGCATCAGTTACATATAGGTGAACACGACATTCATAAACCAATGAATTAGAGAAATAAGCTAACTTCAACATCATCATCATTTCAGCCGAAAGACGCCCACCGCTGGACATAGGCCTCCCCTAAAGGGGGGGTTTGCCATAATCGCCACGCTTGGCAGGCGGGTTGGCGATCGCAGTATGGTGTTAAAATTCATAGAGACGGCTGCTGCCCATTCCCTAGTAAGTCCCTTAGTCGCCTTTTACGACACCCACGGGAAGAAATGGGATGGTGCTATTCTTTACGTCCGGCACCAAACGGACTAAGCGGAATAACCTAACTTACTTAGTAATAATCGCGAATATTGACAAATTGGTAACATCGGCAAAAAGGAGGTGTACACCCACATTTCGCCACTTATGTTTAGATCCCACGTAACAGGGGGCGAGCCTATTACCAGCAACCAGGCATAAAGCCAGTCTTCCGGGCAGCTACTGAGAAACTCCTGATGGAAAAACCCAATAACACTTTGCCTAACCTGGGAATCGAACCCAGGACCTCATGCTCAGCAGTAGCCCTCCCAACCACTAGACCAACGAGGCAGCCAATCTAGGAAATGGAGGAAAAATGGAGGTCATGTATATTTTTGGCAATCTTAATCTTGCCATTTTGTGTGGTAATTATCGAAGCTCTGCATCCTCTCTTGCTGCCTTACCACCATCCAACACCATCTCGCCCCGAATTATATTATTTATTAGGTATTTTTTTTTATTATTATATTTTTTTTTTATTTAGTGTTTTTTATTATCATGCTATTTCCCTGTGAAGACGCGAAGATTGCGTCCGGAAAAAAAAATATTATCTACTAGTTTTTTTTTTGCCTTCATTGTGTCCCAGTGCTGGGCAAAGGACTCTTTCCTTCCAAACCTCTCTAATCTACCTACTTGGTTATTAAACTTAAAAGCTTTTTTTAAGAACTTGGTTTCAGAATTTAGTAGGAGAGGAACAATGTCTAGGAAAATAAGTTCTTAAATGGCAGTAAAAAACATTTTTCATTTGTTTTTCGCATTGGTCAAATAAAAACAAAACAAGATTAGATTAGTCTCACTTATTTTTAATTTTTAAGTTTATGGCTCAATTTCATCTTGAGTTTGTTACTAACCTTAAAAATAATAATAATTTAGTTAACCATAAATTACATTTTTTTTTGTCGCCTACATTCAACGGCACGTCATTTCACATGTATAGCGCCGTTATGTCGTAGCAATACCTTTTATTAAAACTTACTTCCACGTACTATTTTAAACAACGTTACTATTTTAGTACAAAAATTGTCACACATCACGGGCAACTTGAGAAGTCCGGTCACTATGAATATTGGCCGGTCTGTATACATAATGCCCGTATCAAGTGGGCAATGTTAGTAAAACTACATGACTAATAATTTTTCCCGGTCAGTACTATGAATAATGATCACCCACCCTATCTTGAGCAAAGTAATAAAAGAGATTATCTGTAGTGTTTTGGTTTATTATATGAAATTCAAATTACATAATTTTTATTGGAAGGTAAGTAAGTATAAAAGAAAAACAATTCAGCATACTATAATATGTTATAAAATGATTACTTGAATAAATAACAGTTTAAAAAGTCAGTCAGTCATAAAAAATAATTATGGACGTATTCATACTGTCCGGTCCAAGTGATAAATTCAAGCTAAGTATATCAAACCTTGATTTATTAAATGTACCACGGGCCGTCTGGCATTATTAATATGGGCCAGCCAAAGTAATAAATTTATCAATTTGACTGACGCTCTTGGTCATTATTCGTAATGATCAGTCCATATTAATACTGCCCGGTTAATCAAGTTGCCCGTAACATATACATCACCATCAAACAATTGAAATTTGAAAAAAAAAATCGTGTAAATAAACAAGTTTTACCATAGATGACACCCAAATTAAATATTTAAATGAATTATCTGGCGATTTATGCAAAACTAGCCCGCGACTTAGTCTGCGATCCAGGAAAAAAAGCAGCTATGTCCTTACCTAGGTCAAGGTCTATCTGTGTACCAAATTTCATCCAAATTAGCTTAGCCGTTTTAGCGTGAAAGCGTAACAAACAAGCAAACTCACCTTTGGGTTTATAATATTATATATAATTATACCACATGACCAGCATTAACGTACAACCTCTTAAGGGGTCATTGTACTCATCATTATGAACAACTTGAACAACTATGGGACCAAAACTGAAATAGCGAAAAAAAAAACAGCTGTTCCCTACATTTTCACCAGTTATTCAAACTTAAATGTAGGGAAGGGCTGATTTTTTTTTTTTCGCGGTTTCAGTTTAGTAAAAGTTGTTCATAATGATGAGTACAATGACCCCTTAAGAGTTTGTGCGTTAATTCTGGGACATATTGTATAGTTAGGATATAATCCTTCGCAGTGAGGTGTATACTCGTATATAGATAGGTTTTTATTAGTTTTTGGGTAAAAATAGATTTTATCATTCCACGTGAAAACATATTTTTTCTAACAATAACTTTCTTAATATAAAAATAACTTAGAAATAATTAGGTGGTGGATGACAGTGGTAATTATTACTGCGGAGGATCTCATCCTCCCTCAAAGTGTATACCACAGCTTTGCATTTGGTGGAAGTAGCGCAAGCCCACCTGGTCTTGTAGCCTGAGAATCGGTGACGGTGGAACTTGAAACCGGATAAGATGAGGATCCTGGCTCCTCTGGATGTGGTTGAAAATATTGGACCTGGGAAGTAAAACTTTTGTTTAGTGATACTCTTTGCAGTGGCAAAAAAAACTTTTCTATAAAAAAAAACTAGCCATGACGTCGATTTTGAATAGAAATTGAGCTCACTAGGTTATTTTAGAGCAAAATGTTTTGTTGTTGGGATATAAAGGCAAAACATGTAATGTAGGAGTTTTGTTATGTTTTAATTGTATGATGTATTAAATACCTACAATGTGATTATTATATTATTTGGCATGATTAAACACTACTGACTGTGTGCCATTTTTAAATAACGATACAGTGGTTGTGTTCCGAATATCCGAAGGGAAGCCGGTAGTTATCGTGTTATACGGTACTTTCGCCACTGACTCTTTGTACATAGTAAGGGTTATACAAAGTTGTAGCTATTAGTAGACTTGCATTTCGGCAGTTATGTTTAAATTCAATGTCATAGACGCCATTTATGTTTAAGTCTAATGTAATAGACAGACGATTTGACCGTACGGATTGGCTGGCGTTAAGCGATAGACTGCTGCGCTGCGGGTCGCGGGTTCGATTCCCGCACGGAACAAATATTTGTATGACCTGCAATTAGTTGTTCCTGGTCTGGGTGTTTGTGTATGTGAGTTTAAATGTTTGTAAACGCACCCACAATACAGAAGAAATTCCTAGTGTGGGGCAACATTACAAAAAAAAATAGGGGGCGAGCCTATTGCCATCAACATTGCCACACATCCAGATTCCGTACTGCTACTGAGGAATTCCAGATGAAAAAAAACCCAAACCCAATAACACTTTGTAAATGAACACGTAATCTTGCATAACTACTAATATAACGTCGATAATACTGAAAGAATTCGTTAAGTTTGTATCATTCTTTATCGTAAACTTAGAAATGAAACGAGCTGCAGGTCGAAGACGAAGGTTATTATTGAACTTTTTCTAATATATTCCCTACTTTAGTGCAAAAATATAAAACACATAAACATCTTGCCTTGTTTCCCCGAAGGGTTGGGCAGAGGTCTACCTATAGTACACACGCATTTCGCCAGTTATGATTAAATCCCGTGTAATAGGGGGCGACCCTATTGCCAACTGCCACAAATCCAGACTCCGGACCTGCTACTGAAAAAACCCAGTAACGGCGTTGCCCGACCTGGGAATCGAACTCAGAACCTCGTGGTTAGCAGTAGCGCTAGCGACCACTAGACCAACGTGGCAGTTACCTAGATACTTTATATTTTAAATCACACTAATATTATAAAGGCGAAAACTTGGGAGTTTGTGTGTGTGTGTATGTTTGATTCTTCTTCACGCTCAAACGGCTGGACCAATTTTGATAAAAAATATTATAAAGGCGAAAGTTTGTGAGTGTGTGTGTGTTTGATACTTCTTCACACTGAAACGGCTGGACCAATTTTGATAAAATTTTGTATGGAGGTAGCTGACACCCTGGATTATGTCATAGGCTACTTTTTATCCCGATATTCCTGCGGGATAGAGATTATCCGCGGGTGAAACCGCGGGACGCAGCTAGTATGAAATAAATACACAATTAACTTGACTGTTCAACAAGCAAACCTAGTAGGTTTTTAACCAGGTTTTCATAAATTCTGCTCACAATCTTTGCAAAAATATACCTTACTTGTCCTACTGAAATCTGTCTTAGGAATTAGATGTTACAAACATGGGTTTTAAAATTAAAACTACAAAAAAAAGTATCCATAAAATAATGTGTAATAGATAAAAAAATTAAAGAAAGTCATATTATTGCCAAATAGATAAGCAACATAGTTTTTTACACAACATCTGATCAATCTAATCACAAAAAAAAACGTCTAACGTTATCAACATTAAACATGTTTAATGTTAAATATTCATTGTTTAACCAAAATATTGTCAAAAAACAATAATATCAGAATTAATACTACCATTGGGATTAAGGACACCAATTCACAACAATTTCTTTAAATTTTAATTCTAGCTTAACTTTGGAATATTCTGAGGAATTAATTAATATAAAAAGCTAAAGATGAAAGCATCTCTAATGTCTCACATAATGTTGGAGAAACACAACATCATCAACAGTTATTTTAAAATACATTTTTTAATTTATTAAATCAAGTTAATAAAATCAAATCATTTATTTCTTTGCAAACATGGTTATAGTACATAGATGTTCTTATAATAAAGTAATCCATATTTTACCGTCACATGGGCATGCAAAGATTTACAATTCCTAATAAAAAAACAAAAATAAGTAGCAGATCATTGGAATTACAAATTAAAAAAAGAAAATATTAAACATATAAATCAAAAATGTCAGCGTGGTCACAGCAATAAAAAAATAAAATAAGGCTATTAATCTAAGTTTAAAAACACATACTAAATTATACCATATTTTACATAATTCTTTCCGGAAGAATCATGCGTCTGATACATTCATATTAAACTTACATGAAACAAAGAAATCTCGATGTTTTGCACGTCGTACAAACCGCTTATAAAGGCTTCCGCAGACAGGCGCGGCGCGACGGCGCGACAGCGCGACGCGCCTGTCTGCCGAAGCTGGAATGGAAAACTTCATGGATATTTCCATGAAGTTTTCCATTGATGTAAAATAAGGGAAGATATGGTACGCGCTCCTCGACGTGGACCGCATAAATTAGGTGCAAGAACACAATCGACCTTAGGCGCAATCGAACTGGCATTTGTGTAGCACGTTAAGTAAAATTACAGTAATAGTCTAAATAAGCAGCAACAATGCCTTCCTGTGTTTATAAAATGTGCAAAAATAGTGCAAAAACCAAAAACAAGTCCCACGGGATTAGTTTTCACTCGTAAGTACAGCCAAAAATGTTAATTTGTTGAAAATTATAATAATAATATTTAATGTTTGCTCCGTCATAAGTCGTTCATAATCGTAAACATTCGGCCAACATTCGGCTGCTAACGCGATTTCGCTAGCACAACAGTTATGGGTACGTAACAGTGATAATTATTGCTATCTCGTTCCCGCTACAGCCCGCGTAATATGTCTCTCTATTTCGGTTGTCGAGCACATGACGCACGACATCGGGAAATGTCGTCGTGTGTTTACATGTAAGTATTTCTATTCCATTTAATATTTACGTGATGTTAGAGAGTGCCCTATCTTCCTATTTAATTAATCATTTCTACTAATGTCGCGTCGCGCCTGTCTGCTCCGAGCCTTTAAGTACATAATTACTACAAACGAATTCAACTAAGTATAACACCATAGTTTTCATTTTTAAACTAAAAAAATAAACTTAGAAGCTGTATTTAAATAAGTTATAATAAAGATACCTCGAGTTTTGAGATTCAGTCATCGTTATGAGATCTCTAGCATAATTTTGAAGCGGCCGGTCTGAACTTCGAGCAGAAGGCTGCGCAAATAACATTTTTTAGGAATCAAATGGTGTTTTGAGGCGGGTGTGAGTGAGAACATGCGCGAAAGTTCGTAGTGCCTATGTTCAGACCGGCCAAGATTCTTCTGACATACTGTTCATTGGAAAAGGTGCACATTGGGTAATTTCGCTACCGACCATAGTGACTGGAGGACGAGTGGTGGCCCAGTGGTAACGGCCCCGACTTACAAGTCATAGGTCGTGGGTTCGAACCCAGGCAGGCGCTTTACTTTGTGTAAATAATTTCATCACCACTGCTCTCAAAACGGTGAAGGAAAACATCGTGAGGAAACCGGCATGTCCTAGAACCAACAATTCAAAGACATGTGACATCTACCAACCCGCACTGGGCCCGCGTGGAAGATTACAGCCCAGTCCCTCTCGAAGAGAGGAGGCCTGTGTCCCAGCAGTGGGAACATTATAGGCTGATTATGCTGTTATGCTGCTTAGTGACTGTTCAAAGTCCACCACCCACTGTTCACTTTTTTTGAAACTCGGTAAAAGAGAAGCTACCATAAAGCTACCATTAGAAACCGCAATCATAATAATGAAAAATCATCTACAAATTCAACAAAACTGGCGTCGGATGAGAATGCTCGTTGAAACAGCTGATGATCTCATTGGTCCCAACGATGGTGTACATGAAAGCTCTGCAGCCTCTCGTCCCATGGGTTCCGCAGTACCACCGCACCTTGAGCCCCGTGGTTCTATGGCGAAGAAACTTGTACCCCCCTATCAGAATCGTCTGAGCCCCGCGGGTCGTTGTGATGAACTGGGCCTCTAGAAAATTACAAAATGAAGTGTAAAAATAAAAGATTATTGAATATAATTTTAAAATATAATAAATAATATAAACAAAGTCATATTTGACAGTTCAAAATCAAAATCAAAATCAATAGTCATTTATTCAAACTAGGCTGAGAATCAGTACTTTTCGAACGTCAAAAATTACATGAGACAGTCCCCCAAAAACGCCCACCCTTCACCACTTCCTAGTGCTTTAGCTGGGAAGAAGAAGTGGCGCAACAAACTCCCCAGCAGCACAGCTGTCTGTTCGCATAAAAAAACTTGAAGCTATACAATACAATATAAAATAATTTGCATTACGCAACACAAAACGTTAAATTAAATTATTTGCCTTATGTTAGCTAGCACACACCATTATACAAATATATATAATAATCGTCGAAAACTATACTCAATCAGAAATAACGTAAACAAAACGTATCTAAATAAAAGCCTCCAGGCATAATGGGCGTTGTTATGGGTAGTCAGAGGTCGATAACCCGTTTTGCCAAGGGGTATTGAGTTATCCAGTAACTGGGTTGTGGAGGTCAGATAAGCAGTCGCTCCATGTAAAACACTGGTATTCAGCTGGATCCGGTTAGACTGGAAGCTGACCCCAAACAAAATAGTTGGGAAACACTGGGCTTGATTTGAAACAAAATCACTTTTCGTGTCTGTCTGTGTGACTGATTAGTTCTTATAAACTGCATTTAGAAAAAAAAACAAATAAATAAAAAAAAAACTGGATTTTGATGTGGTTTCATCATCATTTAGAGCAGCAGTTCCCAAAGTCTGGGTCGCGAGCGAATATTGGGTGGGCCAAATCGACCAAACTAGCCAACGGGCGGGCGGTCACTGACGGCTTACGGTAGACATTAAAAAAAAAAAACACTCCTTGCATTTAAATATTAACACTTTGGATCGGAACTAAATGTTTTTTTTTCATCTTTGAACAGTAGTCCTTCATTCATATAGTTATGCTTTTTCCTTCATGAAAACCAAGAGGTGAGTCCCGAATTTGGAACTTTTTGTTAGGTGAGTCGCGGGCCAGTCAACAACTTTGGGAACCACTGATTTAGAGGATTTTTTCCGGAACGTTTAAGTGTGTAATACATACACATTTAACTTAGATATAGTACAGATAGAACGCTTAATATGCGCCACATTAGTAGATTGTTCCCATGGGAAGCAAGTATGGGTCATTAGTTTACACAGCCTCCCGCAGACAGGCACAATTTATATGAAAACTTCATGTAAAGTGTCGCGCCCGCGATATTGCGTCAGTCTGCACGAGCCTTAATAAATGCAGAATCTGTTTCTCTGAATCGTAATAATAAAAATCCAGATTTAAGGTTTTTAAGACTAATTTATTGCAAGACTATTTTAAAATAAAATGTTGATTGTGACAGGAGAACTAGTTTAAGTGTTCACAAAATTAACTCACGCGATGACTAAAATTAGGTAGAAGTAAAACGAGGCGATGCCGATGGTGTGATATTACATTTGATTGAACGTAAGTATTCGTTTAGTTAAGTAAGGATATAATTTTGTTATTTTTATCAAATAGGTAGTTATATTTTAATTCTGAATGACTTAATAAAAAAGTACTATCTAAAAAAAACATTTTTGCTTCTAATTCAGTATCTATAAATGTATAATATAGTAGGTATTTAGGTACCTATCAAAACTTGCTAGAGACTGATATAATAAATAAGTATTGAATAGATTAATAGTAGGTACCTACTTCAGAGCATCGAATTAATAAATGGTGAATTAAAAGGGTTAACAGTTAGCGGAACCACAGAAATAAAAATCGTATCCTAATATTTTTTTAAATAATTGAATGAAAATAGATACATCAAAAATGATATTACTGACAGACCTAAAATCGATCGGTACATTCATATTATTTACATTAAAAAAAACCAACATCTCATTTAATGTTTTTAGTCAAAACACTAAAAAAGGGATAAAAATGAAAAAAAAAATGTTTATTCTTCACAATTTAAACCCATAAAATAAAAATTAAATACAGACAGTAATACAAAGCCAAAAGCCTCGGCTACGACAAAAAAAAATATGTGTGTACAAATATATCATTTCTTTCGACCATCGCGACTAACTAGTGAAGTAACCATAAATCGATTCAAGTTAAATGTCAAAACGGGCC
This sequence comes from Tiliacea aurago, assembly GCA_948098905.1. Lineage (NCBI taxonomy): Eukaryota > Metazoa > Arthropoda > Insecta > Lepidoptera > Noctuidae > Tiliacea > Tiliacea aurago. The sequence continues at coordinate 6,391,853 of OX402588.1, forward strand.
TATTATTTTTTACAACTATAAAACCGTTTGACAAATAATCGCAAATAATAACTAAAGGCACGTTCGGACTAGCGCGAAATCGCGGGCACGACAGTCAGCGTGACACTTTCCATAGAAATTGTGCTAGTAGTGTCGCGTCGCGCCTGTCTATGGGGCCTTAAAACGGATGACAGACATACCTACAACTTAACTGTCAAATTAAATGTCAAAACTGGCCTAATATTTTTTGACAACTATAGTTGGTTAAATATCAAGAAAATAATGCTCTTGTTTCGTGTTCCGGTCGGCCATTGAAACGGTCTTACAGCCCGATGCAAACTTTATGGCGGCTCGGAACATGAGGTGAGTCGTTGCGCAGTAAACAAAACCCGTGTCAGAGGCGATGAGGGGTGCGGTACTTCAGAGCCGCCATAATGTTTGACGCTTACTGATCTTCTGTCGTACCGTGTGGTGGTGAGGCTGGCAACCCACACAGGGAGGCAACTTTGACTATAGAGATGTTACAAGTATTGTTTAATTTGGTTTGTCGCGTCGAAAGTATTTCATTCCTTTTAACTCTGCGAGTTTTTTTCGGAATACTGGCTTCAGCTTCTGGCAATGAAGCAAATACTTGCTTGCTTTTCAATTTCTTCTTTATTTTTGTATCATGGTGAGGGTGATTGTGATATTCAGACGTTTCAATGATGTTGTCCTTATCCGTATCAATAACTCCTGGACATTGCAGTTTTCTGTAATCTATACATCGCCACCGCCGCTTGCGACCCTGACATGATTCATGATGACAATAATACATGAACTGGTTCAACAACAATTGCAATGAACCACGGTTAGAAATTGAGTACTTTTGTGTTTCTGAAACAAAAAATCTCGTTAAAAAAGAAAGAAAAATAAGTTTATTTGTCGCAGAAACACGATGATACAAAAATAGGTTTACTTGTCGCAGAAACACGAGGATACAAAAAAACTCAAACTCAAAGCATTTATTTCAAATAAACCTTTTTATTTTATTTATTCATTTCAAATAAACCTTTTTATTTTATTTATTCATTTCAAATAAACTTTTTTATTTTATTTATTCATAAACTCAGATTATAGAAAAGAAGCAGATAGACCACGCGGAACACCGAGAGTGCGGCCAACAAAGCAAATACAAATTCAAAAGCGAATACACTCTCGATTCAGTACAGCACGAAGCGTCGCATCGTTAGTACGTCACGGGCTCTAACAGATAATTCCAGAATGATGCCGCCTTGTATTTTTAAACATTGTAAAAACTGTTCTCAAAAACAAAAGAAATAAGATGGAGTATCTTTCAGAAGTAAAATATTGATTATTTGTCTATTTGGATTTATTTTACGTGTTTATTGTTAGTGACATCTTGAAACACAAAACCTTAACAAAAATCATTCGGTGTTGCTAGTTTATATTGAAACATTTACCCCTAAGTTAGGAAATAAGTATAGGATACAGGAGTATCGATTTACAAAAATATTTATGTCGATAATAGTGTCTTATTTATCGCCTTTTCTGGTTAGTATGTTTATAAACAAATAAGTATGTATGTGTCTTCGTAAGTGTAACTAGTTAATGGATTTTATAATACTTATTACATCAGTCGATTTGCTATATCATGGGTTTTTTCATTTCATTAAATAGCTACCAAAAACAATAAAATGTTGGTGTCTCAAAATAAAAATATATCGCAAATGTATCGTTTATATGGGTATTGTTAATTTGACGTATACTGTTAATAAAAACAACTGATTTAAGAAAAAAAAAAACTTTTTTTTTTTCATGTAATGAAATATTATGGCTAATTTTTTCATTCTCCTGGCAACCGTACACACACATAGAGGCACCTGTTCTTATAGTGCTGACACGTGGCTGTAACGCACACACGTCTACAAACGGGCCTCACTTTATTGTTCCGCGCGGTCTATCTGCTTCTTTTCTATAATCTGAGTTCATAAAGATGAAGCTAGTTGCCCATTCCAAAGCTTAGTACCTAGGTACCTATGGAGAATAACGGGCAAGAAACTCCACGGACACCCTTTTAACATAAGGGTACAAAATATTGGTTACATTATTCATGTCGAAATTATACAAGTGAGAAAGATGCAAAACGTCAAAAGCGACCGTAATAAAAAAAACAATTAAAAATTAAATTAAATTAAAATAAGCCATGGCCGCTAAGAGATGACCACTCCCTATTGATGGCGCCCGTTCACGAACATGACGCATGGATTAGCACCATTCAGCACAATCATTTTGAAGGGAGCTAAATGATCCAACACCCGCCACCATCAGCGAGACATTACAGTGAGAGTGACATACTCTCAGCCGCCAGGGCACATTCAAGTCAATGAAAGACGTACCCAGTAAATGTTAGCTTTATAGTAAGTACATAGTACTCACACATATGCTATGCAATTATATAATACTAAGAGATTTCATTTATACAATGTCAAGATAGTTTTACAAATCTTCAGTGCCTCCAACAGTATTTACAAATGCTATTTTTTTTTTTAAAGAGTAACCGTGGAGTTTCTTGCCGGCTCTTCTCCATAGGAAACGACCAATTGGAACCGTGCACCTAGCTTCTGACGTTTCATAAGTGCCCATGTAGGCTTATGTGATTTTTTTTTTTTTTTTATTTGATTGATTTAATCAATTAGTTTCTGCGCCCTTGTGGAGCAGGACCAGCGTTGAGACATATAGAAATAAAACGAGAAGATCGTCAAATATTACATTTTATTGGACCTTTTTGTTTCAACTACATACATACATAAACTCACGCCTTCTAATGGGGGTAGGCAGACACTACAGAACGCCACCTGATACGCTCCTTACTATTCCTTTTGCTTCGCTTACGTTCATACATCTGATCATACACGCACGCCGGTTGCGAGCACTACGCACCTGACCTTTCTGAAGAACCACCAATTAGGTAACTTTAAGTCGGTAACGCTCCTAGGGCGTCTCCCGGCGTTTCCACACACCTCTGCTTTAAATACCTTTTGTTAGTCGCCTTTCACTCATCATCCCAACATGACCAAACCAACTATTGTTGGTTGGTTGTTGTTATTTTTGTTTCAACTATTTTAGTATAAAACCTACTGTAGATACACTTATAGAAATAAAAATCTAGATTTTGTGGGATTTTTAAGATTTAATTATTACTAAATAAACTTAATCAAAAATTACAACTTATATTAGGTAAACACAAATAAAACAACTTTTTTATTTTGATTGTTGTTAAGGGAAAAAAAATATCACTTAAGTAAACCGTTTGACAAATAATCGCACAAAATAACTAAAGGAACGAGCCCTTGGTTATTATTTGCGATTAGTTGTCAAACTGGCGCGAAATCGCGGGCACGACAGGCAGCGCGACACTTTCCATAGAAATTGTGCTACCTAGTGTCGCGTCGTGCTGTCGCGTCGCGACATTTGACATTAAAAATAAAAACACACTGCAATTTTATTTATTTGTATAGATTAAATACCAGACACAATGAAATAAATTAACAACGTTTGAAAGTAACTAAATGAAAAAAATTAACAACGTTTGAAAGTAACTAAATGAAAAAAAAGTAAAGTGTCGTGAGAGTGAAATTGTTACACTTTTTTCGGTCTAAGTCTCATTCGCCAAGTGTGCAGAGTATCACGTGCGATATGGAACTTCGTTCCAAAATAACCTCCCTTTATTCACAAAATTTACAGTAGTTAGGGAATTAATAGAATTCCAGGAATTTTAATCGATAACATGCTCTAAATTACAGCAGCCGCTGGAGTGATGGCATACAGGCTGATCTTAATTCATTAGTAGTCTAACAGAGGGTGATAATATTCACGAAAAACAACTTTTTCAATAGAATCAACTCTGGAAAAACAACTTTTACGATAGAATCCACTCTGGAAAAACAACTTTTACAATAGAATCAACACTGGAAAAACAACTTTTACAATAGAATCAACTCTGGAAAAACAACTTTTACAATAGAATCAACTCTGGAAAAACAACTTTTACAATAGAATCAACTCTGGAAAAACAACAACCGTTTCAGCGAGTATTGTGTTTTTGTTTTTGTGCATGAGGCTGCTACTAAGAATACGGATCCAGTCAGCTGATCGATTGACCAATTTTGGCTTTATTATCAGATTTACCTACTTGGTAAATTTTGTATTAGCTTTTAGAGCTTCAATTCTTTCACGAATACTTAGCCTCCATGCCCTTGTCTTATTGTTGTTATATTCTAGTCTTTTTTTTTGTTCTTCAGGTGTATAATCTTTTATGAACTTAACTAATCCTTTTTCTTTTTTCTTTCGGTATCTTTCTCTATCTCTTCTTCGTACTTCTTCCAGATATGCAGCATCATTTTTGCGTTTTTTTCTGGTTTTCTGCATACTAAGTTTTCCCCATTCCCTTTTCCTAGCTATCTTTTCTTCATCTGATAGGTGCTTCGCAGGACGTCCGCGCTTTCGACGTGGCAGGCCTGTGGGACATGATTGATCAATTAAGGATTTATTATATAATTGAGATTCAAATGTGTATGTTTTGAAATACCTATACTCCATTTGAAATAAGATTAGAAATTTAAATGAACTTTTTTACAGTCCGTTCAACCGATTCTGACTTCTATGCCGTAGGCAAAAGGATGGCATTCAAAGCAAAAACGTGGTTACAATACCAACTGTTTATTACAGCTGCCATTTGTCATGCCACCAACGCAATAGAAGTCAAAATCGGTTGAACGGACTGTAAAAAAGGTTTATTTAAATGTCTAATCTTATTTCAAATGGAATATAGTAATTGACTGTTGCTTCTGAACCTTCTTACTTTTTCATTCGCTATGGCATAATTATTAGTTTGTGCTTCTACCAGAAAATAATACCATATTTCCAGCATGCAAGGTTGCTTACACGCAACTTGCATGCAAGTTAACATTACATTAGAGCCTAGACGTCTCGTAGTTGCGTGAAAGGTGCTGGCACGAGCAGCACGCAGCCTTGTCAATTCGTGTCATTTCCGTAATTTAAATCGAAAATATTATCTGAATCAATCGGCAGTGGTTTAGATAATTATTTATTTAATGAATATGAACAAATTTTACAATGAGACTAACTCACGCAAAAACTATGAGAACTTACGCAAAAATAATAACAACTGATACGAGTATAATTGACCAATTTGTTTGAGTTTAGTCGGAAAATATTTAGTTGGTATATTCATTTAGTTTTTTTTATTTATTTTTGAGCTTTAACTTTTACACTCATAGCTTTTCTTGTCCTATATCTTTTTGCTTTAATTTTCCATTTTTGTCGTATTTGATTTTGTTCCTGAGGTGTGCAATCTTTTATGAGCTTAACAATTCCTCTTTCTTTTTTCTTGCGGTATCTTTCCCTATCTTCCTTTCGTGCTTCTTCCAGAGCTGCAGGATCTTGTTTAAGCTTGTCTCGGGTTCGCTGCATATAACGTTTATTTAATTCCTTTTTCCGAGCGATCTTTTCTTCATCTGAAGTAAGACGTGTGCCTGTAGAAAAACATAAATACCTAAAATTGTAATGTCTGTTGGTTTAACCTTTTATGACTACGTTTTTTTTTCTACCCCTTTGCGTACACCACCTTGCTTCACAGCTAATTCATTTACTATGATATAAACTATTCGTATTACTTCGTGCCGATAACAGTTAATAATACAGCATTTCCAGTGTACAAGTTTGCTTGCACTTAAGAATTAGTAACTGAAAGGTTAACTTGCATGCAAGTCAACATTTTAATGAAGCCTAGACGAAAGTCATGTCGCAGGACGTAGGATCTTGCTTGCAAGGTACTTGCATAGAAAATGAGCACGTTCACTCATCCGCTATAGAAAAGGGAGGATCCTCCGACCAGACGGGTGTTGTGTCTGGTGGGCAACTGCCCGACGGTTGATGTCGGGATGTTGTATATATGCTAGTTGCGCGGTAAACTCTGCTTGCGCGATGCAGGATTTTGCGTGACGTCAGTGTGACGTGTAGTTCGCATGTGGCGATGAGATGCCGCCACAGTACCATTCTTTATATAAATAAATCTCCAAAATAATCTTTTTTATATAGATTTAGAAATGAAACGAGATGATGGTCATCATCAGTTTAGCTGAAAGACGCCCACTGCTGGACATAGACCTCCCCCAATGGGGGGTTGCCATAATCACCACGCTTGGCAGGCGGGTTGGCGATCGCAGTCTAGTGTTAAAATGCATAGAGAGCGCTGCTGCCAATTTTTTTTTTTAAACCTTTCCCCACACTAGGAATTTATCCTGTATTGTGGGTGCGATTACAAACATTTAAATTCACATACACACACAGCCAGACCCGGAACAACTACTTGTAGGCCATACAAATATTTTTTCCGTGCGGGAATCGAACCAGCGACACGCAGCGCAGCAGTCATTCGCTTAATCACTACGCCAACCATGCCGTCAATTCTCTAGTAAGTCCCTTAGTCGCCTTTTACGACACTCACGGGAATAAATAGGATGGTGCTATTCTTTACGTCCGGCACCACACGGTATTTATGCAGATGATGGTCGAAGACTGTTTATTACTGAACTTTTGTGTTTTAAATATTTGCTACTTTAGTGCAGAAATAGGTATAGAACACATAAATATCTTGCCTTGTTTCCCCGAAAGTTTGGGCAGAGGTATAACTAAAGTAAACCCACATTTTGCCCGGGCAGAATCCAGACTCCGGGCTGCTACTGAGAAATTCCAGATAGAAAAACCCAATAACACTTTGCTCGACCTGGGACTTGAACCCAGGACCTCATGCTCAGGTAACGCTTGCGACCACTAGACTAACGAGACCAATATTATATACTTCTATAATTATAAATTCAATGTGCATAACTGTAATTCAGTCTATATTTCCATCAAACCCATATGAAAATATCCTGTCACGTGGAAGTACCTGAAAAAAATAAACCTCTTTTATTATACAATTATGAATTTAAAAAAATCTGTTCCACTGGTACAGACGGCTACACATCAAGCTATACATTTCCATTGTAAGCTGGCCTCTCATTGTACGAAAATCCTATACAATGCGAGATCAGCCTAAACTGGATATGTATAGCTTGATGTGTAGCCGTCTGTACTTTTTGGCAAGATAACCTTTTCACAACAGAAATTTCAGAAGAATCAAAGATTGTCTTTACCTTGAAAACGTCAGAGAGAAACAGTGTTACTCTAAAACCATGGTGCCATTACGATTTTAAAACTAAGGTCTACTTCACCTCAAGATAAACATTTCCAGTATAAGCTGATCTCGTATTGTGTAGGATTTCCGTACAATGAGAGATCAGCGTAGACTGAAAATGTATAGCTTTATGTGTAGCCGCATGTACTACTATAGTCCGCCCGCACGTGCTAGTCAACGCTTGAGGTATGTGAGCGGTGAGACGGGGGAGGTAGACAAAGGCCAAGTTAACTCAGTCTGCCATCTTGTCAATTCCCCCCCCCCCCCCCCGTTTCACCGCTCACATACCTCAGGCGCGGACCATAATATTACACAGACGTTACAAAGAAAAATAATTTTAATGAGCCATCAGAATTTACTGATAACCATAATGGATAAATAGGAATACTTAAGAACTTATCTCAAAGACAATTCGAAATATTACAAAACAAAAAAAAAAACCTATCATAATTTTACTAATTATACAGATACTAAAGTCGCACGGTTTTTACGCCTTGACAAAACATTGAGATTTCTTTATTTTAGGGAACTTTAATATTCATTTGATATACACGTAAACATTCTGGAACAAATTCTCTAAACGATGGCGAAAACCGCTTAAGCAAATCCGATGCGTTGTTTAGAACAACAACGCGGTCACACAGACACGAAACTTAATTTATAATAATGTATATAGCTAATATGTGTAGTTCTAAAGTAAGATTACTCATAGTCACATACGGTGAGTTGCCCGAAAACAAGAGCGTTTACGATGTACAGCATTTCATACAAACTTTCAAGCCCCTGTTTTTCGAAACGACTGAACCGATTTTAATGAAACTTCATACGCATAAGTGTTTGAAGACTAAGGTCTTCAACCAGTGCGTCCTGCCCGTAATGACATACGGTGCCGAAACGTGGACACTGACAGTCGGGCTGGTCCACAAATTCAATGTCACTCAGCGTGCTATGGAGCGGGCTATGCTCGGAGTTTCTCTGAAGGATAAGATCAGAAATGAAGTTATCCTGAAGAGAACCGGAGTTACCGACATAGCATGCAGAGTTAGCAAGCTGAAGTGGCAGTGGGCTGGCCATGTTTATCGAAGGACCGATGGCCGGTGGAGCAGACGAGTCCTGGAGTGGAGACTGTGTATCGGCAAGCGTAGTGTGGGACGCCCCCCAGCTAGATGGACCGACGACCTTAAAAAGGTGGCTGGGACAGACTGGATGCGAAAGGCGGAGGACAGGGTGTTGTGGCGCAGCTTGGGAGAGGCCTATGTCCAGCAGTGGACTGCTATAGGCTGAGTTGACACGCATAAGCAGGATACAAAGGTCTAATAAGTTAGTTAAGAACATTTTCGAAATTTCTTATTTAAAAACAGATAACTGGAAATCTCTGTTTCTATAAAAAATTTAAGATCGGTCTAATTTGGCTGTAACACTTTCGAAAAGACCTTCTTAAGCGTATGAAGTTTCATTAAAATTGATTCAGTCATTTCGAAAATCAAGGGCTTGAAATTTTGTATGAAATGCCGTAAGTCGTAAACGCTCATAACGGAGACTTAAAATTGATGCTGTCATTTTCTTCTTGATACGAAATGTAAGGGATGGCATGAATTTAAAGTCTCCGTTAAACTAATGTTAGTTCCGTGCAACTCAACGATTGACAGTTTAATTTTAGTCCCGGATTAGTTTAACTTGTTTTAACTTATATCTCTTTATTGCTATTGCTGTGCACAACTCTAATTGCCGAAATATACAGGCTGTTAGATTCTGTCACCTGAAAAGTAAGTAGGTGAATAAATCAACATTCTGTATTGAATGCACCGTGGTGTGTTTATCACACACACACACACACACACAAAATAAAGCCAGTTCACTTCACCTTAGTTTTCACAGTAAGATATTACAGTAAGTATAAATTGGCTGGTGTACGAAGACAACTCTACGTCACCATTGAAAAATGAGTATGATTATTTTTATACATATAAACTTTATCTAAGTAAGTGTAAAGAGTAGCGGGACACTTATGTGAATAGTGGCGACTACAGCGCCATCTGATTTTCGGGCCCTGGTCTATGTGTTTGGTGAACTTGAAGCCATCTAGGAAGACAACCTTGGATCCTTTACTGGTTGTAGTGAACATTGCATCTGAAACAAAAAACTTGAGTAAGTAGCAGTCCTAGATACTTCCCATGCGCTTCAAAATTTTGTAAAACAAATTGAAATTGTTTATTGAAATAATTGATTTACATAAATATTTACAAAATAGGGCCTTAGACTGAAATGAAGGAAAAGGAAACATATTTTTCTTCCTTGGAAACATGCTATCATTAATAGAACCTTTAATTAAGAAGCCTCATTCAACTTTTCGTAGGTTTTATTTACTTTTATGCAGAAGTAGCCCCTTAACTCTTTTGTTTTTGCCAAGTTGTAAGGCTACAAATAAAGGTTCTTCCAAAAGCGCCATCTAGTACTGTAACACGGTATCATTTTGAAAGAAAGAAGGCGTGAGACGCCCGTCCTAGTAGGTTCACAACAAAAAATCATAGATGGCGGTAGTAGTCTCATTCATGTTTAGATTCTACCGAAAAAAATAGGGTGTGGTCTTCGTTCGTCGGTTTCATGTGTGTCATACGGTGTATTGATTTTTTCTTGCTGTCTTAATTAATATTATAAATAAGTAAAATTGTTTAGTTTGTTAGTAATACGAATAGGGATGTACTGGTTCAAAAATGCTTCACTGTACACTATTTCCGAGAGCCATACGATATGTTTTTTGGTGTAAATGATTTCCACGCGGTCAAAGTTGCTTTATGTAGCTAGTAACTAATAAGTTAAGGAAAAAAATTGTTTTAATTTAGTTTTTCAGGTATCTAAACCAGGGATTGAAAAGGTTCCTAAAATACCGATAAAATAACGGTATTTAGTGGTTCCGTTACTAGAATCCGAACCGGAACAGGAACCTAAATTGGAACCTTTAAGAACCTTTATTTTACCGGTTCCTCTTCAAAGCGGGTCTGAACGAGTTCATACGATGCCGCTCAACGCAGGATGATAGCTCTGTTGGCAAATTTTTATTTAATTGTCAGTGCGTTTTTTCGGCATGTCCTACCAAGTTCATAAGGTATTTCTGTAACATTTGATGCCTTTCTTTTAAAACCTTTTTTTCTTTTGGAAAAGACTATAGTAGCTTTAGAAATTTGTACAAATGATCAGTGCGAATGTACTTAAAAAACAAAAAATACTTTATTTATGATTACAAAATAGTTATTTCCTTTGTCCCACCACACGATGGCTATAATGTTTCATCTGTCTCTTAAAAAAAAATATATTGGAGGAGGATATCTCCAAAAGAAAGAATTTTTTATTTTAAAACGATTTTAATATCACACATTTAACATAATAACAACCTTATAATTTAACAATGTTCCAATATACCGGATATTGGAACCATTATTTGGAACCGGTTTGCCATAATCGCCACGCTTGGCAGGTGGGTTGGCGATCGCCGTATGGTGTTAAAATGTATAGAGAACGCTGCTGCCCATTCTCTAGTAAGAATAGAATGGAATAGAATAAAATACTCTTTATTAAGTGCACCATAAAAGTTACAGATATAAATGTTGAAATTTTACTTAGGGGGGGGGGTTGTTTTTTTTTATTTGAGTAAGTCCCTTAGTCGCCTTTTACGACACCCACGGGAAGAAATAGGATGGTGCTATTCTTTACGTCCGGCACCACACGGAACTTGAATAAATAATCATAATAATACAGGGTGTAAGGGACAGCCCTCCGCAAATTAACAGGGTGCATTGAGGTCCTTATTATGAATCATATTCCACAGAAAATTTTCTCAGGAAAAAAGTCATTTTTTTTATCGTAATTTTAGTTAATATTCATTTATTTCAATGTAAAATTACATTCTCTGTACGCAGTACTCCATTAATGTATAACACAGCTAAAATAAAAAAAACAGCAATGGATGTTGAAATTCTCTAATGAAAACGACGCCTGAAATCAGCGAGCGCGGCCGTCCACCCCGCCGCGACAAATCAGGTTCATTGGATTCCCATAACGTTCCTGAAATAATTTAATGTACCGGTCATCTGAGTACGATATACTGAATTCACCCCATCAGTCTACGAAGGGCTGACCCTTACACCCTGTATACTCCCGACCGAATTTCTGTCACAGCGTTCAATCACAACGGAGACTGCAAGTTCCTAAGCAGATGATATTATAGTACACAATGTGTGAGAATAAGCGCAGGAACAACGGATTTACGTGCTTCCCGATGCATGGGGGTGTCACACCACCAACTTTAAAACACCGGGCTGCTACTACTTTAATTTTTTTGTCTGAAATTTTTGCATATACGTTTAATATTTTATAGTTACCCTCGTTATTAGTGTCCTCAAATCATCGAATGTTCAAAAATACCCACTAAGTATCTGAATTCATATAGCCATAATCATAATTCAGTGTTTTATTTATCAGTCTAATGCAAATTATCGTTAATTGTGTGGAAGTGTGTGTGTTGTGAAAGAGAAAGACCAAATTTTGTACTAGTAGACACAAATCACAGCAGTGGCGAAATTACCGTACAACACGATTCCTACCGGCTTCCCTTCGGAAATTCGGAACACAACCACTTTATCGTTATTTAAAAATGGCACACAGTCAGTAGTGTTTAATAATGCCAAATAATATAATAATCACATTGTAAGTATTTAATACACCATACAATTAAAACATTACAAAGCTCCTACATTACATTTTTTGCCTTTATATCCCAACAACAAAACATTTTGCTCTAAAATAACCCAGTGAGTTCAATTTCTATTCAAAATCAACGTCATGGCTAGTTTTTTTTTATAGAAAAGATTTTTTTTGCTCCGGCTTAACTTTCACATAAAATCACCCTTCGCCACTGAATCACAGGATAGTTGGGATTTGAGTGTAAGGTTGGTTCTTTTATATTGTCAATACATTTTTTGCTTTACTGAGAATAGCCTAATGGAAAATGCCAATAACCCAGGACCCTACGCTCAACAGTTTCGCTTCTGACCACAAGACCACCGGGGCAGGCAGACGTGAATAATAATATAAAATTAAATAAAACTTTATTTCAGAGTAAGGTCCATATTTTTTTTGGTATTTTGGTGTTAGTAACAATAGTGCTTAGGTAAATAATAATAATAATAATTTACAAATAGCCCCAGATCCAGTGTCCATGAAAGGGACAGTCCGCTCTGGCAGCGGACTATCATTTTCAGAATACTGTTGTCACTACCATGCATGCGCTGTAGCAAGGAGGCCGCTTTCTTTCGCATGATGGCATGGAAACCATCTGTGTGAGCCTCCGCGAACATTCCAGAAGCGCTACAACAACGCCATGGCAGTCCCAACAGCATTCTAAAAGCATTATTAAACTGTACACGCAGGACGTTATATACCGGATGACATTTTTTACCGTCTTCAAAAAAAAATTGGGTGAAAGGAGTAGAAGCCTATGGCATAGTCCTTTTTTTATTTTCTGTTTGAAATTGATCTATCAATAAATACAATTTTCATATTAGAACGATCAAAAAATTAATTTTGAAAAAAAAAAGAAAACGATTAAATAGATCGAAATTCTAATCATATATGCACCCTACTAAATGCGCGGCGAGTAACTATCATCTGGCTTCATAGGATAGGATCTCGCTACGAGTTCACTAATGAATTACTTCGCGCGCGATTATTAAAAAAAAAATAAAATTAAAAAAAAAGGTCTATGCCATAGGTTTCTACTCCGTTCACCTAATAATTAATATACCCTATTTTTGTCAAGACGGTAAAAAAATCTTTCGGTATAGACAGTGGGGTCCATATTGTGTTCTCGTGGATACTTGATAGCAGCCGCAGGTCGGTTTGTGGATGGGTGAATATCCATTACATATCGAGGCTCGAAGAGTCATGTTTAGCCGTTGATCCCGGCTGTCATTCGTTACCTTTGATAGTCGTTACGGATATTCGGAAGCCCAAAACTCTAACTGCCAGTCTTAACTTGGAGTATCGTGTTACCCAATAATTGGGTTGTGGAGGTCAGATAGGCAGATCCATGTAAAATACTGGTAATCAGCTGTATCTGGTTAGTCTGGAAGCCGACCTCAAAATAGTTAAAGGCTAGGCAGATTGATTCGTTCATAGTATAATGTATTAATTCAGATTTGTTACTGTTGTAATGACGATCCTGTCATTTGGTTTAAACAGGTTTTTATTTTTATTATTTTAATAATATTTTATATCGATTTTTTTAATATTTTGTTGTGTGTGTTTGAATGTGAGAACGTTGTAGGCTTAATAAATGATTTTTATTTCTGTAAGTAGGTTTGTACAAACACTTTTACACGTCAATCATATTTTAAAAACTAGATGAGGTCGGCGTTTCCTATCTGACTACTCTGAGAAGTAAGGCCGAAACAAACTCAGAGGTCGCAGTCTATTTTAAGGTCCAGACATAATCTTGGTCAGATCATGTGAAGGCCATGTAGATTGGTATCTGAAATGGTCTTTTGAGGAAAGAACCACACAGATTGAGTGGACCTGACCAGTGAGTGCACGCATTTGTCAGTAAATCGAGCTCTACTCAGAACTTAAGCCCCTTTATTACAAAACAATGTTTATCTTCAGACCCAGGTTCAAAACATGGAGTCATTATTGAATTCCGAACTTTATTTCGACTATGGTACAGTTCCTAAACACAAAACTGACAACTTAGTACCGAACTAAGTTTTCAGTTTTGTATAAAGAACGGTATTTCAATCACTGTTACGTTCTTATTACAAAAACTAGCTCCATGGTTTAAGCCATGTCAAAATATAAATCTTGTTTTGTAATAAAGCGGTATGAGTTCAACGATGCGACGACTAGACTGTAGACCATTATCTATTTTGTTATTTGTTAAGTATCTGGTACTTGTTGACGGGCCTACACTGTCCTCCCATACCTATGAACACTGTAATTTAAAAACATTATAAAAGCCAATTATTTTTATAAGAGTAACTGTCGAGTTTCTTGCCGGCTCTTCTCCATAGTAAATGACCAATTGGAACCGTGCACTTAGCTTCTGACGTTTCAAAAGTGCCCATGAAGTTTATGTGAAATAAAATATTTTGATTTTAATTTTGATTCATATGTAGCCTAGCCCAGCCCATTTTCACAAACTCGAGGATACTTTTTTTTTTGGGACAGGTTTAAATGAAACTTACCGTCAAAAAATTTCATTATTTTTTATTTAAAACCGTACGTACAGCTATAATACTTATTGGCATACAATATTTACGTTATCATATTGATTTAATACAGACACCCCTTTTAAGTAATATGGGAAAAAGAAAAAAACATTTTAATACTTATAATATATAATATGATATCTTTGTAATGAGGACTTATCACTGTCTAATAATTGACTTGTTAGATAATAGTATAGTATGTATCTCTTCAAAAAATTATAACATAACATTTATTTAAAGTAAAAATTCAGAAATCGAATGATTAATACCTATCTATCTTAAAATAATGGCATAATCAGCCTAAATATTCCCACAGCTGGGACACAGGCCTCCTCTCTGTGAGAGGGGGTGGACAATAATCCACCACGCGGGCCCAGTGCGGGTTAGCGGATGCCACATGTCTTCGAATTTTTGCTTCTAGGACATGCCGGTTTCCTCACGATGTTATCCTTCATCGTTTTGAGAGCAGTGGTGATGAAATAGTTTACGCAAAGTAAAATGCCTGCTTGGGTTTGCAACCCACGACCTTACAACTCATAAGTCGCGGCCGTTACCTCTGGGCTACCAAAGGTTATTTCAAGAATTCACAGCAATATAGATACTAGTTAAGTAAAAGAATAAAGCGCCTCATAAGTTCTCAATTCATATCCATCGTAACTTGCATATTAAAAAAAAAAAAATGCGGAAGTCAGTTTGTTTGTTACGCTTTCACGCTAAAACGGCTGACCAGATTTGGATGAAATTTGGCACATAAATCAAAAAATCAAATCAAAATCAAAAGTCATTTATTCAAACGAGGCTGAGAATCAGCACTTTTCGAACGTCAAAAATTACAAAAGACAGTCCCCGAAAAACGCCTTCGTCATGGGTAGGTTGTATTGTACCTTGACCTGGGTTAGGTTAGGTTCAGGCTTTCACGCCATACCGCCGGCCACGTCACCATTGGCTCGGGAGGAGGCACGGCTCCCTGTCGTTTCGGGTGACGCAGGTGCTCTCGGGGCATGGTTGCTTCGGGAAGTACCTGCGTCGCATAAACAGGGAGCCGGACGCCCGGTGTCACCACTGCGTCGACTGCCGGGAGGACTCGGCGCGGCATACGCTGACAGAGTGTGCCACTTGGGAGGAGCCACGCCGTGCCCTCATCTCAGGAGTAGGCAGTGACCTGCCGCTGCCGCCCGTGGTCTAATCGATGGTGGGCAGCGAGGAGTCCTGGGACGCGGTGGTATCCTTCTGCGAAAGAGTCGTGTCGCAGAAGGAGGCTGCGAAAAGGGAGCGGGAGGGAGATCTGGTCCGCACACCCGGCCCGCAGCAGGCGCACTGGGCAGAGGGCAGACAATGCCCTCTTCCAGCCTCCCTAAATGGGTCCAGGGACGGCGGCCTTGGGGACGTCCGCCGCCCCCTATCACACTGGACCCGAGGTGGCGCCGCGTAGTGTTCCACGCGTGCCCCTTTCAGACGTCACGGGGGGGTCTAACACCTCACCCCTCCCCCAGACTTGAGGTGGCCCGCAGAGAAGACGACAGAGATTACGGAAGTAATAATAGATCCCAAGATCCCGGTGCAAATGTGGGAAGGGAACACTGGGGTGGTTTTTAGTCAGTAAGAATCTGACAGACCCCATGAGGATTTTCATCAGACATCCATGAGGATTTTCATCAGACATCCATGAGGATTTTCAACCCCGTGAATAAAAAAAATAAAATAAAAAAAGGTTACTAGGATATTCTTATGATTATAATTCTGTAAATACACATCTGTTATATTTGCAAATCATATTTTGATCAAACCTGATACTGACCTGCAAGCAGCAAGAAAAATTGTAAAAAAAATAAAAAATAACATTTTTTTTTTTTTTTTTTACTGACTTTATATGATTTTATAATAACTATTAACGATAGTTCCACCCGGTTCCTTAGATGCATGGTTATGCGTGTCATTTAACTTAATAATATCGTTATGATATGTATGTATGTTTGCTCTGCAACCCTTAGTGTGATGAGTAGAGCAGTACCAGCGACACCTATCGCCCTTTTTTAATTGCAGACTATATTTGTAACCACCACGGGATATCATTCTTCTTCCTTGATTAGATGTAGTGTACTCGAAGCCTGGAAAGTAAGTTTTATGTACAGATGTTAGACCGAAAGTGTATTATTTATATATATAGTTAATTTATAGAAAAAAAGGTCAATGGGTAAAAAGAGCTAGGTTCAGATTTCAGACAGAAAAACTAATCATTAGAACAATTTATTTCTGCCAATCAGAAGCGAGAAAAACAAGTTTCCTTGTTCAAAAAATGTATTGTCAAAACATTGTACTGTTTTCATCAACATTTCTGCCGAAAGACGTCCACTGCTGGACATAGGCCTCTCCCAAGCACCGCCACTTCAACCGGTTCTGTGCTTCCCTCATCCAGCAGATATCTGCGGCCTTCACGAGGTCATCGTTCCACCTTGTAGGAGGCCTTCCAACGCTACGTCTTCCAGTACGCGGTCGCCACTCCAGACCCTTTCGGCCCCATCGGCCATCAGTTCTGCTATCAATGTGCCCTGCCCACTGCCTCTTAAGTTTGGCAATTCTTCGAGCTATGTCGGTTCGCCTGCGGATCTCTTCATTTCTGATTGTTCTGTTTTACTTACAGCTAATTACTAAACTACAGCTAATTACTAAACTTTCAGATACTTAATCTAGAATCTTTAAGATCTAGGTTTTAAGGGCAGTAAATGCGGCTTTAGTTAAGAGTTCCACTCTGTAGTCGGGCAAAGTTTTACTTGATTTTTGTTAGGTATTCTCAGTAGATAGATAGATAGAATACTCTTTATTACGTACACACGGCTACACATCAAACTATAAATTTCCAGTATACGCTGACCTCTCATTGTACGGAAATCCTACACAATGCGAGATCAGCTTATACTGGAAACGTATAGCTTGATGTGTAGCCGTCTGTACACCATACAAATTACAGATATAAAAATAGAAATTAAAATGTTCGAAATCTAGTCGAAATCTAATTTCTGCGACAATCAATGTCAAAAACTTTTTTTAAGGAGCGTTCACCAGAAACCTCGTATTCACCTGGATTCGAGGTGTTTGGTGGACGCTTCTTAACAATTAATGGTTAAGCATTATTTATTTATATTTATTGTTCATTTTGACGATAATCACCCTCAATGATACGAATAATAAAGGATGCTTGGCACAATTTGTCGTGGTTTTTGGCGAGTTTTTAATCAGTTCTCATGTTTTTGATAGAAGTATACATATTTCTACAGAGTAGAGTACTCTCCTCATCATTTCAGCCGAAAGACGTCCACTGCTGGACATAGGCCTTCCCCCAAGGGGGGGTTTGCCATAATTGCCACGCTTAGCAGGTTGGTTGGCGATTGCGGTATGGTGTTAAAATGCATAGAGAACGCTGCTGCCCATTCTCTAGTAAGTCCCTTAGTTGCCTTTTACGACACCCACGGGAAGAAATAGGGAGTGCTATTCTTTAAGTCCGGCACCACACAGACGTCTACTCTCCTAAGGTGATGATATTATTATGAGCCCTTCGCTTATATCGCGCGAACGCCGACATTGAAATAAAGGAAAAGTACCTAATTAACATTAACAAACAATTTATACATAATTAGGTTGCTCTATTGACCATTTTCATTCAGACGTATATACAGACATATATATTTTTATTGTAACTGGATGCATCGGGACGGGTACACCAGAGTAGTCACGGAGGTGCCAGAACACGGGCGTCATCACCGAGGGGGGCTAAAAACGATGCGTTTACGGGAGATTGGTCGGAGTTCAAGTTCAAGTTATTTATTTCATAACAAAAATACATTTGTGTCGAAATATTTGCACAGTAGGTACACAAAAGAAGCAACATAAACAATTATAATATAAGTAACCTCGTTCCTCACCGTTCAGAGGAGAAGGCAACTTACAAAGAAAAGAAAGAAAGAAAGAATAACATTTATTTATACACCGTTTATGAAACACAAAATACAAATCACACAATAAAAAAATGGAAATAATGTTCTAACAACAATAGTGTGTGGCTCACGGCTGCTCCAAAAAGGTTAATTTCAGCATTAATGCCAGACAGATGTTGTCTGACGCTGGTTTTCTAATGAACCTTTATGAATGAATAATAGAAAGCTAAGTGGGAGACATATGCCAGCAATCGGACCATACAGGGTTAAAAAAAAACCGTCAGTCGTAAAGTTAAAGTCAAATTCACATAATTTATTTCAAATAGGCACATAACAGGCACTTTCGAACGTCAAAATTTACAAGAAATTAAAATTGATTCTAGTCGCCCCTTCCAAAATGTAGTTTCGTATGGAGAAGAATGGGCAAACAACTCCACCGTTACTCTTTTAAAATGTTTTACAATTATTTTGTATACATAGGATAAAATTATAATAGTAATTTTATTACACAATGTGTAAAAAAATAAAGCAATGACAAATAAATTAATTATGTGATAGATACATGATACATTATGTGATAGGTGCTCACATTTACAAACACTGTAAAAATATAATACCATTTATAATAATAATAATACCATTTATTTCAGGCGACACAAGCCCATAGAAAAATACCTTAACCTAAACATACATATTGTATAAACAAAAACTTGTGTTAATAAAAAGGCTTAAGACTATGTTAGTAGCACTTCACTGTCAGTGTGTGAGTTAAGGTAGGACGTAACGTAGGACTGCACGTCAGAAGTGAAAACTTCTTGCTTCACAAACTTGTAAACATCTGTATGTATATGAGCGAGACGGTCACACGAGTTCAGTGCCCCATCCCAAAAGTGCCCAACGTGCCTAAAAAAGTTTTCACTTCAAATGTATCTGAGCGTGACGGTCACACGAGTTCAGTGCTTTTTCCCATCCCGAAAGTGCCCAACGTGCCAAAAGAAGTTTTCACTTGAAATGTATCTGAGCGTGACGGTCACACGAGTTCAGTGCTTTTTCCCATCCCGAAAGTGCCCAACGTGCCAAAAGAAGTTTTCACTTCAAATGTATCTGAGCGTGACGGTCACACGAGTTCAGTGCTTTTTCCCATCCCGAAAGTGCCCAACGTGCTATAAGAAGTTTTCACTTCAAATGTATCTGAGCGTGACGGTCACACGAGTTCAGTACTTTTTCCCCATCCCGAAAGTGCTCAACGTGCCAAAAGAAGTTTTCACTTCAAATGTATCTCAGCGTGACGGTTAGGCGAGTTCAGTGCTTTTGCCCATCCCGAAAGTACCCAACGTGCCTAAAGAAGTTTTCACTTCAAATGTATCTGAGCGTGACGGTCACACGAGTTCAGTGCTTTTTCTCCATCCCGAAAGTGCTCAACGTGCCAAAAGAAGTTTTCACTTCAAATGTATCTCAGCGTGACGGTTAGGCGAGTTCAGTGCTTTTCCCCATCCCGAAAGTACCCAACGTGCCTAAAGAAGTTTTCACTTCAAATGTATCTGAGCGTGACGTGAAGGTCACGCGAGTTCACTGCTTTTCCCCCAGAAGCTTCCACTTCACAAACTATTTTGTCTCGCGTATATCTGCGTACAGTCATACAAAGGGTGCTTACATTGCAACGACTATAGGTAGGTAGGTTAGGTATGACCATCAAAATCACCAAGTTTATTTCTGAAAAATATATTTCATTGTAACAGTATTGAGAAATCTTCTTACAGTAAACATGGCTTGACTGGTACCATTTGGTACCAGCCGGATGTAAACGGTTTTTTTTTAAAAAAGCCCACCATTTTTATTTTAATATTTAAAAAAGTATTTATTAAATGATCAGGCCTGAATGATCTCACTAAGATAACACAGTATGAGTCTTCATAAAGCGAACATATGAAATTGGGTGAAACTAGACATAATTTCATAGACAGGATTTTTTATTTTTTATTTATTCAAGGTAACTTTTTTATTAGCAACTGTGGACCGTCTGTAAATAAAACGGTGTAATCTTTTAACCAAGTGGTCTAAACTTAAAAAAAATTAAAACAATAATTAAAGCTAATACGATAGATAGAAAATAATTTTAGGTAATCAAAACTGAGGTGATGTGTTTGTAATTAATATCTGCACTCTTTACTTGAGACACACTGTACATCATTACAACATCACGCTTGTTTCCCCGAAGGGTTAGGTAGAGGTGTAACTATAGACTAAGAACTCGGCCAACTTTTCTTCAATATTTCTTCTTTTTTTTTCTTCAAGACAAGGGCAAATGCCTAGTTAGGGGGTCACCGACCAATGTGTTCTTGTACAATCCGATTATTAATAAATTAATTTGATTGCAAGGTAAAATTCCCCATAAAACATAAATAAACACCCTCACGGATTGCACAGGGATTCTTTTACATATTGTATAAAATGATACACAAAAATATTGAAATAAAAGTAGGTATATTTGTCACATGATCAGGCCTAAATCATCACACAAAATCCTATACGTATTCTATAGAATTCCGTGTAATCGTAAGAACTGGGCCAATTTTTTTTACAACAGTTTGATGGTTATGTTTATTATTTACGCTAATAATTTTATTGCCAATAGTGAATATAACTGCCCTGCACCCCTTACTTTGGTTTGTTGAGCAATACCAACGAGTCTTGCATCCTGTGTCACGGTGACGAGAGAATCGGTATCCACCATATAATATAATAGGGGTCCCTCTTTGAGATAGAGTGAACACTGGCACTGAAAAAAAAAAACAATACTTAGGTAACTGAACTGACTTAAACCTTTAATGATGGAAAGCAAGGGTAAATAATTTAAATACATTTGTAGAACAATGACGATGAGAAGTTTTAATTTAATAAGTTCTTAAATACCTGCTTGCAATACAAGTCGCTAAATACATTAATCGTTAAACGTTAAGACGGAGATATATGCCAGTGACCTTGAGTGGTTAGCTTACGTGTTCTGTACTGAGCTCACGCAACGCATCGTACGTTCAGCCAGTAATAGGACTCGCCCATCAAGGAGCGCTGTCCCCAATTTGACGCATTATTAATTTATTATACACAAAACAAAACGTATTTTAATAAAACGTGTATACTCAAAGATCAATAGTTCTATTATCTTTAAATTGGTGAGGGTTTGAGAAAAATACGCTTGGTAGATTTTGCGCCATTCTCAGTTCTTTATCCGCGTTAGACATAACTTTACAAATTAATTTCACTATGTAATATAAACATAATCTAAAATAGTCACATATTAAGTTATTGAGAAAATGCTCTAGTTTATCATATATTTAATTCAAATCATTAACTCGTTTAAACGTGATCTTCAGTATAGAACCATGAAAAGTCCGTTATCGCCCCCTTAAAATCACCAAGTTTATTTTCGATAAATATATTTCTTTTTTACAAGTATTTCGGAACTTTCTTATCCAAAACACTAATGCACTCTTGGCAGATTGGCCGAAGAAGGCAACTCGTAAAGAGAACTGGAAAAATATGGGAGAGACCTTTGCCCAGCAGTGGGAAACATGTAATTATGTCTCAGGCCACATTTTTGATGCGCAAAATGTCAGAAAACAAGCTTAGTACAGTATTAATATCGGGCATATTGAGATAAACTGTCTGCCAAATTTTTCGTCAAAGTAGAAATGGGTCGCCATAAAACTACGACGTTTCTGACCGGTACTGCCCACGGAATCGGGTTCAGAATCATCTAAAATTCTAAACTAACGAATTTATACGGTTTTGGCCGTAAATCGATGCGACATGGTTTTGGTCGTGGGCTCTCCCGTACATATAACCCAAAAGTAACAACACTTGTTTTTTTATTATTGAAAATATGAAAAATATTTAAAATATACGTTTATAAGACCAAAATTACCCAAAAAAAATAATAAATTTTCAACAGAAATCATAATAAAAATTTGATTGTAGACACTCGCTACCCGACGGTGACCGCGCTCCATGTGTTGATGCGCTGTTGGCTGTTCTTGTACAATCCATTATTAATAAATAAATTTGATTTGAATGAATGAAAGGCGAATAACAAAAGGTATTTACATGGCAGATGTGAGTGGTAACGCCGGGAGGGGGACGCTCTAGGAGGACATTAGTGACCTAATCGGTGATGTTCTTCAGAAAGGCCAGGTGCGTAGTACTCGCAACCGGCTTGTGTGTATGACCAGATGTATGAACGTAAACGAAGCAAAAGGAATGTAAGGAGCGTAGCAGTGGTGGCGTTCTATAGTTTCTGCCTACCAGAAGTAGGCGTGAGTTTATGTATGTATATAATTTTGGTTTGATAGCAAAGTAAAATTCCCCATTAAAAAAATTGCAGGGTTTTTTTTTTCAAAATGATTCACGGATCGGATAGATTCTTTTTTACATATTTTATAAAATGATACACCAAAATGTAAAAGTTTAAATAATATATAATATATATATCAAATAATTAGGTTTAAACGATCACACAAAATGCTCAACTACACAAAAACTGGGCCAAGTTTTCCTACAACAGTATGATGGTTATGCTCATTATTTACGCGAACAATTTCATTGCCAACAGTGAATATAACTGCCCTGCACCCTTTGTGATGGTTTGTCGAGCAATACCAACGAGTCTTGTATCCTGTGTCCTTGTGACGGCAGAATCGGTACCCAGCATATATAATAATACGCGTTCCTTTTTGAGATAGAGTGAAAACAGGTTCTGAAAAAAAAAGCTTAGGTACTGAACTGATTTATTTATTTATTAAGGGCAAAAAACAGTTACATGCTAAAAATACAAAGAAATACTTAAACTAAGATTTAACAAACATCTAACCCACACCATTGTCCACGATTTAACTAAAGGTTAAAAGTGCTAAAGAGAAGTGATCAAAAAGAAAAATAAAACAATAGTCGCTACCACAATATTGCTGTGTTCTATAGGTTAGCTTAATTTAACTAAATTACTCGCTAAACAAAATATCCAGAGCCATTTTCTTAAATGATTGATTTGAACCTTTAAAGATGGAACAGTGGTCATCATCATCTTCATAATTTCAGCCGAAAGACGTCTACTGCTGGACATAATCCTCCCCCGAAAGGGGTGGGGGGGGGGGGGTTGCCATAATCGCCACGCTTGGCAGGCATGGCAACCACAGCATGGTTAAAAAAAAAATGCATAGAGAACGTTGCTGCCCATTTTCTAGTAAATTTGTTAGTCGCCTTTTACGACACCCACGGGAAGAAATGGGAACGGAGAACAGGGGTAAATAATTTAAATTTTGTAGAAAAATGACGATGAGAAGTTTTAATTGAATAGGTTCTTCAATACCATATTAAGTCCTGATCGCACCACAAATCGCTAAATACAGGGAGAGTCCCTGTATTTAGCGAATTGTGGTGCAATCAGGACTCCGAACATAAATCCGAAGTATCGGCCGAATGTTCGGCCGTTGCTTGACCACATGTTTGAAACTGAAAAATCTGTATCAATATTCCAAAAAAGGCTAAAACTATACCTAATCCAAAAATGTTTCTACTCAGTAAAAGAATATTTAGAGTCTAGCTTAAAATAGAGATTTTCTCTAATGTGCGAAATTGGCGATCTGTCCTATACAATACGATTTAAGTAATCTATCCTATTTAACTTTATATAAAATTATAATTTAAATTGTACTTCCTGAAAAGGATGACATTAATATTGCTGAATAATTGTATTAAATTCATTATTGACACTTTAATTTTGACATAACTATAATTTCTCAATTTAATTGTACTAATATAAAAGAAAATAGTTAAGTAATGTTTAATGCATGCTAATTTAGCATGGTAAGGGCGAGGTGAATGATAATTGCAATGCTTGTAAAAGGCTGCTAAGTCATAAGTACTACGAGTAACATAACATAACACCTACATTGTACACTTAGTTCGCAATAAACGATTTGAATTTGAATTTGACTACTGCTAACTAGAGCTGACTACGGCGAAAGAAAAAAAAAACGACAGTCAAAGAGATAAGCCAAAGTCAAAAATGTGACTTTGTGTGACTAGTCGGGTAAGGATTCAAAGTTAAAAAAGGAAACTATGCAAGTTATAAAACGGCAGAACATTCGGCCGATACTTCGGGTTAACGCTTCGGAGTATACCCCCAGATTTACCGTTAACCGTATTTCAAACATCGCTCAGTTTCTTTCAATCGTTTGAAGATGACAGAGACAGAATGACGTTTTAAATACTTTTATGCTGCAATAAGAACATATTAAAAAAAGCTAACGAAGGGTTCCGTACCATTATCTATAAAAATGGCCAAATAAATCACGTTCGTTGTATGGGAGCCCCCCTTAAATATTTGTTTTATTTTAATTTAATTATTTATTTTTAAAGTAATTATATAACTAAATATTCTGTGAATATTTCAAGCGTCTACCTGTTGCCGTTATCAATATAGAGCAAAAACGAGCAAATAAAACACGTTTGTTGTATGCGAGCCCCCTTAAATATTTATTTTATTCTGTTTTTTTTATTTGTTGTTATAGCGGCAACAAAAATACATCATCTGTGAAAATTTCAACTGTCTAACTATCACGGTTCATGAGATACAGCCTGGTGACAGACGGACAGACAGACAGACAGACAGACGGCGGAGCCGCAGAGTAATAGGGTTCCCGTTTTACCCTTTGGGTACGGAACCCTAAAAATACATTGTTGCGTACACAGGGTGGTGAATAGCACCATCTATATATAGGTGTGTGTATTAAAATCACCTAGTTTATTTCCGAAAAATATATTTCTTTGTAATAGAGTATTTCGATCTTTCATACCCTAAACATTAACGAGCTCTTGCCAGGTTGGCCGAAAAAGGCAACACGTAGAGACCTGGAAAATTATGGGCGAGACCTTTGCCTAGCAGTGGGACAAAACAATTTAACAAAAAAAACATGTTATTTTATCTGGTACCATTTGGTACACACAGCTCCATTAATTGCTTACCCCTCCAACAAACATGTGCGTTCAAATCCGAGATAGACCCAAGTTGGTATTTGTATTGTTTTAGTGAATAAATAAGTATAACTTAGAATTTTTTTTAAAGTCTGTTTTTATTTCAATAAAACGCCTAAAACCCACCGGTTGGTTAAACTTTTATTATTGCGTACAACGACTAGCAATAATACGGTTAACATTTACGGAGAGTTATTCAGCGTCCAAATAGACTGGAGGTTTTAAGACCGCTGCCGTGCATAAGATTGGAGGTTAAAATCCCAGGCACTAAATGTGGTTTTTCTCATGCATTATATTTTAATTAATATAAAGTATTTTCTTTTATTTAGTAATATTTCTAAAAAATTAAAAATCAAGAAAAATAAAATATTTGAATAATCATTTAATCATATTTATTATAGCTATCATTTAACAAAACTGATCTTATTTTACTACAAATATGTATATTTTACAATTTGATTAGTTATCATAATATACATATTTTGCCAACTGACATAAACGGGTCCCTAGACATTAGACAAGATGTCATCCGATTAACGCAAACGATAAATAAAATAGGAAGCGCTGTTCGTCGTTTTAAGTGAACGTATACAGTCAACGTTGTAGTTAGGATGTAAAATGAAATTATAACATCTTTCGATTAGACAGAAACCTAAAGATAAAGTGACTCGGACGATACTAGATAACAATTTCATTACAATTCATATGGGCTCGCTGGCTAGCTCATTAAACTGTCGGTATGAGTATGACGACGTTCGGTGATGCGATGGTTCAAATTCAAGTCGAAACAATGAACTCTTTTTGAAGTATTCTTTAGATTATTCGTAACGAATTTAAAGTTGTAGCAGTGTAATATTTTAAATTTTGAGACCCGTCAACATTTAAAACTATTGGCCCAGCTGGTACAGTCTGCGTCAGTATGTGCTAACCCTAGCAGGCTAGCACACTGACGCAGACTGTACCAGCTGGGCCTGAGAGTAAAAAAATTGATTAAAAACTAAAAAAAAAAACTTAAATTTAACATAAGTAAGTACTTAAATTCGGACCTTGATCCATAATATAATGTTAGTAATACACAAAACTTATGCTATGTTAGTAACAAATGCAACTCAAACTTTTAATTCAAATACCTGTAATTGCATGGTGAAATTCTCCATTGAAAATTGCAAGATACTTTATTTGTTTTGTTACAAAATGACCACTTATGTATGTGGTAATTTTGTTTTAAAACAAATAAAATACGTCCGATCCGTGAGTTGTTCAGTATCGCACTAACAGTATATTTACTTAACACCTCACGGATCGGGCAGGGTTTGTTTACATATTGTATAAAAAGATACATCAATATGTAAAAATTGCAATAAAAGTTTATAAGTCAAATAATTAGGTTTAAACGATCACACAAAATGCAATAGGTACTACACAAAACTGGGCCAGGTTTTCATACAACAGTATGATGATTATGATCATTATTTATACGAACAATTTCATCGCCAATAGTAAATATAACTGCCTTGCACCCTTTATGATGGTGTGTCGAGCAATACCAACGAGTCTTCAATCCATTGTCACGGTGGCGAGAGAATCGGTACCCAGCATATTTTATAATACGCGTTCCTTTTTGAGATAGAGTGAAAGCAGGAGCTGAAACAAAAAAGGTACTGAAGTGATTTGAACCTTTAATGGTGGTAAATTATACATCGCTCTATTTCTTCAAAAAATTACTTTTGTCGCGCGTAGATCTACATTCCAGCGTACATAGGGTTCTGAATAGCAACGTATACATAAAGACTCTACATACCAGCGCGACTTGTCGCGCGACGCGACACGGCACAAAGGCCCCGCGTGTCGCGGGACGAGCGGTGCCTTTGTGTCGTGTCGCGTCGCGCGACAAGTCGCCCCGGTATGTAGAAGCCTTAAGTGTCCATTAAAATCACCAAATTTATTTCCGAAAAATATATTTTCCTTGTAACAGTATTTAGATTTTTTATACACTAAACATTGACATGTCTTGCTAGATTGGCCGGAGAGGACAACACATAAAAAGGACTGAAAAAATATGGGACATTTTTTTACATATTGTATATAATGATACATCAAGATATAAAAATAAAATAAAATAATATTTATCAAATGATTAGATACAAAATGATAACACAAAAATTCAATGCGTGCAGTGTAGTATTTCATGTGATCGTAATCGTAAGAACTACACACATAAAAAAAAAAACTTAATCTTTTTTGTTAGTTAGTATTTTTTTGTAGACTATATTATAATTTCTTCTTCTTTTTAGATTCTTAACTTAAAAATTTAGAATCAGAATATAACACAAAAAAAAGTTTTAAAAATTTTTTTGAACATAAATTTGTATAATCATCTAAGTTTGTATGCTTTAATTTTAAGCAAAACATGTATGATCTCATTTCCTTTAATAACACCTAGGTACCATGTTTTAAGCAAATAAATTATCTTATCTTATCTTAAAAAGAAATTCAATCCAAGCTTACGCTCATTCAGAAATCTGACTTAGTCAATTTTAACGGATTTATAATATTTTTTCAAGGAAACTTGTTATTGATAAAATGCCAAGAGGATTATCAAAAGTTTTATGAGCAAGAATTGTAACTTTGAGGGAAGAAGGTTATTCCACGAGAAAATAGCGTGCAGAGTTGTTATTGTAGTATCCAATTCCTGTGTCGTGGCCACGTTACAGAGGTACCACGGCATGGATAATTTAGCTGACCGACCCCGCAGTGGTCGCCCAACTGTTCTGACTACTGCACTGCTCAGAAGTGCAATATCAGATTGCTGGCAGCCCGAGAGCCAACAACCAACGCCACTAAAATAAAAGCAGAAATGCGGGCCGCCTCTGGACTTGAAGTTAGCACAGAGACCATTCGGAATTGCTCACACCAGGCTGGACTACGAGCACAGAGGTCTTGGCGAGCACCTCTGAATTCACGGCAACGTCAGCGACGGAGATTGCGGTGGGCTAGGCTCCGGGAAAATGATGAAGATGAGGAGGAAAATATTTGGCAAAGCTGTCTCTTCGTTGACGAATCGCGAATCAGTACCTACTCATCCAACCGACGTGTCCGTGCCTGTAGAAGACCTGGAGACAATGAAAGGCAAAGAACTGCCACTGGAACCGTTCGTGACCTTAAATCTTAAATCGGTGACCTTTTGGGGTGGAATTATGATTGGAGCTAGAACGCCTTTGATCGCGTATCGAGGCTATATGATGGCAGAAAGGTCTGACAATTCCATCTATAGTGACTGTTTTGTAACAGTCACTATAGATGGAATTGTCAGACCATTCCGAGTAAACCATGGGCACCAATTCGTACTGGTCGATGATAATCCACCCGCACATCGAGCTCAACGAGTCAATGCTGCTCTCCGAGAATGCAATATCACAAGGTTAGACTCCCTGACTTAAATCCAATAGAGCACGCGTAGGATGATTTTAAGCGAGCTGTTTGGAACCATCAGCCACCTCCCCAGACAGTGCCAGAGATCAGGGAAGCGACTATTCAAGAATGGGACAGGTTACCTCAAGAAATGCTGGATACCTTGATCCTCAGCATGCCCAGGAGGATCTCTGCATGTGTGCGAGCCAGGGGAGGAGTTATTATTGTATTAAACGAAAACGTTATATTTATAAATTTTTGTATAAGTTTGGTTAAACGATCTTTTTCTTTCCATCAACATCAAATTTCTGTTACAATTACATTAGGATCGAATTACTCAATTTTTGTTACAAAAAAAAAAAGCTTTATTTTTTAATTCAAACAGTGTATTTCTATTTAAAAAAAGATATAATGTAAACACTTTTTCTAGATAAAGTAAAATTTTAAAAATATATCAGCTTTTTCTAGTGATTTCAAACTTTTTTGGGATGTCCGTAGGTCAGGTTTTATTGCAACAGCATGATTAATGGTTATGCTTATTATTTACGCTAACAATTTCATTGGCAACCGTATATATAACTGCCCTGCACCCTTTCCTGTGGTGTGTCGAGCAGTACCAACGAGTCTTACATCCTCTGTCACTGTGACGGCAGAATCGGTACCCAGCATATATTATAATACGGGACCCTTTTTGAGATACAGAAAACACCGGACCTGAAAAAAAAATGGTAATAATCTGATTAGAACCTTTAATGATGGAAAACAATGGTAAGCATTTTGTTTAAAACATCGTTCTGATAGAAACAGAACGATGTTTTAAACAAAATGCTTACATTCAAACGAGTAAAGGCTTCTACATACCGGGGCAACTTGTCGCGCGACGCGACGCGACACACAAAGGCACCGCCCGTCCCGCGACACGCGGGGCCTTTGTGCCGTGTCGCGTCGCGGGACAAGTCGCGCTGGTATGTAGAAGCCTTTATAGAACTCGGTTCAAATATTAGAAAGGCGAATTACAAATTTAAACAATCGAGTAGTTCTATATCCAGCGTACACACGTGTCACGTAGTATAAGTGTGTCCATTAAAATCACCAAGTTTATTTCCGAAAAATATATTTCCTTGTATTATAAATTTTCATACACTAAACAAAAACACGTTCTCGCTAGATTGACCAGACAAGGCAACATATAAAGAGAAGGAGAGGCGCCCGGAGCGGCAGCTTTGTGCCGCGGGTCACGCGTCAAAGGTACAGCTATGCACTAACGTTACGAATTCTCCACTTAGTAACCTACGTGTCACGAACGGGGACATCTGTAGAATTTGTTACCGATGTTTTTTTGCCAAATAATTAATTAGCAAAATAATCTATTAAGGCAGTTTATCCGACACAACTTTACCCGTCTTATTACAAAACAAGATTTATAATTTGACATGGCTTAAACCATGGAGCCAGTTTTTGTAATAAGAACTTAACTGTGATTGAAATACCGTTCTTTACACAAAACTGAATACTTAGTTCGGTACTAAGTTGTCAGTTTTGTATTAGGAAATTTACCGTAGACGGAATAAAGTTCGAAATTCAATAATGGCTCCATGGTTTAAACTTGGGTCTGAAGATAAACCTTGTTTTGTAATAAGGCCCTGTATGAGGCAAAAAAATTACTAGCAGCGCTGCATGAGGCGGGCGCGACCCCCGCACGCCCGCGACAGTCGTCGGGAGCCGACACTCACTCCGTGCACCCGCGCGAGTTAGATCGTAAGTATAAATTGAAATAAAAGTATCAAATGATCAGGCCTGAATGATCAGACGAAATGCTCAACTACACTAAGAACTGGGCCAAGTTTTTCTACAACAGTATGATGGTTATGCTCATTGTTTACGCGAATAATTTCATTGCCAACAGTAAATATAACTGCCCTGCACCCTTTATTATGGTTTGTCGAGCAATGCCAACGAGTCTTGCATCCATTGACGCGGTGGCAGGAGAATCTATACCCAGCATATATTATAATACGGGTCCCTTTTTGAGATAGAGTGAAAACAGGTTCTGAAAAAAAAAATCTTACATATCTACTGAAATTGAATTGAACTTTAATGACGGAGGACTAAGGCTTTTCATGTTTAGCTAAATAGTTTTGTAGAATAATGACGATATTAAGTTTCAATTAAATATGTTATTTACATATTACTTAAATGTGATAAGATGATGAAACATAATCATACAAACAATGATATTATATTAAATATAATTTTTAATATATCATTAAATATAATATCATTCCTTATAAATAAATGATGAACGATAAAATAGGTAATCTATAATTTTATTATAATTAAAAAATACACAAACAAATTCTATTAGTACAAAATCTATCCACACGTCAGGGCCGTGCCCGGGACGTGACAGGGCCGTAGCAAACACAAGACAGGCACTGAAGCTCCGTCGTCGGCCCAGACACAGACGTGTGTGAAAGATTTCATATAAAATGTAAATGTCGCAGGTAGATTGCATGATTTGTCATAATACATACGGCGCCGTCCGTTTACAAAAGCTCGCAATTGGCAACTCGTTCAATTGTTTTAATTTCAACATCCAGGGTGTCCCGACCGGTCGGTTAGGTAAGAACAGTGACCAACCGCGCCTTAAGACAGATTTCCATTTTTGTTTCGGTATTTTTCATAACTGCGAGCGTTTTTAAAAAGCGGAATCATACAAATTGTCTGCGGTATACATTCCGATATTTCTGACGGAGCACGGTCCGTCAACGTCCCGGGCACGTCTATTTGTGTGGATAGACCTTTATAACTATTTAATCAAGATATGAGGGCCGCCCTTTTTCAATGTATCGACCTTGAAAAACACTTGAAAGAAATATTCAAAAGGCAAAAATATTTATACAACATTAGTTTTTGATTATACTAAACCCGAAAAGGGGTAATTGTACTCATTATTTTGACCATTTTTTTCTATGGGACCAACCCTGAAATCGCGAAAAAAAATCAGCTGTTCCCTACATTTGTGTTCACTTAAATCGACAAAAAATAGAAAAAATAGTTCAGAATGATGACTACAATGACCCCTTTTCGGGTTTAGTATAAACAAAAACTAATGCGTTTTTAATTTAAATATCTTTACAGATGAGATGGGTACGCTACCTACCACAATCAATGGTTGTGATCATTATTAATTTTAACAATGTCGTCATCAATAGTGAAAAGGGCTGCTCTGCAGGACCTGTGGTGCATATTGCAGTACCACCTAGTCTTGACTCCATTGCTGCGGTGTCGGATGAACGTGTACCCAGCAACTATGATCATACGGCCCCCGTTCCTGGTTCGAGTAAACACTGGGTCTGTAAGGAAACAAAGATTTCAATTTTTACCTGTACCAAGGCTTCTACATACTGGCGCAACTTCTCGCGCTACGCGACACCGGTAGAACAATTTCCTTGAATTTTTCATAGAAATTGTTCTACCGTGTCCCGTCGCGCGACATGTCGCGTCGGTATGTAGAATTGTAGACCGGCGCGACACAAAAGCCCCGCGTGTCGTGCGACGAGCGGTGCCTTTGTGTCGCATCGCGAGTCGCGCCGGTCTGTAGAAGCCTTTATTTGTGCTTAAAAGATTCGTAAAGGAGCATTACTGGTCGTTGTGATCTTGTTCTCGTAACTGTAATCACACTCATATTATAAAGGTGAAAGTTTGTGTGTGTGTGTGTATTTGTTACTTCTTCACGCTCAAACGGCTGGACCAATTTTGATAAAATTTTGTATGGAGGTAGCCGACACGCTGGATTAAGACATAGGCTACTTTTTATTCCGATATTCCCACGGAATCGACACTTACGCGGGTGAAACCGCGGGGCGCAGCTAGTTACTATAGACTTCATTTATTTTCGTAGCTTTTTAAAGGCTTCATACTGGCGCGACTTGTCGCGCGACGCGACTCCGGAAGAACAGTTTCCTTGAGTTTTTCATAGAGATTGTTCTACCGGTGTCGCGCCAGTATGTATGTATATATAAACCTTAATAGTATGTATGTATATATTATTTAGGATATGTATATATCAGTGTATCTATTTTAGAATATTGTATAATTATTTTTATTTCCACCAAAGATAACCCCACTTTATGTCTAGGTAAATCTCTGTTCATTCCAAGGTTGCCTGGAAGAGATCGCAGAAAGCGATAAGACCGCCCATTGTATATTTTGGAGTCCACGTACCACTGGTCAGTATCCCTCACTCGTCAGTTTATTTAATTCGCCAGTTTCGTTGATTAGTCAGTTTCACTGATTGGTCAGATTTGCGGATTAGACAGTTGCGTCAACTTAAAAGTTTTCAGTGTTCGCCAGTTTTATTGATTCCGCCAATCAATGAATCTGGCGAACACTGGAAACTGTCGAATTGACGCAACTGTCTAATCCGCAAAACTGACCAATCAGCGAAACTGACTAATCAACGAAACTGGCGAATTCAATAAACAGACGAGTGAGGGAAAGTGACCAGTGGTACGCGGACTCGTTTTTTGACAGCTTTACAAAAAGTTGCGCAACTGTGTCATAGAAGTGGTATGTTAGATGAGCGGTGGCCGCCACATGACGGTCGCAATGACAGCTGTCATGAAAATGATAGCAGCGGGGGTTAACTTTCAATCAATCTGCCTAGCTTTTTCCCAACTTTGTTGGGGTCGGATGCAGCTGAATACCGGTATTTTCCATGAAGCGACTGCCTATGTGACCTCCACAACCCAGTGACTGGGTAATAAAACTGGGTAACTGGTAAAAAAAAAAAAAAAATACAATACCCCTTGGTAAGACTTGTTGTCAGACTTTTGGGATTCTGACAACTTGTAATGACTGTCAAAGATCCACGAATGACAGCCGAGACCAACGGCTTAAAAGAAGAAAGAAAAAAGAAAGAATAATAATTTTATTCGTCAAAGAAACACGTGCTTAGGAAAACATAAACTCGAGCAAATAAACATTACACAAAACACATCTACAATATAATCACGAGCACAAAAATAACAAATAGTCGGCAACTGCACGTCATGACTGTGACAAAAAGGCTTGCACTCAGCATGATGCTGTGCTATGAGGGACCCACAACACAGCGCTGATTTTCAGTAGTTACCCGAAAAATACGTACGGAACTCAAGTCAGGTTTAATGAGTTGAGGACACGGCGCGGCATACGCTGGCAGAGTGTGCCGCTTGGGAGGAGCCACGCCGTGCCCTCATCTCAGGAGTAGGCAGTGACCTATCGCTGCCGGCCGTGGTCGAGTCGATGGCCGGCAGCGAGGAGTCCTGGGACGCGGTGGTGTCCTTCTGCGAAACAGTCGTGTCGCAGAAGGAGGCTGCGGAAAGGGAGCGGGAGATCTCGTCCGCTCACCCGGCCCACAGCAGGCGCACCGGGCGTCGGCAGAGGGCCGATAACGCCCTCTTCCAGCCCCCATAAATGGGTCCAGGGACGACGGACTTGGGGACGTCCGCCGCCCCCTATCACATTGGACCCGAGGTGGCGGCGCGTAGTGTTCCACGCGCGCCCCTAGCAGACGTCGCGGGGGGGGTCAGACACCTCACCCCCCCCAGACTTGAGGTGGCCCGCAGAGTTGAACATAATAGGTAACAAAATAAAATAAACAGTATTTAACGTGCTTTCCGAGTCACGGAGGAGTCTCGGTTTGTTAAGATGGAGACCCATCCACGGACCGACCCCGGCAAGTGTAGCTTAACATGATGGATCGACACATGCGACTGTTATTACTTAACCACGAGCTCCTCCCCCAGTGGGGGTTGACTTTACGGTGTCGAAAAACGCTCTCTAGGAAAACACACCAACTTAGTTCCATAAATAACGTTTTAGTGACGTCATTTGCCGGTAAATTACGGACGGTATGTGGCGGCCACCGCTCCTCTACGTAACTATACTTTTAGTAGGTAATCAATCAAACTCAAACTCAAAAGCATTTGTTTCAAATAAACCCCAAGCACTTTTGAATTATCAAGGGGTCGGTCAGCCAGAGAGATGAAGCTAGTTGCCCATTCCAAAGCGTGTAGGTTTCTATGGAGAGGAACGGGCAAGAAACTCCACGGACACTCTTTTAAATCGAAATATTGTTACAAAGTATTGGTTACATCATTCATGTTGAAATTATACATGTTAGACCAATGTAGAAAGACGTGCACGTTAAAAGCGTTCGTAATAAAAAGATTAAGCAGAAAAAAAAACAATTAAAATAAGTTAAAATAAGCCGTGGCAGCTAAGAAATTACCAGTCCCTACTGACGGCGCTCGTTTACGAACATGACGCATGGATCAGCACCATTTAGCTCAACCATTTTGAAGGGAACTTAATGATCCAACACACACGCCACCATCAGCGAGACATTTGAGTGAGATTTCTTTTTTTTTTTTTGGGTGGGAAATTATCAGATAACTTCTCCCGCTCTGGGCGGAGCGGGACAGAGTGTCAGACTTTTACTGACTAAAACCCACCGTATCCCTTCAAATGCCAGGGGCACGATATCCCTTTCGGACAGACTCGTAACCCTGGCAGGGAGTGAGCATGACACACTCTCAGCAGTCTTTAATTGACTTGAATGTGCCCTGGCGGCTGACAGTGAGTGAGCATGACACACTCTCAGCCGCCAGGGCACATTCAAGTCAAAGAAAGACGTACTCAGTAAATTGTAGGTACTCGTACATAGTATGTGCTATGCAATTATACAATACTAAGAGATTGAATTTATACAATAAAAAACAGGCATCTTTTTCAAGAGATCTATATTCAAACAGCACACAAATTCACAATCACAAAGGCTAGTAAGGTACTACATACGTAACGTACAAGTAAATTGTGGGGTCATGGAGAAGACCGTATCAGTATTACCCAGTAACTGAGTTATGGAGTTCAGATAGGTCGCTCAGGTCAAATGCTGGCATCCGGTTAGACTGGAAGCTGACCCCAATACAGTTGGGGAAAAAGAATAGGCAGATGATGATGATGATGATTGACTAGACCGTATCATTCTGATTGATCTATACAGCGTGAATCAGAATAGTGTGGGCATATTTAGGGTGTGGTACAGTCATGAGCACTAATATGTATGTAGAATCCGGCAAAATGTTTACAACCAGACGGGCGCGCCACCTAGCGGCAACTATAAAGACTAGAATTGGCGCGCTATGACAGAGTCGGGGCGTATCCGGTCGGTTACGAGGTTAAAGAGAACTCGCCAAGTCGGGCATTCTTATCCTGGTGATCGAGCTGTGAAGACGCTTCGGAACTGTCCTACGTTTCGTTGCATCATCATACCAATCTGTTATTGTCGCAATGCAGGGCAAAGGCCATAATACCTAGTTGATTGTAATACCTACCTAAAGTTATTAAAGTGTAAAGTGATTATCATTTGTAGTGATTGTGGCAATTTGTGATTTCAATAAACGCTGTGTATCCCACCCAGTGTGTTTTCATTGCACGAAACCCAACTTCTGCCCACATGATGTCTGAATCTAACAGAGTAAATCCTGACGATCCGACATGTATACTTAGCAACTTTTAAAAGTGATTTCCTCCAACCGTAATGATTATAATTTTATTTTACTACGAACACAGTATTTTGGCATGCTGAGTGACGTTGAATTTATGGACCAGCCTGAGTGTCAGTGTCCACGTTTCGGTACCGTATTTTCATAATGCGTGCTATGGAGCGGGCTATGCTCCGAGTTTCTTTGAAGGATAAGATCAGAAATGAAGCTATCCGGAAGAGAATCGGAGTTACCGACATAGCCTGCGGAATAAGTAAGCTGAAGTGGCAGTGGGCTGGCCATGTTTATCGAAGGACCGATGGCCGGTGGAGCAGACGAGTCCTGAGGGTCTACTCCGAACATAAATCCGAAGTATCGGCCGTGTGTTCGGCCGTTGCTTGACTACGGCTAACTATGGCTGACTACGTCGAAAGAAAAAAAATGACAGTGAAAGAGATAAGCCAAAGTCAAAAATGTGACTTTAAGTCGGGTAAGGATTCAAAGTCAAAAAAGGAAACTATGGAAGTAATAAAACGGCCGAATATTCGGCCGATACTTCGAATGAACGCTTCGGAGTAGACCCCCTGGAGTGGAGACCGCGTATCGGCAAGCGTAGTGTGGGACGCCCCCCAGCTAGATGGACCAACGACCTTAAAAGGTGGCTGGGTCAGACTGGATGCGGAAGGCGGAGGACAGGGTGTTGTGGCGCAGCCTGGCAGAGGCCTATGTCCAGCAGTGGACTGTTATAGACTGAGTTGATTGAAATAAATCTTTTCTCAATGTTGCAATCGTTATTCCACGAGAAAATCGGTTCTGAAGTGTGCGAAATGTTTACATATTAGTGCTCATGACTGTACAGACCATCAAACTTAACCATCAACCTTCTCCATGGGACCAACATCGTAAGTAATCACTAAAACATCAAAATAATGTTGCCCTAAACATTTTCAATCGTCAATCCCTAATGAATGGGACGGCTGATTATTTTTCTTGATTACGATGTTGGTCCCAAGGAGAAAGTTGTTCTGTTTGATGATCTCTACCACACCCTTAAACATGACCTTTCTCATACACCCTGTATAACACAGAAGTAACCCGTTAACTCACAACTGGATGGTTATGTGTATTATCTATTCGGACTAATTCGTCACTGATAGTCAATATCTTTGCTCGACAGCCTTTATTGTGGTGAGTACCACAATGCCACCGTGTCTTGAACCCCATGAAGCAATGTCGGGAGAATCTGTACCCAGCTAAAAGGATCATACGGGCTCCTCTCTTAGAATATGTGAATACAGCCCCTGGAAAAATAAATTAAAGACAATGAGTAAGTATAGAATAGCTCAAGCAGAGCTCGTGGCTAACTATTTTTTTTCATCAATTGATATTCGGCAAAATGCGAATTTGGTAAATCCTTTACCAGTCGCCAACAATAAAACCCATTTTATAAACACATATCAGTAACATGGAGATTTTTTTTTTAATACCGTTTGATACTCTTATAATGCACTGTATAGAGCTGATCATCATGTCACAAGTGTCGTGATTTCTTTGATTTGAATACCGAGTTCACTGTTGCAACTCTGTCAGAGTACAAAATATTAATGTTGTAACAAACTTTTAAATGTATTTTCATTATGGCAACTGAATATATTATTTTACTTTGGCAACACAGAAATAATGGTTATGATGTTATCGTTATTTCTGAGTGGGAGAAACGTCATTTTAAATAGTAAAATGTAGTACAGAGTCAGTCGTTTGGTTGTGAAATAGTGCAGTTGTGCAGAATAAAGTGTTAGCAAGAAAAGAGTGTATACTTCCAAATATCACCATGCAACCTATGCGACTGTTTTTATAAAAACAGTCGCATGGGTCAATCCATCAGGTTAAGCTACGCTTGCCGGGGTTGGTCCATGGATGGGTGATCATCTTTACACTTTACATACCGAGACTCCTCCATGCTACGGTAAAGGCTTCTACATACCAGCGCGACACGGCACAAAGGCCCCGCGTGTTGCG
Organism: Tiliacea aurago; assembly: GCA_948098905.1. Lineage (NCBI taxonomy): Eukaryota > Metazoa > Arthropoda > Insecta > Lepidoptera > Noctuidae > Tiliacea > Tiliacea aurago. The sequence continues at coordinate 6,430,275 of OX402588.1, forward strand.
GGACGTGCGGTGCCTTTGTGTCGTGTCGCGCCGCGCGACAAGTCGCCCCGGTATGTAGAAGCCTTAAGCCGTTGATCCCGGCTGTCATTCGTGATCTTTGACAGTCGTTACAGGTCATCAGAACTCCGAAAATCTGACAACTAGTCTTACGAAGGGGTATCGTATTACCCAGTTACTGGGTTTTGGAGGTCAGATAGGCAGCCGCTCTATGTAAAATACTGGTATTCAGCCGGTTAGCCTGGAAGCCGACCCCAACATACGGGGAAAGGCTAGGCAGATTGATTGAGTAAGTATATAATAGTTTTTTTTTTAAGTTGACGTTTTGCTCGGCCTTTGGAGCAACAAGTCGACGGCTGACCTGATGGTAAGTACTCACTGCTGCCAAAGGGCATCTGTAATACAAGAAGCATCGCCGATACGTTGCCACCAAAGCCACGAAGCTGGTATGTCTCATGTTAGGGGCTCTTTAAACCCGAATACATCAAGGCTGGTTAGCGGCAAAAAATGGGTATGTTTTTCAAACAGGCGGATTACCATACCATTTATAATTATGTGGGCACCCAAATATGGTTTAAGTTGAAATTCAATGTTTTCATTTTGTTTATGTTTTATTAGAAAAAAACAAATACTTCAAAAAAAAATCACAATCTAGCTTAAAAGTATTTTTGACAGAGAGTCTAGGTCCTAATGTCTATTGCAGATTCTAGAATCTGGTAAAATTAAAACACTTTTTTATGTGTTTTTATTCGATGCAATGAATTTGACACAAAGAAAAGAGAACATTGCAAAAAACTACAGACACAAAAGTAGGAAATAAACTTAAAAATCGAATAACTTGTTACTACTCGTACAGTAACCCCAGAACCTATCCATAGAAAATTATTGGAAAAATAAAAAAAAGTTATTTGTATAAAAAAAGTTACAATGGCAACACTGAAGGTAAGAATTTTGTATCCTTACCTATATGTAAATCAGCCTATAATCTTCCCACACTGCTGGGACACAGGCCTCCTCTTTGTGGGAGGGATTGGTCCATGATCCACCACGCGGGTCCAGTTTTTAAACGTTTACCTACCTAATAGTGGTTATGGTTATTGTTAACTTTTACAATTGTGTTCTCCAGTGTAAAAATCACAGCCTTGCAGCCTTTGGAATGATGAGTAGAGCAGAACCATCGGGTCTTCAACCCACTGACGAAGTGACGGGAAAAATAGTGCCCATCCAACTCGATTATTACAGCCCCTCTCTTACTTCGTGTAAATACAGCTTTCATACCTAGGGAAGTAATAAAACAAAAAAAACTTAGGTTCACAAACTTGTAGACATCTGTATACAACATTATTTTTAGTATAAGCGAAACCCGAAACACGTGTCTAGTATTTTTATGTAAAGAATCTATGTAAAAAATTTCAAAACCGTATCATGAAAAATCACAAAGTTATAAGGTCTTATGTTACCGGGTTGTCCGTACAAAAACATGCTAACGGCGCCCCCGCGCCTCCAGGGTCGTCTTGCGCTCATTGATAATAATTTGGCAGTAGGTACCTAATCGTACGGCGATTGTATTGTAAGTAATTAAATGGTGATAACATTTTCCATCAGACTTAAATATGTTTGGGAAAAAAAACATGGTGTAAAAATTATTGAAAAAGATTCAGTTCCTTATTCTGAACAATCTATATTCAGGTTTCGCATATAACGTCGTAACACGTCACGCGTTCGGTGCTTTGCGCTCGAGTTCAGTGCTTTTTCCCCAACCCAAAACTGCCCAACGTGCCTAAAGAAATTTCCACTTTAAAAGTATCTGAGGATGACATTCAAGCGAGTTCAGTTCTGTGGGGAGTTTGTTGCGCCACTATTCCCAGCTAAAGCACTAGAAAGTGAAAGGCGGGCGTTTTTGGAGGATTGTCTTATGTAATTTTGACTTTCGAAAAGTGCTGATTATCAGCCTAGTTTGAATAAATGACTTTTGATTTTGATTTCAGTCCTTTTTCCTCATCCCGAAAGTGCCCAGAGTGCCTAAAGAAGATTCCACTTCAAAAATATGTAAAAATAATGTGCATTTGAAAAATAATTAATTATAAAAAACTACTGACTACTAAACGAAACTAACCACCCCATCCATTGAAGAGTTGAGGGAGAGGATTTTGGCAGCGGCCGAAAACATAAAAACCTCATTTTCAACGCGAGTGACAGTGAATGAAGTTTACCAATTTTATAATTACCTAAGCATTTTTATTATATTTAAAAATAATAAAAAATACAAAAAATAAAAGTTTTATTGACATAAAATAAGGTGTTACATTCTAATTTGAAGCCCTGACTCTGAGCTAGGTGGTACCTGTGTTACAGCAGTCAGTGTCTTCACCCGTATTTTGACCATTTTTTTATTACAATTAATGCTCTGTTTCTGAGTTAATTAAAAGTACAATACATACCTACCAAAGTATCACATGTTTACAATATAAGTATGTACACTGCAGCATTACAAGATACATAATATTATACAATATCTATTATGATCAGGGACCGTACAACCCTGGTTTAGGGTTAAGCCTTTCGAAGTTGTAACCCATTCAAAGCTTTATCATGATGTAACCCATTGAAAGGGTTTTATACTAGAAACCCATTGAAAGGGTTACATGATAACCCATTGAATGGGTTTTATACTTGAAACCCAGTGAAAGGGTTACATGATAACTGATAACCCATTGAATGTGTTCTATACCTACTAGAAAACACAGTAACATGAAAAAATCATAATATTATGTTATTTCGATATACGCCCAGCATGACCAATTCTATCTCTATTCTACCCAGGCACCATTTTGGTTACCATTTAAAAAAAGGGTTTTCGATAGGGTTTTTCTAAGCATTTAATCAAAAACCCATACGGTGGTAGTTTTGAATAACTTAAATGAAGCCGTTCAAAAGGGTTACCCACACCGTATGGGTTTTTATCGAAAACCCTTTCAATGGGTTACCAAAATTTAATTTAAGCCGTTCTTATGGGTTACCCATATCGTATGGGTTTTTGGTTAACCTCTTAGAAAAGCCCCTTCAATGGGTAACCAAAATGGTCCCTGATTATGATAAACTAAAGTTTTTAATGACAATGCTTCAACACTAACCGTCTGCAAATCAGACACATACATAGAATAATAATTAAGTATAATTTTATACTTTATATCACCGTATAATTATGAACTTCGTTAGTTTATAATGTATCGGTATTATTTCCGTTAGATTATAAACTGTCGAACAATTGTGAACTGCAACAAACCATTTACAATTTAACGCATTATTTTCGATAGGTAGTTTATAATCTATCCATGGGAAACCGACCAATTGTGAACTGGTATCAAACTTGCTTGCGACGTAACGGACCTTGCGCTGATACCAAATAGTCTACCTAGCTGCGAGCACCTTGGAAGTAGCACTCGCCGGCGCGTGGTGTGTATTTTTTGTTTATAATATATTTTTGAGTTATTTCAGTTACAGCTGGTACAGACAGCTACACATCAAGCTATACATTTTCAATATAAGCTGATCTCGCATTGCATAAGATTTCCGTACAATGAGAGGTTAGTGTATACTGGAAATGTATAGATTGATGTGTAGCCGTGTGTACGTTTTTAATCAAATCATCTACACATCGTAAATCGCATGATAATGTACATTATTGGCTTTGATGATTTCGTCACACACAGTAAAAATGACTGCTTTGCAGCCCTTGTTATGATGAGAAGCACAGAACCAACGTGCCTTCAGTCCTATGGTGCGATGGTGGTAGAAAGAGTACCCTTCTAGTATAATGAGTCGAGCCCCTCTCTTAGATCTTGCGTACACAGCACCTGTAAAATTAGAATTATTACAAAAAAGCTTGTACCAAAATCCTGCTACATTATTTAATTATAGGTACCTACGTGTTGCTACACAATATCAACGTGTCAAGACGATTCTGACTGCCTCACCAGAACGTTTGTGGAATAAAAAATTCTAGTCTAAACCCATCTTAAAAAAAAAGAAGTACAAACGATAAGGTATTTCACTTAGAGCACCGATTTCCCCAGTACTTGAGCGAAACCGAAATCCGGCTCGAAGGACCAAAATGTAGGGGCGCGACCTAAGTAGTACCTGGTGGGATTTGCTACGCTACTAAGTTAAACACTCAAATAATCTTCGAAGGTTCATTGCTTAGAAAAAGAGTTAACAAGGTATCGTTTAGGCTGAGCTATCGCTAAAATGAGAAAATGAAATTACTGCACCCGGTTGCTGTCCATAATGCACTGAGCTCACGCCGCATTTAGTGCGACCATATTGTAACGCTAGGTCAGCAAACATGTTGTATTGCAATTGTTGCCTCAAACACGGCACTTAAGCTACATCACTAAAGGCACCAAAACTGTGTTCAACACACGGTTGAATTAAATAATTCCACATTTTTCATTCAAAATAACTTTATTTTGTCAAAACTTTTTTGCTTTTACAACGACATGACTATGAACACAATTTACTTTAACGACGACATCGCCTATGGTCATTATAACAGCTTTGCATCCTTTATTGTGATGCGTGGTGCAGTACCAACGAGTCTTTTCACCCAAGACGCAATGACGGCTGAATCTGTAGCCCTGTAGCAATATTATGGGGGCTCCCCTCGCCGATTTCGTGAATATCGCTGAAACAAAACATTGAATTGCAATTTTTTGTACAAGTATGTAAAAAAAAATTTGTATGTATGGGAAGAGCTAATTGGGCACCAATACATTCGTTAAAGCCCAAACCTACCACACACCTAACCACAAACATAATGCGCATGTGTATGTTACTGTAATTTTTAATATTTTTAGGGTTCCGAATGAGAAAACGGAACCCCTATCTATTTTACGCAAACTAAGTATGTACTACAATTACATTTATAAGACTTTTTGTTATTTTTATCTTTAAGGTTTAATAGTATTTAAGTAAACTAGGTATAAAATATTGAATTAATTTAATTTTGTTATTATTTCAAGACTTGTAATGTCTTGTTAAGAATTGAATCATCCTACAATTACCCATGCAATTGCTCATGCCGCCTGTGATACAGGTTTATCCTAGTACAAAAAAAAAAAAAAAGTGTTTATTCAGATTAATAATACAAATACAGAACATTTACTACTGCCAAACTGCACAGCAGTTTGTTGGCAGACGTAGCTCCTTTTTTTATAACTAAAGTTTAAAATTTGGTTTTTATAATGACACTTTCACATAGGTATAAATATACAAACAATTAAATTTTTCCCTTTTATGTATCCTCTGCAGCGAGGTTTTCACAAAACATATGGAAGAGGTACTTATGTATTTTATTTTTAAAGGAGGTTTTTGTGATACAGCTGTTTATATCTACTGGAAGGTTATTAAAAATAGTTGGGACTAAAAAAGTTCACCTAACATTTTATACCTTTCTAATTATTAGATTTTATGTTAAGATTTTACCAATTGTAATACTGAATAAAATATATTATTATTATTAAAGGATCACTCGTGTATCTGTCCGTCCGTTTGTCACAGCTAATTTGATCCGAATTTAAAGGACTGATGAAATTGAAATTTGTATACCTACTTAATATGAATTTGTGTGACTCAAACACGCATGTATAACATAAATAAATAAATTTTGAATGTGAGTCACTTTCACATTCAAAACTCATTTATTTACGTTGGAGTTGGAGTTGGTTGTTTTTGGAGGACAAATTAAAAAATGAAAGGGCTTAGGTACTGTGAGGGTATTTTGGTTTTTATATGTATAGATCTATTTACTATCTTTTTGGTTTGCATGGCTTTAAAATAACATGGTAAATATATCAATATTGTTCGTACAAACTTATACTTGCTGTTGGAATGTATGGAAGACCATGTATATCAACTACAATGTTAAGTTTGTTCTTGGGATAAATTCATCCTAAATACGGAAGCCTTCATTGTGTGTGGTCCGACACGCATTTGGGTGGTATTTTTTGTCAAGATTAAACTTTTAAGAGCGTTTGCGTACTGCATCCGAATAAAATTCGAGATATTGGTCTCCTTTTTGTTTACAAAAGATCTGCCATATTTTTGAGAAGCAGGCTCTCAATATTTAGTGTCATTTAGGTTTAAAGATATTTATTCTCAAAAAAGACACAAAAGTCACTTACATGAGAACAATGCTTAGCATAAATATAAAGTTTTTGAAGATATACCTATACAAATAGGCACAAACAGTCTGTTAAGAGTTTTGATTTAGTTTTTAGGAATAAAAATAAATACTAGAAATACGTCATTTATTTATACATTGTACTTACAAAAAATACAATAAGAAAAAGTCGAAATATCCACAAATTATGTGTAGCCCAACAAAGAATTAAACTATTTTCCAATAATGTTTACTGTATGGCAATTAGTATTTATAATAATACCTAATGTTTTTAAATTGCATAAGTGTTACTACTCAACAAATGAGTTTTTAAATGAAATTTTCTATTCAAAATTTAAATTAGACGACGCCTCGCCTTTTTTTTTATTAATTGAATGGAATTTCATTTCTATGATGATGCGTATTTTATAATAATTTTCTACATTGTATTTAATAATTCTTGACATTATAATTAATAATTTAATAATCCTTGTCATTGTATTTGACAGTAGTTAACGTTTTCCTTGACCTTGCCATTGTATGGTTTAATTTCGACATATTGTTCTAATACTCCTAATTTTAATTCTTTGAAATGTTTGTTGTACGCTGGAAACAGCAGAATATTAAGGACATTATATTACGTGTAACACTTTTGTAACAACAATATTTTAACAAATAAATAATTACTTACTTACAATAGGTTTATTCAAACTAGTATCTATTTACAGTAAAGTAAGAAAGAAAATTATTGGAATGAATGCAAATGAAACAACTCACTCACACTTTGTTCTAGTGTGTTGTACCTTACAAAACTTTTGCGGACACGAACTCAATTACCTATGTGACAAAGTTCAAATTGCATTGCATCCATTTTTTTTGGAAATTTAAATACTAACGGTCAATCAAAAATCAACTTTAACTACATAAAGCTAAAGTTAAAATTGATACAAGTAAAGTACAGGACCTATTGACATGATTATTTTGGTAAATGATTATGGTCATTATTGACTTTGATGATCGTATTTTCAATAGTGAATATTACAGCTTTACACCCGTTCCTTTGACTGCAAGTCCAACGAGTTTTGACCCCTGTGACCGTATGGCGTGTGAATGTATTCCCATATAAAAATATTCTAGGGGCACCTTTCTTAGATATTGTGAAGATCGCATTAGCTGAAAGAATAATTAAAATGTTTAAGTATATTCGTCATGTTTCTGAAATTTCACCAATTAATTAAGGACTGCAAATATGCATTTGAAATAAATTTTATTAATAAAAAAAACATTACACACACTACCATGCGTTTGACACACACACAGTAGGGCCTCATGACTTAAAGATAGATAGGTGACAGAAGTGACAGCTTGACCATGGATTAAGTAAGTACTAGTCATGGAATTAGTAAGTACTAGTCATGGAATTAGTAAGTACTAGTAGTAGTTATTTTTATATTATTTTCAACACAATGTTTCCATATTGTTATGAAATAAATGACTTATGACTTATGGAATTAGTAAGTACTTTAAAATTATTGTAAGTAGACGGGGTCGAATTTCGACTAGTGGGCGACCAGTAGTTAAAATAAACAGCCCTATATTTAGGAAAAAAACTACATAGAAAATGAATATAGTCATTTATATATAAATTGCTTAAATATATTTTTACAAGCGATTCGCCCCTGCTTTGCACGGATAGGTACAATGGGAATAGTATGTGAAAACATCTAGATTTCTGTACTATATCTAAATTAAATATTCATCAACATCATTTCAGCCGAAAGACGTCCACTGCTGGACATAGACCTCCCCCAAAAAAAAGGGGGGGGATTTTTCATAATCGCCACACTTGGCAGGTGGGTTGGCGATTGCAGTAGTTTTTTTATATTATTTAATACATTATAATCATTACCTTTCCGGAATAAGTATAAATGCTCTAAATTATGGAAAAATGACATCAAAACCGTAGTTGTAGTTAAGAAAATCTAAGTGGTCACACAGTCAGAGACGAAAAGCGACTTTGTTATAATGGAAAAAATAAAATTGGCAGCGAAACTTCGCAGATAGGATCGGTAAATACATGAAAACACAGTGTGTATTTACACCGATTTTTATTGTGTTTTCATAATCAACTAGCTGTCGCCCGCGGCTTCGCCCGCGTGGATGTCGAAAAAAAAAAATAGCTTCTCTATCAGCAGTATTCCCCCAAAACATTATACCAATTAATAAACTTACCACGCTTACGTTGGTTCCAACTAAGATATAGTTGGAACCAACGTAAGCGTGGTAAGTGTGGAGTGCAGTTTGATTTACAACTTTACGGAGGATAATAATAAAGATAGCATATAAATACCAACTTCGTTTTGTACATACTTGTTTAATATACATGTACTCCATTTCATTTCTTTATTTTTTCTACTGTTTTTGTTATTAAAGAATAATTGATGTATACCAACTTTTGAGTTATTCAAGGTACGCAGTAAAATTCTCCCGAAAACTTAATTACCCGATTATTTCTTATTTTATAAGTTATAACCAAATTATTTACCGTAAACCAATCTTGGACCTGAAGAATAGAATTATTCACGTCGTCAAGGTTTTGTGACCGTCGGTCTATTTTAAAGATCAATGACGTGTCATCTGCAAATAACACCATCTCCGGTTGATTTTGAAGTAATCGGGGTAAATCGTTAATGTAAACTAAAAAGAGGAATGAACCCAATATTGAACCTTGAGGAATGCCCATTGCTTTTTCAGACCCCAAAGAGTTCGCTGTTTACTTGAACTCTAACCTTTCTATCTTCCAGGTATGATCTAAGTAAATCAAGAGCTGTATTCCTAATCCCATAGTGTTCTAGTTTCAGTAGAAGTGTCTCCCAGGCGTTAGAAATGTTCTTTATTAGGGTGAAACCGGCGTCAGTGGTAAAACGACCTTTAGTGAAACCGTACTGTTGTTCATGAACGATGGATTTTTTATTAAAGTGACGTAACATTTGATTGAGCGTCAACTTTTCAAACACCTTACAGAGAACTGGCAGAATTGACACGGGCCTATAATATGGTTGGGTTCTTTACTATCTTCCGATTTGAACAAATGAACTACTTTACCATTGCGCCCTATTTAGCTTTCATATTTAACACCAGTGTCGACCAAGGAGTCTTTCTGGATCTCATGAAATGTGTTTCATGAGATCCAGAAAGACTCCTTGGTCGACACTGGTGTTAAATATGAAAGCTAAATAGGGCGCAATGGTTTCGACGACAGATCCACAGACTTTTGCAGACATGCCCCATAGATCTTCTGTTGATTTAATTTTAAGATCTTTAAAAGTTTTTATAACAGCCTGGGGGTTTGTACACACAATCTTGCTGTACATCGCACTTGCCTCCACAGAGTAGGCAACTCGTTCATGGGTCAATGTATACGCTTTTACAACAAACTTCCTACTGACATTCGGAACTTACCCATTAAACGATTTAAAATCTGTATTAAAACCAAACTTTGTAAAAAAAGGGTACGCACGGCTACAGATCAAGCTATACATTTCCAGTATAAGCTGATCTCGCATTTTATAGGATTTCCTTACAATGTGAAGTCAGCGTAAACTGGAAACGTATAGCTTGATGTGTAGCCGTGTGTACTATAAAATTTCTGATTATTTAGAGGACAAAAAAGCTTGGGATTGAGCTGCTCACTCTGCTAGCCTTGTGATAAAACTGAAAAACTTTGACATTTTAATTATTTTGCATGATTTTATATACATCAAATTGACATTGCAGAATATTGTATACAATTTTACATGAATGTTTACTTTGAAAAGTATTATATTTACTGCTTTAATTTATTGTGATTGTGAGAACTATGTGGGTCATTTTTCTTTTTCTTTAAATATTTTCCTTTTCTTTTCTTTTTCTCAGTTAAGTTTTAATGATGGTCTGGCATTTTGAGCGCTTTATGCGGCCTACCCAAATGTCCTTTCTTTGGTATTGATCGTCGAGTCGTTGAGCTCCTTAAGTTTTGAGTTGAGCTGCACGATTACTGACAAATGCTTACATTGATTGGACAGGTCCGCTCAAATTTGTGTGGTTCTATCCTCAAAAGACCATTTCAGACACGTATCTACATGGTCCTCACATGATCTGACCAAGATTATGTCTGGACTTTAAAAGAGACTTTGACCCCTGAATTTGTTTCGCCATTTCTTCTCAGTGGTAGTCAGATAGGAAATGTCGGCTACATCTAGATTATAATTTTATTATGTGACGTGTAAAAGTGATTTTAATATCCTATTTACAGAATAAACGATTTCATTTCATTTCATATCATACCTTTACATTCTTTCTAAGTAAGGCAGCAGAAAGCGTGGGTGAGGCACCTAAAGTTTCGGTAGTTTTAAGGGGAATATTAGCAAACAAGTTTTCAAATTCCTGAGCTACTTCTACCTCTGATGTGATGGGCCCATGTGCAAGTCTCTAAATTATATTCAGTATTACGCTGGTTTTTCCTACCTAATTCATTATTTATTATTTTCCAGATAGTTTTTATTGTATCATCAGCTGATTTTATTTTATTGCTAATATAAACAGGTTTAGCTATTTTGCACACACTTTTAAAAGTTTTAGAATATTTTGCAACATATTGATGAAAGCTTGTACGAGTATTATTCATATGTTGCTTTAGGCCATAAAGTTCAAAAAGATTTTCCCTGCTTTTACGAATACCTGGAGTCGCCCAATCACTAAATACGAACTTTGAGTAAATACTTTTAGTCTTCAGTGGTAAAGTGTCATTAAATTGCGTGTTTAATAGTGAAAAGAACTCGACGTAGAACTCATGGGTCACAAATATTATTAAATTAAGTTAGAATTTATTAGATTAACTAATTAATAAAAATTTATCCATCACCGAATGCAGTTGGGCATTTGCAATTTTATGGTATACTTATAATTATAACTGTTAACGAAGGTATAAACTGGAATAAAAAGGCTTTCAAAATAATTAAGAGTTGTCTTTGAAGATTTTTTTTAAGTATTAAATTATGTTCAATTATGTTTTGAGTTCCATCACCTTATGTGTGCAAAGACTTGAAAATATTATACTGTTTTTGTTTTGGAAAAAATATTTACGGTTTAAGAGATACACTGCTTTAAAAACCATATTTTTGATAATTTTTAGAAATCTCCGGCTTAAACAGTAGTTTAAAAAAAAAACCGGTCAAGAGCGAGTCGGACTCGCACACCGAGGGTTCTGTACGTATATATAAGATGTTGATGATTTCTGAAAAACTGTGCTATTTAGAGACATCTTTTTATTTTTCCTGTAATCTTTACATAAACTTCTATCACTTTATCACAATAATTTCAGATTTTTATCTATGCAAACTTCGGAAGTAAGGGGTATTTTTTTTTTAAATTTTCATCAAAAGTCGGAAACTATGCTGCCTAAAAAAGAAAAAAAAATGTTTGAGAATGTGCAAATAACAGTGTTCTTTCATATGATACCCCACATGCCCTATTAGCCCCACTTCAAATATTTAAGATCCCCTTTCAGTCCCTTTTGCAAAAAAGGGATATTTTTTAAATTTCTTTCTTGTTTGCAAAATAGTTGGGCAAACGTCATCTAAAACTATTCTAAATTTCAAGTTGATAGTATTAGTAGTTCTTGAGATATCCAGGTGTCCAGGTACAGACAGACAGACAGACTTAGTCTCACCATAAGGGTTCCTTTTTACCATTTTGGTACGGAACCCTAAAAACAAAAAAATGTCACACTTTATAATTTACTTAGGTTAGTATTCGTGCCAAGTTTCAGGTTTCTCAAGGAATAAGATTTATTCCCCTTTTTCACCCCTTAAATGTCGAATTTCGAAGAATTCTTTCTTAGCGGATGCCTTCCTATAGTGTCCAACCATAAGCCGAAATATTAGACTTTCATTAAAAATAAAATTGTATCCCCTTTTTCACCTCTTAAGGGTTGAAATTCTAACAACACCGTTGCATTAGCTGCCAACCATAACCATAGATAATATATTTAGTGTTTTTTACTTCGAAAATTAAGGACTTTGATACACAACTTAATCCCCCTTTTGAACCCTTCGGGGGTGGAATTATCAAAAACGCTGAGACACGTATAAATTAATTTTCAATCGTCAGCCTATACACCAAATTTGAAGATCCTAACTTCAAAACTGACGGACTTTCATATAAACTTCCATCCCCTATTTCACCCTCTTAGGGGTGGAATTTCAAAAAACCCTTTCTTAGTGGATACCTACTCTTCACAAAGAACACACCCTCCAAATTTCATGTCTCTAGGACCAGCGGTTTAGGCTGTGCGTTGATATATCAGTCAGTCAGTCAGTCAGTCAGTCAGGACTTTGAATTTTATATATATAGATAAAAATCGGTCTAAATACACACAAATGCACATTTCCTCCTTTTTAGGGTTCCGTAGCTCAAAAGGAAAAAAGGAACCCTTATAGGATCACTCGTGTGTCTATCTGTCTGTCTGTCTGTCCGTCTGTCAAAGCTGATTTGCTCCGAATCTACTGGACCGATTAAGTTGAAATTTAGTACACATATGAACTTTTGTGACCCAAACACGGACGTGATACATAAATAAATAAATTTTGAATATGGAGGTCACTTTTGGGGGGCAAATTACCCGGGCGTCGGGAGTCACAAGCTGATTTCCGGCCACCGTAGGCGCGGGCCTGCGGACGGTGAGCGATGGGTAGCTCGCCGTCCGATAAGGACCAGGCCCGGGTCGACGGCGCGTTGTGTTTCACGCGCGCCTCAAAGAGATGTCAGCACCAACTGACGGGGTCCGTTAGGGCCAATGCCTGCCGGGGTTGCGAGTTTGTCCGAAAGGGATATCGTGGCCCCGGCACACAGGCAACGGAAGGAACACGGGTGGGTTTTAGTCAGTAAAAGTCTGACACGCCCTCCCGCTCAGCCCAGAGCGGGAGAAGTTATTTGATAATTTTCCACCCAAAAAAAAAAAAGGGGGCAAATTAGAAAATTAAAAATAATTGTTTTGCTGACTGTACCGTGTGACATATTAAATGAAAGGGCTTGTTTTAAGGATTTTTTTTTTATAATTTTAAAATACATACTATTGAAATTATTTAAGAAAATAGATGAAAAATGACCATTCCCTTATCTCCGAAACTACTGAGCCTAAAATTTTGATAAAAATACAGAAAATAGTTCTTTACTTATAGATGGAAAACCTATAAGAAGTCTGTGATCTTAAAATAACATGGTAAATCACTCAATATTGTGCGTACAAACTTACATTTGCAGTTGGAATGTATGTGGATCATGTTTTTTCAACTACAATGTTAAGTTTGTTCTTGGGATAAATTCATCCCAACTACGGAACCCTTCATTGGGCGTGGTCCGACACGCACTTGGCCGGTTTTTGAATTAGGTTAAAAAAACAAACAATTTAATTGCACCATTTATTTGTGTCATGCATATTTAGGGGCATGATTATGTTCATTATTGACTTTGACGATCATATTATCAACAGTGAATATTACTGCTCGGCACGGGATCCTGCTTTGATAATTCGAGCAATGCCAACGAGTTTTAACTCCTGAGTCCAAATGGCGTGTGAATGTATACCCGTACAAAATGATTATACGGGCCCCTCTCTTTGATGTTGTGAAGACCGCGTTAGCTGAAAGAATAATATTTTTGAAGTGAAAACTTGGCGCGTTGAGCACTTTTGGGTGAACAAAAATCATGGAACTTGCGACATCGTCACCGAACGCTTTCCATGAGTTATATATATACTGTTTTCACTTCTATGGGCAGTCCCCAAAGACTGCCCCGCATGTTTTTTTTTACATGTCGCTACTTTTATGCTGGTAGCACACCTCCGCCGCGAAACCATAGCTGCGAAACCGCAGTTGTTCAATTGTACTGGTACGCGTCATGTTCCGCTACTCGAATCGGATGCGAGTAGCGGAACATGACGCGTCAGTACAATTGAACTACTGCGGTTTCGCTGCTATGGTTTCGCGGCGGAGATGTGCTATTGAAGTTATTTTCCAATGAAATCCCTGAAAAAGACCCAGTATTTAGGAAGACAACTACAGACTAAATTCATTTGCAAACGCACACTATGCAGCTAAGCTTATAATAAGTTGGGAGATTTAAAGGCTCCTTTTCATTGGGTGTGAGTCTCCGTACGCTTTTTACCGACCGATGAATTTCATTGGTCACTACGCCTGCTAGAGGGATTCCCTGCAGACGGTGTACCGACCGCGTTATCGACTTAGGACTTTCATTAGTAATTTCCCCGGCTGTGGGGAGTCCCGGCATGCTGTATATCGAGTTATCGACTAATGAAAATGAGCCATCAACCTCCTTCCCCTCCGTTTACACACACTTATCACACCCACAATCCTACATCACAAAACACACACACTAACACTTCACACACTTAGTATAAGTTAGCATACGATATTGCACGTTATATTCCTAAGCAGTCTCAATTAAAATTGTTGTACTCCTTCTGTGGGCACCTGGACTGGTCGACTTTAATGGATACATATTACCATGTAACCTAGCTAGGACGCCAAATCCAATCCTTTTTTTTTGTTGTCTTTTTTAACAAAAGGGGCTTTTTATCCATACGGATATGCCAACCCCATTGTACCTTATCAACTATTGAACATGAATTAAATAAAGTAACAATAACTATAACGATATAATACTGTAACTGAAATTGAATCACCGACTAGGCATCAGATTCACCGTCCAGGCCACACAAGCTAGTAGGGCTAATTCAAAACATTTTAGCGAACCCTAGTTCGCTAAAATGTTTTGAATTAGCCCTGCGTCCAAGATGTTCAATTTAAATTCTCTGGAGCATGGATTCCCATTAATTCTTGCTCAATTCTGTAATGTGTTACTCTCTTTACGACAAATCCCTAATTTGTAAAATTTTATTTATTGTAACAGACTGTACCCGTATGAAATAAATATATTATTAAAATTATTAAAAAGAACTGTACCATTTTTGAAGTCGGTTAAAAAGACAAACAATGATATTTATCCATTTATCTGTATCATGCAAATTTAGGGGCATGATTATGCTCATTATTGACTTTGATGATCATGTCTTCAACAGTAAATATCACTGCTCTGCACCTGCTTTTATAATTTGAGCAATGCCAACGAGTTTTAACTCCTGAGTCCAAATGGCGTGTGAATGTATACCCGTACAAAATGATTATACGGGCCCCTCTCGTTGATGTTGTGAAGACCGCGTTAGCTGAAAGAGTTTTTTTTTTAGATGTCGCTAGTTATTATGTTTGCGAAGTTATTTTCCAATGAAATCCCTGAAAAAGGCCCCGTAATTTGCAAACGCACACTATGCAGTTAAGCATATATAAATTGGGAGATACACCGCTGACAAAAACGCTTGGCTCAATGCTGGTCTTTCTCCACAGCCACAAGGGCGCATACACTAATTGATTGGCATTTGACAATTCTGTTGGAGCTGCTGAAGATTGTAAGACTATCTTTGCATTGCAAATATTCAATCTATTAGTACACCGTACAGGTATAAAAATAAATTGTATGCTATGTATACAATTTATTTTACCACAACAAAGTAAAAATGCTGTCCCAAAACAGCTAACTATACACCCTATGACCAAAACAAGGTAGTCTACATAAGCCTCACAAATATGTATACAGTAATCATTCAATGACTAGGTAAATAAATCTTAAAGTTCTTTCAATTCAAAAGTTCATCTTCGACACTGAATATGTGTTTACTTCACAATCGTAGTGACTCCTCTAACACTCCGTAACTAAATTCAAGGCTCATTTTCATTGGTCGATAGGACTCATATGCGGGGTGCGGGAGATTTCTGTAACGCATCCTATAGGGCCCGCATGCACGAACGGTTTTTATATGTCAATAGGGAACGATTGCGGTATATGGAGAAACTGCACTGCACATGGGGCAGTTGCTTTGAAGGCTCATTTGCATTGTGTGTGAGTCTCCGCACGCATTTTACCGACCGATTGATTTCATTGGTCGCTACGCCTGCTAGGGGGATTCCCCGCAGACGGTGTACCGACCACGTTATCGACTAATGCTTTTCATTAGTAATTTCCCCGACTACGGGGAGTCCAGTCATCGATTAATGAAAATTAACCATCAACCTCCTTCCCCTCCGTTTACTCACTTATCACATCTACAATCCTACATCACAAAACACACACTAACACTTCACACACTTAGTGTAAGTTAGCATACGATATTGCACCTTATATTCCTAAGCAGTCTCAATTAAATTTTTTGTACTCCTTCTGTGGGCACCTGGACTGGTGGACTTTAATAGGTACTTCAATTCTATATTTTTTTATTCTTTATTATCAAAAGGGGCTTTTTATCTATACGGATATGCAAACCCCATTGTACCTTATTAACTGTTGAACATGAATTAAATTAAAGTAACAATAACGATATACTACTGTAACTGAAATTGAATCACCGACTAGGCATCATCTTCACCGTCCAGGCCACACAAGCTAGTAGGGCTAATTCAAAACATTTTAGCGAACCCTAGTTCGCTAAAATGTTTTGAATTAGCCCTACGTCCAAGATGTTCAATTTAAATTCTCTGATCATTTTCATTCTTGCTCAATTCTGTAAGTTGTTACTCTCTTTACGTTATATCCCTAATTTGTAAAATTGTATTTATTGTAACAGACTGTATACACTGTACTTATAAAATAAATATATTATTATAAAAACCTGTACCATTTTTGAAGTCGGTTTTTTAACCGACTTCAAAAATGGTACAGACACCGGATGGCGTTTTAGACAAACAATGATATTTATGTTAAGTTATGGAAGAGCGGAGTCTCCTAACACAGGCATATCTGCTTAAAAGGAGGCTTCAATCACTAGTTGGTAAGGTTTACTTGTAAAAATAATAAACCATTTTTTCATTTTTATATTTAACCATTTATTGGTATCATGCATATTTAGGGGCATGATTATGTTCATTATTGACTTTGATGATCATATTGTTTTCAACAGTAAATATCACTGCTCTGCACCTGCTTTTATAATTTGAGCAATACCAACGCGTCTTGATCCCCGAATCCAAATGGCGTGAGAATTTATGCCCATACAAAATGATTAAACGGGCCCCTCTCTTCGATGTTGTGAATACCGCATTTGCTGAAATAATAACCAAAACTTATTAATCCGTGCTTGAATTTTGAGAAAAGAGATTGAAGTTGGCTGTGCAATATCTACTTGATTCACAAGTAAATACGTACATTGAAAAAATCTCAGTGAAAAACAATTTAATTTAACCATTTATTTGTGCATTTGGTATCATGCATATTTGGTAGAGATAAACTACAATAACATGGCTCGCCCCTCCAAATTACTGTTTCAATGCGTGTAGTCACATCCTTACGAAAGGGTTTGTATGTAGTTGTAAGTACTCGTAATATCTCACTTATTACCAGATTTGTTGGTCAACTAATCAAAACTAGCCGATCGCACAAGACAACGCACGTGTCGTTTTCATAGAGTACGTCAGTGCAGCGCCATACTAATAATAATGAGCGATTAATGATGCCACTAGTCGAGCAACATATCCGTGATTTGTTTTTGTTCGACGGTCGTCTCATTACGCACACATGCGTACAAATACTTTCAAACGTTTTTTATTTTGAAGGGGCGTGCCATATGATCGTAGTTAATCTCTAGCATGATTATGTTCATTATTGACTTTGACAACTAAAATAATTTAAAAACATCAATATAGCTTTGACTGCCTCGTTGGTCTAGTCGTCGCAAATGCTACTTCCGAGCATAAGGTCCTGGATTTGGTTCCCGGTTCGGGCAAAGTGTTATTGGGTTTCCCCATCTGGAATTTCTCAGTAGCAGCTTGGAGTCTGAATTTGTGCCCGTTTGATGGCAATAGGCTCATTCCTTATACTTGGGACTTGAACATAACTGGCGAAATGTGGGTGTACTAAACTCCGGGGAATACCGGATTGATGTTATGTTAAGTTATCAATACCTATAGCTCTCGAAATTATATTTGATAAAAAAAGACTAATTTGTGAAAATAATTATGATGTTTTGTAGCAATGATTATATCGAGAGCTATAATTATATCTACAGAGAGTTATTTTATCACAATAACCTATTAATGAATTTTGATCAACATACAACGTAAAACAGTGAATGTGGATAGCTATAACCACTCTATTTGTCACAAAACACTTGCACGGAAATGTTAGTTCAACAAGCTAACTTTGTCATTTACAACCACAGATTTCATATTTCCACAGCCTGATAAAACACAGATACATTTTTTTTTATAGCTTGCTTGATACAAGGGCTTTTCGCTTCCATATGCCAGACACACGCAGCTGCGTTAAAAAAAAATCAAATAAATGATATTTTGAGCGCTATTTTCAAAGCCCAAATTCGGACTTGGACGTATGAGTGAATAAGAGTAGGGGAAGGCCGAAGAAACGTAGATCTAGGAAGGGGGTGACTACCGAGATGACGACAAATAAAGAAATATGGAAGGAAATGATATGTTGCACGGATCCCATATAAATTGTTACAAGGGCAGGAGAATCATTCTCAATCATGAAGATACAACGTAAAACAGTGCCACAATTAGCAAAAAACTTAAGAAATGTTGAATTTTGCGGGCTACTTTGAAGATCACTTTGGCCGTAATTGAAACTTGTAAAAAGAAGCTTGAAAGTAGAATGAATGCTGTGGATATGCGTTCCTTGCGAAGCATGTCATTGAGTAACTGTAAATAATAGATTGAAAAATTATGTGATAAAGCAACGGTTTAAGACTGAGATATATGCCAGTGACCTTGAGTGGTTCGCTTGCGTGTTCTGTACTGAGCTCACGCAACGCGTCGTACGTTCAGCCAGTAATACGTCCATCAAGGAGCGCTGTCCCCAATTTGATGCGTTATTAATTTATCATACACAAAACAAAAGGTATTTTAATAAAACGCGTATACTAGATTAATAATTAAATTATCTTTAAATTGGTGATGGTTTCAGAAAAATACGCTTGATAGATTTTGCGGCATTCTCAGTTTTTAATCAGGGTTAGACATAACTTTACAAATTAATTTGACTATGTAATATAAATATAAACTGAAATATTGACATATTAAGTTATTGAGAAAATGCTCTAATTTAACATATTTTTTTTTCAAATCATTAACACTAATCGTTTAGACGTGATCTTCAGTATAAAATCATTAAAAGTCGGTTACCGTCGCCTTAAAAGAAGATGTAGTGACAAAAAGAAGATGTAGTGACAAAAATGGAAAAAAGTATGTTTAGATGGTTTGGTCATGTTGAGAGGAAAAGGAATTTACAAGGCAGATGTGAGTGCAAACGCCGGTAGGGGACGCCCTAGGAGGACATATAGTGACCTCATTGGTGATGTTCTTCAGAAAGGTCAGGTGCGTAGTACTCCTCACAACTGGCGTGCGAGTATGACCAGTTGTATGAACGTAAATGAAGCAAAAGAGGTATGTAAGGAGCATAGCAGGTGGCGTTCTACAGTTTCTGCCTACCCCCATGGGAAGAAAGCGTGAGTTTATGTATGTATGTATGAAACTGGGAAGAAATGTAAAAAGAGGTTCAAGTTCTTTGTCCAATACTTACTCAATTCACCCAGTAGGTACCTACCGCAATAAAGGTTAAATAATGAAACATAAAAATTTACCAAATTTTTATTTCCAATCCATACTTAACACTACTAACATGTAGAAATAAAATTACTTAGTAACCGACCTACTGTTTATTTCAATTTGATCGAATAAAGGCTGTACAGACTGGGGCAATATCACGGGCGCGACAAGGGTTGCGCTGCCTGTCGAGCCCGCGATATCGCACCAGTCTCTACGAGCCTTTACAAAAATGAGGGTTATCTAATTTAGACCTCCTTAATAAAAGTTATACACGTTTAAAAAAAACCGTCTCTGTCGTGACCTATTAAATGGCTGATTTACATTGCTAGATATGCAGCGTTTAATTCAAGTAGCAAGTTATGTGTCCAAACGTCAGTCCCAAAGAGATTTAAGATACTTACTATAGAGAGGCTATGCGAAGAAACGTGATAGAAAAACTGTGATGCCATTTCTCAATGACGCCATCTAAATAAACCGAAGTTAGGTCCAGTCGTTTTACCATAACGAGATTTGCAATATCATAATGCGCAACTCGGCATATTTTCTTAGAAAATATTTTTCTTTTGTGGACACGAATGCGACTTGACATGCAGGGGTACCACACTAGACTGAGCGACTTTTGCCCACTAGGACAAATCTATCGGATTACGATTTTGTTCCCTACGTCCCGTCCATTGTTAAGAGGCCGGCGTTTGCGTTTATTCAGATTATTAATGGATGCATAATTCAAACAAACGTAATACCAAAATAATTTGTAAATCAAACATATTCTTAAGGTAGTGTGTATTTATTTCGATTGGATTACAGAATATCTATGTTCCCAAATATATATTTTGAAAGGACAATGATAGAAAAACGAGAAATGAGGAATTTAAATTTTCTATAGAAAACATTATTTTGTCTTAACTCTTGTTTAAATTAGTTTTCATTCAAAATATATAATTGGGAACCTAGATATTCTGTATTCCAAACGGAATAAAGACACACTCCCTTAAGAATATGTTTGATTAACAAATTATTTTGATAGGTATTACGTTTGTATGAACTACGCATCCATTAATAATCTGAATAAACGCTTTTTGATTTTTTTTTTCTTCTTAAGTAAATAATTGAATGACATTGGTCAGTCCAAAAGTGTCAGATTTTCATTGTGTAGTGTCAAGTATAGACGTCAGTGGTCGCATGTAGTACTGCTGAGCATGAGGTCCTGGGTTTGATTCCCGGGTCGGGCAAAGTGTTATTGGGTTTTTCCATCAGGAATTTCTCAGTAGCAGCCCTGAGTCTGAATTTATGCCCGTTTCATGGCAATAGGCTCGCCCCTAGTAGCTGGGACTTAAACATAATTGTTGAAATGTGGGTGTACTATAGGTACACCACTGCCCACCCATTCGGGGAAACAAGGCGTGATTTAATGCTATGTTATGTCAGTTCAAAAGTGACAGATTTTCATTGTGAAATGTCAATTATAGACGTTATGGGACATAACTCTCTCCTTAACTAATGCAAATGTAAATCAACCTTTAGAGCACAAGATAACATGAACTTGTTAAGGCTCGTACAGACTGATGCGATATCACGGGCGCGACGCGACACTAGTAGCACAATTTCTATGTCGCTGCCTGTCGCGCAAGCGATATCGCGTGAGTCTGTAAGAGCCTTTGATCATTAAAACAATCGACGCGCGCAGTCGCATCTTGCATTACCGAGATCGCCTCAATGTGGACAGAGACATATCTACACTGGTTTAGTCCATGTTCAACCACCTCAATCTTTACCCCTGACCATGTTGAACCCCTAAATGTTTCCATGTACTTTGGACCATGGACTTTTATTTTTGAATGTCTTTAATCCACGTTCAACCCTCAATGGACAGTAAAACACAAAAGTTCTTCTCATCTACCCTACATTTATTGCTATTAGCTACAGCTTATTTTTGGAATGTAATGTGCTGCTGGTTCATGAGATAGGCATAGACGGGTAGTGTTGTCAGCAGCCTAGCACGTATTGTAGTGAAAAATTTAAAAAGAATATTATTCGTACAATATCTCAAAGGAGAAATAACACGAGAAGATTTGGTGTAGATTCTTTTTATTTAGATTTCCTCTTCAATATGTTTTGCGAAAAAGAGCATATTTGAAAAAAATATGTCTGTTTTAAATCTGCTGGATTAAAAAGATAGTTTAAAGGGGTGTGTAACGGTTGATATAATAACAAAAAATCTAACGTTCACTTGACCTAATTTCAGTTAATATACTTTTGTTTAATATAACGATCAGTTGAGATAATGAATTGTTGATATAATTTCATTTTATCTAATTTCTTATGATATAATAAACATTTCCTATAATGCACATTTGACATAATATTCATGTAGTATATTATTCATTTACTATAATATTCATAATCTCTAATAACTTTTAATATAATTTAGAAAATCTGATACGATTTTAAACGCCTGCTAGTATGGTGCAAAAATGCATCGCATAAGCATACCGCTACAACAGCATAACGTTGTTTGATATAACCTTTATGTAATCGAAAATCATTAGGCCTATCGTTTAAAATATATAATATTGCGATTAATTTGATTGAGCGTGCTGCGGGAGCGGCGTGACAGAAACGAATCGCTGCAAAACCGACTCCACGTAGTCTTGTCTGCCCTACCCCTAGAGTGTTATTTAAAATCGCGTAGGTGCGTAGGGGCGAGGCGGCCCGCGAGCTAAGGAGCAGGTGGTTTCAACGCTTGCCGCCGCGGCTGAGGCTGGCCGGCTGCGCTGGCCAGCAAGCCGAAGCCACGGTGGTGAGCGTGAAACACATCTGTGACGATAAGCTTGCATGGGACCGCTGTAGCCCTGCAGCACCGGAACCGTGACAGAAAACATGCCTGCTGCATGTTGCAGGCTTGCTGCATGCTTGCTTGCTGCATGCTTGCTTGCTACATGCTTGCTTGCATGCTGCATGCTTGCTTGCATGTTTTATTATATTAGACTAATAAATTAGAGTTCTAGTTAGGTTAGAACTGTGACCATTAAACATGAAAATTAGGTCAAAAGAACATTAGGTCAAATGAATGTTATATAAAAAGAATATTATACATATTGAAAATTATATAAAATGAACGTTATACTACATGTTTTATATTAAATGAAAATTATATCATATAAAATATTAGGTCATATGAAATTAGGTTATATGATTTTATAGCATATGAAAATTATATTATATGAACGTTATTTCAAGTGAAATTAGAGTATTTGTTATTATATCATACATTACACACCCAGTTTAAAGGATGTTGCTAAGGTGTAAATTATAAAATATAAAAAAAGGACTACGTCTGCCAACAGCAGTTTGGCAGAACAAATATTTGCTGGTAAAAAAATATTTCTGAGAATAAACACTTTTTATTTTATCTTTTTCATTTTACTTTTTCAAACTCTGCACAACATCCTCGTATTGTGCAGAAATTGAAAATGTAAAATGAAAAAACTAAATAAAAAGTGTTTATTCGCAGAAATATTTGCCCTATATTTCTGAAGTTACTTTGAACTACAAATAAATGAGTTAAACGTTGACTTTGAATCAATTTACGTCGTACCCCGCTGTAGTGGCCCTATCGACCCAGACAGGTGCACGGAAGCCCATACAACCCAGGTAAGTAGCCCCAACCTTGGTTAAAAAAAAAAAAAAAATACAAGTTACAAGTTTTTATTTTACACTTCTTAGTAGGTCAGATTGTGATTTATCTAAGTTGCAATAACTTAATGTCAACTGCTCATCACCTTTTATAAAATATTGCTTTTTCCGATGCAGGGACGTTAATCGTTGAGGAGTTCTCTTAGTAACAACCTGGAGAACTGGAGCTGATGATGAAGTCACCGTCAGCTCTACTTCACCGTATGCATTGTGCTAAGCATAAATTGCTTAGCAACAAATACTTATCATGAAGAAGTTCTGGTGGCCATCTCTGGCCTTCCTCATCGGATCCACTTCACCAAATGATATTTTGTGAATGCAAATACCTGATTTCTTACAGAAAATACCAAAATCGCCATATGTATGTCTTTAATTCCATCATCAAAACAAGGTTTTGATAAAATAGGACCAACTTGGGAACAAACTTAATGTAATACCGTTTGAATCATCTCAATCGGTTGTAAAAATGATAATTCCCTAGCAGCTCATCATTCATCAATGTTTACCAAAATGCCATGTTTTTCTTTTACCCAACAGCTACAAATACCTGTAAAAGATTAATTGTAAAGAAAATAAATACACTTCTGCTCTCAGTATTACTTTAATGTCATTATTAGTTACCTAACAACAACGGGTTGAATATGGACTAAGAAAAGATGACCAATATATTGAAATCCATGTTCAACCCCTGGGGGGCTAAACATGGAATAGAAATTAAATAAATTGAAACAACAATGTCATCAATAAGTTTGTCAAAAATAAATACAATTGTAATACAGTCTAATATTCAGTACACTGACATACAGTGTCATTTAAAAAGTCATTCACAGAATAATAGCATTTTAGAATTAATAATGCTTTCAGTTTATTTTTAAAGTTTTGAATTGTGTCGTTTTTAATTAAGTTAGGTATTTTATTAACCCCTGGGGGGTTGAACATGAAAACATTTAGGGGTTCAACATGGTCAGGGGTAAAGATTGAGGTGGTTGAACATGGACTAAACCTCTACACTATTGTACGACAGAAGTATGATTATGAACGTTATGAGTTTTAACTATATGGTTTACGACGGTGAATATCTTAGCTTTGCACCCGCGTCTGTAGTGCGTGGCGCAGTACCATCGTGTTTTCTCCCCCGTGTCTCGATGGCGATAAAACATATATCCACCTAGTAGTAAAACTCGAGCCCCTCTCTTCGTTTCGCAGAAGACGCCTGTAAAGAACAAACAGGTTACAAGAATTGTTTAAAACTAATATGGTGCATTGGTAAACTTATACCCCCTTATTACAAAACAAGGTTTATCTTCAGACCCAGGTTTAAAACATGGAGCCATTATTGAATTTCGATCTTTATTCCGACTATGGTAAACTTCCTAAACACAAAACTGACAACTTAGTACCGAACTAAGTTTTCAGTTTTGTAATAAGAACGTTATTTCAATCAATGTTTCGTTCTTATTACAAAAACTGGCTCCATGGTTTAAGCCATGTCAAATACAAATCTTGTTTTATAATAAGGCGGTTAGGGCCTTATTACAAAACAAGGTTTATCTTCAGACCCAAGTTTAAACTATGGAGCCATTATTGAATTTCGAACTTTATTCCGTCTACGGTAAAGTTCCTAATACGAAACTGACAACTTAGTACCGAACTAAGTATTCAGTTTTGTCTAAAGAACGGCATTTCAATCAGAGTTACGTTCTCATTACAAAAACTAGCTCCATGGTTTAAGACATGTCAAAATATAAATCTTGTTTTGTAATAAGACGGTTAAAGTTATAGCTAATTCCGTAACATCTCGCTTTCATTTTGACAATATGACAAAATCCATTACTTCATTTCATGTTTGAAATATTGATCTGTTCGACCAGGGACTGCGGTCTCGACATAGATAGCAATCGCTTTATGACCTGAACTGACATGAATCCTAATGGGGTCTCTAAACGGTCCAAATTGCTTGACAAGATTGTGATTTTTTCGTGCTTGTTAAGTAATTTTGACCGTCTAGAAACCCCATTAGGATTTTGCGACCGAATTCGGTCGTAAAGCGATCGCTATGTATGTTGAGACTGCAGGGCCAGGTCTGTTGAATTGAAGTGTTACACTTAAAGCGATTGTCATTAAGAGTGTGTGACGTAATTAGGCTGCACGTAAAACACTTAATAAAAGTACACTTTGTAAACAAGCATATTACAAGTTAGACGATTATATCCAGGATAGGAATGCTTGGAAACGTGCTGGTCCAGCTCCATAGGACAATCAAGAGTCTAGACAAAATCAAACTGGTTGCTATTTTTTTAATTGTATAATTTGTTATTTTTATGACATTGATGTTATATTCTGTGATTACCTATACTCACACACTGACTTATTATTTTAATTTTTTTAGGAAAACATATACTTTTACAATGTTTGTAAATATGTGAGCACCATTTAACTATCTAATAATTAAGTTATTTTTCATTGCTTCATTTTTAATTATTTTTACCTATTATGGTATAGTAATTTTTTTCTAGGTGCATCGTCTTCACACATAATCATATAATTAATGTACTCAAACAAAATATTGTAAAACATTTTTAAAAGAGTAACGGTGGAGTTTGTTGCCCATTCTTCTCCATACGAAACTACCCTTTGGAACCGGGGCCACTAGAATCAATTCTATTTTTTTGTACATTTAGACGTTCAAAAGTGCCTCTTATGTGCCTATTTGAAATAAATAACTTGATTTGACTTTGGTATAAACGGGAATTTTATTAATATTATCCTAGACCTAGTTAGTAACTAATGAATGTTTTTAAATAATCCTCCATGTGTTCGTTTAATTTAATTTATTTTGATAACAAATCCGGAACTATACAATATATCTATAAAGGCTCCCGCAGACAGTCGCGACCCGACTCTAGTAGAATAATTTCTATGAAAACCTCATGGGAATTTTTCTACCAGAATCGCGTCGCATCGCCGCGTCGTGCCTGTCTGCGGGCGCTTTAATACATAAATTAAACAAAGGGTGATTGAAGCATCTGTCGCTCCGCCAACGAGGAAGCGACTAAGTAGCTATCATCAACCCTTTTTACTTATAATATTGTAGCGGCATCAACATCGTCACATGCCAACTACGCGTCACACTGACGTCACACAAAATCCTGCATCGCGCAAGCAGAATTTACCGCGCAACTAGCATATATACAAAATCCCGACAACTACTGTCGGGCAGTCACCCACCAGACACAACACCCGTCTGGTCGGAGGATCCTCCCTTTTCTATGGAGGATGAGTGAACTTTACACCCTGTTCCTCATGCCTCTAAACTGGTGACCCCGAGTATGAACGTCAGCGCAGCCTTCGTGCAGCTACTTCAGCGTGACGTCATCATCATCACTTCCTCAAGCTTTTGAGCGGCGGCACACAGCCAGCCAGCACCCACGGTTTCAACGGATATCCTGACCACCAGCATGCAGCGGACGCGCATTCCTAGTCATCACCCACAGCCTCATTAGCAACCTTGGCACAGCACTCTGCACTTTCGGCTGGTCCACAAGCAGAGAACATGTAACCTCTCCTGGTCGATGCCAGCAGTCAGACTCAACCCGGCGCTGTACCACATACTGGAGCTAATGCAGCGTCACCCCGACTCACTGAGGAATCACCGCAGACAGTTCCGACTCACCGAGAACTATGCGGCACCCGGTTCCGACACACTGGAACCCTCCACTGGCACTGGCAACTATCGCAAGATACACGACTCAGCCCACTATCGACCTCCGGTCTCCGGAGGGGAGTGATGTAGCGGCATCAACATCACCACATGCGAACTACGCGTCACACTGACGTCACGCAAAATCCTCCATCGCGCAAGCAAAGTTTACCGCGCAACTAGCATATATTCAAAACCCCGACAGGAACTGTCGGGCAGTTGCCCACCAGACACAACACCCGTCTCGTCGGAGGCTCCTCCCTTTTCTATAGAGGATGAGTGAACTTTACACCCTGTTAATATATATATAATTTGTACAGTTATTTTATACTAAATCGTGTTTGGCACTCAATGCAAAATGAGTAGGTAAACTCGAAATATCAATGTCATCCATTTCTCGACTCTATTTCAGGGACGCAAATTGCGCTGGGTTCCGCTTGTCTGGCCTCAACCTAACTTGATTTACATGTGCTTTTTTTTTAAATAAATGTATCTAATATTAATTTTAATTTAAAAGTAACAGTATTCGTTCATATTTTCGACTGGCGAATGGTTATGGAAATTCTTGCGTTTGATGATCGTGTCATCATCGAGGGTGAAGAGGATAGCTCTGCATCCCTTATTGACGTGTGTGGAACACTGCCATCTTGTTTTACCGTTCTTTGAGTAATGCTGACTGAATCGATAACCTGATATACGAAGAATTCGCCCTCCTCGGGAGGACATCGTGAACATTGGCCCTGAAAACGAGGCAAAATAAGTAAACTCAATTCAACTTATATTTCATAAATCAATTTTAGTGTTTCACTCGTCTGGCTTCAACCTTAGTAATATAATATAATATTGAGTAAAGGTACCTACTAAGACAAACGTGGTATTTCAAACATATTTATTGTTAGTTCCAACAGTCCTTTAAATTTGTCGAATGGTTATGCAAATCTTTGTAATTAATGATCGTGTCATCATCCAGGGTGAAGAGGATAGCTTTGCACCCTTTATTGACGTGGCTACACCGCCATCTTGTTTTACCGTTCCTTGAGTAATGTTGCCCGAATCGATGACCTGAGAAACTGAGTTTTCGCCCCCCTCTGGACGACATCGCGAACATTGGCCCTGGAAATGATGGAAAATGAGTGACTCAACTCAACGTGTGCTTTAAAATGTAATATTGGGGCACGAGGCCCTATTTAGTACCAAATAGGGGCGCGTAGGTACTTCAACTTTGATGGCGTTTATCTCAGCCAAATGATGTGATAAATAAAAGTAGTTATAAAAAGGGACTTTAAATCAATGCAATTAAAACACAATCTCCATATTACAAAACAAGGTTTATCTTCAGACCCAGGTTTAAAACATGGAGCCATTATTGAATTTCGAACCTTATTCCGACTAGTTTAAAGTTCCTAAACACAAAACTGACAACTTAGTACCGAACTAAGTTTTCAGTTTTCTAAAAAGAACGGTATTTCAATCACTGTTACGTTCTTATTACAAAAACTGGCTCCATGGTTTAGGCCATGTCAAATATAAATCTTGTTTTGTAATAAGGCGGAATAAGTTTGCACACTTAAATTTTTATATTACTTGATAAACAAAATACATTAATGGCTATTTTAGAAGTTGTAATAATAGTGAGAAGTTTTGACAGGCGAATGGTTATGCCAATTCTTGTTATGGACGATCGTATTATCGTCAAGGGTGAAGACGATGGCCTTGCATCCTTTATTCATGTGGGTCGAGCACTGCCATCTGGTTTTACCGTTCCTTGAGTAGTGCATTCTGAGTCTGTGGCCCGACAATCGAAGAATACGACCCCCTCGAGCGGACGTGGTGAAAATTGGTCCTGAAAACGATACAAAATTAGCAACCTCAAATTCAAGTGTCCTAAGTTTCTTTTGCTGGACTCAATTTCAGTGACCCATATTACGCTGAGTTACACACGTCAATTTATAAATACGAGTATGTGCTTTAAAGATAATATTAGCATTAGTGCACGCGTCCCTATTTGGTACGCTAGTGCTCGCCCAACGCGAGCACTAGCACCAAATAGGGGCGCGTACGTACCTGCACTTTGACGGTGTCTATCTCAGTCAAATGATGTGATAAACAAAAGTAATTGTAATTACTTATAAAAAAGGACTTTACATCAATGAAATTACAACACAATCAGTATGCACACAACTATATTTAATATTTCATCGTAAAAATGACCTTAAACTTTAGAAGTTACACTAGTAGGAAGTTTTTATGTCTCAATAACATGAAATTGTTTATTTTGTAAATATGATAACGGAATCACTTTTACGTCTTATAAAAAAAAATAAGCTAGATGGAGTCAACATTTCCTACCCCTAAGAAGAAATGGCGAAACAAACGTATTTATTTTAGACTCGAAATGTCAAAATGTTCTTAACTAACTCTTCAGACCTTTGTATCCTGCTTATGCGTATGAAGTTTCATTAAAATCGGTTCAGTCATTTCGAAAAACAAGGGCTTGAAAGTTTGTATGAAATGCCGTACGTCGTAAACGCCCTTAATTAATGGTAATTTGTCAGTAATACGCAAATGTTTGCTTTTGACGATGATATCATCGTAAAGGTACATTATTAACTATTTTAGAAGTAACAATAGTAAGAAGTTTAGATATCTCAAAAATCGTCCAAATTGTTTACAGGAAAATGGGTATGCGAATTCTTGTTATAGACGATCGTATCGTCGTCAAGGGTGAAGATGATGGCCTTGCATCCTTTATTCATATGGGTCGAGCACTGCCATCTTGTTTTACCGTGCCTTGAGTACTGCTGTCTGTATCTGTGACCTGACAATCGAAGAATCCGACCCCTTCGGGAGGACGTTGTGAACGTTGGCACTGAAAACGACGCAAAATTAGCTAACTTCAAATTCAAGGGTTTTACATTTCTCGACGCAAATTGCGCTGTGTTTCGCCCGTCTGGCCTGAACCTAACGTGATTTATATGTGCCGTAAAGGTGAAATTACAGTAACAAGTCGTTTTTTTCGCTATTCATATTTTAAAATTGTCAATACAAAATTAAATTAAATTTAACTACTTTAGAAGTAACAATAGTAAGAAGTTTCGATATCTCAAAAATCGTCCAAATTGTTTACAGGAAAATGGTTATGCGAATTCTTGTTATAGACGATCGTATCGTCGTCAAGGGTGAAGATGATGGCCTTGCATCCTTTATTCATATGGGTCGAGCACTGCCATCTTGTTTTACCGTGCCTTGAGTACTGCTGTCTGTATCTGTGACCTGAGAATCGAAGAATTCGACCCCCTCGGGAGGACGTTGTGAACGTTGGCACTGAAAACGACGCAAAATTAGCTAACTTCAAATTCAAGGGTTTTACATTTCTCGACGCAAATTGCGCTGTGTTTCGCCCGTATGGCCTGAACCTAACGTGATTTATATGTGCCGTAAAGGTGAAATTACAGTAACAAGTCGTTTTTTTCGCTATTCATATGTTCAAATTGTCAATACAAAATTAAATTAAATTTAACTACTTTAGAAGTAACAATAGTAAGAAGTTTCGATATCTCAAAAATCGTCCAAATTGTTTACAGGAAAATGGTTATGCGAATTCTTGTTATAGACGATCGTATCGTCGTCAAGGGTGAAGATGATGGCCTTGCATCCTTTATTCATATGGGTCGAGCACTGCCATCTTGTTTTACCGTGCCTTGAGTACTGCTGTCTGTATCTGTGACCTGACAATCGAAGAATCCGACCCCCTCGGGAGGACGTTGTGAACGTTGGCACTGAAAACGACGCAAAATTAGCTAACTTCAAATTCGAGGGTTTTACATTTCTCGACGCAAATTGCGCTGTGTTTCGCCCGTCTGGCCTGAACCTGACGTGATTTATATGTGCCGTAAAGTAGTCGTTTTTTTTCGCAATTAATATTTTCAAATTGTCAATACGAAATTAAAGTCATATAAAATAAAATGCGTATATTTATTCAACAAAACATAGGGTGTATTTTATTATAAGATTTTTTTAAAGTCAGCACATCAGGTTAAGTATACCAAACTGTCAAATTTCTCCAAATGATAGTAAACCTTAGAATGTTGAAGGTTAAGTTCAAAATCGAATGAGAAAATTTGACAGTTTGTGGTAACTTGATATGCTGGCGACTTTACCTTCCTGCTGTAATTATTCTTATAAATATTATTTCTTCTCCCTTTAATCAATTCAAAGCAAAGACCAAAAAGAAGATCGCTTTTAGCGATAAGACCGCCCATTGTGCCACCCTTTGTAAAATGTCTACATTTATATTTGTAATTCATAATTATTGTACCTATATGTACATGTATTTATACAGTATTCTATCCTGTTATATATTTTAATAATTATTATTAACAAAAAACCGTCCAAGTGCGTTTCGGATCAGGCAAAATAAAGGGTTCCATAGTTGGGATGAATTTATTCCAAGAACAAACTTAACATTGTAGTTGATAAACATGTTCTCCGATACATTCCAACTGCAAATGTAGTTTTTACGCACAATATTGGGAGATTTACACTGTTATTTTAATAAAACTGTTCCATCATAAATCCGGAGGTGGATGATTATGTTGTTCCCATCCTTTTCCTTTTAAAACTTCATAATCTCCAAAGTTATTCGTAAAAATGGATGCTTTACATCTTCGGTTTAGACATCTCCATCTGATGGTCAGTCTGTTCTTCCGGTGTACATTGTACCTGTGACCTCACAATGTCAACAGAAGACCCCCTTGCTTTGAGAGAAACACTGAAGAATCTGGGGAAAATGCAAATATAAAATACCCATTTTTTAAATACATTTATTAAAAAAACACATCTTTTTGTCCACAGTAGGTGTTAGTAGTCTATGTTAGTCCTAAAGTAAATAAGTATACAGGGTTATTTTTAAAACGTCAATAACCTCTTAAGGGTTCATTGTACTCATCATTATGAACAACTTTTACTATGGGACCAAAACTGAAATCGCGAAAAAATTCCAGCTGTTTCCTACATTTATGTTCGAATAATTCGTTAAAATGTAGGGAACAGCCGATTTATTTTTTCGCGATTTCAGGTTGGGTCCCATAGTAAAAGTTGTTCATAATGATGAGTAAAATGAACCCTTAAGAGGTTATTGACGTTTTAAAAATAACCCTGTAGGTATATTAAAATCGATCAATATTAATTTTGACCAAGTGGATTTTGTAAATAAATCAATTCATGACGTGTGCTTTCCTAGAAGACTGAGGTTTAAAACACATCCTCATTTTACCAGCTATATTATAGGTCCCTTAAAAAATATAAGGGGAAGTCTGTTCCCTTTACGTTTCCTTTTGTTTAGGGTACAAATAAATCCAGAGACATGGCAAATACAAAATAACTTCAATAAGTTTTTTTACATTTATTTATTTCTAAGAAAAGTACAGCCACATCAAAATATGTATTAGGTATATAATATTGAATAAATCACCATCTTTATTTAAGAACTGAATCTGGAATTAAATTGATAGCGTACATAATCTAACATAAAACGATGAAGCACTGTCGTAATGAACGCTAGATTTATGTTTTTTTTTTAATAAGTAACTGCCTACTCCCATTTTTTTATTTTTTATTTTATATAAAAACATAAACTCATACCTTCTTCCTATGGGGGTAGGCAGAAACTACAGAATGCCATCTGCTACGATCATTACATATCTACTCCTTTTGCTTCGTTCGTCAAAAACATACGCTGGTTTCGAGAACTACGCACCTGACCTTTCTGAAGAACATAATATATAAGATAACTATAATGTCCTCCTAGGGCTC
This sequence comes from Tiliacea aurago, assembly GCA_948098905.1. Classification (NCBI taxonomy): domain Eukaryota; kingdom Metazoa; phylum Arthropoda; class Insecta; order Lepidoptera; family Noctuidae; genus Tiliacea; species Tiliacea aurago. Next base: position 6,463,369 of record OX402588.1, read on the forward strand.
CCGGCGTTTCCACTCACATCTGCCTTGTAAATACCTTTTTTTAGTTGCCTTTCACTCATCCTTTCAACATGACCAAACCATCTAAGCAGAATCTTTTAAATTTTATTTATTATTGATTTACTTAAGGCGCTGACAAGAGGCAAATGATAAAAGTAGGTCTTAAACAAAAAAATTGCCAAATCTATATAGTTTGTGGTAGCGGAAAAAAATATTTGTTATTCTTGAACACATTTCTCAGAACTTGGTTGTTACCAAAAGACGGTTACGAAAAGGAAAAAAACGTCGATACAAATTAACGGTAAACTAACCCTTTACTTTGAGTTTTAATCCAAAATATCTTGTTGGTTGGTATTTAATTAAGAACAAGAACGTCTTATTTGTATGCAGAACTTGGTTGTATTTTATTTTCGATTACTCAACTCATTTTTGATCGCGCTTCTTTTTTTTTTTGTATGCAGCCTGACAGTGACAGCGGTTTACCTGTTGTCAGCGTCTTAATATCTTTCATATTTATTAATCCAGACGGTAGAAGGTGATGGATGATTATGATCAACAAAAGCCTTAATAATGACATCTTCTTTATTAGTAGTGATGGCGGCGCGGCAACCTCCCTTGCTTCGTTTCGAACATTGCCACCTCGTGTTAGCTGCCGTCACTCTGTGGCGGGTAAACTTGAAACCTTGGTAGGAGAGATATCGTCGGCCTTGGAAATCGACAATACAGCCTGAAAGGGAGCCAAATCATTAGTTATCAGGCTAAATTGACAAAACAGAGAGAAAGTAAAACCAAGAAACAGTTATAGGAAAAGGTTGAGACCTATTACTAAACTTGTGACTAAAATAGTTTTGAAGTGGGAAGGCCGGTGATAGTAGATAGGTACTACAGTAAAAGGTCTTATCGTTTTATTCTGTAGGCACATTAATTTTATTGAAAGTTATCGTAAAGAAAAAAGTGATAAAAAAAATACTATAGGTATTCTGATATACTTAATTATTATCAACAGTTAAACAAAAATAACTGCGAAGTAACTTATATTTAAATAATTATGTATCAATAAAGTTACGTATTAAAAAAATAATCTATGACGTGTACCTAAAACAAAACTTGGAAAACTATTACCCCCTTATTACAAAACAAGGTTTATCTTCAGACCCAGGTTTAAAACATGGAGCCATTATTGAATTTCGAACTTTATTCCGACTATGGTAAAGTTCCTAAACACAAAACTGACAACTTAGTACCGAACTAAGTTTTCAGTTTTGTATAAAGAACGGTATTTCAATCACAGTTACGTTCTTATTACAAAAACTGGCTCCATGGTTTAAGTCATGTCAAAATATAAATCTTGTTTTGTAATAAGACGGTTAGCGTTTTTTATACGCAAAAAAATTACTTGCGTCTATTTGTGAGAACTTTTTATATCCATAAAAAACAGTCGAGAGGTGTCGTGGGACACCCGGTTGGAACAAAGTACCTTTCGCTTTTGCGCACTTGGCGAATCACGAGACTTTTGTGACGTAACTAAAGTGTCGTGACGGTCAAAGTGTTACAGTTTTTTCAGTTTAGCTCTCATTCGCCAAGTGTGCAGAGTATAGCGGACAATAAGGTGAATAGTTCAAAAAAATAATTAAAATTAATTTGTCAATTGAGTAGTTGGTTTACCTGAAACATTAACTATTACAATTCGGTGGAAACATAACTTATGGACGTAAAATACAGCATGGCAATTCTGTAATAAAACAAAACATCAATCGATATTAAATGTTTTAATTTACCTACTATGCGTCGCCATCGTAAGCAACATTAATTTGTTCAGTTTGAACTTAATTATACTAAACTTGCCTAAACGCCTTGAAATTGTCCAAGGACTCATAATATGTATCAGATCATCAGCGCTATCTTCTTCACATTCTTCTTTACTTCTCCATTCTTCACCATTTAGTAGGCGGTGGATGATTATGCTCAGTATTTCCCTTAATAATAATTTGATCAACAGTGTAGACCGCCGCGCTGCACCGAGCATGTCTTTGCCTGGAACATTGCCATCTGATCTTGTGACCCTTTACTTTATGCCGTGTGAACTTATATCCCCTAAAGGACAGGAACCTGCCATCTTCATATATTACAGAATAACCTGAAAATGGAAAAGAAATTAGGTTATGCAAGAATAAAGAAAAAAGTTTCAAGTCTAGTTTTAGCTCCCCATACAAGTATCATAGGATTCCATAGATAAAATATAAGTATACGATTGTTATGTTTCTTAGGGATATCATACTTTTAGGGTTCCGTACTCAAAGGGTGCCAACGGAACCCTATTACTAAGGCTTCGCTGTCCATCCGTCCGTCCGTCTGTCACAGGGCTGTATCTTTTGAACTGTAATAAGTAGACATTTGCCGCCTTATTACAAAACAAGATTTATATTTTGACATGGCTTAAACCATGGAGCCAGTTTTTGTAATAAGAACTTAACAGTGGTTGAAATACCGTTCCATATACAAAACTGAAAACTTAGTTCGGTACTAAGTTGTCAGTTTTGTGTTTAGGAACTTTACCATAGTCGGAATAAAGTTCGAAATTCAATAAGGGCTCCATGTTTTAAACCTGGGTCTGAAGATAAACCTTGTTTTGTAATAAGGGGGTTGAAGTTTTCGCAGAGTATGTACTACTATAACCGCTATAGCAAAAATGTATATAAACAAAATACAGTTAAAAACTAAAGGGGATTATACAATAATCGTGTTTTTTTCGGCATTCAAAACCCTTTGTGTCCGACTCGCTCTTGACCAATTTTTTCAGCTTTAAGTTTAAAGCTGAAAAAATTGATTGCTGGAGAAATTGATTCCAAAAATCCATACCTACCATGTGGAAGTTAAGAAAGGTCTTATTATGAGTGCTTATACAGCGTGTCGCTTTAATGGCGACATTAATTTAATACACCTATTACGGTTTCGCTTATTCTATTTATAAAGATATTTTAATTTACGTTATTATTTATTTATTAACAATTTTCTAAAATAGCATTTTGGAGCAACCTGTACTTAAAGAACTGTAGAGGTCATTTTCCGGGGTCATAGCATCAATGAAATTAAAATGAATGACGTGCAGGGAGTAGGTGAATTGAAGAAAAGAGAGAGCTTTATTAGAAATTTAGTTAGTTTGAAAAGTTTTATTATTCAATGTACGAATTATTTTTATCTTTTATTATATTTCTTTATGATTACTGGCCACTAGCCCTACCCGTGTGTTGAATTATTAAATTAAATTTCAATTTCAATTAAAATAATTATGAATTGTATTACAATAACACTGACACCCGGAATGTAAACCATTTAATAGTTAAACTTAAAGCATTTATTTTAATTAAACAATTTACAGGCACTTTTGAATTGTCAAGAAGTCGATCAGTTACAAATATGAAGCTAGTTGCCCATTCCAAATAGTAGGTTCCTATGGAGAAGAACGGGCAAGAAACTCCACGGACACTCTTTTAAATTAAAATATTGATACAAAGTATTGGTTACATCATTCATATTGAAATTATACATGTGAGAACGATGCAAAACGTCAGAAGGTCCGTGATAAAAAGATTAAAAACAAAAAAAACTAAAATAAATAAAAATAAGCCGTGGTAGCTAAGAGAAATAAATTCAATCAAACAGGTAATGCGGTACATATTCATACTGCTGTAATAAACGTGAAAATAGGTACATGGTTAAAAAAAAACAACTGTTCTATTTAAACTATGTATTTTTAAGAAAATAAATAAGGTGAAAAAAACATGCAAATTAACACAAAAATAAAAAGGTAGATGTTTCCAATCCACTAGAAACTTTATTAGGTACAAACGGAATTACTGAAGTGATTAGGGTGCTACACGCATGTTCGGCTAGGCACTTTCGATTCGCCATTAGGTATTTTTTGAAGAGCCAAGCCGATCCGAAGAAATTATATACTACCCATATTCGACTTCCATTTGGCTCGTGCCGATTGATTAACTTCATTCGGAATCCACCTTTGCTTAATCATGTCCGGATCGGCTCGGCACAATTCGAGCTATGCCGAGCGGCTATATCCCGAACAATTATATCTACACTCCATTGGTTTAGGTAATTAAATAAAGGTAAACAAATCGAAAAAGGATTTTTATAGTTAACACTTTCTTGTTTAAATATACGTTGTAACTTATTATAACTAAATTAATTTATTTTTGATTTAAATACGATAGATATCTCTTTTTTATGTATGTTAAACTTTATAACTTATTCTTAAACTACTCTTAGTGGATGTAACTGCTTGAGCACGTAATTTTTTTTTTGTTTTATTTATAATAATATATTAAGTATATAATATTTTGTAATCTGTCTATTGCAATGAGCGCAAAAGACAGGTTCTCTAAACGGCAACGAATTATAACGTTGCTAAATTTAAGAGAACAACTGTGACGTAACATGAGAACAGAAGTGACAAGTAGATAATTATGTTTAGTCGATTACTTGACAGCTCTTTCGTCACGTGGTTTTTTTTTGTTTACCTTTATTTAACTACCTACATCTGCCTAGCCTTTTCCCAACTATGAAGGTCTGAATACTACCTAGTATTTTACATAGAGCGACTATCTGACCTCCACAACCCATTTACTGGGTAACACGATACCTCATAGTAAGACGTGGTAGCACTCCCTAGCTACCATTGATGTATTAAATAGGAAGATAGGCAATTCTCTAACATCACGTAAATATTAAATGAACCCGTTGTCGTGCGTCATGTGCTCGACAACCGAAATAGAGAGACATATTACGCAGGCTATAGCGGGAACGAGAACTCGGAACTACGATTCGGGTATGCCCCGCAAACCGAGTGTAATGTGTAGGTCGATTGTGTTCTTTCTCCTAATTTATGCGGTCCACATCGAGGCGCGCGTACCATATCTTCCTATTTAGTATATCAATAATAGCTACACATGGACAAAAAGCCAACCTCCTTAAAAATAAGATGGCGGCCGATGATCATGCAAATTTTTAACAGAAATCACTTCATCTGTTTCTGCAATCGTGTATATGACTGCTTTACACCCCTTATGCTGCTGAGCACAGTACCATCTCACTTTACTACCAAACTGCATCTGTTTGAAGAACTTGTAACCATGTGCGTTTATGATACGGGCACCTCTGCTTGACTGTGTGAAGAATATTTGTCCTGGAATTGTGAAAACTGCGTTAATTATTGGACTCAATAGCTTTGATGTATTAAATAGGAAGATATGGGCGCTCCTCGGTGTGGACCGCATAAATTAGGGGAAAGGACACAATCGACCTACATTACTCTCGGTTTGCGGGGAGTACCCGAATCGGAGTTTGTTATGGGTACGTAACAGTGACAATTATTGCGATCTCGTTCCCGCTATAGCCCGCATAATATATCTATAATCTATTTCGGTTGTCGAGCACATGACGCACGACATCGGGGCCATTTAATATTTCCGTCATGTTAGAGAGTGGCCTATCTTCCTATTTAATACATCAATGCTCAATATATATTTATTCGACAAAGTTATTTTTATTTGGAGTTACCGACATAGCTTGCAGAGTAAGCAAGATGAAGTGGCAGTGGGTTGGCCATGTTTGTCGTAGGACCAATGGCCAGTGGAGCAGACGAGTCTTGGAGTGCGGATCGCGTATCGCCAAGCGTATGGACGCTCCTAGCTAGATGGACCGACTACCTTAAAAAGGTGGCTGGGACAGACTGGATGCGGAAGGCGGAGGGCAGGGTGTTGCGGCGCAGCCTGGGAGAGGCCTATGTCCAGCAGTGGACTGCTATAGGCTGAGGTGATTTCTATTAAAGAAAAATAGTTTCTCATTGGGTGTTCAGAAACGCAATTTGATAAGAAATATGTTGAACCAATAGCACTATCAAACAGGTAAGCTCCGATTAAGAAGAAATCTATATATTATATAAATAAGTATAATTATGCTTTATGTGTGCGGTTGCAACTTTTTGGTTTCTAGCAGGTCATCAAGTTTTTATTCAAAAATTTTAAGATCTTCAAATTTGATAGGAGGCAAAACGAAACTGTCAATTTTATATAAAAAAAATTCATTCGTTGAAAAATATATAATTGAATCAAGTCAATTTTAATTTTAGGCTGTTAATTATAAATTGTGCCAAGTATATTTTGTCCCTAATCAAGTAACGATGTCGTGTTATCTGCAGTCAACCAAGTAAAAGTTACAAATATTTCTGTTTATTCTTGAGTTCTGCAAACGGAGGTGTGTAAGGTGCGTTTTTCTTCGAATTTGATATGTATTTTCGTTTATTTGCTCACTCAACGGAGTTTTTCCCTAGTGTAATAACCTCTTTTATTTGTCATCGGTATAGAACCAGTTGAAAAGGGCTGTGTGCGCTCAGTTCGATGTAGCATAGAATCTGCACACTCTCAATTTTTTTTTTACCAGCCGCAGAGGACCCTTGGACTTCGTGGACCGGCCGCTCCGTATGTGCGCCACATTATCGTCGTGGCACCTGCAGTTCAGTCGAGGCGCTTTACGACTTGTAGTTGCAGCCCGTAAAGAACGTGTTTTTCACTTAAACCTTCACACTTAATTACTATAGTTATTAGTACTTTCTGCGTTAACATTTTAACTCTAGTTGATATTTTTTAAGCCAGCTCTGTTTCCATCGAGATAATTTAGGTTCATCTTAGTAAGGTAATATAATATTAATTTGTCAGGTTACGTAATTTAGGGGTCGCGAACCAAATTCGTGACAATTATTTACCATCAGTACATCTGATGGTAAATAATTAAGTTTTCTCGTAATCCTTATTCAATTAAACCAAAGTTTCAGTTCAGTAACTGTTTTGGATCATTTTACCCGTTTGCCCCAGAAGTAAACCTATGTATTTTTATTTAAACTTTTTATATTTTCTTGTTCGTTATTTTTATATCATTAATTAATATACGTGATAAAGTGGTGATTTTTTTTATTTCGTTACAATATGTAAATGGTACACCACTGACTACCTGCAGTCGCTCCTTCTCCCTTTTAATCCATCCAAAGGTTGTCTGTAAAATATCGCTTTTAGCGTTAAGACCGCCCATTGTGTCACCCTATGTAATATTTCTACATATCTTGAATCCATATAATTATAACGGTGTGCATAATAAAGAGTATTATATTATATTGTTACTCAGAAACCGGGTATTAGCGTTTGCACTTAAATCAGGTTGACCAAAAGGTAGCCCTCTTTTTAGCTCTTTTCTCTCTTAAACGTAAGTAGCGAAAACACTCTGCGTAGGTGCCGTTTTTTTAGGTACCACAGCTAAATAGTTGAACCATAACTTTGGCTAAATAACGAACAAGACTGATGATAGATAAGTTAATGATTTGGTTTTAAATAAAGCACGCACCATTTTTTTTTTGGGTGGGAAATTATCAAATAACTTTTCCCGCTCTGGGCGGAGCGGGAGCGCGTGTCAGACGTTTACAGACAAAAACCCACTCGTGTTCCTTCCGTTGCCTGTGTGGCAGGGCCACGATATTCCTTTTCGGACAAACTCGCAACCCTGACAGGCATTGGCCCTATCGGGCCTCGTCAGTTGGTGCTGACATCTATTTGAGGCGCGCGTGGAAGACAAGGCGCCGTCGACCCGGGCCTGGTCCTTGTCCGACGGCGAGCTGCCCATCGCTTACCGTCCGCAAGCCCGCGCCTATGGTGGCCGGGAATCAGCGTGTGACTCCCACCGCCCGGGGCGTCTCCTGCGGCGACTAGGGGCGCGAGGGCGCGAACCTTGCCTCTCTCTCATTCGCCAGTATTACATGACAGAAGGATTGGATTTTGCAGAAGTCAAGGTCTCTAAGTAATGAGAACCTGAAAACTTAGTTTGTTAGCTTAGGCAGCTGAAGCTATCGGTACAAATACTTCATAGTCGTTATTAATATTCATTCTTTTACGTAATCTGCGTACCTATAATTTTCCCACTGCTGGGACACAGGCCTCGTCCAATTGAGAGGAAGTGGAGCGTAACCCACCACGCGGGACCAGTGCGGGTTGGTGGATGCCACATGTCTTCGAATTTTTGGTTCTAGGACATGCCGGTTTCCGTAAATAAATACAATTCTCCAAAAAAATATAATTTATTTCATCAATATGAGGCACTTTTATTATTAACTATACATAGATTTAATTATAGATAAAACTGAACATTCTCGACAGTCACCATAAAATCTTTTATGTACAAATTATAACAATAAAATTGATTCGGTATGTAGACATGTGCAGTTAGGAAAAATATTTTTAAGCAATTTGACACCATATCTTAATTTGCCGTGTTAAGGCTTCTACAGACTAGTGCGATATCGCGGGCGCTACAAACTTCGCCCACGATATCGCACCACTTTGTAGGAGCCTTTATAACCATTTCACAAAACTGTCAAAGGTACAACTGGCAAAACTGACAGTTGTGATTTGAATATACCTAGAGATAATTTAAGTTATAATCAATTTGCTTACCAATAAATTTTCCTGACTTTACAGGAATAACGGTTGCAAAAATCATGGACGACAACACACTAAATACATAAGGAAACTCGAAACATAATGTTAAAGTCGCTAGGACCAAATTAACCGTATACAAGAATCCACCTAAGAATTCTAGTTATAGGGCCCCCACCTTAATCTAAAGCAACAATGCATTTAATTATTCACTTAAGTGTCCTATTATACTAGGTTTTAGAATATATTAAATTTTCTATATTATTTTAATAACTATGATCATCATCCGGGTCATCATGGGTTCCGTGTGGTGTCGGACGTAAACTTAGCACCACCCTATTTCTTCCCGTGGGTGTCGTAAACCGGGACCATTTTGGTTACCCATTGAAAGGGTTTTCGATAGGGTTTTTCTAGGCGGTTAATCAAAAACCCATACGTTAAGGGTAACCCTTTTGAACCCTTTTTCTAAAATGGTAACTAAAATGGTCCTTGGGTAGAATAGAGATAGAATTGGTCATGCTACGCGTGCTGGGCGGATACCGAAATACCATAATATTATGATTTTTTCATGTCACTGGGTTTCAAGTAGGTATAGAACCCATTGAATGGGTTATCATGTAACCCTTTCACTGGGTTTCAAGTATAAAACCCGTTCAAGGGGTTATCATGTAACCCTTTCACTGGGTCGAGGGTTCCTAGTATAAAACCCATTCAAAGGGTTACATCATGATAAATGTAACCCATTAAATGGGTTACCCCTTCGAAAGGCTTAACTCTTAACCGGGGTTGTACGGTCCCTGGTCGTAAAAGGCGACTAAGGGACTTACTAGAGAATGGGCAGCAGCATTCTCTATGCATTTTAATACCATACTGCGATCGGCAACTGCTGGACACATCGTGCTGGACATAGGCCTCCCCCAAAAGGAAGGGGGGATTGCCATTATCGCCACGCTTGGCAGGCGGCCAAGCGTGACGATAAGCAACCCCCTTCTCCTTTTGGGGGAGGCCTATGTCCAGCAGTGGACGTCTTTCTGAAATGATGATGACGATGATGATCATCATCATCTGTCTAGCCTTTTCCCTACTACACATGTTGTGGTCTGCTTCCAGTCTAACCAGATGTAGTTGAATACCAGTATTTTACATGGAGCGACTGCCTACCTGACCTCCACAACCCAGTTACTGGTTAACACGATATCCCTTGGTAAGACTGGTTGTCAGACTTTCGGGCTTCTGACGACCCGTAATAACTGTCAAAGATCTACAAATAACAGCTGGCTTAACGTACTTTCCGAAGCACGGAGGGGTCTGGGTACGAGTATGTAAAGGAGGTCACCCAATCATGGACCAACCGCGGCAAGCTAAGCCCTGATCGATCGACTTGTGCGGCTGTTTTTACTTAGCCACAAGCCGCTACGAACTAAACAACTAACTAAGTATGATATAAGTATTTTAAGGCATTCATGATATTTAATTAATTGTGTTTAACACAATTTTTAACTTTGTCAAACTAACATCAAACTTTATTCAACGACAATAGTCCAAATTCATTCAACTAAATAATTCTACCAAATTAAATATTACCCAACACATTATTATATTCTTAGTAGGTACCTACTTATCTTTATGTAATTAATTATGTTTGAATACTCGGAATATAAAATTGTGATAAGTAGGTACAAAAGGTAGTAGGTACAGTACGCGCAAATTTTATGAGCTCTCTGAAGTTGCACGCGTGTAGCATAAAAGTATATTATTAATAGCTAATTATTTTTGTGATGAACAAATCAATGCTCTCTATATATATAGGGATACAATGTGCCGCTACAATGGCGACACACGGGTATAGTGGCAGTAATCACAAAAAATATAATAAGATAAAATAATTCGTACATTGAAAAATTAAAATTTTCAAACAAACTAAATAATAAAGCTCTCTTTTTCCTTCAATTCGTCTATTTTGTTGCACGATTCGTTTTAATTTCATTGATGCGATTTTATGATCCGTAACCCCGGCAAATGACCTTTGCGCTACAGTTCTTTAAGTACAGATTGCTCCAAAATGCTATTGCAGAAAATTGTTAATAAATCAATAAATTAAATTAAAATATCTTCATAAAAAGTATCCGTAACTATGGGTGTCTTAAATTAATGTCGCCATTTAAGCGCCACGCTGAAATTATAATTAGTTGGTACTATACAAATGTTATTTAATGTTATGATACGTTATGTAATTAGCAATTAAGAATACTTTTAGGCCACTCGCGTGCAACTTTAGAGAGCTCATAAAGTTTTGCTCGTATTATACAGGCTGACTGTGAAAACATGCGACACAATTTAAGAGGGTAGTCTACCCATCAGTATGAACAAGTTCAGTACAAGTACAATCGAACCACTGTAAAATTCGCAAAAAGAAATCGACCTTCTTATACAAAATGGTCTAATCGGTTATGTACCTTTATAGGAAGCTTATTTTTTGCGAATTCTAATTTGGTCCTATAGTAAAAGTTGTTCATATTTGATGTGTAAAACATTCCCTTAAATTTTGTCGCATTTTTTCAAAGTCAGCCTGTATACCCTGCTTAACTATTCGTCAACATAAAAATCTATTTACATCAAAACTCTACAGATGGAGACGTAAAGGCTTTGGCCAAGCTGAAACAAATCCCAAGTGGGATACGGGACGAAACTTTTGGCTACTTTGTATGAGTATACAGGGTTATTTTTAAAACGTCAATAACCTCTTAAAGGGTCATTGTACTCATAATTATGAACAACTTTTACTATGGGATCAAAACTGAAATTGCGAAAAAAAAATCCAGCTGTTCCCTACATTTATGTTCGAAGAGATCGTTAAAATGTAGGGAACAGCTGGTTTTTTTTCCCCTAACCCTGTATTTTATGTGCAGAATAAAAAAGAAATCTTTCTTTCTTTTCTTTTTTTAAACAACGTAAAGGACAAATCTATTATATTGTTATTCTTTTCACCACACGTCATTATTTAGGAGATTACAAACTTGTAGCACAGTGGTAATGGCGTTGCCTTGTATAATAAAAATTACCAATAATTGAAAATAGCAGACTTGCCTCCCAGAGTTTGATTGTCAGTTGTCTAATCATCTTGTATGAATAACGTTGTAAGGCTTTCGGAATCCAACAATTGCTAAAAGTATGCACTCGGATGATTATGCTCGTTTTTGGCCTTACAAACTCTATTATCAATAGTGGTCAGTGTTGCTCGACAACGGAACGAGCAATGTCTTGAACATCTCCAAGTTTTCTTCATATTTCTTGTGTACTTCAGATGGTATGTGTAGCCACGGTAAGTTAGCATCACGTTCCCTTTCTTTGACATCATAAACATTAGCGGCTCATTGGCTGAAAATAAAAAAATAAATGATAGAAAGAGTATTTATTTAAGAAATCAAAATAAAGACACAGAAAAAGGAACTAAAAACTATGAATATAAGAAACGTTCCAGCGTTTTTTTGCTTAATATTGTACGGTGATAATGTTCTTCGTGTTCGAGTCCGAGTCGCACTTGGCCGGTTTTTTTAATGATTTCAGTGTAGTCCCATGGTAAAAGTTGTTAATTTTTTGATTACTACACCCCTTTAAAGTATGTCACTCGTTTAACGTAAGTGATACGCACTGTACCTATACACTGTATACATATAAAAAGTATGAATATGCTACGAGGATAATTTTGGCGCTCGAATGACGGTATCAGGGGCGTTGTTGGAAAACATTTGTGCAATTAAGTATTGTTTTGAAAACACATTTGTGCAATTAAGTGTTGTTTTGAAAAAAAAAACATTTGTGCAATTAAGTATTGTTTTGAAAAAAACAAGATGGCAGGTTTAGTTCCGAATTCAGCCACGCGCCAAAAGAAACCTATAGCGCTGTGTAGGTAATTTAAATTGCTCGTATTTTCAAATCATACAGGTCTAATTCTTTGATTTATGTATGAAATGGCTATAACACGATATATTGTCGTAGGGTGTCAATTTGCTTGGCAATTATTTTCCTTGATTATACATTAAATCGCAATTATTGTAGTTGCAGCCGAAGGAAAGATGTTGCCGATTCTCCTGACATAACTCCTTATAGTCTTCTCGTACCATACTCTGAAAAGATATGGAAAAGAGAATGGGAAAAAACTAAGATGATAGCAGTAAACATTAAAGAGTTCTCTCATGTGGAGGCAATGGCTGCACAATCAGTAGACAGGCCATGAGAAAGTAGTCAAATAAATTTAATCAAAATCATTTATTTGCGTCAAATGTGGTAGGTACATCAATATTTTAGTGCAGACACATTTAGACTTATGTAAAAATCCTTAATAATAATTTACAACACATCCCACACACACCTGAGGCTAATCCTATGGAATTACAGGATAATATTTTCCACAAAATTCTTGCCTAGTTCTAAATATATACGAAATATTTGGTATCCTTAGGAATACAAAATTGTTTCCCTCCTAAAATTAAACCCCTCGATCCCGCAATAAAAATATATTTTAAGAAGCGTTTCCATACTTTGTATCGTTTGCCGGGAAAAAAACGTACTTTAGGTAAATATTCATCCGAATATCCGATCACTAATGATGATAGACACAAATGACATTAAATTAGCTATTTAAATTCATATTCATATTCATCATTTATTGCATCCATGTAGTTTACAAGTTGTTACATGTTTAGGTACAGGTTTCATACATGAACCCTGCTAGGGCACAGCAATATAAAAAGTTGAATTTACGTACTACAGTGTCACAACATTAAAAGCACTGTGCTAAAAAAAAAAAAAAAAAAAATTATTTATTATTATTATTATATTATTATTAAAATTAAATTGTAGCTAGCTGAGATCAAAATAAAACCTAATATTTCAAAGTTACCGAAATAATTCAATCTCATCAATCACTCCGAAATGGGTGGTGTCCTTTTTTTCCTGGTCTCGTTCAATTTTTGACTGGTTTTCCTAAAGACTTGCGAAATTTTTCAAGTCCGATACGATTTCGGAGGGTCGATCTTGGAATGCCATATCGTTCAGAGGCTTTATACGCTGACATCTGGCCACTGATGACAGCATGGACAGCTGCTGCTAAGCTTTCTTCAGACCACGCCGACGAGCCCCGTATAGACGGACAAAACTTAGTACATTGCTCTGTAATAAATAATATCACTTAACAATTCAAAAAGACATTATCTGTAAAAAAAACTATTAATTTGACACCTTTTTCTTATTACTATTTGCTACCTTTTATTAAATAAATTACAAAAGTTGACGTTCTTGCAAAAATATGCCACGAAATTGTTATGTAAGCTAAACAAAGAATTTCTGTATCTCCTATGGGTAGGAAAATAAAACAAAAAGAAAATATAAACACCACAATAACCCTAATAGGTTTGTATGTAGGTTTCCTAACATGATAGTTCACACATATTTTTTTATAAAAACATCTTTATTAGGATAATAACTGACAAACACCAAAAATAAATTAAACAATAGGTAATTAAGTAGAAATACGTTTTTATTTTACACCATAAGTGAAACTAACATCTTAATAGGTAGGTATTATAAATCAGTTATAATTATAATTACCTATTTAAAATTAGATTGGCAGTGCATAAAATGGTTCCCTGGTGTCCCATTCCAGATTGTGAATTTTTTAGAGTTTCTTTTTCATTCGGAAATACAATTTTATCATTTTCACATGATAAAAATAAATAAAAAACAGACAATTTCACACCTTAAAAAGTACTAAATCTACATAATTCTTATTTTTAGTTGTATACAATATTATGAAAGTTCTTTTTCTCTCACGGATAATGTAAATACAGTGCCTTGCAAACTAAAAGCGCTCTTGTATCTTAGAAGCTAAAGTTCTAATGACATTTTGTTTTTAAAACATAAATAAAGTTTAAAAAAATAACTTATCTTATCCTACTAATATCCATCCTGTCCTATCCTTCTATCTCATACTACCTTATTCTTATCCTATCTTACTATCCTATCATATCCTACCCTACTTCCTACAAATTTTTTGAATGTGGGTAGCCTGCATGTTTGTGTGTGTATATTTTGTAAATTCGGATGTTTGTAATCAATCATGATCTCAACGGTCGAACAGATTTGGATGTCCGGCACACGGATTAGGCCATATTTTTTTAGCTCAATAACATGATATTGTAGGATCATTTTCGACATACACGCGGGCAAAGCCAAAAATTGGACAAAATCTGCTCGCGTAGCTAATTACTTATTTTAGAGCGAATTTCACCAATGCAATTGAGCGCGATCAGCACATCTAAACCCTGTTTAGTCATCAGTAGATAAGCCAAGAGAAAGTAGTCAAATCAAATCAAATCAAATCATATTTACATGAAATGTGGTAAAAAACATGGTAAATTAATATTTTAGTGCAAAAACATTAAGACGTAATCATAATGTTAATATGGAAATATTCCTTAATATAAATTTACAACGCACCCCACACACATAATACTTAACCCTTCGGGGATTACAGGCGTGATATTATGTTATTAATTAACCGTTCTTTATAGCCTGTAGACACAAACGACATTAAATTACTTGTTGAAACTAAATTGTAGCTTTGAGATAGCAAAACGAAACAACGTAGATTCTGACATATTTTATTATGGTAATTTTTTAATGATTGATTGTTTTTTTTTTGTTTTTTCTCGAATCTACGCTGTCCCACTGCTGGGCAAAAGCCTCCCTCCACTCTCCTCTCCTCGCGAAGGATTATTTTAATTTAATTTTAATTAATGAGTTGTTTAATGATTAAACTTATTTGGTTGTTAATGTTATTTTGGGTTTTTGTCTATTTGGATAGTTTGTATGGTCTATTTCTATTAATTTTTGTTTGGCAATGGGTGAAATTTAGCTGAAATAAATGAATTTATTATTATTTATTATTATTAAAGTATTTATAAGTTACCGATAATTTTCTTCACTCCGAAATGGGTGGTGTCCATTTTTGCCTGATCTAGTTCATTTTTTGTTCAAGTGAGACGATTTCTGAGGATCGATCTTGGAATGCCATATCGTTCAGAAGCTTTATTTGCTGACATCTGGCCACTGATCACAGCATGGACCGCTGCTGTTAAGCTTTCTTCGGACCACGTCGACGAACCTCCTATAGATGGACCAGACTTAGTACATTGCTCTGTAATAAATAATATCACTTAACAAACCAAAAACACGTACAAAAAAAATATATTTATTTGGCACATTTTTTTTACGAGTATTGGAAACGCTGTCGCTGTTGTTCTATATCTCCTATGGGCAGGAATATAAATTAACAATAAAACAAAAAGGAAACATAAACATCACAATAACCTTAATGTCAGGATGTTGAAACACTTGAGTAATCTACTAACAATCTACTAATCAGATGGGGCTGCGACAGCGGCCACTTCTACATGTACCTTATGCAAACACCAATTACAGGCGTAATGCATACTTTATTAGAGCCAGTCGCAGTTTTAAGGAGATTTGTTGTGAACGAATGTGAGTGTCCCCAAGAACTCCACGACCTCATTCCACCGGCCCCCTTCTATTATCGGACATCTAGACGCACTGCAGGTTACCATCCATTCCTGGTTGCTATTCCACCAATTCGCACTAAGCGTTTCCAAATGTCTTTTATAATGCGCACAGCAAAAGAGTGGAACTCTCTACCTGCGTCCGTGTTTCCGAACGCATACAACCCTAATCTCTTCAAAGTTAGAGTGAACAGGCTTCTTCTGGGTAAGCTCACTCCATCGTCGACTTTGTCTCTGTCACCTCTGCCCTAGACTAAGGTCAAGAGCAAACCCATCCCAAATAAAAAAACAAGGCATTGACCTTTTCTGCACCAATGCAACCACAACAAGGAAGCTCTTAGCAAAGCCATTTTTTGTACAAGAGGCACCTGCCTGCATATGATCCGTTTATTGTTTATTGACAAAGTAGCTTAAGATTAAAGGAAGTTAAAGTTAGCTAGCTTTGAGGGATAGCTATTTAGCTATCCCTCAGGTTTGGTTGATTTCGTTTAATCTATTTAGAATAGAATAGAAATCATTTTTTATTTGCTTAAGTTAGTTACACAGACAAGATGTAACTTAGGCGCGTATTACAGAGAAAATTGAAACTAGTTTTATGTAGTGCTCGAGTGTTAAGTGACGTGCTGTAATACGGGATGTATCTGTAATGTATTTATCTGTAATGTATTTATCTGTGGGGGCTTGTAATTTGCAACTTAGTTATATATTATTGTTATTATAATATTATTAGTCTGGAAGTCTTCCGAAAATAAAGAAAGAATAAACAAATAAAAAAAACAAAATATCCTAATGGTTCACACATATATTGTATAAGAACAGCATCGTGAGGTAATTAGTAAATAACACCCAAATATAGAAATAAATGAAACAATACGTTATTAAGTAGAAAGACGTATTTATTGTACGCCATAAGAGAAACTAACATGTTGTAGATATTACAAATCAGTTATAATTATAATATTTCAAAAGTAAATTGGCAGTGCATACCAATGGTTCCCGGGATGGATTCCCATTCCAGATTATGAATATTTTAGAATTTCATTCTCATTAGCAAATCAAAATTCTAAAATGTTCACATAATAAAAAATATTTAAAAATACAATTAAACAGTACCAAGCCTATATATTTTTTTCGTTACTGTGCCTTGCAAACTAAAAGTAAACTTGCATATTAGGGGCAAAAGTTGTAATGGCATTTTGATTTCAAAACATAAATAAAAAAAAGTCCTATCTTATCCTACTAATATCCCACTTCCTATCCCATCTATCCTATGCTATTCTAATCCCATCCTACTTCCTTATTCTTATTCTATCTTACTATTCTATCCTAACCCATCCTAGTATCCTACTGTCCTACTTCCTATCCTATCCTACTGCCTACTAACTATATTATTGTGAAATCTGTATCTGGCCGACATACTTGTTATTTCGGTAATACGATCCTGTAGGATAATCCGAATATAATAATAAAAGACAAAATCTGCTGCTCGAGTGAGCTACATTCCTGTTGTATGGTTGTGTGAGCTGCCAAAAACTGTCCAGCCTCTAAATTTATGTATTCTGGCGGTGCAACCCGGTGTTCGACATCGAAACTTTGAAAAATCCCTACGCATATCGTTCACAGTCTGGCGTTCTTGGTAAAACAATCTTTCTAAAGCGTTCTTGGATTTAAGCTGCTTCGCCTCCGATCTGAGCATCATCTTTGTAGCTATGCCAGATGCTGCGTTGAGCGATTGATTAAGCTGGGCTGAAATAAGGAAAGTAGGTATATTGTGTAACATTCGTGATGTGGTGGACCGTAGACAAATCGGAAATGGTTTAGCATGTGAGAGATACACCAAAACTAAACCAAAACAGAAAAAAATACTTTGTATAAATTCAATTAACAAACAAATATACGGGTCTATGATAAAATTAGCAGTACCTATCCGTACCGGAAATGCGGATAATTTCCGGTTCTTTGGCGTCAAGTTCAATAATAAAGCAATTGCACGGCTTTTGAAATTATGTGGGTCGTATTTATTAACACAATAAAACTCCAAAATAAAATAATATAATACTTTATAAGTAAATATTCATGTATAAATAAATAAAGAAATGTCACTGTTTATAAAATAATAAAAGTTAGCAAAAAAATAGTAAAAATAAAAATAAACCACCGCAGTATGTACAAATTGGAGCACTCAATCCCAAGGCTTTTTCTTAATTCAATTAACATTCAATATAATCTTTAACAGTATAAAAGGCTTTCTGGCACAACTTACGTTTAATGAATGATTTGAATTTATTAAGGCTTAGATCTTGAACGTGGCTTGGAAGTTTATTATAAAAGCGTATACATTGACATCGAAACGAGCCACCTATTTTCTTGAGACTTGTTGTAGGTACAACAAATTTGTGTTTGTTCCTAGTAATTATATTATGGATATCACTGTGTTTTTCAAACAATTATATATTTTTATGGGCCAAAGAAAGATTTTCAAAAATACGAGTATACTGAGAAGGCAACAGTCATTACATCAATCTCCTTAAAATTAATTTTCTATTGTTAAGAGATTTTCAGTTAAGTCAATTTCATCTTGTATAAATATGGTAATAAAAGTGAAACTGTCAGCTTTTTAAATAAAAAAAATAACAATTACCTTCCACGTCGACCTCTTTTATGTATTTCACGATTACAGGGTATTTTCTTAAAGACCCTTTATTATTTGAGTGTTTTGGTAAATGTTGTAGTAATACTGAAGTGGAGCCGCTGGTGCCTTCATCACTTGGCCACAAATTTTACAATTTGCCTGGAGCTTATCTTTACTTCTGAGAAAATATTTACGGACTACTATTAGTATTACAAATCAGATACTAGTATTACAAATCAGATACTAGTATTACAAATCAGATACTAGTATTACAAATCAGATACTAGTATTACAAATCAGATACTAGTATTACAAATCCGATTTAATTATAATATTTAAAAAGTAGATTGGCAGTGCATCCCAATGGTTCCGTGGAATCCCATTCCAGACTGTAAATATTTTAGAATTTCATTCTCATTCGGAAATTAAATTCTAAAATGTTGACATGATAAAAATAAATTAAAAACACACATTAAACAGTATTCTACCAAGTCTGCATATTTTTTCGTTTTAGCCGTGTACAATCATTTTGTAAAGATTTTTTCTCTTTGTGATAAAATGACTGTGCCTTGCAACGGCAATACGGATAATATGTGGTTCTTTGGTTTTTGGTAAGTTAAAAATAAAGTAATTTAAAGTTTTATTTAAAATTATTTAATTATTTAAAGTATTTAATATTACAAAAACAGTTTTAATAAGTGTTGGATTTTATTTTTATTTTTAAATCACATTTTTCATATTAGTTATAAATTATACATATATGCAATGTTTTGATGCCAAATGTCTCCTTAATCCCGTTGTGGAACCATTGTCGCATTTTAAAACTTTGCCACAAATTTTACATTTTGCGCGGCACTTGTCTTTGTTTATGAGACAATATTTCCAGACTGAGGAAATCTCCTTCTCCGAGTGATCAAGTGCCGCTTCAGAAAAATCTTCGTCTTCGTCGTCTGAATGTAAAAGGTGTAATAAATATTTTAGAATAATTATGTATTTGAAATTCATGCTTGAGATGACGCTAAATAAGACAGACACAGCACAGAAAGGTAAAGTGCTGTCATGTCAGAGCCACAACATGTTATCTACCATATTTTTAGTAATTTCAGCGCTAAATAAATTTCATTAATACCAAAAATTATTTTTATATACAAGGTGCAATTGAAATATTTAACTGAAAACCTCTTCCTCCTCCTCCATTGACCTAACTGAAAATCCCTTTAGAGCGTTTACGACGTAGGTACGGCATTTCATACAACTTCCAAGCCCTTGTTTTTAGGGTTCTGTATCCAAAAGGTAAAACGGGAACCCTATTACTAAGGCTCCACCGTCTGTCTGTCTGTCTGTCGGTCGGCCTGTCTGTCTGTCTATCTGCCTGTCCGTCTGGCACCAGGCTGTATCTCATGAACCGTGTTGGTTAGACGGTTGAAATTTTCACACATGATGTATTTTTGTTGCCGCTATAACAACAAATACTAAAAAGCAGAATAAAATAAATATTTAAGGCGGCTCCCATACAACAAACGAGATTTTTTTGCTCAATTTTGCTCTATATTGATAACGATAACAGGTAGACGCTTGAAATATTCACCGAATATTTAGTTATATATTCACTTTAAAAATAAATATTTAAATTAAAATTAAACAAATATTTAAGGGTCCCATACAACAAACATAATTTTTATGTCATTTTTATAGATAATGGTACGGAACACTTCGTGCGCGAGTCCGACTCGCACTTGGCCGGTTTTTTTTTTTAAATGACTTACCCAATTTTAATGAAACTTCATACGCATAAGCAGGATACAAAGGTCTAAAAAGTTAGTTAAGAATATTTTCGAAATGTTTTATTTAAAAACAGATAACTGGAAATCTCTGTTTCTATGGAAAATTTAATATCGATCTAATTTAGCTGTAACACTATTTTTCGAAAATGTTCTTAACTAACTTTTTAGACCTTTGTATCATGCTTATGCGTATGAAGTTTCATTAAACTGTGACTGGACAGGTCCACTGAAATCTTTGTGGTTATTTCCTCAAAATACCATTATAAACACCAATCTACATGGTCCTCCAATGATCTGACCAAGATTATATCCGTATTTTATACACATATTGACATTGATGAATTTTATATATGCAATGACGTGAATATTTATTTTGTTAAATATTATATTGTTTTAATTAAGTATTTTAAATGTGAAGACTATGTGGGTTATTGTTTATTTTTGTTTTTTATTTGTTTTTTTACTCAGTTAGTTTTCATCATTGTTTGAGTAATTTATGCGGCCTAACCAAATGTCCTTTCTTTGGTATTGTTCGTTGAATCGTTGAGCTCCTTAAGTTCTGAGTTGAGCTGCACGACTACTAACAAATGCGGGCACTGACTGGACCCCTCAATCTGTGTGATTATTTTATCAAAAGATCATTTCAGGCACCAATATACATGGTTTTCACATGATCTGACCAAGATTATGTCTGGACTTTAAAAGAGACTGTGACCTCTGAGTTTGTTTCTGCCTTTCTTCTCAGAGTAGTCAGATACGAAACGCCGACCTCATCTAGTTTTTTTTTTTTAATATGATTGTAGAAAATAAATCATTTATCATTATCATTTAAAATAAGTTCAGTAATTTCGAAAAACAAGGGTTTGAAAATTGAAATACCGTAAGGTATAAACGATCTTAACGTTTTTTAGGGAAACTACTTCCCGGTCAGACCCGGGAAGTAGTTTCCCTAAAAAACGCTCACCCTTGACGGAAAGTGCCGTTGACAGATGTCAGTTGACGAAACTGACAGTTGGCAGTTGACTTGACGTAATTAAATGCTGTCCACTCGTATCGATAGATGATATCGATGATGTGATTTAAAAATATGAAATAGGTTTTTCAGGTTTGCGAACCTCTCGATCGATGTGTCTTGATTAGGGAAACCCCTTTATGAAATCCCCAAAAAGTGTTATTTTTGCTCTATCTCGCTTCCTTCACAAGATATAGCGGTTTTTGTGTTTTTTTTTAAGGAATCTTGGTACAAATTTTTTATTTTGAAATTGAAACGATCGTATTATCGATAACATTGTTTTATTGATACGACAGGACAGCATGTATAAATGTCAAAGCAACTGTCAACTGTCACCTGTCAACGGGGCTGACGTTAAGGAGGAGCACTCTATCAGACTATATCCGGTTTAACAGGCCAGGGTCAGAGAGGTTTTAAGGGGTTATGAGATTTTCAGTTATATAAATTTCAACTTGTATAAAGGTAATAAAAGTTATACTACTATCTTTTTATTGAAAAATAATATAATTACCTTCCACGTCGGCTTTTTTTATATATTTTACGATTACAGGGTATTTTCTTATAGACCCTTCATTATTTAAATGTTTTGGTAAATGTTTCAGTAATCCTGAAGTGGAGCCATTGGTGCATTTTATTACATGGCGACAAATTTTACATTTTGCCCGGAGTTTGTCTTTACTTCTGAGAAAATATTTCCAGACTGGAGAAGGCTCAGTATTCGGATGATTAAGTTGTGGCTCTGAAAACTCTTCCTCATCTGAAAATAAAAGGAGTAATAAATATTCCATTATTCTTCACTTAATTGTCTAGAAATACTGGGAGATTAAATGATAAATGATTTTTATTTCTGTAAGTAGGTTTGTACAAACATTTTTACACGTCAATCATATTTTAAAAACTAGATGAGGTCCGGCGTTTCCTATCTGACTACTCTGACAAGAAGTGCCGAAACGAATTCAGAGGTCACAGTCTCTTTTTAGTCCTTATTAGAAATCTTGGTGAGATTCCAAAATAAATCTCACCAATATTTCTGGACTTTGAATGTTGGTATTGGCTGAGATAAATAAAAACACAATAAAAATTAATACATTCTCGTCGGATCTTTAGGGTCATTTACCTACAGTTAGATAGTGATAACATATTATTATGTGTAGATTGCCTTTCATTTTAGTTCAATCCAAAATATACACAAATAATACTATTAGCTTTTATACAAAAAAAATATATTGTTACCTTCTACGTTGACTTTTTTTATGTGTTTCACGATTATAGGGCATTTTATTATAGACTCTTGATTATTTAAGTGTTTTGGTAAATGTCTATGTAATCCTGAAGTAGAGCCGCTGGTGCATTTTATCACTTTGCGACAAATCTTACATTTTGCCCGGCGTTTGTCTTTACTTCTGAGGAAATATTTCCAGACTGGAGAAGGCTCAGTATTCGGATGATTAAGTTTTGGGTCTGAAAACTCCTCCTCATCTGAAAATAAAAGGAGTAATAAATATTCTATTATTTATATTCACTTAATTGTCTAGAAATACTGGGAGATTAAATTATAAATTATTTTTATTTCTGTAAGTAGGTTTGTACAAACACTTTACACGTCAATCATATTTTAAATACTAGATGAGGTCGGCATTTGCTATCTGACTACTCTGAGAATAAAGGCCGAAACAAACTCAGAGGCCACAGTCTCTTTTAAAGTCCAGACATAATCAAAATCATAGTCAGATTTATTTTGGAAATGTTGGTATTGGCTGAGATAAATAAAAACACAATAAAAATTAATACATTCTTGTCAGATCTTTAAGGTCATTTACCTACAGTTAGGTAGTGATAACATATTGTTATTATGTGTAGATTGCCTTAAATTTTTGTCCAATTCAAAATTTACACAAATGATAGTAGCTTTTTAATAAAAAAAAAATATGATTATCTTCCACGTCGACCTTTTTTATGTGTTTTACGATTATTGGGCATTTTATTATAGACCCTTGATTACTAAGTGTTTTGGTAAATGTCTCCGTAATCCTGAAGTGGAGCCGCTGGCGCATTTTATCACTTTGCGACAAATAATACATTTTGCCCGGCGTTTGTCTTTACTTCTGAGAAAATATTTCCAGACTGGAGAAGGCTCAGAATTCCGAAGATTAAGTTTTGGGTCTGAAAACTCCTCCTCATCTGAAAATAAAAGGATTAATAAATATTTCATTATTCTAAAAATCTTAATTGTCTAGAAATACTGCGAGATTTATTTTGGAAGTATTGGTATCTGCTGAGATAAATATAAACCCTAAAAATGAACTACATATTAGTATTAAATATCAGATACTAGTATTACAAATCAGATATAATTATAATATTTAAAACGTAGATTGGCAGTGCATAACTGCATACCAATGGTTCCCTGGAATCCCATCGCAGATAGTGAATATTTTAGAATTTTATTCTCATTCGAAAATTGAATTCTAAAATGTTCACATGATAAAAATAAATAAAAAACACAATTACACACATTAAACAGTATTCTACCAAATCTGCATATTTTTTCGTTTAAGCCGTGTACTATTTTATAAAAGATGTTGTCTCTTCCTGATAAAATGACTGTGCCTTGCAACGGAAATACAGATAATTTCTGGCACTTTTGTACTAAGTTAAAATTAGAACACGGCTTTATGAGCTGTACAATGAAAGGTATTATGTAAACACTGATGAATTTAATTTGTATGTTAGAAATTATTCAAAATTATTTAAAAAACGTTTGTTGTATGGCAAAGTCGCGTTATTTGAGTTCGAAGATTAAAAACAGTAGTAACGTAATTAAAACGACTTGAAATATTATTAATAGTGAAACGGGAAGGTCTAGTAACCGAAATACTGACTATAGTCTGTCAATTAATGACAACATAATAAAATCAGACTCACAAGTCGCCGTGGCCTTTGAAAATTTCTTTTCAGATATTCCCGTTTCAACTACTAAATCCCTAAACTCATCACCTTCTGTTGCTGAGTCTTTGCTTAAGGAAAATGTTAATGTTTGCGAGTCGGAATTTCATTTTGAACATATTACCTGTAGAGATATAATTAAAACCTTTCACACTTTAAATGTAAAAAAGACTGCAGATCTGTGGGGTAATTCTGTAGAAGTTGCTAAGTCTATTATAGACATTGTAGCACCTACTTTAGCTCTTATCTTTAATAATTGTATTGACTGTGGGGAGTTTCCTGACCTTATGAAAAATAGTAAAATAATACCGTTGTTTAAATCAGGTAGTACATCAGACCCCTCAAATTATAGACCTATTTCAGTACTACCTACCTTTAGTAAATTTATTGAGAAATTAATTTTAGACCAATTGCAAAGATTTTTTAATAAACATAAATTACTACATAGCAAACAGTTCGGTTTTACAAGGGGCCGTTCGACTACTGATGCCGGTGTTGAACTGTTAGGACATATTTATAATGCATGGGAAGATAAATGCGATGCCTTGGGCATTTTTTGTGATTTGTCCAAGGCATTCGATTGCGTTTTTCATGAAACGTTAATCAGGAAACTCCGCCACTACGGGATCCGGAACACCGCTCTGGATCTTCTTATTTCATACTTGAGTAATAGGATTCAGAGCGTTGACGTCAATGGGAAAAGATCTCCCGGATCTATAGTAAGAATGGGAGTCCCACAGGGCTCAACTCTTGGTCCTTTCTTGTTTCTTATTTATATTAATGACTTGCCTTACCTCATAAAGGATAATCATGATATAGTGTTGTTTGCAGATGACACTTCACTTTTGTTTAAACTTAAACGTCAGCAGCTGGTTACTGACGATGTAAATAGCGCGATCTCAAAAGTAGTTCACTGGTTTAATGTTAATAATTTACTTCTAAATGAAAAAAAAACCAAATGCATTAAGTTTACGCTACCTCACGTTAGGCAGGTGAAAACTAATGTGTTAATAAAGGGCGAAGAATTGAATCCTGAAGATAGCACAGTATTCTTGGGCTTAACTTTGGATGCTAAGCTTCAGTAGGGCCCACATGTAGATAAACTGTCAAAAAAGCTAAGCTCCGCAGCATATGCTGTTAGAAAAATTCGTAATTTAACTGACATAGAGACAGCCCGTTTAGTGTACTTTAGCTATTTTCATAGTGTAGTGTCGTACGGTATTCTGTTATGGGGAAATGCTGCCGACATTCAGACTATCTTTGTTTTGCAGTTTTGCAGAAAAGAGCTGTTCGATCAATTTATAAATTAAGTCCAAGACACTCTCTCAGAGAGAAATTTAAGGAGATTAATGTAATGACTGTGCCTTCTCAGTATATTTTTGAAAATCTATTATATGCCCATAAAAATATAAAATTATTTAAAAAATACAGTGATATCCATAATATAAATACTAGGAATAAACACAAATTTGTTGTACCTACAACAAGGCTCAAGAAAATAGGCGGCTCGTTTCGATGTCAATGTATACGCTTTTATAATAAACTTCTAAGCCACGTTCAAGATCTAAGCCTTAATAAATTCAAATCATTCATTAAACGTAAGTTGTGCCAGAAAGCCTTTTATACTGTTAAAGATTATATTGAGGACAAAAAGGCTTGGGATTGAGCTGCTCCAATTTTTGTACATATTGAGGTAGTTTATTTTTATTGTTTTTTTTTGTTTTTGCTAACTTTATTATTTTATAAACAGTGACATTTAATTATTATTTTATACACAATGACAGGAATATTTACTAGTAAAGTATTATATTATTTTAATTATTGTGAATGTGAAGACTATGTGGGTTATTGCATAATATTTTTTTTCCCTTTCTTTTATTCTCAGTTAGTGTTAATCATGGTCTGGCAGTTTGAGTCATATAAGTGGCCTACCCAAATGTCCTTTCTTTGGTATTAATCGTCGCATCGTTGAGCTCCTTAAATTCTGTGTAGAGCTGCACGATTACTGACAAATGCGTGCACTGACTGGTCAGGTCCACTCAACCTGTGTGGTTCTTTCCTCAAAAGACCATTTCAGACACCAATCTACATGGTCTTCACATGATCTGACCAAGATTATGTCTGGACTTTAAAAGAGACTATGACCTCTGAGTTTGTTTCGGCCTTTCTTCTCAGAGTAGTCAGATAGGAAACGCCGACCTCATCTAGTTTTTAAAATATGATTGACGTGTAAAAATGTTTGTACAAACCTACTTACAGAAATAAAATCATTTATCATTTAAAGTAATTTAAAGTTTTATTTTAAATTATTTAATTATATATATAGTACTAGCTGACCCGGTGAACTACGTACCGCCTTATAATGACATCAGCGCCACCTACCGGGTCCAATTGTATTTTCAAACCATCTATGAACTCGTTGAAATATAAATACAAAATTTCAACCAATCAGTCCAGCCGTTTAGGAGGAGTTAGGTGACAAACACACGTACAGAAGAATTATATAAAGACATTTTTAATAACAGTGTTGGATTTTATTTTTATTTTAAAATCTTATTTTTCATGTTAGTTATACATATAAGCAATGTTTTGATGCCAAATGTTTCCTTAATCCCGTTGTGGAACCATTGTCGCATTTTAAAACTTTGCCACAAATTTTACATTTTGCGCGACACTTGTTTTTGTTTATGAGACAATATTTCCAGACTGAAGAAATCTCCTTCTCCGAGTGATCAAGTGTCGCGTCAGAAAACTCTTCCTCTTCGTCATCTGAAAGTAAAAGGTGTAATAAATATTTTAGATTATGTATTTGAAATCTATGCCGTCACCATTGATTACGACATTATCAAATAACTTCTCCCGCTCTGGGCGGAGGGGAGGCCTGTCAGACTTTTACTGACTAAACCCACCCGTGTTTCTTTAGATGCCTGTGCGCCAGGGCCACGATATCCCTTTCGGACATACTAGTGACAAGATCTGTCTTGTGTCGCTAACTAGTGGAAAAGGAAAACTGCTGTCATGTCAGAGCCACAACATGTTATCTACCATATTTTTGGTAATTTCAGCGCTAACAATTATTTTTATATTCAAAGTGTAATTGAAATATTTAACTGAAAACCTCTTCCTCCTCCTCTATTGACTTAACTGAAAAACTCTTAAGGGGTTATGATATTTTCAGTTAAGTCAATTTCAACATGAATAAATATGGTAATAAAAGATACACTATTAGCTTATTATATAAAAAATAAATAATTACCTTCCACATCGGCCTCTTTTATGTATTTCACGATTACAGGGTATTTTTTTAAAGAACCTTGATTATTTATCTTGTGTTTTGGTAAATGACTCCGTAATCCTGAAGTGGAGCCACTGGTGCATTTTATCACTTTGCGACAAATTTTACATTTTGCCCGGAGTTTGTCTTTACTTCTGAGAAAATATTTCCAGACTGGAGAAGGCTCAGTATTGGGATGATTAAGTTGTGGCTCTAAAAACTCTTCCTCATCTGAAAATAAAAGAAGTCATAAATATTTTATTATTCTTAAAATCTTCATTGTCTAGAAATAGAGGGAGATTTAATTGGAAATATTGGTATCTGCTGAGGTAAATAAAAAGGAATAAAAATGAATACTTTATTTAATTATGTGTAAAAAAAAAAAATAATTACCTTCCACGTCAACCTTTTTTATGTGCTTCACGATTACAGGGCATTTAATTTTAGACCCTTGATTAATTATCTTGTGTTTTGGTAAATGACTCCGTAATCCTGAAGTGGAGCCGCTGGTGCATTTTATCACTTTGTGACAAATTTTACATTTTGCCCGGAGTTTGTCTTTACTTCTGAGAAAATATTTCCAGACTGGAGAAGGCTCAGTATTCGGATGATTAAGTTGTGGCTCTGAAAACTCTTCCTCATCTGAAAATGAAAAGAGTAATAAATATTTCAGTATTCTTAATCTTAATTGTCTAGAAATAGTGGCAGTTTTATTTTGGAAATATTGTTATCTGCTGAGATAAATAAAAACACAATAATAATGAATAAATTATTTAATCAAATGCCGCTTCTCGTCGGATCTTTAGGGTCATTTATCAACAGGTAGTGATAACATAATTCTGTGTAGATTGCCTTTCATTTTTGTTTCATCCAAAATATACCCAAAAAAGACAAACGATTAAACTTTTTAAATCAATACCAACTTTCGTTCCGTTTATATCAGTCTCATTCCCTATCCTTAGATAGTTGAAAGAAAAAAAAATAAAGAAAATATGTTCGTTTATTTGCGATAAAACATGCCGCAAAAAAAAACACAATCATAAAAACCGGCCAAGTGCGTGTCGGACGACGCATAATGAAGGGTTCCGTAGTGGGGATTTATTATCCTACGAACAAACTTAACATTGCAGTTGAAAAACATGTTCCCTCATACATTCCAACTGCAAATGTAAGTTTGTACGCACAATATTGAGTGATTTACGATGTTATTTTAAGATAACAGACTTCTTATAGGTTTTCCTGTCATCTATAGAAATTATAAGTAAAGAACTATTTTCTGTATTTTTATCAAAATTTTATGCTCACTAGTTTCGGAGATAAGGTAAATGGTCATTTTTCATCTTTCAATAGTATGTATTTTAAAATTATAAACAAAAATATTTATGAAATCCTTAAAACAAGCCCTTTCATTTGATATGTCACACGATACAGTCAGTAAAACAATTTTTTTAATTTTCTAATTTGCCATTCAAAAGTGACCTCCATATTCAAAATTAATTTATTTAATTTCAACTTAATCGGTCCTGTAGATTCGGAGCAAATCAGCTGTGGCAGACAGACACACGAGTGATCCTATTTAAAGGGTTCCTTTTTTCCTATTGGTTTTTCTTTTTATATCCTTTTTAGGGTTCCGTACCGTATCTAAAAAGAACAAGTTCACATTGAAGAGACACAAGTAAGGAACAAGCGGAATTTACAGTGTCTCTTTTAAAGAATATCCAAAATGAACCACGGAGAGTCAAAATATCATCCTTGCTTACATATTTTCATCCAGTTCTGTAGTTTGACATTTCTTGCACACTGTCACTGTTCCATATTTCGTGTTTCTTCCGTGGGAGCTGATTAGATTGAGATTATGATTGAACACTAAAGATAAAATAATAAAGATAAATTAAAATCTTTAAAACGTTTTTATTACTTAAAACAAATTACGTTTGAACATTACTAGATAAAAAAAATATGTTGTGCGTGCATTCATCATTTCGTACCAAGTGTTTCATTAAAACTTACAAAAAACTAAATTAAGGCATAACAAAAAAAAAACAAACGCGTCAATTGCCTAATAATAAAGATAAATTAAAACCTAAAAACCTTTTTATTACTTAAAACAAATTACGTTTCAACATTACTAGATAACAACATTATGTTGTGCGTGCATTCATCATTTCGTTTCATTAAAAGTTACAATAAACTAAATTAAGGCATAACAAAAAAAACACAGTGAAAAAAAAGTACAGAAAAACCTAGTGTTTCTGAAAATACCGCAAAAAACCCAGTTTGTTACTTTTCATGTGGTACCACATGAAAGTACCAAACTGCGTTTTTAGGTATGTACTAAAATTAGTAGGTACTTTAATTTGGTACGGAAAGTGTATAATTAAAAAATTACAAAAATAAGATTATGTGGTCGAATTTATCACAATGACTTATATACTCTGGCTGTTTGTGACATGTGAGTTTAAATGTTTGTAAACGCACCCACAATACAGGAGAAATTCCTAGTGGGGTAACGTTTAAAAAAAAAAAAAAACTATTTGTCATAAACCTATATACTTATATTAAAAATATATACTTTTATTAAAACCTATATACTTATATTAAAAATATATACTTTTATTAAAACCTATATACTTATATTAAAAATATTTGTCATTGGAAAATGCTGTGAATTGCTGATAAATGTTTCTTTAATGCCGAAGTGGAACCACCTTCACATTTCAGCACTTTGTTACATAATGTACATTTTGCGTAAGATTTAAATGTGTCTTCGCTCCTAAGAAAATTCTGCCAGACCGTTGAATTTCCCGTCCATTTTGAAAACGTGTTTGCTGTGAAAGAAAGGAATTGAATATTTAGACTTAGTTAACAAGCAATAAATCACAGTGAAAGGATAAGGCGAATAGACGAGCAGCATCATGTTGCCCTTGTTCAATGTTACTTGGGGTCGGCGCAATACGTTTTTCTACCATTCTCCCCAGTCAACAGTCACGCTGTCAAACACTCCATAAAGTTTGCAGTTGCAAAAAACAATTTTTTTTTTCAAGGTTTTTTTTACGACGTCGTCGGCGTGATTGATATTATCACTATTTCAGCCGAAAGACGTCCACTGCTGGACATACTAGGCCTCCCCTAAAGGGGGGTTTGCCATAACCGCCACTCTTGGCAGGCGGGTTGGCGATCGCAGTATGGTGTTACAATGCATAGAGAACGCTGCTGCCCATTCTCTAGTAAGATATTGATATCTATACTCATGGCCAATTACCCCGCTGAGCTAACCTAGGGACAGACTGACGGACATGGCGAAACTTTATGGGTTCCTTCTTGACTACAAAATGGTTGAGCTGGATGGTGCTGATCCACGCGTCATGTTCGTGATCGGGCGCCGTCAGTTGAGACTGGTCTTCTTATCTTTTAATCTTATATTTTTTTTAAAGAGTGACCGTGGAGTTTCTTGCCGGCTCTTCTCCATAGGAAACGACCAATTGGAATCGGCACCTAGCTTCTGACGTTTCATAAGTGCCCATGTAGGCTTATGTAAAATAAAAATATTTTTGATTTGATTTGATTTTGATTGTTTTTTTTAAACAAGTAATTATTTTTGTTACATTGTTCTCAAATATAGTAGCAAAAAGAATAATGTACCCAGGATTTTGTAATATCTTGATTTAAAAGATTGTCTTTGGAGTTTCTTGCCTGGTCTTCTCCATAGAGATCTCCGTTTTGTAATGGGTAAATAGCTTCAACTTTCTGACTAACTGACCGACTCTTTGACAATTCAAAAGTGGCTGTAATAGGTTTAATTGAAATAAATGTTTTGAGTTTGAGTTTGACTACGGAACCCCAAAAATGGGTCAGGTTCTGCAGGTCATTGACTGTACGAAACGCTTTGAAAACAATTACCACTTATTTAGGTCCTTAGTACAAGCAATTTCCATTCAATTATTATGTCACTCATGATTTCTTCAATAATATTTTTTGTTAGTTGACTCGCAACAACAAACACTTTTATTTAAGAGTTTTTTTTTAATCTTTATTTATTTATAGGCTTAAACCTATATAGGTACGTCAGCCTCATTATACCCTAATAATCTAACTAATTATTACATGTAATTATATTATTATTGACACAAATATATTATTGCGTAAGCGAGGGATTTAAGAGGTCGTTGTGTGAAATATGAATGTAAAGTTAAAAATCGTTTTTAGATGTTGTATAGACGCAGGTGTGGCTACAGCATAAAACTCAAACCAAACTAAGGCGAATGCAGCGCGGGACAACGGTCGCGACTAAGCGTGTCGGTTGTTTTAATTACGAGCGAGGGACTTAGGCCCGGCGCCTATTGGCGGCATGGCATGGCAACGTATTTTTAGGCAACGAATAAAAATATAACTTAATGGTATGGAAATAAAGTTGAAATTTCAATGTTAAGACGCTGACAATGGGTCAACCGCTGTCACTGTCAGACTGCATACAAAAGAAAGAGAAGCGCGATGACACAACCCTTGTAATTGATTGCAAAATATGAAGCAATTATTTATTTACTCAAAAATCAGCTGAGTAATCGAAAATAAAAAGCAACCAAGTTCTGCATACAAATAAGACGTTCTTGTTATTAATTAAATATCAACCGTACGTTGATATTTAATACAGATATTTTGGATTGAAACTCAAAGTAAAGGGTTAGGTTAACCGTTAATTTGTATCGAGGTTTTTTTTCTAAACGTGATTTGGTAACAACCAAGTTCTGAGAAATATGTTCAAGAATAACATATATTTTTTCCGCACCCACAAACCTACTTTTATCATTTGCCTCTTGTCACCGCCTTAATAGAATGTTAACATACCGCAGTATTGTTTTTGTACTTTCTTAAGTACTAAAACAATACCACCATAACCGCCGAATACCGTTAACATTAAAATGTCAACTTTATTTCCATACTCTTAAATTATATTTTTAGTCGTCGCCTAAAATACCTTGCCATGCCGTGCTGCCAAGGGCGCCGCCGGGCCTTGCGGGAGTGAATCCTGCGCGAGATTCGCTTCAGTTTGGCTAAAGCTTTAGAAATCCTTAAATACCTTCATTCCCAATCCCTTCAAACTCGATCTCAACTAAACTTTTGCCTTCGAGTTTGATTTTTTTTTTCTTGGCTTTGGAAGTTTTCTTCCAGGTAATAAGTTCTTGGTCTGATGACTCCTTATCTGCTGTAAATAAAAGGCAAAAATGTGCGAAGTAAATGGGTGGATAGATAGTGGTTGATATACATAGTTGACTGCATAGAGACATTATAATTTGCAACCAATGAAAATTATTGCTTACGTTCTTAAGGCGACGATAACCGACTTTTAATGATTTTATACTGAAGATCACGTCTAAACGAGTAGTGTTAATGATTTGAAAAAAATAAAAAAATTAAAGCATAAAGTTAAATTAGAGCATTTTCTCAATAACTTAATATGTGAATATTTTAGATTATGTTTATATTACATAGAAAATAATTTGTAAAGTTATGTCTAACGCAAATAAAAAAAGAGAATGGCGCAAAATCTACCAAGCGCATTTTTCTGAAACCTTCACCAATTTAAAGATAATTTAATTATTGATCTTTAAGTATAAGAGTTTTATTAAAATACCTTTTGTTTTGTGTATAATAAATTAATAATGCGTCAAATTGGGGACAGCGCTCCTTTATGGGCGAGTCCTATTACTGGGACGCGTTGCGTGAGCTCAGTACAGAACACACAAGCTAACCATTCAAGGTCACTGGCATATGTCTGAGTCTTAAGAAACTCTTTAAGAAGCAGAGAGAGAGAAAGTCGCATATAGGGGGCATAAAGATTTTTCAGTCAACTCCTACTGCAAGCCGCCGATTTGGCAATTTTTTGTTTTAAAGTGTTCGTAGTAGTCCGAGTTAGGTTTTTATGGAAAGAAAAAATGCATTTATGGGATTTTTGTATGAACTATTGTTTGGACAGGACGAGATCTGTCCTACCAGCTAGTACCTATTTAATTAAAGCTATTGAATATTCCATAGTGTAAGTAAAGAACACACAACATTGATAGGTTACATACCTGCATTTTCTGTATCTTCCTCATCGACCTTGACAATATACACAACATTTTCGGTAGCTCCTCGTTGATTGTGTTTTGCTTCAAAGTGACGTCTTAATGACGAAGTACCGTGGAGTTTTAACACCTTGCAACACAGTTTACATTTCGCATGGAGTTTGTCTTTGCTTCTGAGAAATGTTTTCCAGACTGTGGAGATATTTTCTCTGCGAAAGGTTGAGACGTCAGAAAACTCGTTTTCTGTGAAAAAAAAAGAAAATTAAATTCTTCCTGTTACCTATATGATTGGACCGACGACCTTAAGAAGGTGGTGGAGAACAGGGTGTTGTGGCGCAGCCTGGGAGAGGCATATGGACTGCGTTCGGCCGAGTTGATTGATTGGTTGAAGTAATTTAAAATCTGGAAATACCCATAGTACGCATGTCCAAAAATATATAGGTATGTTAAAATAAAAATCGTCTTGTACCGTAAAAAAATAATATAATAAACGACCAACAGGGGGCCTAAAATGGACGATTTGGCAGAATCATAATATGATCTGCGTACTATCTATATAGCAGTAGTCAAACAGATAAATTACGGGATATATGAACTGTACGCAGATCATATTATGATTCTGCCAAAGCGTTCATATTAGGCCCCCTGAAACTCGTGTTTTTCATCAAATAATAAATAGACTAAGAATATTGCTTTAATTATATGAAATATTTATTTATTTTCCATAACACGTTACAGTTATATTGTGTTTTGATTATAATATCATTTCACAATCCTGATGTGCATTTAAACACTTTGAGACAATTTACATTTTGCATAAGATTTGTCTTTGCCCCTCAGAAAATTCTGCTACTGAAATTCCCCATAAAAACTTGTTTGTAGCCTTAAAAACATCATATCTGTGAACAATGATTTACATAGGTAAGTAATGTAAACCATATTACAGTTTAATTTGAGAAAAATGTAAACAAATCTGCTTTCTAAGTACGGATCATCTTCAACCGACTTCAAAAAAAAAGGAGGGAATAATCTTAGAAGGAATTGACTGTTTATTCAAAAATATTTATTATTTTCCAATACCCATTACAAAATATTATTATAATATAATATATATAAATAATATATAATTTTACTTATTATGTTTTAACCGTAAATGTGCATTTAATGATGACGTAGAACCTCTGTCGCATTTTAACACTCTGGTACATAATTTACATTTAGCACGAGACACGTCTTCTTTGACAAAATAATTCCAGACTTTAGAAGCGTTTTTCCGGGAACTAGTAGGTTTGTCGCCATTTGACTCCTCCCTGGCCTCTCCTCCATCTTCTGTAAATAAAAAGAATACCAAATATACATTTAGCACGAGACACGTCTTCTTAGACAAAATAATTCCAGACTTTAGAAGCGTTTTTCCGGGAACTAGTAGGTTTGTCGCCATTTGACAAAGAATACCAAATACATGTTCGATGGTTCGATAGAAATGTACGTTGCCTCTCATGCATGCGCTGAGGTTGTGTGGGAAGTTCAAATCTGGGCAAGTACCAATGTGACTTTTTCAGTTCATTATTATGTACTTTCTAAGTTTATCTTGCACTGACATCTGTGATGGAAAACATCGTGAAGAAACCAGGGGTTCTACTTCGAAGATAAATCCGAAGTATTGACTAAATGTTCGGCCGTTTCCTGACTACGGCTGACTATGGCTGATTATGGAGAAAAAAAAAAAAAGACAGTCAAAAAGATAAGTCAAAGTCAAACATGTGACTTGAAGTCGGGTAAGGATACAAAGTTAAAATAGGAAACTTTGGAAGTCAAGAAACGGCAGAACATTCGGCCGATAGGTATAAAAGGGGCTATTGTACATTCGCCACAAAGTAAATTCGTCACATTTTTGTACACTCCATACATTGAAAGTGTATTCGCCACTTGCATTAAAAATATGTGTAAATTCGTCACAACCACAAGTCTTCATTTTAGGTACGTACATCATTTTTGCATAAAATACTGATAGCAAGCAAAGTTATTGGTTTTTAAATAAATAAATTAGTTAGTGTTTGGTTTTTCTGCTGTCTGTGCGGAAATAAACAATTTGACGAATTTACAATAATCAAAATTAATATACTGGGACGAATTTACTTCATGAAAATAGAACTGTGGCAAATTTACACATAACCTTTTCCGTGGCGAACTTACTTTGTGGCGAATGTACAATAACCCCTTCGGATTATCGCTTCGGAATAGACCCCCTGGACTTTATGTAAGTCTGAAATCGCCCACCCATCAAGAGCAAGCTTTATGATCAGTGCTCGAGCCTTCTCTGTATGTGAAGGGGCCTTTGCCCTTCAGTGGGACAATAATAGGCCAGTGTTATTATTATACGTTATGGGTAGTAATCGTACAGTCCGTGTGGCCTAAGCTGAGCTTTGCATTTGTGTGAGTGCACATAGATAGTGTAGGTGTGACGTCAAAAGAGCGCGACGCGTCCTGCTTGGTTTAAACCGGTTTTTTTTATCGGTTTATACTCTACTTTGGTAATCACTCACACAAATGCAAAGCTCAACTCAGGCCCCGCGGACTGTACTAACCTTGAACATTCGAATCCCACATCAAACGTGTCCTATCAAAAAAAATATTATAAGATTAAAGACTACGTTGAAGACAAAGAAGTTTGGCATTAAGTCCTTCTGCACATGTGGCTTCCCTGGTAACTCATTAACGGCAAAAATATGTAAATATCTTATAACTATTCCCAAATTACGATGTTTATTTTATTTATTTTTTTACATACGAGTACTTCCTTGACATAATCTTTTTTTTTTATTTGAATTTACATACCTACAATTTTTTTTTTATTTTTTGTTTTTTTTTTAAATAACTTTTAATAAATTCCTAGTGTGGGCACTAGGAATTTATTAAAAGTTATTTTAATAATATTTTACTTATTTCGTTTTTTTTTTAATGTTTTGTTAATCTGAGAACGGGCTTAATAGACTAGAATTTTGGACCATTTTCTATTTTGTACTTAGTATCTAGTACTGTTGACGGGCCTTCACTGTCCTCTCATACCTATTAACGCTGTTGTTTGAAAACATTGCAAAAACCAATTATTTTTTAAAATTGTAACCGTGGAGTTTCTTGCCGGCTCTTCTCCATAGGAAACGACCAATTGGAACCGTGCACCTAGCTTCTGACGTTTCATAAGTAGGCTTATGAGAAATAATTTTTTTTTTTATTTGATTTTTTTTTTGACAAAATATAAACAGAGCATGTCTTTAAATGTCTATTTTATTATGCTTCGCTAATTGAGACGATAAACCTCAAATGGAACATAATTAACATCTAGCATGACATTTGTATTCTGTTTTGACAAAACTTTTCCAGACTGCAGAAATATTATTTTTGGTACGTCACTTCGCCGTCAGATAACACTTCGCCGTCTGCAAATAAAAGTAAAAACTACCTACTGTTTTATTTAGTTT
Organism: Tiliacea aurago; assembly: GCA_948098905.1. Lineage (NCBI taxonomy): Eukaryota > Metazoa > Arthropoda > Insecta > Lepidoptera > Noctuidae > Tiliacea > Tiliacea aurago. The sequence continues at coordinate 6,500,633 of OX402588.1, forward strand.
TATGGTACATTTTGTATTGGTCTTATCACTTATTACTTTGAGTCATGTAGTTCTAACTAAGGTTGTAGCGGCACATCGCCACTGTCACCGCACATGCGAAACTTCCAATTTTTTTTTTGTTTTTTTTTTTATGTATAAACAAATAAAAGCATCAATACTTGAAACGGATCAGAGAGGAAAAGAAAAGATGTAACATGACATACCTTGGTTACTACTTTAGTAGATCAAATTTCAAAGAAATCCCTCTATCTTGCGAGCTTTTATACCAGAGATATGATTTTAGTATTTCTTAAAACAGGCAATGTAACCCAGAAATTATCATCATCACCATCATCATTTCAGCCGAAAGACGCCCACTGCTGGATATAGGCCTCCCCCCTCCCCCAAGCACCGCCACTTTGACTGGTTCTGTGCTTCCCGCATCCAGCGGATACCTGCAGGCTTCACAAGGCGATTGGTCCACCGTGTAGGAAGCCTTCCAATACTACGTCTTCCAGTACGCGGTCGCCACTCCAGAACCTTTGCAGCAATGTGCCCTGTCCACTGCCACTTAAGCTTGGCAATTCTTCGGGCTATGTCGGTTACCTTAGTGCACCTGCGGATCTCTTCATTTCTGAATTATTAAATACCAAGTGAATTTAGAAAATATAAGATATCGTTTTGTTTTAAATGATTCGTGCTGCAGTCATTTAGGAAAAGGCCAGTTATTCATTCAAAGTAATTTTATTACCTGCTACAAAATGAAACTAAACATGTTTTTTTTTAATATTCTGTGTTTTATTTTCTGTTATTCATAATATAATTTTATTAATATTTTTGTAGTGGTCTCCATTCACCGTTTACATAGTTATGTTATGTTTGTATTTTAAGTGATTCCGTAATGCTGATGTACAACCAGATCTGCATTGCAACTGTCTGCGGCATATTTTACAATTAGCATGACGCTTGTCTTTGGTTTTGGTAAAATAATTCCAAACTAAAGAGGCATTTTTCCGGGTACTTGTAGGTTTGGCGTCAGTTGACTCCCCCTTGTGCTCTCCTACCCCACCATTTTCTTCTCCTGTAAATAATATAAAGAATACAACATTTACTTCACCATGGACAAATAACACTAATACTAAACAAAGAAACAAAAACCCCACTGTTACCGATTCGGCACGGTACTAACCTTCAATCACCAGGGTCTCCAGTTTTATTTTGTGTTTTGTTGCCAAGTGTTCTCTTAGATGTGATGTAGAAGCTTTGTTTTTTAACTCTTCATGACATAATTTACATTCTGCATCCGATTTGTTATCGCCTCTATGAAAATATTGCCATACTGTTGAAGATTCTTTTTTCTTTAAATCGTTTACGAAGACTGACATCTCCTTTTCTGCGAAAAACAAAAGATTATTTTGATAAACATACCTAATTTTAGTCATTATCATTAGTTCCTATCTATGAACTATTGCGTAAAGCATAGTGTAATTTAGACAAGAAGGCATTTGTTCACTTCCATTTTTATTTTATTATCTACTTAGTTTTTCAAAGGGAACTAAAACGACAACACATAAACGCACAAATAAATGATAAATACTAGTTAAGTATATACACTCAGGGTAATGCCGTTTTATAGCCATTTCATATGTCAAATAGAAATGTAACATATGTCATATGTCAAAGAGTGACAGTTGTGATTTAAATATACGGACAATTTAAGTTGATACTCAATTGGCTTAACAATTCATTTCCCTGACATGACATAAAAAAAATGAAAATACCTGAACAATTTACCGAGGTGGTGCCAATGTACAATATACATAAAAACTGGCACTGGCAAGACAATCAACAAAAAAATGAGAAAGTGACTTCGGTCAAAAAAGTGCCCTTACCACCGCCAATCATAATAGACGGAATCAAGAACTATCAAACGTTCTACGATTCGTTAATTGAAAGCCAACCAGCGGAATCATTTACAGCAAAAATGATGAATGGGGATTGTGTGAAGGTTAACGCCAAATCAGAAGACTCATATAGAGTAATTGCTAGGTTCTTGTCTGAAAAAGACTACCACTGGCATTCATACGAAAACAAGCAGGCTAGACCAATTAGAGTTGTGGTAAAGAAACTGCACTCTTCTTGCCAACCAGATCGAATTAAGGAAGATTTAACAACCCAAGGCCTAAAAATAGAAAAGGTAGATAGTAAATTGAGCTGGAAGACCAAAGAACCACTCAACATGTTCGTTTTATCATTTTATAACGATGAAGATGTCAACAAAATCTACGGCATTAAGTACATATTAGGGTGTAAAATTGAAATACATCCACTCAAAAATCCAGCACTCATTCCCCAATGCAAGAGATGCCAAGCTTATGGGCATACACATAAATATTGTCAAAAAGAGCCAAGGTGTGTGAAATGCACTGGCAAGCATCTTACAGCCAATTGTACCAAATCTCCGCAAGAGAAACCAAAATGTATCCACTGCGGCCTACCTCACCCTGCCAATTATAGAGGGTGTGAAGTAGCCAAACAGATGCAAATTATGAAAAATAAAGTTTTAAAAAAGAAACCTACGGTGCCTAATACCCAACAGTTTCCTCCTATAACACACCCTGGTAAACAGGCGCAGAAAGCAAGTGTCCAGTCAACTGCAAAACAACCAGCCATGCAAGTAACCAACATTGGTACTTACGCACAAGCTGCAAAACAAGGATCTCAACCTCTGAACTTAGAGGATAAGATTAACCAGATCTTGAAGTGCATTACCTCATTTGATAAGAGATTAGAGAAGCTAGAATCCAGCACTAAAACAGCTCTCTTGAATAATCAAAAATGAATAACACACTCAAAATAATGGCGTGGAACTCCAATGGACTCCTCAAACATCAGCATGAGTTGCAGGCGGTCCTAGATACAGAAAATATAGACGTGTGTTTAATCTCCGAAACGCATTTCACAAAGCAATCTTTTATCAAATTTAGAGGATACATGATATATAATTCCCTCCACCCTAGCAACTCTGCCAGGGGGGGTAGTGCGGTTATAATTAAAGAAAACATTAGTCACTACGTGCAGTGTAAATATGAAGAAGAAGACATTCAAGCAGTGGCAGTATCTGTTAAAACTAAGTTTTGTCAAGTGTCCATTGCAGCCATATACTCGCCTCCCAGGCACATGATAAGAAAAGAGCGATACTTACATCTTTTTGAATTATTAGGCCAGCGATTTATCCTAGGCGGCGATTTTAATGCTAAGCATACGCATTGGGGTTCAAGACTTACTACAACTAAAGGAAGACAGCTCTTAAGTGCAGTTAAAGAAACACATTGTGAAGTAATGAGTACAGGTAAACCTACATACTGGCCCACTGACCACCAGAAAATACCGGATCTTATAGATTTTTTCATCTGCAAAAATATATCCACCAATTACATCAGTTTGGAGGAAAGTTTTACTATGAACTCTGACCATTCTCCGATTATACTAATGCTAAGTCAAAAAATCCTATTAAAAGAAAGCCACTTAACCTTGGTTAATAAGTCCACAGATTGGGACAGTTTTGCTCTTGATCTAGATAATATTATCGACCTTAAAACTCCGATAAAATCGCAAGATCAGCTTGACTCAGAAGTAAACAAATTTATTATTAATATTCAACAATGTGCGTGGAGCAATACACCTCAGCTAAAACGCAAATATAAGGGACTTATCCATCCTAAAGAAATTGTGGATTTACTATCAGAGAAAAGAAAACAAAGGAAGTTGTGGCAGCAAACAAGGTTCCCGCGTCATAAAACAACACTAAATAACCTAACTAAACGACTAAAGAGAAAAATTCTACAATTTGAGGATGAATCTCTGAATACCAACCTTCTTCAGCTTACCAATGACAAATCAACGGATTACTCACTTTGGAAAGCAACGAGAAATCTAAAAAGGCAGATTATACAAATACCGCCCATCAGAGATAGCAACGGAAAATGGGCAATAAGCAATGACCAAAAGGCGTTCCGATTTGCTCAACATTTAGAAGAAACCTTTCAACCCAACGAAAGCTCTGTAGAAATACATGAGAGTGTAAATTTATCACAAAACCAAAGAATCAAGCTTGTGACTCCTAAGGAAGTAATGAGAGAAATTCAAAACAACATTAGCTCAAAAAAGTCTCCCGGTTACGACCTCATCACAGGGGAAATTCTAAAACGCCTCCCACGCAAAGCCATAGTAAAGCTGACCAAACTAATAAATGCTTCATTTATCTTAAAATATGTACCTGAGCCATGGAAGGTTGCTGAAGTCATTATGATTGCGAAGCCTGGGAAACCTCCCCACGAAGCATCATCATACAGACCCATTTCTCTGTTACCCGTACTATCAAAGTTATTTGAAAAACTGTTATTAAAACGGATAAAACCAGTAATAGAAGATAAAAACCTAGTTCCAGATCACCAGTTTGGCTTCAGAGAAAAACACTCAACGTTAGACCAGGTACATAGAATAACTAATGTTATTGAAAAAACGCTAGAAAATAAAGAAGTCTGTGCTACCGTGTTCTTAGACGTCGCGCAAGCTTTTGACAAAGTTTGGCATGAGGGTCTCATATTTAAGCTCAGACGCATGCTACCAGAATTTGTAGATATCCTAGAGTCGTATTTAACTAAAAGAATGTTTAGAATACGCCAAGAGGACGCATATTCCGAGCTAAAAACCATAAAAGCTGGGGTGCCTCAAGGAAGTGTGCTTGGCCCAATTTTGTACTTGTTATACACTTGTGACATCCCAGAGCTGGAAAACAGCACCATAGCGACCTTTGCAGATGATACTGCTATTATGGCCACCGGTTCAAGCCACAGAGAAGCGGTAGAGAAAGTTCAACTAGCTGTGAACAAAGTTTACGACTGGACACAAAAGTGGAAGATCAATCTGAATGAGTCAAAATCAGTTCACATTAACTTCACAAACAAACACAGTGACTACCACCCACTCTACATAAATGGTATGCAAATACCTTATGCTAATACAGCCAAATACCTTGGCATAACTCTCGACGCCAAGCTGCGTTGGAAAGCCCATATCAAAAAGAAAAAACAGGAACTCGATATTCGTTATAAACGTTTGCATTGGTTACTGGGAAGGAAATCCTGTTTATCAATACATAATAAGCTGATAATATACAAGCATATTCTGATGCCAATTTGGACGTATGGTATCCAACTTTGGGGCTGTACTAAGCCAACCAACGTCAAAATAATTCAACAGTTCCAAAATAAAGTACTCAGGGCTGCTGTAAATGCACCCTGGTACATAAGAAACGATGACCTCCACCGTGACCTCGACATGGAATTCGTCACCACCATCACACAAAAATTTGCTGAAGCCCACGAACACAGACTCCATCGACACGTGAATGTTGAGGCAATCCAGCTGTTAGACAACACAGGCATAGTGCGTAGACTAAAGAGAACTAAACCATTTGAATTAGTGTAGTGTAAGTGAATCAATAATAGTAACAATGTTGTGCTATTTATATAACACATGAACAAAGTGTTTTATCAATTTTACCAGACTCTAAGGAAGTGTTACGAACGTGTGTAAAAGTGCATACCTAATTATGGACACTATTCTTAGCATTAACATAATTTATAACGTAGCATAATAAGTTAGATTTAAATTGTTTATTAGTCTTCTTAGGCTAGATTGCAATTAACTAGTAAGAACTTGGTTCTTACTAATAAGGAAAAAAAAAAAAAAAAAAATAAAAACTGGCCAAGTGCGAGTCGGACTCGCGCACGAAGGGTTCCGTACCAATCCGTACCATTATCTATAAAAATGGCAAAATATTACGTTTTTTGTATGGGAGGCCCCCCTTAAATATTTGTTTAATTTTAATTTAATTATTTATTTTAAAGTCAGTATATATCTACATATTATGTGAATATTTCAAGCGTCTACCTGTTGCCGTTATCAATATAGAGCAAAAACGAATTAATGAATTTTGTTGAACTGTCAAATTGAAACCGATTGCTACTGATAGTGTGCTACGCAATTAGCCCGCTGATCTAGTTTTCTGTAAAAAAAAGAAGATTATCTAGATCAATTATCATTATTTTAGTTCTTAATTATTATTAGTTCCTGTCTATGTATTATAGCTGAGAACCCTTAACATAGTCCCCCTTATTACAAAACAAGGTTTATCTTCAGACCAAGGTTTAAAACAATTAGTCATTATTGAATTTCGAACTTTATTCCGACTATGGTAAAGTTCCTAAACACAAAACTGACAACTTAGTACCGAACTAAGTTTTCAGTTTTGTATAAAGAACGGTATTTCAATCACTGTTACGTTCTTATTACAAAAACTAGCTCTATGGTTTAAGCCATGTCAAAATATAAATCTTGTTTTGTAATAAGGCGGAGTGTGTTTTAGAAATAAAACGCAGTTATTCTTTTCTTCTTTATTTTATTATCCACTTATTGTTTTTCACTATTACCAGTTACACAATACTCAATCATTTATTGCATTCCACAATGCATACTTATGTGGTACCTTAAAATTTTATGAGATCATTAAGGGTCCTGTCGGGCACAGCATAATAGTAGGAGAATGGAAGTTAATGACTACATACGTACATACATAAACTCACGCCTTCTTCCTATGGGGGTAGGCAGAAGCTACCGAACGCCACCTACTACGATCCTTACCCCTTTTACTTCGTTTACGTTCATTATTTACATTTACATGACTAGAACTACAAAATTAAAAGATCACGCTTTTAGTTGTTTATGTTATGATGCCTCATTAAATGGGACGATAATCCTGAAGTGGAACTTTTGTGACATGTTATCACTTTGCCACATAAATTACATTTAGCGTGACTTTTGTCTTCACTTCTGACAAAACTTTTCCAAACTGCAGAAGTATACCTCCGGGTACTCGTTAGTTCGCCGTCGGGTAATTCTTCGCCTTCTGCAAATAAAAGTAAAATCTGCTGCTTTATTATTTTTGTTCGATGGTAAATAGATTTTATCATTTAAACATTCATTGCTTTGAGTTTTGTATTTTTTTTTAATAAACGAAAGATTTTGCAATTGCAAAAACCATTTTATTTACTATCAGTAGATATTAGTATCTACTAGGTACTGATAGTAAATAAAAATGGTTTTTGGTTTTTCCGGTATTTCTTGATAGAAATGATATTTAGATATCATTTCTATCAAGAAAATGGACAGAAATGATAATTAGATATCATTTCTATCAAGAAATAAAATACGGGAATTTTAAGAAATATCTAGAATCTATCTATCTATACTTTACCTTTAAATTTTAACTCGACGGGTTTTTTCTTTTTGATAATTCCTTCTTTTGTGTGCTTTGCTGACCAATGGTTCAGTAGTGCTGAAGTAGAACCTGCGTAGCGTTTGAGTACTTTCAGACATAATTTACATTTTGCGTAAGATTTGTCTTCGCTTACAAGAAAATGCTGCCAAACTGATGAAAATGCCTTTCTATCAGGCTTGAATTCTGAAAACTCCATTTCTTTAGTTATTTCTTTCATTTCTTCTTCCTCTTCTGCTTCTTCTGTAAATAAAAGAAATACAATATTCACTCTGCCATCGAATACTATCACCACTGTACCTACTATAATATAATTTACTAATGGTCTGTTTCTCGAACGGAAATTATCGCAAAATTAATGTGACAAATTGTCTAGCCCGCGTAGACTGCTGAGATTGGTTGAATAAGAAGAAGAAAATACGTTTATTTGTGGTAAACATAACGCAAAGAAATAAAAACACAAACAGGAAAGAACAAGTTGAGGGAATGCACATTCACGCAAAACGGCCATCAATGATTTATCAATAGCCAATCGCAGCAGTCTGCGTGCGCTTGACATTTGTTACATTAATTTTCCGATAATTTTCGTTCGTCTCTACTTTTACTCTTTACATACTTCGTTTTTACTCTACATACAATCTACACACATCAAATAAAAAAATATCCTAAAGGCTCATGCAGACTGGGGTGAAATCGCGGGCGCAACGCGACACTAGTAGCACAATTTCTATGTCACTGCCTGTCGTGCTTGCAATATCGCGCCTGTCTAGACGAGCCTTGACACTTAAGAGCGTTTACACCTTACGGCATTTCATACACACTTTCAAGCAATGATGTATTTACCTTTAGATGCGTTACCTGCGCTCAGTAATGGCAAAGTAAATATCAGGCAATTCCCTGACATTTACTATAATAATAATTATTATTACGTACGCGCCAGTGAACATGCAGCGGCTAGTGACGTAACTAAATATGTATGTTTATCTCTTTCTAACAACAGTTATCGGTATAGGAAGAGTATAGCTCTTTCCTTTTCTTCACGCGCTGTATGATTGTATGCAAGTATGTAGCTACAATCATGGCTTACGCTGTTTTTGAGTGCACTAATGTTCGTGTATGACGCGTCTATTTATAATACGTCATTGCTTTCAAACCCTTGTTTTTCGAAATGACTGAACCGATTTTAATGAAACTTCATACGCATAAGCCGGATACAAAGGTCTAAAAAGTTAGTAAAGAACATTTTCGAAATGTCTTATTTAAAAACAGATAACTGGAAATCTCTGTCTCTATGAAAAATTTAAAATCGGTCTAATTTGGCTGTAACACTATTTTTTGAAAATGTTCTGAACTAACTTTTTAGACCGTTGTGTCCTGCTTATGCGTATGAAGTTTTCATTAAAATCGGTTCAGTCATTTCGAAAAACAAGGGTTTGAAATTTTGTATGAAATGCTGTAAGGTGTAAACACTCTCAATCTAAAAAAAAACAAAATTGCGTCGAAAAATTCCTCCGCATCGTTGTCAACTGGTAAAGGCTTCTATAGACCAGCGCGACTCGCGACGCGACACAAAGACACCGCTCGTCGCGCAACACGCGGGGGCCTTTGTGTCGCGCCAGTATGTAAAATCAAAATCAAAAGTCATTTATTCAAACTAGGCTGAGAATCAGCACTTTTAGAACGTCAAAAATTACATGAGACAGTCCCCCAAAAACGCCCACCCTTCACCACTTTCTAGTGCTTTAGCTAAGAAGAAGAAGTGGCGCAACAAACTTCCTAGCAGCACAGCTCTCTTTTCACATATAAAACTTGAATATATACAATAAAATGTTAAGTTGAATGTAGAAGCCTTAATGTTGCTGAGCTGCTGCTGACGGCATCGTCACGTTGTATGGCAATGTTCAGTCCTTGAAAATGAGGAAAATGTTGTGAGGCTGTAAGAGGGAGAGACCAAAGAAACGTTGGATGGACTGTGTGATATGGCTAGAAAGGGGTTGATTACCGAGATGACGACTAAGAAAAATAAATGTTGCGCCGACCCCAAATAAATTGAGATGAGAGCAGGATAATGATGATAAGAAAAATAACTTATACAGGGTTATTTTTAAAACGTCAATAACCTCTTAAGGGGTCATTGTACTCATCATTATGAACAACTTTTACTATGGGAGCAAACTTGAAATCACGAAAAAGAAATCAGCTGTTCCCTACATTTTAACGAATTATTCGAACATAAATGTAGGGAACAGCTGGTATTTTTTCGCGATTTCAGTTTTGGTCCCATAGTAAAAGTTGTTCATAGTGATGAGTACAATGACCCCTTAAGAGGTTATTGACGTTTTAAAAATAACCCTGTAGGTATTGTAACTTAATAAAGTTTTAAAAATCTATTTTTTTATTAATATTATTCATTATGACGCATGATGTAGTTTGAAACACCCTGTTATGAGCGCGGTGCGAGTCTTGCGCTCCATTCCGCGCCGCCCTTGGAACGCAAAGCTCGCACCGTGCTCTTAACAGGCTGTCGCAGACTACGTCATGCGTCATAACGATTTGTTTTTGTTGGTAATATTTTTACTTTAATGAATGATTAGTAGTCATTGGATACATGAAGTGGGCTGCCGTTGTAAGACGATTACAATGCCACGGTGTATACTAACCTTCAACTTTTACCTCAACAATATAATCATTTTTGAATTCTATTTCGTGTTTTGTTGCCCAGTGGTTCTCCAGTTCTGATGTAGATCCAGCGTCGTATTTAACCTCTTCATGGCACAATTTACATTCTGCATTAGATTTATCTTCCTTTCTAACAAAATGCGCCCAAACTGCTGAAGTTTCTTTGTTCTTGAAATCAATAATTACACAATCTGAGATCTCCTTTTCTGTGAACAAAAGAGAAGATTCAGATACATAAACATTATGTTAATAGGTACCTACTTAAATAACATTTAACAATTTGTCTATGAATTATATTTTTGTATATATATTGTATGAAAAAAAAATAGAAAAGGGCAATTGTTCTTATTATTTTTTTTATTATATTATCTAAATATTATTTTTTTTTTGCAAAAAAAACAAGCATCAAAATCGAAATATTTTTTTATATTTATTTGCGCAAATGAGGTACAGAAGGTTCTTAAAGATAAGTATATTGATCTCTTATTCTGTCATTAATTTCGGCGTGCAAATTTTACATAATTATTTACTATATAAAGAAAAACTAATCAATTTGAATTGTGCATGCATTATATAAATTTATTAAATTAAAATAAGTAAATTGTATTATTTTTTTTATTTATTTTTTTTTGCTTCATTTTAAGGGCTTTATCGCTGAGCGATAACGTCACCCTGTAACATCAGCACAATCAACTTAACCTAAAAACACCTTATCATTCTAACATTATTACTTTAAAACGAAAAATGCCAGTTTGTACAGTATCCTAGCTTGTTCCGATAAAGGACAAGCCAGGATAGCATTACACTCTCCAATATTGCACTTATTTGTGGGACCAAGTAAATTAAATTGCATAGCTTCATTCCGCACACACTCCATCAAAACATGTTGCACATCTTCGACCTGTGGTGGAGTGGTCGAAGTAAATTGTATTAAATTAATTCTAATTTGGTAACAATTCATTATTCATAATGTGACAATCATGATACTATAATTCATCACTTATAATCTGTGAACTAAAGTACAAGGTATAAGTTCACTATGGGGATAAGTTCATTATTACCAGATACATTTCCAGAACTACAAAAAAACATAAATCTAAAGATAATCTAGAAGAGGTACTTTTGAGGCAAGTTATTTTTTTTTGACATAATTTATATTTAGCGTGACATTTTGTGTTCAATTCGAAAATAATAACTAGTCAAGACAAATCAATATTAATAATAAATATAATATTTCGTTTCGGTCGAGATCGAAATAGTCATCACTAATAATAACCTATGGGTGTACCACGAATTTAATCGCCCGTAACGGGCGAATCGACACTTTGAAATAATATTATATTGATTCGTACGACTGGACACTTTAGTTAGTTTAGTTATTTCCGTTGATCAAGTTGATCTAACCTTCCTTGAAAGCCCGCTGCTTTATAATAATAAAAATACCATTTATTTCAGGCGACACAGGCCCATAGAAAAATACCTTAACCTAAACATACATACTAACGAAACATACATACTAACCTTTTTTTTTTGTTGTTCACGGGGTGGAAAATCCTCATGGATGTCCTCCGCCCTGGGGCGGGCGGAGGGGTCTGTCAGACTCTTACTGACTAAAAACCACCCCAGTGTTCCCCTCACACACTTGCACCGGGGATCTTGGGATCTGACATACAAACTAACCTAACCTAACCTAAACAAACAAAAACTTGTGCTAATAAAAAGGCTTAAGACTATGTTAGTAGCACTTCACTATGCACCAGATTGTGCTGTCCATTGGAAGTACCCTATGGGTACTGTTGTATATTAGGTTCTTATTTATTTAGGCATGTCATCTTCAACTTTTACTAGGCAGATAATTTTATTAGAAACGTTCTTGTTACGTTTTTTTGTGTGATTTTTTTTCCAAGTGTTTCTGTAACCCTGTTGTAGAACCAGATCCGCATTTTAATACTTTGAGACACAATTTACATCTGGCACGACTTTTATCTCTGCTTCTGAGGAAATGTTTCCATACTGTGGAAACCTTGTTCTTCTGTCGTTCATATACGATTTCTAAAAACTCCTTATCTGTAAACAAAGAGTAAAATAAAAGTGGGGGGACGAATTGGACAAATTTGTAAAAAAATCGAAAGAGAAGTGGCGCATGTTCGCGGGTGATGGCAAACATGTAAAATGCCTTTGATCAGAAGTAGAACAAATAAAGATACCAAAAAACACATTGTAGGTCATTCATCATTCATTTCAGCCGAAAGATGTCCACTGCTGGACATAGGCCTCCCCCAAAAAGGGGTGGGGGATTTGCCATAATCGCCACGCTTGGCAGGCGGGTTGGCGATCGCAGTATGGTTTCAAAAATGCATAGAGAGCGCTGCTGCCCATTCTCTAGTAAGTCCCTTAGTCGCCTTTTACGACACCCATGGGAAGAAATGGGATGGTGCTATTCTTTACGTCCGGCACCAAACGGAACGCATTGTAGGTACCGTGTCGTTTTAATTATGACGTGCTAATGACTTTCAACCTTAGGCACCTCTTCCACCGCCGACGGGCAAGCTACTAGCTATCAACGATTTTCTAGCTCTCATAATCAGCTTAAGACGACGATAGCTGACTTTTAATGATTTTATACTGAAGATTACGTCTAAACGAGTAGTGTTAATGATTTGAAAAAAATGTTTGTTAAATTAGAGACTCGTTTAGACGTGATCTTCAGCATAAAATCTTTAAAAGCAAAATGGTAAACAGGAACCCTTATGGTGAGACTAAGTCTGTCTGTCTGTCACACCTCGATATCTCGAGAACTACTAATGCTATCAACTTGAAATTTAGAATAGTTTTAGATCACGTTTGCCCAACTGTTTTGCAAGCAAAAAAGAAATGAATAAAAATATATCTTTTTTGCAAAAGAGACTGAAAGGGGGTCTTAAAAATTTGAAGTGGGGCTACTAGGGCATGTGGGGTATCATATGAAAGAGCGCTGTTTGCATATCCTCAAACATTTTTTTATTTTTTTTAGGCATCATAGTTTCCGACTTATGATGAAAAATGTAAAAAAAAATACCGTTCCCCCCCCCCTTATCTCCGAAGTTTGCATAGATAAAAATCTGAAATTATTCTATGTGATAGAAGTTGTAAAGATGTAAAGATTACAGTAAAAATAAAACGATGTCTCTAAAAAGCACAGTTTTTCAGAAATCATCAACATCATACATACGTACGGAACCCTCGGTGCGCGAGTCCGACTCGCTCATGACCGGTTTTTAATTACCGTACAGTTTATGGCCGAAAATTAAACATCTCCTTTCATTTTACAAAAAGTTACGTGGTTCATTTTGTCCGCAGAGTGGGAGAATCTCGTTAATAGCCGGCGGTGGGTCAGATGCCTTAGGATGGAAATAGCAGTTATGAGGTCGAGTATACATATTTTTCGCTTCCGTACATATTTATTTATTTAAACTTCTCGCACATAATATAAGGTACAAAGGTGGACTTACTGCCTTAGGCATTCTCTATCAGTCAACCAACGGTGGTGAAGAGATAATATAGCGGGTGCTCTGATTGAGAGAAAATATTTTTTTTTTTTTTTAATTCTTTATTATTCTATGACTAGGCATTACACCCTATTGGTATTGCCCATTTGAAGGATGATTGTGTTCTTTCCTAGAGAAGACAATTTGATCGTCTACAGTATGGACAACAGCCCTGCATCCTTTCCTATGGTGCGTAGAGCACATCCATCTTGTCTTCCGATTGCCGGAAGTCTGGTGCCGGTAAAAGGTGTATCCCGATATTAGGATTAGCCTACTGCCACGCGATGAGTAGACGTAATTTGCAATACCTGTAAAACAATAGGTAGTCAATGTTACAATAACTCTCTGGTAATGGGTATCATTTCTCTGATTTCTAACAATGTTGTAATGACTTCAGTTATGGCAAGGCAAAGAAAAAATGTAGTAGCTAATGTTGTATTATTTATTCGAATTTTAAATAGAAGCAGAAATGTGAAATAAGGAGCGGTAGACATCTCTCCCTACCTCCCTGCATTGATTGTAGTCATTGTCATTTATTTTGTTCATAAATCATTTATTAGTGTGATTTTTGGTACTAAGTACAGTCTCATAAAGTTTTTAATGTGCTCAAAAATCTACCCATTGCGTTTAAACTATTCAACATTCCTTAAATAGTTTTTTTTTTTTTTTCTTCTGGCTTCGCACGGTTTGTGCATTTAGCCAATGTTACGTTTTAGTTCTTGTTTAATATTGATGAAATGAATTATAAATGCATGATGATGATATCCCCGCCCACTCCCCTTGAGTTTCAGTAAAGATGTGGCACTTTACTGAGACGTCACGCGGACTTCTTGAGAGAACTTGAAGCGAAGTTGCACTGTTTTGTTTCATTTGCCTACACTAATGCACGTTCACAAACACTTAATGGTTAATAATCCACCATTATTACACATTCGGCTAAACACAAATTTTGGAAAATTAAACAAACTGCTGAACATGACGCTTCACTTTCCCGCCAAGAAGTCCTTAAATAGTTTTAAGGAAATATTGTCATTATTTTCGAAAAAAGAACACGCGAAGTATCGAATTTACGGTCAAAGAAAATCAAATCCATTGCAGGAGCGTTGTTCAATTTGGAACATTATAACGCTCCAGCAATATTGTATGAAACGGCGCGGCGTGTTGGGGTTATTAAATACTTACTCTTGACTCAAACATGCTTGGAAAATCAAGCATTATTTTGACAACCTTCTTCGAGATAAATAAAAAATTGCTGTACTGGCCAAATACATGCGAGAAGCGGCCACCAAAAGTTGTACTCGTATGAAAATCCATATGTATCGTGGTTTAGCGGCCAAATAAATTACATAGTAAACTCTTAAATAACGTGTAATTTAAAAATGGAACGACCTTTTACTCCGAAACACCGAGGAAAAGAGGAGGTAACTTATCAAAGATTTTATTAAAATTTCGAAATGGCTTGCAAATAGAAAGCTGTATATTGAAAAAACAAATGAACACGTTGGCACGTGAAAAATTATCGTTTTTCGTCATTGAATCTGGAATTTATAAATAATTTACTTTACCTGCATTATTTTGAGAAAAGCACTATATATGCCTCGGCGGAAATGGCAATTGCAGGTCGAGTATGAGTTTGAAGGCCGAGCCGGCCTTTGCAATAATGTACTATTTATGTCTACTCGCTTCTCGTTAATAGCCGGCGGTGGTATACATATTTTTCGCTTCTGTAGATATTTATTATTTTATGACTTGGCATTACACCCTATTGGTATTGCCCATTTGAAGGGTGATTGTGTTCTTTCTTATAGAAGACAATTTGATCGTCTACAGTATGGACATACGCCCTGCATCCCTTCCTATGGTGCGTGGAACACCTCCATCTTGTCTTCCCACTGCTGCAAGTCTGGTCCCGGTAAAAGGTGTATCCCGATATTAGGATTAGCCTATTGCCACGCAATGAGTTGACGTAATTTGCAATACCTGTAAAACAATAAGTAATCAATATTACCATAACTCCCAGGTACTGGTATCATTTCTCTGATTTCTAACAATGTTCTAATGACTTCAGTTATGGCAAGGCAAATAAAAAAATGCTGTAGCTAAAGTTGTATTATTTATTCGAATTTGAAATAGAAATGTGAAATAAGGTGGAATTTTCCATGGTATTTTAAATAAGCCTACTTCTGATGCAGCAAAAATATTATATACTTTTTTAGATAAGAAATTAGAGTAAGTGAAGTTTTTTGTGACTAAGATTAGTTAATTTAGTTTAGGAGTAAGTTGTTATCTGTTAAAGCACGATGGGTTTGGCATCGTCACAAAAGTGTACAAAAATCACTTAAATGAATAAAGATTTAAGAAAATAAAGGAGCGGAAGACTTCGCTCTCTACCTCCCTGCATTGGTTGTAGTTATTTCCGTAGCATTTTTTTTCTTCAAATCAAATAATTTATTAGTGTGGTTTTTGGTAGGCACTAAAAAATAGGTCTCATAAAATATTTAATGTGCACAAAAATCTACCCCGGCTGGGCTTACACTATTCAACATTCCATAAATAGTTATCATGATAAAATTGTTTTTGTCAATAATCAAACTCAAAAGTCACATTTATTTTCTTATCCATAGAGTACTAAATCACCGCGTGAGAAGCAATCTTTTTTTTTTGTGTCCGGGTTGGAAAGTCGTCATGGATGTCCTCCGCCCTGGGGTGGGCAAAGAAGTCTGTCAGACTCTTACTGACATAAACCACCCCAGTGTTGATTCCCACACTTGCACCGGGAATCTTGGGATCTAGTGCGATTTCCGCGATCCCCGGGTTTTGCCGATCCGCCGGTACGGGCCACCTCAGGTCGGTGGGGGGGGGGGGGGGTGTTTGACCCCCCCCCCATGCGACGCCTGCTAGGGTCGCGCGTCGAACAGTAGTAGGTTTTTTTTGCGGCTTACGGCTAGCTTACACCATTACCGAGATATCTATCCTGGCCATCGTCTGGGAGGCGATCGTCATCATCATCATGTTGGGGTCGGAATCTTTTTTTTTTTTTTTTTCACCGGTTGGAATATCCTTATGGATGTCCTCCGCCCTGGGGTGGGCAGAGAAGTCTGTCAGACTTACTGACATAAACCACCCCACTGTTGATTCCCACACTTGCACCGGGAATCTTGGGATCTAGTGCGACTTTCGCGATCCCCGGGTAGTGCCGACCCGCCTGTACGGGCCACCTCAAGTCGGGGGGTGGGACGCCTGCAAGGGGCGCGCATGGAACACTACGCCGTAGGTTTTTTTTGCGGCTTACGGCTAGCTTACACCATTACCGAGATATCTATTGCCATCGTCTGGGAGGCCATCGTCATCATTATCATCTACCCAGCCTTTTCCCTAATATGTTGGGGTCGGCTTCTAGTCAAACCAGATACAGGTAAATACCAGTATTTTACATGGAGCCACTGCCTATACGACCTCCACAACCCAGTTACTGGGTAATAAACTCTGACAACCAATCTTGCCAAGGGGTATGTATCGCCACGTCTATTAATTGCTCCCAAGTTGCGATGTTTATGTTATTTATTTTTTACATACTTCCTTGACATAATCGATGTTTTTTTTTTTTTTTAACAATTTTAGTTTCAACAAGGTTCTAACTTTTATTATTTTAATCATATTCTATATTGTTTTTTTTTGTTAATGTGAGGACGTTGTAGGCATAATAGACTGTAGATCTGTAGACCATTTTCTATTTTGTTAAGTACCTGGTACTTTTGACACATTGTAAAAGCCAATTTTTTTTAAAAGAGTAACCGTGGAGTTTCTTGCCGGCTCTTCTCCATAGGAAACGACCAATTGGAACCGTGCACCTAGCTTCTGACGTTTCATAAGTGCCCATGTAGGCTTATGTGAAATAAAAATATTTTTGATTTTGACTTGGTAAGATTGGTTGTCAGACTTTCGGGCTTGCTATTTTTATAAATTCAGTAATTCCAACACGATCCCATTGTCATTTTGCTAAAAGTTCGTAATCTGCAAAATTTTATTCATAATGGTCGATCATTGGTCGGTCAATGTTCTCGTAATAGAATTGTGTTTTATTGGCATTGTCGTATTGCCATTATTATAAAATCCATTAGTAGAAATGTCGTTCATTTGTCATTATGTACGAGATTACCAATAAATGCAATTTCTTTCAATGTAGTGTCAGTGGCCGACCATTGGAAAGTCATAATGACGCCATTATAATAGTAGATTACCAAACTTGTCAAAATCAACAGTTATGAAATCAATGATCAACCATTCTGACACTATTGTAATAGCAGACTTGAGGCCCTGTAAGACTGTCAAAGATCCACGAATCACGACAGCCGGTACCAACTGCGGCAAGCGTGGGTTAACCTGATCGACCGACCCATGTGGTTGTTATTATCAGCCACGAGCCCCTTTACTTTAGTATATTATATGGAAAAAAAATATTGAACTTGTGTAGAACATTTTTTTAATGCAAATATTAATATTACGATTTTTTTTAATGTGTTGTGTTTGCTATGTATTTGGTAGTTCATAAATTATATTATAGAATATCAAAATCAGCACTCAAACTTATAGTTATTTTTTAAAAGAGATTTCAGTAAGGATGTCAAGGTTATTACACCTTGACATCCTTACTCAAATCCCCTACAAAGGCTAATCAGTCTGTCTGAAAAAAAAAACCTTTTTGTCTTTTTAGGGTTCCGTACCAAAATGGTAAAAAGGAACCCTTATAGTGAGACTAAGTCTGCCTGTCTGTCTGTCTGTCTGTCACACCTGGATATCTCAAGAACTACTAATGCTATCAACTTGAAATGTAGAATAGTTTTAGATGACGTTTGCCCAACTACGAGTATTTTGCAAGCAAGAAATAAATTAAAAACAAAATACATTTTTTACTAAAGGGACTGAAAAATTTAAAGTGGGGCTACTAGGGCATGTGCAACGTTTAAACCAGTGGTCTATCATGTTCGCTCTAATCGACAGCGCCGCGTACGTCTCACCCATATTAACTATTCGCAAGTCCACCGATTGTTGGCCTCAGCAGCACCATGTCGTCTGCATTACTTAAATTATTTACACAGATATTGTCTATTGCCAGCCGAAATGTTAAAATAATGTCCTTTATAATGCGCACAGCAAAAGAGTGGAACTCTCTGCCTGCGTCTCTGTTTCCGAACGCATACAACCCTAATCTCTTCAAAGTGAGAGTGCACAGGCTTCTTCTGGGTAAGCTCACTCCATCGTCGACTTGGTCTCTTGTCACCTCTGACCTAGACTAAGGTCAAGAGCAAACCCATCCCAAATAAAAAAAAAATAAAAAAAACCTGCATGCTGCTGAGCTCAACGATTAGCGCATTTACATACAGATTAAACAAAACTGGAGATGACAATCCACCCTATTTAACTCCACATTATAGTGCATATGGATCCAATGATTTGCCAGTCCACTTTACATAATTGATCTTTTTTTTTTTTTTTGGGTGGGAAATTATCAAATAACTTCTCCCGCTCTGGGCTGAGCGGGAGGGCGTGTCAGACTTTTACTGACTAAAACCCACCCGTGTTCCTTCCGTTGCCTGTGTGCCGGGGCCACGATATCCCTTTCGGACAAACTCGCAACCCCGGCAGGCATTGGCCCTAACGGACCCCGTCAGTTGGTGCTGACATCTCTTTGAGGCGCGCGTGAAACACAACGCGCCGTCGACCCGGGCCTGGTCCTTATCGGACGGCGAGCTACCCATCGCTCACCGTCCGCAGGCCCGCGCCTACGGTGGCCGGAAATCAGCTTGTGACTCCCGACGCCCGGGGCGTCTCCTGCGGCGGCTAAGGGCGTGAGGGCGCGAACCCTGCCTCACCCTCACGCGTTCGGCCTCCTCCTTCGCGAGCATTACTGCTTCGCAGAAGGAGGTGACGGCCTCCCATGCACTCTCGCTCCGAACCATGGCCTGAACCAGGGCCGGACGCGAGAGATCGCCGCCGCCGATCGCCTCCGTGAGGACACGGCGGTGCTCCGCCCAAGCCGGGCAGACCTCCACCGTATGCTCCACCGTGTCCTCCGGGCGATCCACACAGTTGTGACACCCGGGCGTATCCTCCCGCTTTATCCTGAACAGGAACCTCCCGAAACAACCGTGTCCGGTGAGGACCTGCGTCAGGCGGAAGGTGAGGACGCCGTGGCGCCTCTCTAGCCACTCCTCAAAGAGGGGACTTATCGCCACAATTGTGGCGTGCCCTGCGCTGGGTTGCGACAATCGCACTCTCCATGCCGCCATGAGATCCCGCCGGAGCTCCGTCCGCTGTGCCGCGATTTCCCGCGGCAGCGGGGTTTCACCCCGGCCTTTCGCCTCCTCGCGCCACTCCCAGATGTGCGCGAGGACTTTTGCCTCCAGATCCCACGGCGGCAGTCCGGCAAGGAGGCTCGCCGCCTCACGGGAACCGTGCGGTAACCCCGTACCAGCCTGATGGCCATTACCCTTTGGGACGCGTTCAACCGCTGGGCTGGTCGCAGCCTCAGAGAACGCGCCCACACCGGTGCCCCGTAAAGGGCCATGGACCGCACGATCCCCGCGTAGAGCCTCCGGCAGGAGGCGTTTGGACCCCCTAGATTGGGCAGAAGCCGCTTCAAAGCAGCCCCGGCCCTCTCCAGTCTGGGAGCCAAACGTCGGAAGTGCTCCACGAAGTTCCACCGGCTGTCGAGGACGAGTCCCAAGTACTTCATCGTCGACTCGACACCGATGTGAACTCCTCCCGCCGTTATCTGAGAACCCGACAGTGGCGCGTTCCGAGGACCATAAAAACACATGGCCCGGACTTGTGCAAAGCCACCTCGAGTCCCAATTGCCGGATCCTATCGACGATTGTCGCAACGCCACGTGCCGCCAGTTCGGTCGCCGCCTCATGCGACCTCCCCTGCGCCAGGACCAGCGTGTCGTCAGCGTAGCAGACTACGCTGACGCCGCTAGGGAGGTCGGCGCGCAGCACCCAGTCGTACCCGATGTCCCACAAATGCGGCCCCAGGACCGATCCCTGTGGGACACCGCACGACATCTCTCGCCGGTTCCACTCTCCTTGGTGACCGGGGTAGATGACGGCCCTATCCGTCAAATAGGCCTCGACCACTCGACAGAGGTAGGTCGGCATCCGGTGATACCGAAGTGCCTCCCTTATGCAACTCCAGGGCAAGGTGTTGAAGGCATTGGCGATGTCAAGATACACCGCCAAGACATCCCCCGTCGTGAGGGCTCGAACGCGCATGATGGCATCCACTGTAGAGCGCCCCTTGCAGAAACCAAACTGGCTCTCCGCCAAATCCGGCCCCACCCGCACCAGCCGCCCGACAAGGCGGTCTGCAATTACTCTTTCAAAGAGCTTGCCCACCTCGTCGAGCAGCACGATGGGCCGGTAAGCAGACGGAGAGTCCGCCGGGCGCCCTGGCTTCTTAATGAGGACCAGTTCTCAACCAGGCCCGAGAGCCTTCAAGGCCAGGACCCAGGCTTTTCCAGGCAAGCCGTCGGGTCCTGGGGCGGTATTCTTGGCATTAAGCCTACGTGCCGCCACTCTCAGATCTAGATCGGTCACCTCCGGAGCATCGTCGTCGTCGTCGGCAGTGTGGTCCGCATCGGGCACCGCAGGAGACGGAGCCATGGGCGGAGGCGTATGTTCCCCTCGCGAAGGGAACAGAGCGCTCACCACGTCCTCCACGAGCTGGGGCCGGAGACTCTGCGTCAGCGGGGGAGCCCATGGGCGGAGTTTATCCCTCACCCCTTTGTAGGGGCGTCCCCACGGGTCCCTGTTGAGAGTCTCCAGCGACTCCTCGCGAGCCAGTCCTCTGGCCCGCTGGATTTCATCTCGGAGGGCGGTCTTCGCCGCTCTGTACCTGTCATACAGCTCCGCCTGAATGGCCACCGTATCCGGAGGGCGGATACGGAGCCTGCGGTGCCTGGAGTACCGGTGGCGCGCAGCAACGCACGCCTCGCGTAAAGCGGTCAGCTCACGCGACCACCAGCACACCTGGCGCCGAGCACGTCCGGGCTGGACCCGGGGCATTGCCACGTCACATATTTCAGACATGGCCTCCCGGAACCACTCCGCCTCGTCATTTATGTCGGCAGGCCTGTCCGGTGATGACACCCAGGCCTGCACGATTGAGGCTTCCAGGAGGACATAAGTCATAAGTCATTTATTTCATAACAATATGGAAACATTGTGTTGAAAATAATATAAAAATAACAGCTCCCGGTCCAGCTGCTTCAGCGCCCACCGCGGGCCACTCGGGGCCTGTCGGACCAGCGCGCTTGAGGTCTGGGCGGAGACGTCAAACCGGATGTACCGGTGATCGGAATAGGTCTCCACCCCCTCCATGACGCGCCAGTCAATGACACGCGGCGACAGAGCGGGGCTGGCAAACGTGATGTCCACCACTGATTCACCCCGCATCCGCACACACGTGGGGACAGAACCCCGGTTTAGGACGACCAGGCCTGTCTCCAGAGCCCAGTCCTCCACCATCCTGCCCCGTGTGTCCGTAAACCGGGAACCCCAAGCCACGTTCTTGGCAATGAAGTCCCCGAGGACGATCACAGGGAGGGCATGGTACCTGACGACGACGACTCTCAACTCCCCTAGGGAGTTGTGGAACTCGGCGAGAGTTCGGTTCGGGGAGAAGTATACTCCTACCACGACAATCTCCCCGAACCGTGCTGCCACGCAACCCCGTCCACTCTTGACGGCCTCGAGGGACGGGGTACCGTCGGCGGCCGACGACATAATGGCCACTGAGCCGCTCAGGTGGAGGACCCTACATAATTGATCTGACTCTGATACTAAAACTTTAGAATACCAATTGTCTCATCAGGTAAATTGTTTTTAAGCTATGGACTAACCATGTGGGATAACTCGACCGATGCCGACAGAGTTTTTAAGCTCCAAAAATGTTGCATCCGGGTATTAAACAGGGCATGGTTCTTGGATAACTGTCTTTTAAAAATTTAAAATTCTTCCACTGCCCTGTATGTATATAAGAGATATCTGATCTGCATTTTTACGAAGTCACACATGCATTATTTTAAGCTACATACCGAGGTCATACCAAGACAACAAAGGGCTAAGTTTCGCAACCTCTTCTATCATCCAGCTGATCATAAAGATATTTATAAGAAAAATGTGTTCAATATGTGTATATCAATTTATAATACCCTACCAGACGAATTTAAATCGCTGCAGGGTAGTGTTTTTAAAACAAAATTGTCAGAGTGGCTACATAGAAAGTGTTTCTACAGCTTAAAAGAATTTTTAGAACATAACAATATCTGTTAGAGTAATTAGTTAGTGAATTTATTTTAGTTTATAGGACAATTGTATGCAATAATAATGCGTGATAATAATGTAATAATAATGTACTAGGTATTTATAGAATCTGCATGATAATTGTGACTTAAAATCATGAATAATTTGCACGCTTGCTCGCAGGCCGAATACAATGACCTTATGAGACCGCTGTAAGATCTTCCCTTGTAAACCTTGTATTTTCTTGCAAATAAAC
The DNA here is from genome assembly GCA_948098905.1 of Tiliacea aurago. NCBI lineage: Eukaryota > Metazoa > Arthropoda > Insecta > Lepidoptera > Noctuidae > Tiliacea > Tiliacea aurago. Next base: position 6,523,719 of record OX402588.1, read on the forward strand.
AATTTGAATTTGAATTTCCTTACGCTTTTCCCAGGGCTTATTATAAGTAACCAGGTCAAAAGCTTTAGAGAGGTCTAAGTAACAAGCATAAATGGGCGTTATCCTACTCGTGTAATAAATACTCAACAGTGTTCTTTAGGCTCAGTATAGCACTTTCAGCTTAGCACTAAAACCAAACTGACCATGATGGAGGTGTATAAACTCATTTAACTTTAAACGGTCACTTATTTTCAGGGTTCCGTACCTCAAAAGGAAAAAGGAACCCTTATAGGATCACTCGTGTGTCTGTCTGTCCGTCTGTCACAGCTGATTTGCTCCGAATCTACTGGACCGATTAAATTGAAATTTGGTACACATAATATGAACTTCTGCGACCCAATTAATTTATTTACGTAACACGTCCGTGACGAGTTACGTAAATAAATTAATTTTGATTAAGGAGGTCACTTTTGGGGGGCAAATTAGAAAATTTAAAAAAAAAGGTTTGCTGACTGTACCGTGTGACATATCAAATGAAAGAACTTGTTTTAAGGATTTTAAAAATATTTTTTTATAATTTTAAAATACATACTTTTGAAATTATTTAATACAGAAAATAGTTCTTTACTCATAGATTACAGGAAAACTTATAAGAAGTCTGTGGTGTTAAAATAACATGGTAATTCATTCAAAATTGTGCGTACAAACTTATAATTGCAGTTGGAATGTATGGGGATCATGTTTTTCAACTACAATGTAAAGTTTGTTCTTAGGATAAATTCATCCCAACTACGGAACCCTTCATTGTGCGTGATCCTACACGCACTTGGCCGGTTTTTTTATTTCTTATTCCATGGCTTAGCAATACATTCTTTTCATATTGGTACTGTCAATAGGAGGATGATTGTGTACTTGCTTCAAAAAGACAAATCGATTGTTTATTGTATGGACAACCGCCTTGCATCCCTTCCAACGATGCGAGGAACACATCCACAATATCTTTTCATTCCTGGTTGTCTTGATTTTATTATAGGTGTATCCGGATAATAGGATTAGCGGCCTACCTTGCCTTGATTCGACGAAATTTGCGATAGCTGAAAATTATACAAACAATTTTAACAATTTGATCTCAAGTACCAGCTGAGATTTTTGCTGATTTAGTATACTTTTTATGAGTGAAATATGACATTTTCTCTTATTCAACATTTATCAATAACTTTATACAGTTAACTTTATGAAATTTATTTTAAAAGATTTTAATTATTTGAAATTATACACAACATTTTATAATTACATCATTCTCAAAGTATTGCCTAATATAAGTCGGTTAAAATACGTATGATGTTAATGAGAAAAGTAAATCTGCTAATGACATTAGATTCGAAAGGCCAAAATGTTGTATTAAGGAGACATGTGAATGGCAAGTGGCATGGCCACGATGTCTACGAATCGTGCCGACGCGGACGCGACTCGTGCCCGTCACGGTTTAGGAAAGATCATAAGTTACACTTCTTTTCAAATTTCTTATTCCATAAATTGGCTATACATTCGATTCATATTGGCACTGTCAATAGGAGGATGATTGTGTACTTCCTTCAAGGAGACAATGTGATCGTTTATTGTATGTACAACAGCCTTGCATCCCTTCCCACGGTGCGTAGAACACATCCACAACGTCTTTTGATTGCCGGATATCTTGTGCTTATAATAGGTATATCCGGATAACAGGATTAGCTTCTTCTTACTTTGCCTTGATTTAACGAAATTTGCAATGACTGTAAATAATACAAAACAATTAACTTTACAATCATTCTAGCTGAAGTACAAACTGAGTATTACTCTGATTTGGTGTTTTTTTTCGCAATAAAATGGTAGACAGAAACTAAATGCAGTATTTTTTTTGGAATTATTTTGCAAAATGTTAATTATTAGAAACTATAACCAATATTTTAAGATGACTAAATTCTCAAAAATATTGCCTAATAGAATTCGATTAAAATACGTATGATTTGAATGAGTAAAGTAAATCTAAAAATGACATTAGATACGAAAGGTAAATAAAAATGCTGTGGGAAACGTTTTATTTAATAAACATTTAAATAAAAATAAAATAGAAAAATTAAAAAATTAAAAAAGAGTGGTAGCTGTCCTCACTATGATTTTGATTATATCTGGCACGGCCACAATGCTTAAAAATCGTGCCGACTTGGACGCAGCTCGTGCCCATCATGATCTAGGAAAGATCGTGAGTTGAAACTTATGATGTTTCCTAGACCGTGATGGGCACGAGCCGAAAATTATATATCCGCGTGGCGTGATCCACTTCTTCATTAATTGCTTATTCCAAAACTTATCAATACCGTACCTTCGATTCATATTGATACTGTCAATAGGAGGATGATTGTGTTCTTTCTTCAAGGAGACAATGCGATCGTTTACTGTATGGAGAACAGCCTTGCATCCCTTTCCACGGTGCGTGGAGCACATCCACAACGAGTTTTGTTTGCTGGATGTCTTGAGCTTGTAAAAGGTATACCCGGAGTGTAGGATTAGCTGCCCACCTTTCCTTGATGGGACGAAATTTGCAATGGCTGAAAATAATGCAGACAATTGTACGACCAATAAATTTCAAGTACCAACTGAGTATTTTTCTGATATGGTACCTTTTTACGAGTAAAATATCATATTTTATTTAATTCTGCATTAATCAAAAACTTTATACAGATATATTTTATTTAAAAAAATGTTAATTAATTGAAATTAAACATCACATTTTAAGATTACATAATTATCAAAAATATTGAAGAAGTCAGTTAAAATACGTATGGTAATGTAAAAAGTAAATCTGATAATGACATTCTATTCATAGTATTATTATTATTAAATTCTTTATTCAATTAACAAGGACTCAGTGTGTTAGTAAACTTATGAACTAAGCTAGTAATTGGTAGGTACTGCCATTAGGAGGATGATTGTGTACTTCCTTCAATGAGACAATGCGATCGTTTACTGTATGTACAACCGCCTTGCATCCCTTCCCACGGTGCGTGGAACACATCCACAACGTCTTTTGTTTGCTGGATGTCTTGAACTTGTAAAAAGTGTATCCGGATAATAGGATTAGCTGGTTACCTCGCCTCGATGTGATGAAATTTGCAATGACTGAAAATAATTTAAACAATTTTACTTTCTCAAATACCACCGAGTGAAAAATCACCCTATCAGATAATTGCTAATTTCTAAGGTGTTTTTTTCTCAGTTAAATATCACATGATATTTTATTAAATATAATTATAATAATCAGAAACTAGGACCAGTTTAGTTTCAAAGCCATTTATTAGAAATTATAGGTTTACGAAATTCGGAAAGATTACAAAATTCCCGAAAATATTGCCAAGAAGTATTTTATAACACGGCTGTATTTATGAGAAAATTAAATGATTACTGTAAGAAAATCTGTCAAATGTATTCAAATAAAAATTGAAGAGCGGTAGCTATCACTCCCCACCCTTCTATGATTATGATTTATTTTTGTAAAGACGAGCCTGGTTCGAATCACGCCACGAGCGAAGCCCGGCCTTACAACGTTGGTTACAGTCGGGCCGATTCGGACGCGGCTCGTGCCCGTCACGCACTGTCTTGGAAAGAGCATGATTTCGTGCCTACAGTTTTCTTATTCTATGGCTTGGCAATATAATATAATAAATAGAATAAATAATAAACCATTTACTTTGGATTTTTTTTTTTTATAGAATTTATATATTTATTTGCAATTAGTATAGGTAGAAAAAACAGGTGTTAGAGTTTTATGAGGAATCCATTTTGCCACAAATTTTGTATAATAAAATAAATAGCCAAAAAAAACTGAGTTAGTTTTTCAATCAAGTTTCCTTATCCGCAAAAAATCTTAATTCTGTAAATAAATACATATCTGAGTCGCGAATCATATTTATTTGCTAAGCTATCCGTCAAATACACAAACACAATAAAGAATATGTTGTGGGAAAATATGCGTCATATACACGCAAAACGGCCATCGCTCAGGCAATTACTGTGACTCTATGCGAGACAGAGTCACAGCGCTGGTTTACAGCGACAGCAGCAACTGCAACTTTTAATATTGTTAGGTATTTTATTGGTATTGCCCATTAGAAGGATGAGTGTGGTCTGTCATCAAGAAGACAATATGATCATCTACTGTATGGACAACAGCTTTGCAACCTTTCCTGTGATGTGTGGAACATATCCATCTCGTTTTTTGCATCTTGGATGTGTTGTTCTTGTAATAGGTGTATCCGGATAATAGGATAAGCTTCTTACCTTGCCTTGATTGCACGAAATTTGCGATTTCGTCAATAGCTGTAAATAAAACAAACAATTTAACGATCATTGAATCTCAAGTTAGTACTTGTAGAGTATTTTTTTCTGACTTTGTGCATTTGAAATATCACATACGTTTTTATTCTATGTTAATCAGAAACTTATACTTGTATTATTATGAAGAGTATTTTAAAGACTATACGTAAAATTCATAAAGATTACAAATGAAAACAATAGACTAAGTACCTACATATAGGAAGTCGGTTCAAATTCAGATGAAGTCATTGAGAAAAGTGTTTTATGCAAAAGGCACAGAAAAAAAATCTGCAGGAAGTGTTATATTACCGCTGCCCACCATATTGGTCCTGCCCATTAGTAGGATGATTATGTTGTTCCTTCAAGAAGACAATGTGATCGTCTATTGTATGGCCAACAGCCTTGCATCCCTTCATACGGTTCGTGGAACACATTCACGTCTTTTAATTTCTGGTGCCGGTAACATTATTTTTAGTATTTGCGGTAACATTATTTTTAGTATATGCGAAACCTGAATATAATTTGGGCAGAATAAGGAACTGAATCGATTTCAATTAATTTTACACCATGTTATATTTTGTCCCATAAATATTTAAGTGTGATGAAAAATGTTATCACCATTTAATTACTTACAGTACAATCGCCGTACGGTTAGGTACCTACTGCCAAATTATTATCAATGAGCGCAAGACGACCCAGCAGTCGCCGTACGGTTAGGTACCTACTGCCAAATTATTATCAATGAGCGCAAGACGACCCAGGGGGCGCGGGGACGCCGTTAGCATGTTTTTGTACGGACAACCCGGTAACATAACAACCTTATAACTTTGTGATTTTTCATGATACAGTTTTGAAATTTTGTACATAGATTCTTTACATAAAAATACTAGACACGTGTTTCGTGTTTCGCATATACTAAATATAATGTCGTAGGTATACGTAACATGCAATGCCTAAAAAATTTTATAACTTTTACGGTCATTGTTTCTCAGGTATAGATTATAACATTACTGTTTTAGGCGAAATTATGTATTTCTTAATCCCGAGCTACCGCTTTAACTTACTCTTAACTTACTACGTACTTTGAACCCTATTTCTCTGATTTCGAGATTGAAAAATGAAATGTCCGTTTTATCTGTGCTAAGCAGAAACTAGATACAATTTTACTGCCATATTTGTTATATCGATCTCTCACGTCCGGCCCTGGTTAAGGCCATGGTTCGGAGCGAGAGTGCATGGGAGGCCATCACCTCCTTCTGCGAAGCAGTAATGCTTGCGAAGGAGGAGGCGGAACGCGTGAGGGAGGGGCAAGGTTCGCGCCCTCGCACCCCTAGTCGCCGCAGGAGACGCCCCGGGCGTCGGGAGTCGCAAGCCGATTTCCAGTCACCGTAGGCGCGGGCTTGCGGACGGTGAGCGATGGGTAGTTCACCGTCCGATAAGGACCAGGCCCGGGTCGATGGCGCGTTGTATTCCACGCGCGCCTCAATGAGTTGTCAGCAGCAACTGACGGGGTCCGTCAGGGCCAATGCCTGCCAGGGTTGCGAGTTTGTCCGAAAGGGATATCGTGGCCCTGGCACACAGGCAAATTAAGGAATACGGGTGGGTTTTAGTCAGTAAAAGTCTGACACGCCCTCCCGCTCAGCCCAGAGCGGGAGAAGTTATTTGATAATTTCCCACCCAAAAAAAAAAAAAAAAGATCAATTATGTAAAGTGGACTGGCAAATCATTGGATCCATATGCACTATAATGTGGAGTTAAAATTCACAAAAATAACTATAGAGAATTTTGTTAACTGCTAAAGAATGTTATTATTTATTTAATACTTTAATCACACAAATGTACAGAGGCGGACTTAATGCTAAAGGTAATGCATGGCTTAATGTTGATGGTGATAATGAGAAAAATAAATCTGGCAATGACTTTAGTTATGAAAGATAAATAATAATGCTGCAGGTAATGTTTTTACATATTTATTCAAATTAAAAATAAAAGCAAGAAGTAATAAGGAGCGAGTTAGTCCGAGTCGTGCCACGGAACAGGCACGGGAGAGGCACCATCCGGGCAAGACACGGCCTTACTTCTGACCTTAATAATTACAAAACTGTTAGTCACAAAAACATAAATCTAGTGTTATTATTTAACTTATATAGTCAGCTCACTGTTATGACCTTGAGTTTGCGTCCAGGCCGGGCGGGTTGGCGGGGGAGGGGCACTGCTCAAAATTATCGAATTGGCACCCTCGCTCCTTTCTATTTTACAAGCATATTTAACTTGCAATGTTTGTATGTAAGTAAGTACGTTCGGGTCAAATCTTGCAACTGAATTTTAAAGCAGTTATCCTGAACCGATTGAGATGCAATTTTGCATACAGGTTTAGTTTGGATGACAATGCATGGTTAGCTAAAGTGACGTCATTCTAAATCCAATAAAGCGGGCGGCCCAAAATGGCGGACTAGTTATTTTTGTGCACTCCCATGATATGGGTATTAAGTAGATAATCAAATTCTAATGCTAAAAAGTACAAAATAAAATATAAGTATAAGTCAATCTTTTTAAATCAAGCTTTTATTGAACTATGAAGTACTAAATAAAAATAAACATAGAACTTTAAATTTTCTTAAAAGTTTGAGGCGTTCGAACGTCTTTCTTACACTTAAAGATAAGTTCTGTGTTTACGTAAGTTTTAGTTCAATAGAACCTTGATTAAAAAGATTTTTTACTTCTGTTATTATATTATATCATAATTATTATTTATTTATTTCATTAGGGAAAACAAACAGTAGTATATTAAAAATAAACAGAAGTTACTAAACATCTAACTTAATAAATATACTACCCTCTATATTTTCCACAGATTACAACTTAAATATTTACAAACTGATGGCAAACGTTAACTGTAGTCAGGACAAAATCAATTAAATGGGTAAATGAAACGAAATATTCAGTGTAACTCACGACTCGTTGCCTACAAATCGAGCCGACTCGAACGCGGCCGAATATTCCCGATCAACACTGTTAACAACACCTTGTCAACACTGTTGACGATCGGGAAAAAAAGTTTCATTCAAACTCAAACTCAAGTTGACGAACGGAACTTTTTTTCCGAATCGTACATACCTATGCTTAGTTCAAGAGCCAAGGAGTAGAAAAGTGGAGTCCAATTAAAGATAACACGGATTATTAAAATGCTTTATATCGGAATAATCGAAAAATAGTCCCGTTCGTCAACACTGTGAACGAACGAAGCTCTTTTTCCCGATCGTCAACAGTGTTACTGTCTAGGAAAGAACATGAGTTCCGCTTCTGTACGAATTTCTTATTCTATGGTTTGGAAATACCGGTGTATTGCTCATGAAATCGGTAGTGTCCATTAGAAGGATGAGTGTGTTCTGTCTTTGCATAAACAATGCGATCGGCTTGTGTATGAACAACACCCTTGCATCCTTTTCTATGGTGCGTGGAACACATCCATCTCGACTTTTGACTGGTGTTCGTCTTGTGCAAACAATAGGTGTATCCCGACATAAGGATTAGCCTGCTGCCTCGCTTTGAGTAGACGTAATGTGCCAAATCTGTAAACAAAAAAATAAAAAATGACCACAATTATTTTGAAAAATGTGTTTTAATTTATTTTAATCCGAAACTAAACGATTAATTAACTTTTAAAGTAATTTATTTGTATGATAGATTGATAGATAGATGATTGAAAGAAAAGTAAATCTAGGAATGATTTGAGATTTGGAGGGTAATGAAACAATGCCGCAGGTAACGTTGTTTAATTGATATATTTTTTTTTTTTTGTTTATTTTTATTATTTCCGTGAGTGACATTGCTTCCGGATAAATATTTATTTTATGTTAGGGCTAGTCGGATCTATACTCTGTTTTTTTTATTTGTTAGACTAAATTATCCTAGCAAATAATCTAGTACCAAAAGTTTCACTTCTACACAATTGTCTTATTCTATGACTTGGCAATACTAAGGTATTGGTATTGCCCATTTGGAGGATGATTGTGGATTGTCTTCAAAAATACTATGTGATCATCAACTGTATGGACAACAGCCTTGCAACCTTTCACGCGGTTAGTGGAACACATCCATCTCGTCTTTTGGTTGCTGGTTGTCTTGAAGTGCCGATAATAGGTGTATCCCGATAATAGAATTAGCTTCTTGCCACGCTTTGACCAGACGTAGTTTGCAATGCCTGCAAATAATTCAAACAATTTTACGATCGTTGTATGTCAAATTACCTACTGAGTTTTTCTCTGAATTGTGTATTTTTCCCCAAGAAATATAAATTTTACTATTTATACAACATTATTTTTAGTATATGCGAAACCTGAATATAATTTGGTCAGAATAAGGAACTGAATCGATTTCAATAATTTTTACACCATGTTATATTTTGTCCCAAAATATTTAAGTGTGATGGAAAAATGTTATCACCATTTAATTACTTACAATACAATCGCCGTACGGTTAGGTACCTACTGCCAAGTTATTATCAATGAGCGCAAGACGACCCTGGAGGCGCGGGGACGCCGTTAGCATGTTTTTGTACGGACAACCCGGTAACATAACAACCTTATAACTTTGTGATTTTTCATGATACAGTTTTGAAAATTTGTACATAGATTCTTAACATAACAATACTAGACACATGTTTCGGGTTTCGCATATACTATAACTAATATTGTATATATGATCAGTATACAACTGGCAATGCGGCTTTTTTGTCAATAAATTACAAAATTAACACATTTTTATGAAAAGAAAGAAAAATTTGTTTATTTGTCACAGAAACAAGTGCATGCAAAAAGTTAAATTAACTCGAACATGACAGGGTTTAACAAAGCAGAAAATTGGATAAGCATTGTGTGATCAGTAATCTTTTAAAAGATAATATAGATAATAGGTACCGCAAGACTATGGATGATGGTAATAAAATGATGTGATGAATGATGATTATCATCATTTCAGCCGAAAGATGGCCACTGCTGGACATATGCCTCCCCTAAAGGGGGGTTTGCCATAATCGCCACGCTTGGCAGGCGGGTTGGCGATCGCAGTATGGTGTTTAAATGCAACACAATTGGAAACACTTTTACACGTCATATAAAAAAATAATGACCTAGTTGGAGTCGGCGTTTCCTGTCTGACTAGACTGATTCTCATAATCAGGGGATTATGAGAATCAGAAAAGTAAATCTGATAATGGCTTAAGATAGTAAAGGCAAATGAGAAATGCTGCAGGTAATTTTGCAGTATTAAGGCTCGTACAGATTGGTGCGATATCGCGGGCGCGACGCGACACTAGTAGCACAATTTTTTTGTTGGTGCCTGTCGCGCCCGCGATATCGCGTGAGTCTGTAAGAGCCTTTATGTAACTAAAAAGAGAGAAAAATACATTTTCAAACTGATTGCTTATCAGTTGAAAAATAATCATTCGGTTCGTGGTGGTTTGGTAGGTTAGGTTAGCAAGTGTAATGATTTTCCAACATGAGATAGTTTTGACATTAGAATGAAGGCTTTTGACATTAGAATTTGGTACAAGCTAGGTTTTAGTAAATGCTGGTGTTGTAGTGTTTTAGGAGTAAAAATAGGAGTTTGTTATGCAAATTCAAAGGTAGGTATTTTGAGGTAGGTAAAGTTCTCTGTATTAACTCGTTCAGGATCGCTAAATGCCCGTGCGTGGTCTCGTTCAGTGTCCTTGAGCTGCTACGGTCTGAAAAAAATCAAGCCCGAAGATAAGGGTTGACGAGGGCTAAGTTCGCTCGCTAATGGGACCCCGTAATTTCATACAACTTTAACCTATTCCAGTCGGATGGGCCCCAATTCCTGAGAAACAGAATATGAATAATACTATTTTGTACACTTTAAAATAAGGAAAACGTATTTATTGGGTCTCACAAACGAAACTAAAAACAATCATAAAAACATAAAAAAAACAACAAAGATGAAAAAAAAGGGAGTCCTCTGTGATGCCAAAAGACTCCCAATCTGAGCATGATACTGCGACACCTTGTACTATTTATTAAGCTGCAAGGCCTATTTACTCGACCCAAACTAACTGTTGGTGCTACCAAAAACAAAACGAATTAAGTGGCCGGCGACACAAACGTACAGTGGTACCCAATTGATAAGGCGCGTCGTGAATCTTCGTTCGCACAGAAAAGAAAGTATGGCCCCGAAGATTAACGAAAGAATGCTTAAAACTTACAATCAACCTTAGGTCACTATTATAAGGTTCAAAATACACTGGAGCTGCTAGCATGCACTCGATCAGAAGTATGGCGGCTGACAAACATGCCACGCGGCGCGCGCTAACATGGCGGCAGCTGCCGACCAATAGCGGTACAGGAAAAAAGAACCGCGGTGCGTGGAGCGTACCGATTGGTCAATAGCATTTCCCGCACTTTTAAAATTCACCTTCTGCGCAGGTACATCGGTAAGCCATATCAATTGGGTACTACTGTAATACCAAAATAATTTGTAAATCAAACATATTCTTAAGGTAGTGCGTATTTATTTCTATTGGATTATAGAATATCTATGTTCCCAAATTATATTTTGAAAGGACCATCATATAAAGACGAGATATGAGGCATTGAAAATTTCTGTAGAAAACTTATTTTTCTCATACCTCTTGTTTAAATCAGTGTCCATTCAAAATATATATATTTGGGAACCTAGATATAGCGGGTTATATGGGGTATTTCAATTGGAATAAGGACACACTACCTTAAGAATATGTTTCATTTATAAATTATTTTGGTATTACGTTTGTATGAACTACGCATCCATCGCCAGCCGCCTACGTGGGTAATCAATAACAAAAACTAGTTCAAAACAAACACAGAGACAAAAAGTTAGGTATAATACTTTAATCATATTCTCGTACGGAGCATACATTATTAATCTTTAAAAGTCTATCAAACACATTAGGATTCTGGTACAACCAATTTTCTCGAGGCAAATGTGTATGGTCCAGTTTTATGGTACCTGGTGCTATAAAGTCTCCGACGGTATAAAAAGCAGCTTTACATCCCTTACTCGAATGCGTAGAACAAGCCCATCTAGACTTTTTACTGTTAGTCGTTTGGCGGTAAAAGGAATACCCTGCTACTAAAAGTAGTCTATTACCTCGCTTCGAGAAGACGTAACTTGCAAAGCCTGTAAAAAATAATAAAAATAAAGTCCATACCCAGACAGACCAAACTGTACAAGTGGACTACGTCAGTTTGGCCTTATCAGATGCATGCACATGCACGAACCTAATCAGTTAAGTCCCCAAGATACAGGTAACAACCTAGTTTGGGGACCACCACCCAAATAAACTGATTGTTAGTGATAGTCTATATATATAAAAGAAAGTTGTTGGTGTTAGTTACACCATTTATAACTCAAGAACGGCAGGACCGATTTGGCTGAAAATTGGTGGGGAGGTGGCTTAGAACCAGCAGACGGACATAGGATACTTTTTACTTTTTTTTTTCATACTTCTTACTAGGGGGTAAGTAGGTAGGGTAGCTATGTAGGGTAGGTAGGTTGAGCAGGTTGAGTAGGTAGGTAGGGTAGGTAGGTAGGTAGAGTAGGCAGGTAGGGTAGGGTATACTATACTTAGCGCTACCCGTGCGAAGCCGGGCCGGGTAAAGCTAGTTACAGATAAAATAATTATGTTACGGCTTTTTACCTATAATAACATAATTATTTAGATATATGTATATTATTTAGAATTTAAAAATTTCATTGTTTTTATTCTTATTCTTATTCAAAACCATCTCATAATTGATAAGGTTGAATAAGAATAATAATTTTGTGCCAACCAACACCATAATCTGTGTGTTATGAATTTATGATTCTGATGAAAACATTCCGATTCAGATGCCCAACTCCATACGTATTTTAAAAGAATGGCAGAATTAAGGTCATCTTTGTAACAATGAACAAAATTCTTATTCTTTCCACCATATCAACTTATCCAACACCATAGTCTGTGTTATGTTTCTGACGAAAACTTTCCCATTCAGATGCCCATAGGTACGTGCTCCATAGGTATTTTAAAAGAATGGCAGAAAAAAATACGTTTATTTGATCACAGTATACATATAAAAGAACATGCACACAAAATAAAAATTTACGTGAACAAATTAAAAAATATTGTGTGCCTTGGGGCTGCGCTAAATAGATTTATTTTAGCTGGAAGCCCGAATCACTGCTGAACGCTATCCCGAACGAAAGACTGTGACAAAAGAACACCGATAACATTAACTTCTAGAGTGATAATATCTAGTTAGATTTGATATGCTCTGTTCGATGCATGCGTGTGATCTAGCTTCGAGTAGACTATCCGATCACCTACAGTATGGGCCGTTGCTCTGCATCCCTTCCCGTGGTGCGTGGAACATAACCATCGTGTCTTCTGATTGTTAGAATTCGAGCTGTTGCGGTAGAACGAGTAACCCGATATCAGGAGTTGCTTACAGCCTCGCGTTGAGTAGACGTAATTTGCAATCTCTGCAAACAAATTAAATTAGTATCACTATCACTGTTTTCTCATACCTTGTACTGCCTGAAAGAAACAGTCAAACTCGTGATTGTGTTGTGATTGGGTTTCTGAAATAACAACAGTCAATAAAAAAAAACGAATAATTTAAATTAATAATAAAAACCACGGCATGAGTTTGACTTTGTAGTAGTAATTTATATTTTGTTGATTCGTTTTTAGAATCCGGCTGCATATCGCACAAGCTAGTTTATCCTAAAATAGTTAATTGCTTCTTAGAAAATATTTATGGGCCTAAACAAAATAATAGAAAATTTTTGACACGAAAAAGCAATTATTACATGGATATGTAAGGCTAGTCTGTGTGGTGCCGGACGTAAACAATAGCACCACCCTATTTCTTCCCGTGGGTGACGTAAAAAGCGACTAAGGGACTTACTAGAGAATGGGCAGCAGCGTTCTCTATGCATATTAACACCATACTGCGATCGCCAACCCGCCTGCTAAGCGTGGCGATTATGGCAACCCCCCCCCCCCTTTGGGGCAGGCATAAGTCCAGCTGTGGACGTCTTTCGGCTGAAATGATGAATAATGATAAGTAAGGCTGAAATTATGAATAATGATAAGTAAGGCTGAAAGTAAGGCTGAAATGATGAATAATGATAAGTAAGGCTGAAATAATAAACACAATCAAAATATATTTAGTAATTTATTAAATAACGTAAAGCTTAAACACTATTAAATTACGAAAAATCTCACACACAATGTTGAGGTTTCTCATTCAGCCAATTGACTTTAGGCGAATGATTATGTCCTAAATTGCCGGATACAATTGTATCATATACTGTATAGACAACTGCTTTGCATCCGTGTCGCTGATGCGTGGAACACAGCCATCTTGTTTTTTTACTGAATGAAGTCCGGTGGCGGTAAAAAGAGTAGCCCGATATTAGGATTAGCTTATTGCCTCGCTTTGAGTAGACATAATCTGCAATGCCTGTAAAAAAACAGTCAATATTTAGCCTATTTTTTTGCACAACTCATTTACAAAAGATTGTTTGTTACGCTTTTGAAAACAAACCGTATGCTAATAAATAATAATAAATTTATTTCCTAATAAATATAATAATGGGCCATATGTGAAAAATAGACCCTTGTGCCCCGCTCTATCTTACCTAATAAGACAATCAAATGAAATAAAAAGACTAGGTTTCATGAAATAACAATCACATAAAAGGTATTTTTATTTATCATTTATTGAATCAAATTCAAATTTATATATTGCTCTCATGTGGTAAAACTAACTAATAGCTTAAAAAATATTTATCACTCGTTTTTCTGCTGTGCGAAGTCCGTTGGCTATAAAATGAGTAGTCTGATATTAGGATTAGCTTATTGCCTCGCTTTGAGTAGACGTAATCTGCAATACCTGTAAAAAAAAAAATAATAACAAGACTATCCTTTTGTAAAACTCGTTTACAGAAAATTGTCTGTAACATTTTTAAGCCTGCAATTTTAAGCTTGTTTTAGGTACTTATAAACTATAAATGAAACTAGTAGACAAAACATGTAGAATACATTTTTAAACTTTGGTGTAAACGCGGGATAAGATGAATGAAAAAAAAATAAAGGGAACATGAATAAGAACAGGATCAGAATATTATTTATTTGCAAGAATTAAGTACATTAAGTTGACATATATACATATAGGTAGCCTATATAACTAAAAAGCCTATATACTATATAACATATATTATTGTATATATAAAATATATTTCCGTCATATTGTACCAGGTGCCTAGTGTGGAAATCTAAATTGATTGATAAAGCACGTAAACACAAAAAATAACAGACAAAATTACAAATACAAGAGTAAAATTTTTATAAAAATCCAAAACGACATCAATAATGAACTAAAAAAACAATCTAAAGATTAAATTAAATGTTCAAATAACATGTAATAAGAAATTTGTAAAGAATAAGTTATAGCAATACTTTTATAAATACTTAATACGTTAGAAACTCGGAAATATTATAATGGCTTTTTAACCGACTTCCAAAAAGGAGAAGGTTCTCAATTCGGCTGTAAGTTTTTTTTTTTGTTTGTTACGCGATTACTCCGTCAATATTATGAACCGATTTTGAAAATTTTTTTTTTTGTTTGAAAGGGTATACTCCCGCGGTGGTCCCATTGGCACCAAATCAGAATCTGATGAGGGAATCCCATGGAAATCGAGGGAAACCCTCAAACTTTAAATGCAAACTTATAGCGATTTGGGTATTTTTTATAGAAACTCGTGCATTTACTCTCCGTATAACTCTCTCCTAATATAATAATGAGTACCTATTTAACGGGTTGCGATTAAGCAATTTATGCTCGTCACTATGCATAATGGTGAGTGGCAGTTCTCCTGTTTCTTACCAGGAGAACTCCTCAACAATCAACATCCCAGCATCGGAAAAAGCAATATTGTATAAAAGGTGATGAGCAGTTAACATTATGTGCCGGACGGGCGTGATCGTCGGACGCGGTGTAGTGTAGGGAGGGTGTAATGCCTATCCAGGGTGTTATCCCGGTGTGGGTGTAGGCCTCCCAATCCAGACGGCGCTGACGTCCTGCACCTATAGTTCCAGATATCTTCGAGTAGCCTGCTATCTTCAAGAGTTTATTTCTCAACACCTGATATTGTTTTCAACTGTACACCTGTTGTGTTTTCAACTGTACCATTGCTAAAGGAGAAGGGTCCTGGAACCCTTGGGGGTTATATTACCTGATTAAAACACCATAGTTTGGTTGCACCCTCAGGAAGCTAATTAGGGACACACTGAAGTTATTTAAAAATGTAAAATATTCCTTGCCGATGACTACGAATTAAATTTTTATTACGTTTGATTAAGTACGAGCCTACTTTACCGTAACGAGGGCCGCTAATTACTTCCTGAATCAACGTTAATTTATTAACATTTTCATTATGTACATGTTACATGATTACATAATATCACCTGATATAAACACATATATAAGGCATGTTATACATCGTTGGAATACCTGTAAAATTCGCCATGACCTGAGGCATCTGTATCTACTATGTCTATTCTCACTGAAGGAATTTTTCAGTGAGAACAAGAAAAAATATTAGTATTATTAATTTAAATTGGTTTTCTAATCGTTTTCTCGGAAACTATTAAACCGATTTCTATTTTGATTACAGATACCTCAGGCCAGTATATAGACCTACAACAATCTAATATTTAAAACGCAACATGTGTATTTTTCAGGGTGTGACGCGCTCTGAAAAGTCACCTGTTAAACTCAAAAAATTACACATTACAAAAATAATGATTTACGACATTCAAGCTCAATTAACTGGGTATATTTATTTGATTAGATACCTAAAAGTTAGGTCCAGGGCTAGGTCTTGATCTAGGTTACCTGGATACACCAAAAAACTATAACATATAACTATATAGCCCAGCTAATTGAGGTTGAAATGGTCGTACTTACGGTTTCACATACTAAACTCGCTAAGCTATGTTCCTTACATAACACTATGGCTATTTTCTATTTGAATTTAAGTTAATATTCAAGTTTCCCTATATAGCTACATATGTGACGTTTCGTCGCAAACCGAAACAATATAACTATTTCTATGTGAATCTAAGTTAATATGAAATTAGATACATCTATATAACTACATATGTGAATTTAAGTTAATATGCAAATTCCCTATATAGGTACAACTACATATGTGACGCTTCGTCGCGAACACATTAGGCTATTGTAACTTAGATTAATTCAAAACTGACCCACTAAAAAGTGAAAAATAAAATACTTTTTACAAAAAAATAGTAAACGACTACCAAAAATAACACTACAAAGTGAAAAATACCTTTAATTTCGGAAGTCGGTGGTAAAAAACTCAAATACAGATCCAAAGACACCGACTTCCGAAATTAAAGTTATTTTTCACTTTGTAGTTGTTATTTTTGGTAGTCGGTTACAATTTTTTTTGTAAAAAGTTTTTTGTAGCAGAAAGTTTTTTAATTGATCTTTAAATAAGATGTTACATGAAATAAAAATCACATAAAAGGTATTTTAAATGATTACTTATGAGTTAATTATCAGCTTAAATGATAGAGTTGTGAAAAATCTCGCACACAATGTTCGGGTTTCTCATTCAACCAATTGACTCTAGGCAAATGATTGTGTTCTAGTTTGCAGGATATTATTTCATCATATACTGTATAGATAACTGCTTTGCATCCGTGTTGTTGGTGTGTGGAACACGACCATTTTGTTTTTTTGCTTTTAAAAGTCCGGTGGCGGTAGAAAGAGTAGCCTGATATTAGGATTAGCTTATTGCCTTGTTTTGAGTACACGTAATCTGGAATGCCTGTAAAAATTGTTTGTAAAATTATTGAGAACAAACCAATACCTATAAGTAAATAGTTATGAAGTAATAGAAGATGAATGAAACAAAAATAAAAAGAAGAGGTTACAAGATATAACAATCACATAAAAAAATATATATTTTTTACAGCTTATTTAACAGCTTAATTGTGATTAAGTTGTAAAACATCTCACACACAATGTTCGGGTTTCTCGTTCACCCAATTGACTTTAGGTAAATGATTATGTTCTAACTTGCAGGATACTATTTCATCATATACTGTGTACACAACAGCTTTGCATGCGTGTCGCTGATGCGTGGAACACAGCCATCTCGTTTTTTTGCAGTTGGAAGTCCGTTGGCGATAAAAAGAGTAGCCTGATAAAAGGATTAGCTTATTGCCTCGCTTTGAGTAGACGTAATCTGCATAGCCTGAAAAAAATATATAAGTAATATAAAAATATATATTAGAGAAAAAAAAAGAGATAAATTAAATATTAATATGACATATTTGCACACCATTAGTAATGGTAGAATGTAATTGGGCCACGATATTCTTAAGTTCTTGATTTGTACCTACCTTCTAGCAATTAAATAAATTTGAATTTTTAAATTTTTGAATTTAGAGAATAAAGAAGCAATGTGAGTTAAGAATTCCACATACTGGCACGACACGCGACGCGACACAAAGGCCCCGCGTGTCGCGCGACTTGTGGTGCCTTTGTGCCGCGTCGCGAGTCGCGCTGGCCTGTAGAAGCCTTGAAGAATACGAATTTAAAATAAGTATCAAAAAATTTGTAATCAATTATTTATTATCAAATTAAAACATTTTTTAATTATTATTAAAGTATTTATGCAAACAAGTTTTTGGTTTCTTAAGCCTTTATAGGGTACCAATATGGAGAGATCAATGTGGACAGTCGAACCTGTTCCAGCACGCGTAGCATGACCCCTCATATCTATATATACTTTACGAAGACAAAGTGACATTAATGTCACACAAGAAAGTGACATTAAATGTCACACAAAAAAGAAAATAAATATTATTTTCTTCATTTTTGACATCGAGCCTTAGAAATCTTTTTGCAATGTCATATTGTCTCTCGTTTCTTCCATTTCTACGGTGGTAATGCTACGCGTGTTGATCGGTCTGACCGGATCCGTCCACATGCACTTAAACAATTCTAATTAAACGATTTGCTTCAGGGACTGGTCTTTGCTGCCGGAACGAATTCTGATGAAATCTCACGGATCTGGAGTTAGGACCGACGATGTATATATAGCCTTAATGGTTATGATCTATGTTCATAGATACTATGTGATCCTCTACTGTATAGACAACGGCTTTGCACCCTCTCCTTTGATGTGTAGAACACAGCCATCTTGTTTTTTTGCTAACAGAAGTCCGATGACGATAGAAAGAGTACCCCGACACCAGGATTAGCTGTTTACCTCTTTTTGAGAATGCGTATGTTACAGTGCCTGAGAAAAATTATCTAATTTAAGCTTAAATTTTTCAGTATTATATACTAAAATACACTTAGGCCGCTACAAACATAATTCCCCAAACAAAGTTGTTGTTATTTTTGATCAGAACACATCTCATTCGCCAGTGACCCATAGTCCCATAAAAGCATATAAGAAGATGTTAAACACGGATTCACACAGTTAAAGAAACTATACAGTGTGGGGCAACGGTTAAAAAAAAAATTGGTATACCAAACGATACAGAACTGTAGAGAAAAAAAAATTAAACAAAACCATTAAAGAAGGAGTAATTTATTATGTTACAGGGAAAACATAATTCAGTTTCGTAAAATCGTATGCCTAGGCGTTCATATAGCACATCGATCAAGCTTTAGAAAGCAAATGTAAAGCTTTAGTTTCCTAAGACGCTTAAAGTTAAGAAGGTTAAAAAGGTTTAGATTCTGGAGTGGCGAACGCGTACCGGAAGACGTAGCGTTAGAAGGCCCCCTACAAGGTGGACCGATGTGAACGCAGCAGGTATCCGCTGGATGTGGGAAGCACAGAACCGGTTGTGGGAAGTGGCGGTGCTTGGGGGAGGCCTATGTCCAGCAGTGGACAACTTTCGGCTACAATGATGAGTTTCCTAAGAAAGCAGTGAACGATCAGACCGTTTTTGACATCTTAATGTCAAATACTGGTGACAGATTTTCATGCATAAGCATAATCAGCTCCTAATGTTTCCACTGCTGGGACATAGGCCTCCTCTCTTCGAGAGAGAGTGGGCTATAATCCACCACGCGGGCCCAGTGCGGGTTGGTGGATGGAATTTTTGGTTCTAGGACATGCCGATTTCCTCACGATGTTTTCCTTCACCGTTTTGAGAGCAGATTATTTACAAAAAAAATAAAACCGACTTCCAAAAAAACACCACAAAGTGAAAAATAACCTTCATTTCGGAAGTCGGTATCTTTGGATCTATTTTAATTATTTTCCACCGACTTCCGAAATGAAGGTTATTTTTCACATTGTGGTGTTTATTTTTTTGAAGTGGGTTTAATTTTTTTTCTAAAAAGTTTTTATTTTTAACTTTTTAGTGGGTCAATTTGCATTTATCTAAGTTACAATAGCCTAAATTCAACTGCAGATCACCTTTTACAAAATATTGCTTTTCCCGATGCAGGGGCGTTAATAGTTGAGGAATTCTCCTGGTAACAACAAGGAGAACTCATGGTGACTTCATCCTATGCATTGTGACGAGCATAAATTGCTTAGCAACCATATTAAAGTAACTAATCGAATCGCAACAGTGAAGTACTTATTATTAAGTAGTTCCGGTGGCCATCTGTGGTCTTCATCATCAGTTCCACTTCACCAACGGTGCTTTCCGAGTACAAATGCATGAGTTACTATAAAAAACACTGAAATGACATAGGTGTGCCTATCAAATTTGAGGATTGCCCTCGATTTAATAAAATCCTCCTCAAAACAAAAAGATCTACTATGACAGCCGGGACCAAAGGCTTAAAGTGCTTTCCGAAGCACCGAGGGGTCTCGGTAGGTATGTAATGGAAGGTCTCCCATCCACGATCCGACCTCCGTCCCATGCGGCTGTTAATATTTAACCGTGGAGATTCTTGCCGGCTCTTCTCCATAGGAAACGACCAATTGGAACCGTGCACCTCGCGTCTGACGTTTCATAAATGCCCATGTAGGTTTATGAGCAATAAAATATTTTGATTTGGAGCCACGAGCCCCTCGCATACCTACCTGATTAAGCAATTATTGGAATTCCCATCTTAATTAAAAGAGAATCCCGATGCCAAGAATTCTTAACTTCCTTGTTTTGAGTACACGTAATTTGGCTTGCTTGTGAAAATTTAATTAATAAAAAAAACACAACGTGTAGGTACACACGGCTACATATCAAGCAATAATTTCCAGTATATGCTGACCTCTCATTGTACGTAAATCCTACACAATGCGAGATCAGCTTATACTAGAAATGTATTGCTTGATATGTAGCCGTGTGTACTATGAGTTAAAATGTCAATAGGCTTAAGCTAAAGTAAGGCAAATGGAACCGATAATATTGCTAGTTATTGAGTCGAATAAAGGGTTGCTCTTAGGGTTGCTTGCTTATTATAAAAATAAAGACAACAAATACATACGCACGAAATTTTATTAGATTTTTTCTTAACACTATTACGATTACAAAAATGTTACGTAAAAATAACTACATCTAGACAAACAAACATAAAAACAAAATATAAAAATTCGAATTGATAACCTCCTCCTTTTGGAAGTCGGTTAAAAATACAAATATACGCTAAATTAATTCACAACACAGCATGCAAGTAGTTTGGCTCTAAGATATTTAATTTCGTAAATTTGTCAGCACAAACGTACATGAATACATTTATTAATCAAATCTTAGAGCTTATTGGACACATTTCATGCATTTGTTAGCCAACATGTACGTTTACTAAGGCAAATTTCACGAATGAAACTGAGATGTCAGTGTCAATATCCCACATTAATGATGACAATCAGTAATGGGGAATTTGACAATATTGACTGACAGCTCTAGAACGCGGGTTTCGACGATGGCGTTCCGTTTTATTGGTAAAATTCGTCCTTGATGTGTTAATCAAATCTTAGAGCTATTTGAGACGTTTCTCATATATATGTCAACAAAATAAATGTGTCACTCCAAAATCACAGGGTCGTTGTCAGTTGAGAGATATTTATTATAACACCTTGATTGCGGTTTCTCTTCAGTCCAATTTTTCGTAGGCTGGTGATGGTGACCGAACTTCCTGTACACTATGCGGTCTCCAGATGTATGGACCTTAGCCTTGCACCCTTCTTTATAATGAGTGGAACAGGCCCAGGAAGTCACCCTGGTGCTGTAAGTCCTCAATCGTTGGAAAGAATAGCCAGATACAAGAATATATTGCTCTCCTTGTCCCGAGTAGACGTATTTCACAGCGACGGCAGTATCCGTACCTAAAAAATGTACGGTCATTAGTAAAAAAAAAATCTACTTACATTATTACTAAAAATGAATTCTATAGATAGGGAACACTACCGGCTAAACCTGATTTCAATTCATGTTTTTTTTGCATGCTGCGAGCTATTTATTCCAAACAAGTTGTTTAAGAAACCAGTTCGGTAAAGAAATACATAATTCGGTCTGATTTTGAAGCTTAGCTAAGACTTATTGACTAAATGTCTATTTTGGACATTCAAATAGAATGGCCAAAGATAAATAATTTCTTTGTTTTAGTCAGGTTAAATAAAACACCGGGCTGTTTCAATTAAACTTTTATTAAGGGTATGTGCTAAAGGGGTTTTCTAGATGACAATTTTGATTAAAATAGTCGTTTTACTGCTATTTCCAGCCACTTATTTAATTTTAGCATCGCACTGCTTTTTAATGAAACTGTGAAACTAAAAAAAACTCACTTGTAATATTAGGTGACTTTTTACTTCTTTATCGGCTTATTTATTTTTTCTTTCATACATTCTAATAAACACATTATGAGAATAAAAAGTATTGCTGTCTTTTGCACCACACCATAAAATTAACGGAATTTAACAATAATAATTGTAACAAAATAAAAAATGAAAGGACTCTGTCCACTGCCCATGTACACTGACTTCCCGTAGAATGAGCGTTCTTACGAAGTTACGAGACGGTGGTAGAGAGGGGGGATATTATCCTTGAACATCGCCTTTTACCGTCCCATTAGAAAACCAGTTCTGACTTTAGTACAGTCGACTACAAAGAGATGTATACATTTGAAAGTTACAAAAATATATATCCTTTGATGATGTTGTCATTGTTTGTTACAAATACTTGTAGACATGATACATGACAGATTTATGTTTCAATTAAATATGCCACATTTATTTATACAGCAAGAAGGAGGACACTGCTGTATGCTCTGAAACGTGTCCTTCTTGCTGTATACATAAATTTGCCACATTGAGTGAACACATAATAATCTGTTAATACCGTGTGTATAATTATTTGTAACGAAGTATGTACACTTCTTTCAATGGGTACATGTATTTGTAACTTTAGAAGGGTATACATCTTTTTGTAGTCGACTGTACCAGCTTAAACTTTCAGAAAAAAGTTAAAGTTCTTATTACAAAAACCGACTTTTAAATCGAGTCCTATACTCCATTGGTTTAGGTAGTTAAATAAAGGTAAACAAATCATAAAAAGGGTTTTTATAGATGACACTTTCTTGTTTAAAAATACGTTGTAACTTATAAGTAACCAAATTAAATAAATTTTTGATTTTTCTATAGTTTCCTCTTTTATTACTGTATCTTAAACTTTATCATTTATTCTTAAACTACTCTTCGTAGATCGTATTCGTGCTTGAGCGCATTTTTTTTGTTAGATTTATAATAATACTGTAATATTTTGTCATCTGTCCTTTGTAAAGAGCCCAAAAGTCAGGTTCTCTAAACATCAACGAAATAAAACGTTGCTAAATTGAAGAGTACAACTGTGACGTAACATGACAACTGAAGTGACAGGTATTACGTTCAATTTCTTAATTCTTTATTGCGTTTAGTCGGTTACTTGAAAGGTCTCGTCACGTGTTTTTTTTTAAGTAAAGCTTCTTTAGGCACGCTTGACTTGGGGAATAAGCTGGTGAATGCATGATGAGAGCGATACGGAAGTGAGCCAGCAGAAGTTGAGAGGGAGATATAAGTTAGTGAAGATAGAAAGAGAGAGAGTTACGTTTCGTAACGCTCCATGCATTACTGTAGGGGCAAGAAAGAGAGGTGCGAGCACACATTTTCTTTCTCTCTATCCCTCATAGCCAGTTGCGTTTCGTATATCGAAGACATAGTGCAGGCCTATTGTTGTAAGTATTATTAGTATTACTATTTGTTAGTTTTACTTCAGTCGAGTGGTCTAAAGCACACTCCTTTTTAGGGTTTCGTACCCAAAGGGTAAAACGGGAACCCTATTAGTAAGGCTCCGCCGTCTGTGTCTCGTATGTCCGTCTGTCACCAGGCTGTATCTCATGAACCGTGATAGCTAGACAGTTGAAATTTTCACAGGTGATGTATTTCTGTTGCCGCTATAACAAAAAATACAAAAAAATAGAATAAAATAAATATTTAAGGGGGCTCCCATACAACAAACGTGATTTTTTTGTTCGTTTTTGCTCTATATTGATAACGGCAACAGGTAGACGCTTGAAATATTTACAGAATATGTAGATATGTATTGACTTTAAAAATAAATAATTAAATTAAGATAAAACAAATATTTAAGGGGGGCTCCCATACAACAAACGTGTTTTTTTGCCATTTTTATAGATAATGGTACGGAACCCTTCGTGCGCGAGTCCGACTCGCACTTGGCCGGTTTTTGTTTTTTTTTTGTTTACTTTTATTTAACTACCTAAACCAACGGAGTATAGGTCATCAATTTTGTATTAAAAAAACCAGTACAACACCTGGCTTGAAGGTTAGAACTTTTTTTGTAATGAGACGGTTAGGGTCTTTTTGTAAAAAAGTTTATTGGATAAGTCAATATTTTCAAAACGATATAGGTATTCTCGGGATGTTTTTTTGCCGTTCGTTTTTGTTTTTGAAGTGAAAACTTCTTAAGCGCGTTGAACGATTTTTGGTAGGTGAAAAATTTATGGGTTCGCGTCACAGACGTATTACACAGACTGGCAGACTGGCAACGCAAAGCGGCCTGTATATAAACAACATGTCCCGGAATTAACGGACAACCTCTTAAGGGGTCCTTGTACTCATCATTATGAACAACTTTTACTATGGGACCAAACCTGTAATCGCGAAATAAAATCTGCTGTTCCCTACATTTATGTTCGAATAACTTGTCAAAATGTAGGGAACAGCTGATTTTTTTTTCGCGATTATGTAATTACCTAATTAATTTAGGCAACATGAACAGTGTAATAAATATTTACAGAAAAATGTATGTACAGAGATATATTTAGACAGTTTGTGTAGTTATTTAGATAATAAAACACTATATTGAACAAAAGATGTCATTGATCATGCTCTCACTATGTTACTCACATTAAGAATGCGCAGATGGCCTGTGTTCTTTAAAAATTGCTTTTATTTGTTTGTGGAACAATAATTACGGTACAAATCTTTTAAAATAATCTTTTAGTCCGAAGAACTGAGTCAACTATAGTTACCTGTTTTTTTTACCACGTTTGGGACCCTTGCATGCATTGCCACCCTATTTTTACGCCGCTGTTGAACACAATTTTTTTTATAAACTGGTTTCTTTTAATTCTCCTTACTTCCATTCTTAGACCAAGTTATGTTATAATAATATTATAAACTATTCCGCAGGGTAATATAAACTTTACAAAAATATGAATTATTTTTATAATCAAATCATGTAGGAGATTATTTTTTGTTTACATATTAATAATTTTAAGAATTCAAAATTACTAACCTAATACATTTAGATTCGCTATCAAATTTTTTGATATATCCCATATTTATAGCCACAGGTTTAGTTTAGGCTATTAAAGTCACAGGTTTGTCGGCAAACTTTCTGATGTCACCCACTTCATTTTCGCAATTTTTACTGTTTTGTATTTGGTAGTGCATTTAAGCCACACACAACACGTGTTATTTCGGCGAGGGATTGCCAAGGACTGATCACTTTACGGTCGCTTTTTGTAACCGGTCGCATGCGACGGTCGCCGCACAACAAGTCAAGTTACATTTGGCGCTAACGATTTTAATCGTAATTATATTATTCATTTGTTTTGTATTTTAATTACTTACTGTTTCCTTTCTATGATTTTCATGTTGTGTATTTTTATTTATTTTAATATCTTCGCCTTGTCAAAATGACTGTACCTACCTAGATTATAAGAGAATGTTGTGGTCTCCCATTGGAAGCGAACACTAGTATTTGTTCCTGTTCTTGTAAACTGGCATGAAATTGTGTAGCCATTGTTTGAAATCCAATAGTTTTGGTCGATTTTCTATTTACTGATGCCAAGATGTGTCATTTTTTTCTGTGATGCTAGAAAATCGATCATACAGACAGCGTAACCCCTCAAGTTTTAGAATTATATACTGCAATAATATTGAATTTGTTACGACTATCCTAAAGAATACTTTCAAAAAGAGCATGTTTTGACGTGGGTTCGATTTTCGAACCAATGCATTGCGCAACGTTGCCGTTAAATACTGATTTGAAATTTACTATCGTCCGTTCTACTTTATCATTCGGTCTCTGTCTAAATTGATGGTCGTAAATAATTTGAGAGTATGCATTTTATTAACTGAGTTAAGTATTAAAGTAAACAGTAAACTAAACGTCTACGATTCTCATCAAGTTTTTTTATTCAGTGCCCCAAGTGCAAGTTTGCAAGAGTAAACGTAACTATTTCGTTTGCGTTAAAATTTGACCGATAGATCATAATGCTAAGAGTATAAGAGGGAGATTAAAAATCTTAAAGCAAACGCGCTAGTTACGTTTACTGACTTGAAAACTTACACTCGGGGTACAGATACAACCTAACATTGCCCTGCAAATAGGTAGATACTAATAACGTAACGAAACGAAAGGGGAGAGGGGGTCGCTTACCGAGCGAGTTGTCATGAGTAGACCAAGGTCACGCGCATTGCGTTGAATATTCGCGTTGGCAATTTGGTTTTTATAAAGAAAACAAATAAAATGCTTAAAAGAAGCTTACTGTTATGTTAAAATCGTTATTTTCTGTATTTATAATTAAATTAAAAGAAACGGGAACGTTACGTACGATTATGAATGAATGATGGCTAAATGAAGATGAATAAAAGGGTCGTATTTCAGATGGTAGCAAGTGCAATAGGAAAAGATTTTTACCCTGGTAAAAACCCTAACCAAGCGGGGGGGTATTGTAACGTTGTAACGTTCCCGTTTCTTTTACTTTAATTATAAATACAGAAAATAACGATTTTAACATAACAGTAAGCTTCTTTTAAGCATTTAATTTGGTTTTTAAAAAGAAAACAAATAAAATGCTTAAAAGAAGCTTACTGTTATGTTAAAATCGTTATTTTCTGTATTTATAATTAAATTAAAAGAAACGGGAACGTTACAAAGTTACAAACGTAAGAAAATTTTAATTTCGCGAGCCACAGCTTCGGATCCTCCTTAATCGGTTGAAGGGCACTTAAAGGCTTCTACATACTGGTGCGACTTGTCACGCGACGCGACACCGGTAGAACAATTTCTTTAAAAAATTCAAGGAAATTCCAACGGTATCTGCCCGGCTTGGGCGGAGCACCGCCGTGTCCTCACGGAGGCGATCAGCGGCGGCGATCTCTCGCGTTCGGCCCTAGTTCAGGCCGTGGTTCGGAGCGAGAGTGCATGGGTGCATGGGAGGCCGTCACCTCCATCTGCGAAGCAGTAATTCTAGCGAAGGAGGAGGCGGAGCGCGTGAGGGAGAGGCAAGGTTGCACCCTCCCTAGTCGCCGCAGGAGACGCCCCGGGCGGCGGGAGTAACAGGCTGATTCCTGGCCACCGTAGGCGCGGGCTTGCTAAGGACCAGGTCCGGGTCGACAGCGCGTTGTGTTCCACGCACGCCTCAAAGAGATGTCAGCACCAACTGACGGGGTCCGATAGGGCCAATGCCTGCCAGGGTTGCGAGTTGGTCCGGAAGGGATATCATGTCCCTGGCACACAGGCAACGGAAGGGACACGGGTGGATTTTAGTCAGTAAAAGTCTGACAGGGGCTCCCACTCCGCCCAGAGCGGGACAAGTTATTTGATAATTTCCCACCGATACACGACAGAAGTTATATTTTTATCACACCTTCCACATTTTATTACATCCCTCAAAGTGTTAAGAACAGGGATTTTTTAAAAACCAGTTTCTTTTAGGCGGATGACTATGGTCCAGCTTTTGCAATATTATCTTATCGTTAAGTGTGTGAATGAGAGCTTTGCATCCATTTCTATGATCAGTTGAGCACAGCCATCTTGATTTCTTACTGGAATACGTTTCTTGACGGTAGAAAGAATATCCTTCTAGTAAGAGTAGCTTTGTACCTCGCTTTGAGTAGACGTACGTAAGTGGGTCTGAAAAGAAAAATAGATTTTATAAAGGTTCACTTAAGTTAGTAATTAGCAGTTATGGACCAAGCATGCTGCCTAGAGGAGGCACTCAAGATGTGATATGTCTTAAAATTTTTGTTTCTAGGACATGCCGGTTTCCTCACGATGTTTTCCTTCACCGTTTTGAGAGCAGTGGTGATGAAATAAATACACAAAGTAAATTGCCTGCTGAGGTTCAAACCCACGACCTACGACTTGTAAATCGCGGCCGTTACCACTGAGCCACCATTGCTCTTAAAGAAGCTTCGTGAAATATCGTCTATCTTCGGAAACACGAACGCGCTATGATGAGATCTCATATAGAGCCATGAATCATGGAAGTGCCTGCTTGCCTGTTTTGTACTATTATAGATTAACAACACTATTTTGAAACTTTTGAGTGACAAATGACGATCGGAGTGGGTAACCCGATGGATAGAAAAGTTTATACAAACGCGCAATGATAGGCGACTACAAAGCGCGTCACGCACACAAAACTAAGGTTTGCCTTCCGCGAATGGACATTTGCACGAACGGACTTTTGCGCGAAGGGACACTTGCGTCAAAGACACTTGCGCAAAAAGATATTCCGCGAATGGACCTTTGCGCGACAGTTACTGATCGCGGTGATACATATAGAAACAACTTTTATTTCTTATGTCATTTGACACTTTATACAAATTTTACAGAGTCCAGTGCAGTCAAGATGCTTGTATCTTTGTTTTTATCGGCCCACAAGCTCCAATGCGATGTTTTATCCGGTCTTGTTTCTTTGTCGGGGCTACCTGTCTCTTTTCCCCAATTATGCGCTGACGGCTAAGTTGAGCCTTATAAGTGCAGCCCTCTATCATAAATGGAATATGCTCTTCCAGAAGTTTACTTAAAACAAAGTCATATCTGATTAACATTTTTTTTTTGGTTTTAAGACATTTTTACATAGACTAAATAATTATAGCTGAAAAATCATACCTAACAAAAAAAAGGTCTTGACGAATTGAGAATCTTCAAAAAAAAATATAGTCGTTTAATAAGGAGTCTACATGACCGGTAAAACCAATTATTTTAGGCGCCGGTAGTGGTCAACATTATGCTATATTAGTGTGGGAATGAGATCTTTGCATCCATTTCTACGGTCAGTTGAACACAGCCATCTTGTTTTCTTCCTAGAATACGTTTGTTGGCGGTAGAAAGAATATCCTTCTAATAAAATCTGCTTGTTTCCGTACTTTCAGTAGACGTATGCAGGACTAGCGCCTGCAAAGACTAATGAATTTTAAATACATTTGTTTAAGTCATAACAGTAATGGTCCAAGTATGCCACATTGACACACTCGTAGATACTGCCGCATTTAGAGTCTTTACTTAATATAATTCATCAATCATAACTTCATATTGACCAATAGGTACCTCCCTATAATGGAACGCTGCAAGTCAAAAATAATATATAACAGATTTAAAACATTTATACAATTTTGTTGACAACTTTCTCCACGGGACCATCAAACTGAACAATTGTTCAGTTTGATGGTCATGGAGAAAGTTCATCCTTAAATAAATATGACCACACCTTTCTGATACATGCTGTACAATACGTTAGTCAATTAAAGTGAATGATTCATTACTTTTAAGTGACGTCACTGAGAACCTACAAAGGTTAGCATTTTGGTTTTCATAAATGATAAAAATAACTGCTTTTTCATCCACGGATGCAGAACTGTTTTTTTCGGTGGATTGGTTGCTTGTACAATATCCGATAGTTCAAATCAGAATGGAGACAATGATCTACATGTGTACGTTTAATGAATAAGCTAATTCTTCAATGTTTTATGTCTCTCTCCGTGTCGTGCCAGACGTAAAGAATAGCACCATCCCATTTCTTCCCATGGGTGTTGTAAAAGGCGACTAAGGGACTACTACTAGAGAATGGGCAGCAGCGATTATGGCAAAACCCTCCCTTTGGGGGAGGCCTATGTCCAGCAGTGGACGTCTTTCGGCTGAAATTTGATGATGATGATGATGATTAATGTTAAGATTATTATGACTTTACACGTGGTAGCTCTATTGTACATACTACTCACACCTGTGATACGCAATTATATAATACAAAGGAGATTCCAGTTCATACAATGAAAAGACCACAAGAACATCTTCTAAACAATATTAATATAAAATTTACAAAAGGCCAATTCGGTAAGTTTCCAAAAAAAACTGCCAAACGACAACTGACAAACATTGGCGTATATAATATAAAACATTACTCTGCTTTAATTTGTCAGTCAGACCTAACTTAATAATAATAATAAATCCATTTATTTTCAGGCAACATGGCCCATAGATAAATACCTTAACCTAAACATACATATTTTTATTGTAAACAGATCAACACTTGTGTTAATAAAAATACTTAAAACTATGTTAGTAGAACTTCACTTTGCACTAGCTTGACTATGTGCTGTCCTGTGGTACTTGTCCGCGGAAGCGGCAGAACACCACATCCTGCGGCCAAAAGGCTTCTGCCATGACGAGGGGTAGGAAACAATTAGGTAGGCGCACCACAAATGCCTTAAAATTGACGTTGTGGCACGACTCCAGTAACTGCACCCTCGGCGTGTACCTTGTCTTCTGGCGCACGTACTCCACGATGTCCTCCGCCTTAGTGGTACACCGGTGTGTTCGGCTTTGCGGCACGCAGGCTCACTTCGGGCCCCGTAGGAGCTTTGCCGCAGCGGTTCCTGTTAGTCTGCGATCGGCGCTTCCTCCTTTGCACCGTCACGAAACCCAAACGAAACCGAAATTTAATGCCATTCAGATTTTTTAGGCAGATGATTATGTTCGTTATTTGCTTTTATTAAGAAATATGTTCGTTATTTGCTTTTATTAAGAAATCCTTATAAGTATACGCTGAAGCCTTGCATCCCTTCCTCTTATGTGTTGCGCAGTTCCACCTAGCTCTATCATTCGGAAGTAAGTTCTGCCGATGGAAATAATATCCTGACATCACAATCATTTTTTGTCCACGTTGAGTTTCAACGAAGCTAAATGATTCTGTAAAGAAAAGGACACAGACTAATTTATATATATCTTGCCTTACCAAACAAAAACAAATTCTTTATGACAGCTGCCAGGTGCGCACATTGACATGATTATACTCGTAATTCTGTAAATACTTAACTGATGTATCGCGAATCATATTTTAATCAGCATACAATCTGACACAGACTTTAAGAAAATTTTAATTTCGCGGGCTACCTTATAAAGAAGAAGAAAGAAAATACGTTTATTTGCGGTAAACATGACCAAAAAAGAACATACACACAGAAATAAGAAAAGGTTTGGAGAAACATGCGTCACATCCACGCAAAACGGCTATTGCTCAGCATTATACTGCGACCCTATGCAAGACAGAGCCCCAGCGCTGGTTTTCAGCGACAGCCGGCGCTGACGTAATGACGTCGTACGGTGCAGCAAACAATTAATAGGACGCTGTGCCGGTACATCATACATAAAGAAAAATAATATAATTTATAAGTGGTAGAATAAACTAAACAGAAATATTAAAAATAGACATACATGTTGTGTGAATATCATCCTCCTTAAACGTTTTACGCTTTATGTAGTGGCAACATTTCAAAAGTTAGAAACTTCACATCTCCGTTAGGAGTTTGTGTTCTGTGCTTCACATAGCACATCCCCCATCTCCAAAGACGTCCACTGCTTCTTCTTCGACGTCTTTCGGCCTCCCCCAAGCACCGCCACTTTGACCGGTTCTTTGTTTCCCGCATCCAGCGGATACCTGCGGCCTTCACAAGGTCATCGGTCCACCTTGTAGGAGGCCTTCCAACGCCACTCCAGAATCTTTTGGCCCCATCCCCCATCCCAATATTTTATTATTATGTACGAAAAGGGTTTTTTATTTAAACATAATAATCTATTATTATAATCAAGTTATATTTATTACGTAATTAGTTGCCACAGTTTAATTGAAAACATTTATTTCGGATCAAAAGTGACTGATATTAGTTTCAGGTGTGTCAAGAGACCCAGTTCTTTAGAGGTATGTGGTTGTGTACATTCATCGCTCTCAGTATGCAGTCTTCGTATGTATGGATGACTGCCTTGCATCCACTTTTCTTCTGATGTGTCGCACAGTGCCACCTTACCTTCTTATTAATAGCCATTTGTCGTTGAAATGTGTATCCCGAGAGTAATATCATTTTAGATCCTCGGTGCGAGTAAACAAACGTCGCCGGGGAATAATCTGAAAAAACAAATCATATTAATATTATGCTTTCCAATTACATATAGCTAGAATTTACATATTATAATGGCACAGTTTGATTAAAAACATTTATTTCAGTTCATTAGTGCCTGATAAAAGTTTTTCACAACACCTGCTCGATTAGGTATAACAAGATAAATGTCATGCAAACCTAACCTAAAGTAAGCCATTATACCCATACCGCCTTATTACAAAACAAGATTTATATTTGACATGGCTTAAACCATGGAGCCAGTTTTTGTAATAAGAACGTAACAGTGATTGAAATACCGTTTTTTTTACAAAACTGAAAACTTAGTTCGGTACTAAGTTGTCAGTTTTGTGATTAGGAACTTTACCATAGTCGGAATAAAGTTGAAATTCAATAATGGCTCCATGTTTTAAACCCGGGTCTGAAGATAAACCTTGTTTTGTAATAAGGGGGTTGGGGTCTAGTCGGGCAATAATATCTTACTTTATTTTATTATAATCAGCAACCCTCAATAATGTGATCTTAATTGAGAACCTTCACTAAAAAATTCGTATAAAATAAAACAGATTCGAAAATTTTATAGCTTATTATTATTACCTGGCAGAAGGTGTGAAAAGTAGAGTAATTTTGTCGAGAATAAAGGTGGCGCGCGTGACATAAGACACTGCTTTATCCTCTTGTTGAATAATATACTATTATATTATAGGACTGCGTAATTAATTCCACAGTTTCATTAAAAACATTTAATTCGGTTCAATAGTGTAAAAGGGATCCCAGTTATTTTGAGGTTCGTGATTGTGTACATTCGTCGCTCTCAGTATGCAGTCTTGGTATGTATGGATGACTGCGCTGCATTTACTTTTTTTATTATGTATCGCACACCGCCACCTTGCTTTCCCGCTAGGGTAGATCTTTTGTCTGCAAAATGTGTATCCTGATAGTAATAACATTTTACATCCTCGTTTGGAGTACACAAACGTCACTGGGGCACCAACTGAAAAAAAACTTCTCATACATTATGTCTGGACTTTAAAGAGCGACAGTGAACTCTTAAGTGTGAGGCCAGACTGCAAGCGCGGGGGAGGGGCGGGCGCGGCTCGACGTACTCAAACATAAGAACTTCATTTGAGCGTCCTTGTTGGGCACGCGGGCGCGGGTTGCGGCGCGGGTAGCGCGCGGGCAACTCGCGCCATATCTCGTTCATACAAGTGACCGCAGTGAGTGCGCGGGCAACAACCCGCGCGGGAGCCATCTCAAATTAGTTCCGAGCTGACCACGCGCGTTGTCGCGCGGTCGACTGCGGAATAGGCACAATCGCGCGTATTCCCCCGCACCCGCACCGCGCTGCACAGTGCGGCCAAGCACTAAGTTTCTTTTCAAGGATGTCGTATAGGAAACTTTGACCTCATTTAGTAAAAGTGTTTGTATAACCTCGCAGAAATAAAAATTATCATCATCATTATTTATCATATTTTTTATTTATTTTTATTTATTTATGTATAGCATAATAGCATTTACAAAATATAGATGATAAGTTTTGCTGTCAGTTTTGCTAGAGGCACAGCTGTGATTGACGGATAACCTACCGTCTACTCTAATGATTGCTAGTTACACCTAAAGTCGAATTATTAATTCACTGGAGTAATCTGAAATGTGCTAGCTGTCATCACTTTATTGGTAATATTTATTGTAATGGTGATCATTTAGTTTCACCGATGTATAGAACATTATTTTTTAGTATATGGGAAACCTGAATATAGTTTGTTCAGAATAAGGAACTGAATCGATTTCAATTATTTTTACACCGTGTTATGTGTTCCAAAATTATTATTACCACCAAAAATATTTAAGTGTGATGGAAAATGTTATCACCGTTTAATTACTTACAAATTACAATACAGTCGCCGTACGGTACCTATTGCCAAATTATTATCAATGAGCGCCCTGGAGGCACGAGGGTGCCGTTAGCATGTTTTTGTACTGACAACCCGGTAACATAACAACCTTATAACTTTGTGATTTTTCATGACACAGTTTTGAAATTTTGTACATAGATTCTTTACATAAAAATACTAGACACGTGTTTCGGGTTTCGCATATACTAAAACTAATGTTGTATAAGTGTAAAATAAATGTATTAGTGTAAAAGTCTAGAATACAATAAATATGACCATTTTATTACTTAATGTGACAGCTAGCACATGTCAGATTACTCCAGTGAATTATTACTTCGACTTTATGCAGCTATCAATCCATCATTCATTTATAATTCATGTTTAATTGAAATTATTGATGAAACATAAACTTTTAATGACGATGGCACCACCGAATACTTGCAAATTTTTCGTCATGGGTGTCGTTTTTATGGATTTAGAGTACGCTGACAAAGATAATGCGGTCCAAATCAACATTGAAGATAGCGCCACCGAATACATCCAAATATACGCCATACGATTACTGCAACAAACTCGGCTCGCGCGTGGTTAGTCACTTTGGAACAGTAACTAACCAGGCGTGTGCCGAGTCTATAGTGTGTCTCTGTAGTGTAGACATAATTGTATAGACTCTAAAGTATTCTAAACTAACAAAAAAAAAAACTAAAAACACAAAAAAAAACTAAATACTTTTTCTTGTGTGTTTACCTACTAAAATTTCGATTAAACAAAAGAAAGTGACGCGAATGACCAGTCGCTAAAAAAAAATTAAGAAAAAAATGAGTAGGTGACTGGGACCGTGGTCCCAGTTTAAAAGCGGTCCCAGTCTCCTACTCTTAATTGCTTCAGTTTTATTAAAACCCATATTCAAGTTTTTCGGTTCATTAATTTCTTGAGAGCCATTGATGTATTAAATAGGAAGATATGGTACGCGCTCCTTGACGTGGACCGCATAAATTAGGGGAAAGAACACAATCGACCTACATTACTCTAGGTTTGCGGGGAATACCCGAATCGTAGTTTGTTTTCGAGTTGTTATGGGTACGTAACAGTGACAATTATTACTATTTCGTTCCCGCTATAGCCCGCGTAATATGTCTCTCTATTTCGGTTGTCGAGCACATGACGCACGACATCGGGTCCATTTAGTATTTACGTGATGTTAGAGAGCGGCCTTTTTTTCTTTTTTTTTTTGGGTGGGAAATTATCAAATAACTTCTCCCGCTCTGGGCGGAGCGGTAGGGCGTGTCATACTTTTACTGACTAAAACCCACCCGTATTCTTTCATTTGCCTGTGTGCCAGGGCCACGATATCCCTTTCGGACAAACTCGCAACCCTGGCAGGCATTGGCCCTAGCGGGCCCCGTCAGTTGGTGCTGACAACTCTTTGAGGCGCGCGTGGAATACGACGCGCCGTCGACCCGGGCCTGGTCGTTAGAGAGTGGCCTATCTTCCTATTTTGGGGTTTTACAC
Organism: Tiliacea aurago; assembly: GCA_948098905.1. Classification (NCBI taxonomy): domain Eukaryota; kingdom Metazoa; phylum Arthropoda; class Insecta; order Lepidoptera; family Noctuidae; genus Tiliacea; species Tiliacea aurago. Next base: position 6,559,193 of record OX402588.1, read on the forward strand.
AGCATGGTTATGTTTGTTACACACTTTAATAATAGTTTCTTGAACTGTATGTAAGTAGGATCGACATCCGTTCTTCGGGTAATATGTGCAGGCCCATCTAGTTTTGGTATTAGGATAAGTTCTCTGATGGTAAAAGGTATACCCATCCCGTACAATAAGCTTGTTACCTCGTCTGGAATACCTGTATGAATATGAAGTTCCTGTAAAAATTTGTATTCATTAATTTTGTAATTTGTGTGTTTTATATTTTCGATGACCTTGTGAACGCCGCAGGTATCTGCTGGGTGCGGGAAGCACAGAACCGGTCGAAGTGGCGGTGCTTGGGGGAGGCCTATGTGCAGCAGTGAACGTCTTTCGACTGAAATGATGATGATGATGATATTTACATGGGAACATTATAGGATCTCACAGAGAGGAGGCCTAAGTTAGGAATAGTCCCAGCTTAGGCCTTCCCCTGTGCCGGTTTTGTGGCCGGTATACGGTCAGGAAAGTTCCTTCCAACAAGGAGTGAAAACCTTTCAACATTTATAATAATAATTATGATTATAAATACTAAACATAACATCCTAATCATAACTAATATTATAAATGTGAAAGTGAGTTCGTTTGTATGTTACGCTTTCACGTCTAAACTATTTTACCGACCATCATGAAATTTTGCATACACGTGACACCGTGTATGTAAAATTTTGTCGTTGTCAGTAAAGAAAAAAAGTACTATTCCCGAAGGATAGAAAAACGCGAGCGAAGCCGAAGCCGCGGGTAAAAGCCAGGATAATATATTTTTTGTAGTTCTGCGCGTTTTGTACAAGGCCATAGGGATGCCTCAACGAAGTATATCTGGTCCTTTACTAGAAACCCCGGTTTCCTTGACGGCCGAAGCGATTTTACCTATGGCAGTACATAAATATGGGTAGATATGTTAAGAAAAGAAAGAAAGAAAAATATTTTATTTGTTTATACAAAAAGTAAATAATAAGGAGCATTTAAAACTAATAAAGTATATGAAGCATAGTTAGCCGTAGTCAAGCATCCGCCGAACATTCGGCCGATACTTCGGATTTATGTTCGGATTAGACCCCCTGAATCCAATTACTGGTAACACAATACCCCCTGGTAAGACTGGTAGTCAGACTGGCTTCTGAGTACCCATAACTACTGTCAAAGATCTTCGAATAACAGCCGGGACCAACGGCTTAACGTGCTTTCCGAGGCACGGAGGGGTCTTGATACGTAATGGATGGTCACCCATCAACGGCCCGACCGCGCCAAGAGTAGCTTAACCTTCAATCGACCTGTGCTGGGCTGTTATTATTTAGCCACGAGCCCATGTCTCCGATCATCATCATCTTCCTGCCCTGGTCCCATGTTACTAGGGTCGGTGCACAGATTTAGAGTAAGCTAGATAAATCTGTGCCATATAAAGCTAGATACCACATGTTCCTGCCAGGGTTACGAGTCTGTCCGAAAGGGATATCGTGGCCCTGGCACACAAGCATTTGAAGGAACACGGTGGGTTTTAGTCAGTAAAAGTCTGACACTCCCTCCCACTCCGCCCAGAGCGGGAGAAGTTATTTGATATATTACCACCCAAAAAAGAAAAAAAAAATGATACCACAGGTTCATTAGATAGTATAAAAACCGAGCGTGTCATCTTTTTATACCTACGATGACGTCACCCCAGCCATTTAGTGATGTGATCAATGTAAACAGAATAATTTAAATCGCTAAGCGCGTCTGTAAGCTAATAGACTTCGTCAGGAGAGGACGTGCGTTGACATTTTTTCATTTGACATGCAATAAGAAGTCGCAATAATGCCCGAAGTTTGGGCACGCTTGGTTGGACGGCTTGGGGTATCTAGCCTAAGCTCTAGCTTAAGGGGACGATAACCGACTTTTAATGATTTTATACTGAAGATCACGTCTAAACGAGTAGTGTAAATGATTTGAAAAAAATATATGATAAATTAAAGCATTTTTCAATAACTTAATATGTGAATATTTTAGATTATGTTTTTATTACATAGTGAAATTAATTTGTAAAGTTATGTCCAACGCGGATAAAAAACTGAGAATGGCGCAAAATCTACCAAGCGTATTTTTCTGAAACCTTCACCAATTTAAAGCTAATTTAATTATTGATCTTTTAGTATACGCGTTTTATTAAAATACCTTTTGTTTTGTGTATAATAAATTAATAATGCGTAAAATTGGGGACAGCGCTCCTTGATGAGCGAGTCCTATTACTGGCTGAACGCACGACGCGTTCCGTGAGCTCAGTACAGAACACGGAAGCTAACCACTCAAGGTCACTGGCATATATCTGCGTCTTAATCTGTGGGTCGGTGCAACCCGTTTTCTTCTTCTTTTCCCCCTATCAGCCGACACGCCACTCCATATCTCTAATAAGGATTTAAAAAAACAAAAGAAGTCAAGCAAGCGAATGTAATCACATATTTTATATACCTTTGGCCGAAAGAAATACAATTAAAGATTATATTTTTTAGAAATACGAGACACAATTTACGTCTACAATAATATTAATAAACAGCATGCCACTTTAATGGCGACGTTAATTTAATACACATATAATTATGGTTTCGCGTTTTCTTTTTATGAAGATATTTTAATTTAAATTTATTGATTTATTAACAATTTTCTAAAATAGGATTTTGGAGCAACCTGTACTTACAAAAATCAGTTAGTGCAGAGGTCATTTGGCGGGGTCACGAACCATAACATCGCATAAATGAAATTAAAACGATTATCGTGCATATAGTAGGCAAATTGAAGTAAAGATAAAGTTTTATTATTATTTTACGTTTGAAAAATTAAATTTTCAATGTACGAATTATTTTATCTTATTATATTTTATACGATTACTGGCCACTAGCCCTACCCGTGTGTTAAATTAATATCGCCATTGTAGCGGCACGTTGTATGTACTTGATGAAAATAGAATAAAGTACAATAACGTTTATTTTCTAAAATAATTAACAACTAACTAATATAATAGCATAGACGAGAAACATTATGAAGCTTAATTAAGTATTTTACTTTTATATACAATATTAGTTTTAGTATATGCGAAACCTGAAACACGTGTCTAGTATTTTTATTTAAAGAAGATTAATTACATGACCACTGTGTGACGCCCCTTCAAAACTGTATCATGAAAAATCACAAAGTTATAAGGTTGTTATGTTACCGGGTTGTCCGTACAAAAACTTGCTAACGGCGCCCCCGCGCCTCCAGGGTCGTCTTGCGCTCATTGATAATAATTTGACAGTAGGTACCAAACGGTACGGCGATTGTATTGCAAGTAATTAAATGGTGATAGCATTTTCCATCACACTTAAATATTTTTGGGACAAAATATAACATGGTGTAAAAATTATTGAAATCGATTCAGTTCCTTATTCTGAAGAAACTATATTCAGGTTTCGCATATACTAAAAATAATGTTGTATATTTTTATAATATATTATATATTTATGTTTAACAATAATATTTGTAAAATATACAATGACTTAAGATTAACAATTTTGCTAAAGCCCCGCCCCCGTTTCTTTTCTTTAAAAAAAAAAATCGTCGTGACGGTCAAAATGTTACACTTTTTTTTCGGTCTAGCTCTCATTCGCCAAGTGTGCCGAGGGTCTGTGTACGTGTGATAAAGACCTTCGTTCTAAAAAAAAACAATTCGAATGCAAGATGGCGTTTGGTGTAGAACTCACTCATTTAATTTTGTCATTTGTTTTCTCTATATTTTGTCAGAGCTTCTGATTCCTATGCCTAATTATTATAAACACACTTATCCCTAGTTATGCACTTCTATAACTTTAAATCCGCAATGATCATATTTTTGTTTTAACACTTAAACTTTTGTGGATGCATTCGAGACTTGCGAATATACTTCGGGGGATGAATATGATTCTCATTGACACTAATGATATGGTCTTCGTAAGTATGCACGGTGGCCTTGCATCCATTCTGGCTTGAGCAACGCCAACGAATTTTCGGCCCCACTGAAGTAGCGTAGTAAGTGTAGTGATTGAATTTCAACATACGTTTGCCTTTCATTGATAGGACGAATACTGGTCCTATTTCGTCATCTGTACCTGGAATAAAAATTATGTTGAGGACCAAGGAAAAATATCTTCTAGCTTACGTTTAATTACTAACTTAAGTCTAGGTAAAATCGATGGAGGTCAGCAATGTCCACGGTTGACCACTTTTCATTATAAAGGCTCCCGCAGGCAGGTGCAACGCGACGGTGCGACGCGATTTTGGTAGAACGATTTCCATTAAGTTTTCATAGAAATTGTTCTTCTACAGTCGCATCGCGCCTGTTTGCGGGGGCCTTTATGCCCTTTTAAGAAGGTTCAAACGTGGTCAACCGCCACTGTCCACGATGGTACATCGATAAGTTACTTATTACAAAACTCAAAAGTTGACAAAACAGAAATCGATGTAGAGGGAATGATTCGATATTATTAAAGGCCAACATTATATTAATGTAAGGTTTTATATTAAAGAAAACACTTTTTGCAGTAAAGCATTTATTTCGACAAAATATGGGAGTTCGTGGAAAACACATTCAGAGTTTTGACTTCTTAGCGTGCCGATGTCAATCTATATATATAAAATCTCTGCCCAGAATTTGGCCACGAGCTCGGCAGCTTCAGTAGCGTCCATCAGCTCCTGTAGCGTGCAGACAACAGGACACACTGGACACGTTATTAAGTCCCCTATTGTTTGTGAGACAGCATCTCACACTCCCTGACAGATTTATTAAATAGTGCAACATAACTTCAATTACATTTTTCTAATCGAGACGTATTGATCGGGATAAATATAACTACATAATATCGCACCTCCGCTGAAATAGTGTCGTAGGTCAAAAAAATCAGTCATAAGTATGACACTATTTGAGATAAGATTTTGAAGTTTTCTGAAACAAATGGAACAATATAAGAATTTTATTTTTTTTTGAGTTGTGACACTATTTGAGTGGAGGTGCGATATGTACGTAGACATACTGGGAAAAAATACATATAGGTTACCTACCTATATGTATTTTTCATTAAAAAAAAATAGGAAACGAGAGCACATTACAAATTAATCTGAGAGTTCCTCCAACTTAAATAAATATTATTATTCATTTTGTGAGCCTATACTACCTCAAATGGCTTAGCATGATCCTCCGTTATGTCGAAAATACTGCAGCATTAATTTTGAAATAAATATATGGTAAAGTTGAGGATTAATGTTAAGTACTTACTATGTTTGACGAAAACACGATTCCATAAAATTTTATTCATAGAAAAAAAATCCAAAGATCCGCCAAACCGAACAATAAACCGCTGGTATTAAAAAAATACTTCAAATTAATCTATGTTCAGAAAGGCCCGAGTATGTAAAAGTCAGGTGAAGTAATCCCAGATTCCAATAATAAAACTAAGTTTTTATTCACAGAATAATGTATTTAATCATAGAAGTAATGAAACGTCGCAATAAAACCATTTCTTTATTTTACATGACAATAATCTACCGCCCCAGAAATAGCAGTGGCCACTACGTTGGCCAATGCTGTTTTCTTGATCCACAACACGTTTGCCAGGGTTTGACAATAAATATAATAAACATAACACTAAATACCAAAATTTCTTATTTGGAGGAAGTAGTAGAGGAAGTAAACAGAGAGTTTTTAGAGAACAATGTAAACATGAAATCTATGGTGAAGGCTGGGGCTCTTCGCTCTTCGTATAGGCTTTTCGAAAATAAAGAGGTTTTAAACTAAAGTGCATGGAGGCGACACTGTATGTGGTAAAAGAAAGAAATAATGAAAAAAACGTTTATTGGCGGTAAACATGAAAAAAAAAACACAAAGTAAGAAAAGGTAGGAGGAAACATGCGTCACACCCACGCAAAATGGCTATCGCGTTTTTAGCGACAGCCGCCGCTGATGTAATGACGTCACTTAAACTCACACCTTCTACCCATGAACCTAGGCAGAATCTACAGAACGCCACTTGCACTTACAATCCTTACATACTCCTTTTGCTTTGTTTACGTTCATACATCTGGTCATACACGCACGCCGGTTGCGAGTATTCAAACTCAAACTCAAAGCATTTATTTAAATTAAACCAATTACAGGCACTTTTGAATTGTCAAAAAGTCGGTCAGTTAGTCAGAAAGTTGAAGCTATTTGCCCATTCCAAAACGTAGATCTCTATAGAGAAGAACAGGCAAGAAACTCCAAGGACACTCTTTTAAATCAATTTATTACAAAATCCTGGGTACATTATTCTTGTCGCTTCTATATGTAAGAACAATGTAAAAAAATAAATGATTTAAAAACAATACAAAATATAAAAGATTACCAATAAGCCCAGTGCAATAAGAGCAGTGGTGGCCCAGTGGTAACAGCCCCGACTTACGAGTCATAGGTCGTGGGTTCGAACCCAGGCAGGCGCTTTACTTTGTGTAAATTATTTCATCACCACTGCTCTCAAAACGGTGAAGGAAAACATCGTGAGGAAACCGGCATGTCCTAGAACCAAAAATTCGACGACATGTGACATCCACCAACCCACACTGGGCCCGCGTGGTGGACTACAGCCCACTCCCTCTCACAGAGAGGAGGCCTGTGTCCCAGCAGTGGGTACATTATAGGCTGATTATATTATATATTATAATAAGCCCTGGCAGATAGGAGATGACCAGTCACAACTTACGGCGCCCGTTCACGAACATGACGCGTGGATCAGCACCATCCAGCTCAACCATTTTGTAGGGAACCGAATGATCCAACACACGCGCCACCATCAGCGAGACATTTAAGTGAGCATGACATACTCTTAACTGCCAAACTTTTTTAAGTCAACATACATCATAACATAATAAACGGCTCCATGGTACTCACATTTACAAAATTGAAAAAATGCTTTTAAATTATACAAAACTATAGCATGCAATGCATTTCAAAGATTTAAAAAAAATTACTAGCAAAAGAAAAACATTATTACATATTGAAGTATTCAACAACTAAAACTTGATTACATTTTATATAATAAATATGATTGTAATGTCAGAACATAGAAACAAAGGGGGGAAGCATCTGTTCCAAATATTATAATTTTAACAAGTGAGCCCAAGTGGTTGTGGAGCAGGACCAGCATTAATTAATTATTACGCACCTGACCTTCCTTCCATCCTCCCCCATTCTTCCTTCCTTCTTGTTGTCCGTATACCGTTCAAATCAATCAAATTCATGTCATGAAATACATGGGACATTAGAAGTTAGACTATTTGCTTTTGAATTCGGTGCATGATTGTGATCTTCTTTTGTTGTTATAATTTCTTCATCAACTGTAACGATTCTAGCTCGGCATCCTCGTGCTTCGTGGGTAGAACATCGCCATTGCTGCTTGTTAGACTTAGAAGGCCTTCCATAATACGTGTACCCTCTAAATCGTATTAGGCGATTCCCTTTCTGTGATATTATGTATACCGCTGTAATGATAAGTACATGATTAAAGGTTATAGTCAAGTTAGTATTTTAGTACCACCCTGAAGGCAACTAAAACAGAGCTTTTCATCCGTGGGACAAATTTCAATTGTATCATGCGTCTATAGTAATACCTACGTTCGTTCTACGTTTTGTTTCATTGTATAAACTCGAATCTCCTTTGTATTATATAATTGAATATCACAGGTGTGAGTACTATGTACAATAGAGCTACCATTTACCGGGTAATTATGTCTTCAATTGACTTGAATGTTGGCGGCTGAGAGTATGTCATGCTCACTCAGTTGTCTCGCTGATGGTGGCATGTGTGTTGGATCATTTAGCTCCCTTCAAAATGGTTGAGCTGAATGGTGCTGATCCATGCGTCATGTTCGTGAACGGGCGCTGTCAGTTGGGACTGGTCATCTCTTAGCTGCCGCGGCTTATTTTTATTTTTTTTGTTTTTTATCTTTTTATCACGCACGCTTCTGACGTATTGCATCGTTCTCACATGTTTAACTTCAATATGAACGATGTAACAAATATTTTGTATCAATATTTTAATTTAAAAGACTGTCCGTGGAGTTTCTTGCCCGTTCTTCTCCATAGGAACCTACTATTTGGAATGGGCTAGCTTCATATTTGTAGCTGACCGACTTCTTGACAATTCAAAAGTGCCTGTCAATGGTTTAATTGAAATAAATGCTTTGAGTTTGAGTTTGAGTTGGTCAAAAAAAGACTGGTGAAGGTATTCCAAGGTTCGAAAATGAAACGAAAATTATACTATAGGTTATACGTTTTAATCGAAAGTTTTTATGTAAAATATAAGTACCAAGTATCCATACCATGTCCATGAAACTGAATCTCAACGCAGCTGCTGAAGTGTATAAGAAATCGGTCGTACATGTAGCAGCAAAGGCATACATAGACAAAAGACGGGTGCAATGAAATTATTTCTGTTTTCGAAAATTAAAAGCAAATGATTTTCTTATGTTTATATGTCTTGCGGTCATTGATAATAATTTAGCAGTAGGCTTGTTTGTAATTAAGGCTTGTAAGTAATTTAATGGTGATAACATTTTCCGTCACACTTAAATATTTTAGGGACAAAATATAACATGGTGTAAAAATTATTTAAATCGATTCAGTTCCATAATCTGAACAAACTATATTCAGGTTTCGCCTATACTAAAAATAATTTTGTTTATATATTTATAATTATATTATTTAAATCTATGCGTGTACATGTGTAAAAGTTAGGTGAAGTAATCCCAGATTCCAATAATAAAACTAAGTTTCTATTCACAGAATAATGTATTTAATCATAGAAGTAGTGATGAACTTCGCAATAAAACCATTTATTATTTATTTTACATGACAATAATCTACCGCTCCGGCAATAGCAGTGGCCACTACGTTGGCCAATGCTGTTTTCTTGATCCACACGTTTGCCAGCGTTTGGCAATAAATATAATAAACATAAACTCACACCTTCCCATGAACCTAGGCAGAAACTGAAGAACACCACCTGAACGATCCCTACATACTCCTTTTGCTTTGTTTACGTTAATACATAGACGCACGCCGGTTGCCCGTATTACGCATCTAACTTTCCTCCCTCCCCTTCTTCCTTCCTTCTTTTTGTTCGTATACCGTTCACATCAATCAAATTCATGTCTTTAGACATTAGAAGTTAGAGTATTTGCTTTTGAAGTCGGTGCATGATTGTGATCTTCTGTTGTTTTTATAATTTCTTCATCAACTGTAACGATTTTAGCTCGGCATCCTCGTGCCCCGTGGGTAGAACATCGCCATTGCTGCTTGTTAGACTTTGAAGGCCTTCCATAATACGTGTACCCTCTAAATCGTATTAGACGATTCCCTTTCTGTGATATTATGAATACCGCTGTAATGATAAGTACAGGATTAAAGATTATAGTCAAGTGAGGCAACCAAAGCAACCAAAGCAGAGCTTTTCAGCCATGGGACAAAATTCAAATTTGTAGATCGTAAGTTTTAATCGAATGTTTTTATGTAAAACATAAATACTGAGTATCCATACCATGTCCTAGAACCTAGATCTCAGCGCAGCTGCTGAAGTGTATAAGAGATTGGTCATAATGGAAGCAGTAAAGGCACAAATAGACAAAAGACGAGTGCAATGAAATTATTTCAGTTTTCGAACATTTTATTCTTACGTTTATATTGAAAGTCTTTATGAGAAATATAATTAAATATGACTTTAGAAGTTAAGCTTTTTCAATACATTCCAATTAGGTGGGTGATTATGTTCTTCACGTACTCTTAGAATTACTTCATCTACTGTGACGATGTTCGCTCGGCATCCTCGCGATAAATGGGTAGAGCATCGCCATTGTCGCTTGCTAGTTTTAGAGGGCTGCTCAGAGTACGTGAATTCTCTAAGGCGTATTAGACGATTCCCTCTCTGTGATTTTATGAATACCGCTGTAATTATAAATCCAGTATTTAAATTCAAGTTAGTATTTTTTTGTACCATCTTAAAGACGAACAAAGCAAAGCATTCCATCCTCGAGACAAAGCTGAAATGCCTCATGTACCTGTAATAATACCCCTTCGTTTTACGTTTTCTTGTCTTTACCCTTCGAGAAAGAGGTCAATCGTCGAATCCGACTCGGCTGGGCAGCGTTCGGGAAGTTACGCAATATTTTCTCATCCTACATACCGCAGTGTCTTAAGACGAAAGTATTTGACCAGTGTGTGTTGCCAGTGATGACACTGAAACGTGGTCGCTCACAATGGGCCTTTTCAGAAAGCTAAAAGTCACCCAAAAGGCAATGGAGAGGGCTATGCTTGGAGTTTCCCTACGTGATCGAATCAGAAATGAAGAGATCCGCAGGCGAACCAAGGTAACCGACATAGCCCGAAGAATTGCCAAGCTTAAGTGGCAGTGGGCAGGTCACGTTGCTCGCAGAACTGATGGCCGATGGGGCCAAAAGGTTCTGGAGTGGCGACCGCGTACCGGAAGACGTAGCGTTGGAAGGCCTCCTACAAGGTGGACCGATGACCTTGTGAAGGTCTTTCGGCTGAAATGAATGATGATGAATGAATGAATTATACCCTCCATCGTTTTACGTTTTGTTGGTCCTAAGATTAGCAGAAAACGCATGAATAAACAAAAAAGTGATGAAGTTTTTCCAAAATTAAAAAATGAAACGGAAGTTTTATTGAAGTTAGTACATTTTTATTGAAAGACTTTACATAGTACATACATAAACTCACGCCTTCTTCCCATGGGGGTAGACTGGAACTATAGAACGCCACCTGCTACGCTCCTTACATCCTCCTTTTGTTTTGCGAGCGTGCCTGTTGCCTGGGATCGGGCGCCCCCAGGAACTAAAAACCCTTACCTCTACATGCGATGCTCTGTAGAGTCTCGACAGATGTTTCCTCTGCTATTCGTAGGAACTAAATGAGTAATTTAAATAATAACCAACTTTACATAGTAATTAATAGGTAATACGGGTTGGTATTCGCAAGTCCAACGCAAAGAGCGTATTTTGCCAGTAATATAAAAAATATTCCTTAGTTTCACATAGGTACGCTTTAAGTAAAACATAATTACTTACATACATACATACACATAAATATAAACTCACGCCTTCTTCCCATGGGGGTAGGCAGAAACTATAGAACGCCACTTGCTACGCTCCTTACATACTCCTTTTGCTTCGCCTACGTTCATACATCTAGTCATACACGCACGCCGGTTGCGAGTACTACGCACCTGACCTTTCTGAAGAACATCACCAATTTGGTCACTATTTATGTCCTTCTAAGGCGTCCCCTCCCGGCGTTTCCACTCACCTCTGCTTTATAAATACTTTTGTTAGTCGCCTTTCACTCATCCTCTCCACATAACCAAACCATCTAAGCATACTCTTTTCAATCTTTGTCACTACATCTTCTTTTAAACTGCACCGTTGCCTTATCACCTCATTTTGCAGCCTATCATTCATAGTCACGCCAGCCATGCTTCGCAAGGAACGGATTTCCACAGCATGCATACATGCATTGCATTACTTACGAAGTTAATAATTAGGCTTTTTCAAAACATTCAAACTAGGTGCATGATTGTGTTGTTCTCGTATTCTTATAATTAGTTCGTTATCTGTAATGATGTCAGCTCGGCATCCTCGCGCTAAGTGGGTCGAACATCGCCACTGTCGCCTGGATGTTTTTGAAGGCTTTTCAAAGTACGTGTATCCTTTAAAACGTATGAGACGCTTTCCTTTCCTTGATTGTATGAATTCCGCTGTAATAATAGATAATATTAGATATATAATTTTAGACTTTCCCAAATATAACCTAAGCAAAGGAACCACACCACCACCACCATATTATCCTTGACGCTGATAGCATACCTCCGACGCGAAACCATAAAAGCGAAACCGCAATAGTTCAATTGTACTGGTTCGTGTCATGTTCCACTACTCGAATCGGATGCAAGTAGCGGAACATGACGTGAACCAGTACAATTCAACTACTGCGATTGCGCTGCTATGGTTTCGCGGCGGAGGTGTGCTCCCAGCGTGAAACTGGAGCACAACAACGCTGCTGAAGTGTATAAGATTTTGATCCTATTTTTATTTATTAAATAACATGGGAGACTTACAGCTAAAAGAAACAGATCAAGAACAGTACATAAGTCTGATATTACAGGTCTCTACTTTAAAAAAATATGATTATTCTTTTTAATTATTATTATTATGTTTAGCAACAAAATCTCGAATAGACAACCAGATTTTTCTAAAATAAAATGTAATTTTTATAGTTGGTCGTACCTTTTTATTGAAAGACTTCACATATTAATAAAACAATATTTATTTTAGTTTCACGAAGGTAACAAATATCACAAAAAAAAAACTTATTTTTTGTGAAATACTTACACAGTATATTTACATCTCACTCAGCGACGCGCGCTTAACTTGTGGTTACCAAAAGTACAAACACGATGTGAATGTAAGCGCAGGAGCTCTAGGTGCCGTCCGAAACAATGGCGAAGTCGGGAGTGTGTGTGTGTGTGTGTGCGTGCGTGTGAATGTGCTGACGCTACTCGTCTTCACGCACACATGCACAGCGTATCTGTACACTTGGTGACCACAAATAAAGCGCGCATCGCTTCGTGAGATAAAAATACGATACAACATAACAGACAAATCTTAGTTATTTCACAGTCAAATTTCAATAAAAAAAATAGACACATTTATAAAAATCAAGAAATAACAATAAGAAATAATACACGAAATTAACAAAGAAAACAAGAAAAACGAATACTAACAAATAACAATCAAATAATAATGGCACAAAAACACTCATCTCAAAGAATCTCAAACATGCAGATAATTACAGGAACTTGATAGTAACTATAATTACAATAAGAAACTGTAAAGTATCTGTAGGTAACTAGAGTTCATTTAACCTTTACTAGAACCACAGATTACCCGTTATTATTATTATTATAACGCTGCCCCACACTAGGAGTTTCTCCTGTATTGTGGGTGCGTTTACAAATATTTAAGCTCACATACACAAACAGCCAGACCCGGAACAACTACTTGTAGGTCATATAAATAAGTGTTACGTGCGGGAATCGAACCCGCGACACGCGGCGCAGCAGTCAATCGCTTGACCACTGCGCCAACCGTGTCGTCTAGTCGTCTAGATAAATCACTGCGACACCCAGTACCAGCGCTTCGACACTTATTTTTAAGTGCCACAGCATCATGCTGAGATACGGGCCTCTTGGCCTCGTACAGGACTTTCTGTTTTTATTTTCTTTTATTTTTGGTTTTGTTTCTATGTGTGTGTTTTATTTTAATTTGTGATCTGTGCGAGTCCCAATAAATGCTTTTTCTTTATTTCATGTACTTTTCTTTTGTTTTTTTATTATTCTCAAACATACGTACATTATTTGTTGATTTTACAATTTCAGTCGTCAAACTTTCCACTTTGATGGCGAACTACTAAACTTACGCGCGCTACCGGTCGCACGCGACCCATCTCTCAGTAGGTTGCCGAAAACCGGAAGACGCAAAACTCACTTTACCCTTGTAAGGTTAGGTACAGTAGCAGTAGACATTGAACATTTTGTATGTAGCTATTTATCTGGTAATATCTGCCAGAACGTGGACCAGGATCACCAGGTTGTATGCCTTTAAAAGTTAGATTTTTGCTGTCTCATTACATTCAAACTAGGCGGATGACTGTGTTCTTCGTATACTCTTAAAATTTCTTCATTGAATGTGATGATGTTCCCTTCCCTTGATCTTATGAATTCTGCTGTATTAATAAATCCAGGAATATAATTAAAACAGGGATCAGGTGGTTTTTTTTAATTGGTTGGAACTTTAAGACTAGGCAGTCTAAATCAAATTTCCACGCAAGCTACGCCCCATGCTCCCCGCCACTCCGTTATGTACTAAACTCTAACACATCAGTAATAAAGTTGAATATCGCTCTTTGATCGTGTTAGAGCACGAAACTAAATAGCGTAAGTCTCAATTCTTATTTCGTTTATAACTAAAGTAATAATTGATCTAGACAAAAAATATCTGGTGACTGGTTAATAAACTATATTTTCTTGCTGTGAATATTTATTTTAGACACAAAAGCCGAACAATCTTGTTTGTTTTTATAATTATCCTTAAAAAAGACGTGATTTTCGAATAAAAAATGTATCAAGTGAAAATATAACAATGACGTAACTGTCTTGTACATGGAAAGAAAAAGATCCAATAAATCAAAGTTTCATTTTGATTGTATGTGTGACTGTTTCAAAATATTGACATACAAATAGGGGGAGCCTGACCTGCCGCCATTTCATCCATCCTATATTAATTTTAGTTGTTTGTTAATTGAAGTAATTTAAAATAGTTGTATGTTACTGTGAAAGCCTACTAGGTAATAATAATAATATATAGTTAGGTTTAGTACGCGTCAAACTTTCCCCCATCCCTCTAACACATATATTATTCGTTGCGCAGCGACTCGCCACATGTTCCGGGCCGCCATAAAGTTTGAATCGGACTGTAATAGGTATTCCTTTTGTAAGGGGAAAAGCGATAAACGTAGGCCATAGGATTACTATCATATTTTGTGTTATAAGGTAGGTACTTAGTGATCTCATAAAATTTCAATAACCTCAACGTTACCGTTATCAAATGGAATATTGGGTGTCAAATATCAAAACAGTTAAATTTTAATGGATACAATTACTACTTTATTTTATACATAGATTAAATATAAATAAAAAAAAAACGTCGTTATTAAATAATTTGGTTACAAACAGCGACTATAATGCTTACCGCCTTTTTGCCCGACTTTTATTTTAAACCCGGGGTACATTCGCCTGGTAGCCGGCAGCTGAACGTGTGTAAAGGGCCTAATAATGGGTCAGTACACGTCGAAAAGTACATATTTATTTTCAATACATTCATTAGAAGAACATGAATTACTTAATAATAATTATTCAAAAACACTCAATTCATAAAAATCATCCTGCAAATAGCTTCAATACGATTTTCTAACTCAGAAAAGTTAACATTTTCTCTCGACAAAGTTTTCATGAGTTCTTCAAAAATATGGTGACGTTGTTCGGCCTCCTTGCTTTTAACGAATGGTTTCTTGGTGGGATTAAAGTATTTTGGTTGAGTCACTGAAATCAAACATATTTTTCTTTGATTACACCGGCAATAGAGATGTACCGATAATCATTATCATCATCATTTCAGCCGAAAGACGTCCACTGCTGGACATAGGCCTCCCCCAAAAAGAGCGGAGATTTGCCATAATCGCCACGCTTGGCGCCTGCGGGTTGGCGATTGCAGTATTTTTAGGGTTCCGTACCCAAAGGGTTAAACGGGAACCCTATTAGTAAGGCTCCGCCGTCTGTCTGTATGTCCGTCTGTCACCAGGCTGTATCTCATGAACCGTATTAGCTAGACAGTTGAAATTTTCAAAGATGGTGTATTTCTGTTGCCGCTATAACAACAAATACTAAAAAATTGAATAAAATAAATATTTAAGGGGGCTCCCATAATGCTCGTTTTTGCATATTGATAACGGCAACAGGTAGACGCTTCAAATATTCACAGAATATGTAGATATATATATATTAACTCTAAAAATAAATAATTAAATTAAAATAAAACAAATATTTAAGGGGGGCTCAACAAACGTGTTTTTTTGTCATTTTTATAGATAATGGTACGGAACCCTTCGTGCGCGAGTCCGACTCGCACTTGGCCGGTTTTTTTTTAATGCATAGAGAACGCTGCTACCCATTCTCTAATAAGTCCCTTAGTTGCCTTTTACGACACCCACGGGAAAAATGGGATGGTGCTATTCTTTACGTCTGGCACCAAACGGAAAACGTCCGACACCAAACGGAAAGAACACATAGATTTAATTAGGTAGGTACCAATCGTCAATTGATAAAAAGTTTAAATAGTAGGTATGAGAAGGTAGTCAGAAGCCCAAAAGTCTGACAACCAGTCTTACCAAGTGGTATCGTGTTATTCAATAACAGGGATTTGGAGGTCAGATAGGCAGTCGCTCCATGTAAACTACTGGTATTCAGCTACATCCAGTTAGACTGGAAGCTGACCCCATAGACTGAGTAGGGAAGTGAAGATTCACATAGACTCTATATAAAGGATAGAGTTAAGGCTCGTGCAGACTGGCGAGATATCGCGGGCACGACAGTCAGCGCGACACTTTCCATGAAGTTTTCATAGAAATTGTGCTACTAGTGTTGTGTCGCGCTGTCGCGTCGCGCCTGTCTGCAGAGGCCTTTAACCAAAACCTAACAAGTAATTAAATTAAAGTACAAAATAATGAAATAACTAGATTGGGTGTGTATTATTTTTAATTTAATTTTTATATTGAAGTGCCGCAGCATCATGCTGAGATAGCCTTTTGGCCTCGTACAGGACTTTCTGTTTTTATTTTAATTTTTACTTTGTTTTAATTTTTTGGTTTATTTTCACAGCGCGACACTTTCCATGAAGTTTTCATAGAAATTGTGTTACTAGTGTTGTGTCGCGCTGTCGTGTTACGCCTGTCGGCGGGGGCCTTTAAACAAAACCCAAAAATTAATTAAATTAAAGTACAAATAATAAAATAAGATTGGGTGTGTATTATTTTAAATTTAATTTTTATTTTGAAGTGCCGCAGCATCATGTTGAGATTACCCGCCCTTTTGGCCTCGTACAGGACTTTCTGTTTTTATTTTCATTTTTACTTTGTTTTTTTTTTGATTTTGTTCTTCATGTTTCTATGAGTCTGTTTTATTTTAATTTGTGATCTCTGCGAGTCCCAAATTAATGATATTTTTTTTAGCGTATCTGTGGTCGATCGAGTAAAGAACCTTCCTGGGCTTCAAAGAATATTTGAAGAAAAATTAACCCGTATTGGTCAGCCGTTCTTGAGTTTTGCGCTAAGCAACACAATTTAATTGCCATTTACAAACGCCTTTAATTTCTATTCAAGATGTTTTAAGCATAACATTTTAAAAAGTACTGGCCTGTAATTTTTGTGTACGAAATTAATGATGTCCTTTAAAAAGTTGATTAGGGTTGGGACATGGAAGTAAAATAAATAAGCAAGAAAACTGATTATTTATTCTTTAACTATAATTTATTTCATGGCAAATTAGTATTACGAACAAAAACAGGAGGTAGATCCTATGGTATAAGTAAATGGATTTTTTAATAAGATACATACCACTAGGCTATGGATAAAGATGACTTATTTGGCTGTCTAAATGTTTGTGTTTTAGAAACCTCGGCTCTGTCCAGTGAAAACACTATCTTGGCTATGAATAATTTGGCCTAATATATAAACTTGAAAATCTTATCGGAAGTAAATCATTTTAACTAGCTTTTGTTATTTATAATTTTTGTACATATTTTCGTTTAACCTAAAAATTTCAAACATAAAAATAAATCACTCCAAAACAGACTTTACACAATTCACAACACGTAATAAAAGAAAAAACACAAAACATTTGTTTGATTCATAACATCACGCCTGTAATCCCCGAAGGGTATGGCAGTGATGATGAGATTCACTTTGTAGGTAAACCTTTGAAGTTGAATAAAGACACCATTGTGTAAGTATAATAAAAATAAGACTCCTATGAGATCGTTTCCCTTCAAATATAGTATTTTTTGTAGATTCTAATTTTTATAATAATCATAAGATACGAAAATATTATAGCTATGGGAAAAAAGCGTGAGTTTATGTTTTTTTATTATTATAAATATTAAAATGTATAAATATAACTATTTCACAAAAATAGAAAACATCTAACCACAAAAAACCGACTTGCAAAAAACGCTACAAAGCTCCAAGTGAAAAATATTTTCAATTTCGGAAGACTTCTAAAATTAAAGTTATTGAAGCTTACTTCCAAAGCCTCCTTTACCAAATAAAAAGAAGAATCACGTAAATTGGCCCAGTAATCACGGAAAAATCGGTTTAAATCGGTTTTTTTGGTGCATGGTAAAACTCCAACAGGTTTATGTTTGGACCAATTTATATGTATAAAGATGTAAGTGTACTACTGAATTAATAAATTAGTAAATACGAGAAAAACATATAAAAAATCCGTCGAATGTATAACCTCCTAATTATTTTGAAGTCGGTTAAAACTAACAAAACGTAATCTTATCAAAAATACTATGACAAAAAATCTGTACCAACGCTCTCTGTATTAAAACCTAATGGTTTGCAAGAACAATTTGTACGGTCATGCAACAGCCATAACGTTGCCCTTAACGACTTCTTATTCAATAACCGGACCAACCCTCGAGTTATCAAAGAAATGTATATTAACTTTCCTCATATTCTGCGGAGGATGCCGGTGTTCTCCATTAACAGCGATCACAAGGTCATCCAAGGTGAAGACATGAGCGTGGCATCCCATTGGTGAATGAGTTGAGCACCGCCATCTTTTTTTCTTTGACTTTGAAGGCAGTAATGAGTACGTGAATCCATTTACTTGGATCATTCGCCTACCTCTCTGGGAAAGTACGAATTGTGCTGAAAATTAAGTAAGAATAGGTTATTACAAGGTGATAAGTAAGGGCTAATAATTCCCATTTTGCGCTTCTAAAAATATGGTTCAACTCTCTAATATAATGATTAGGAGTATTTTTAGGACCCAAAATACTAAACAGCCAAGTAACTGCGACCAACTTAAATGTGGCGCTCGTCGACCGCTACCGAGGCACCGCTCGCTTCGCTCGCTCGGCTCGCGCGTTATTGTTCACAGTTCTAACCTAACCTAACCCATTAGGTCGGGGTACCCTAGATTAGTTACTACGACCAACTGTTAGAAAAGGCCAGAAAGTTAAAAATATGCTCAATTATTCAAAAACGTGTGCTTAATTAGAAGCGCAAAAATTTATTAGAGGTTTATTAATTTAAAAAGTGGCCATCATTAGAAAATTCATAAGTTTTTAGAAGATCAGTAAAGTATTTCCCATAGGTAAGTAAAGATTGTTCATGCAACAGTAGTATATCCCAATTAGCCGCAAATACACATGCCTGTACCTTGCACAAAAGTGTGCAAGTACCTTGCATGCCATTGTGCCAGAACTTGTCACAGTGTCTCACGGTGGTAAAGACAAAGACAAAGATATTTATTCTTAAGGTACAACATTGTTCAGTAGTTATGTTTTTTTTTTTTAAAAACGTTGCCCCACACTAGGAATTTCTCCTGTATTGTGGGTGCGATTACAAACATTTAAACTATAGACTTAAAGAGACAATTGTACAATTTTTACAATATAACTAAAATAAAAACACAGCAACAACAAAATTAAATTTGTATTATAATTACAAAATCTTTAACTTTATAAAAATTATTTCGTAGAAGCCATGTTCTTAGTTTTTTTTTTGTAGAAATGAAATAGTAGTAGTTCTCTTTTTGGTATGTAAGCTGCTTGCTTAATTTTGTGCAAGTTGCAGGTATGTGAATTTGTGCAAGTTACAGGCATGTGTATATGTAACTGACATATCTATTATTATAACTTATTTATTCAATGCTAATCTTCTGTAGCTGTGAGAGGTTAAATATATTATAATGATATATTTAACCTCTCACAGCTACAGAAGATTCACAATACATGCACGTATTAAAGAGTATTCTATTCTATTCTATTACGCCTGTAATCCCCGAAGGTTTAGGCAGACGTGTAGGTAGTAGGGTATCACTGTACCCACATTTCGCCAGTTATGTTTAAGTCTCATGTAATAGGGGGCGAGCCTATTGACATCAACCGGGCACATCCAGACTCCGGGTTGCTACTGAGAAATTCTAGAATAACTTTTTATCCGACCCGGAAATCGAACCCAGGATCTTATGCTCAGCAATAGCAATTGTGACCACTAAACCAACGTCAGTATTTAGAAAACAAAAAAAAGCTTATAATATTCATTATTTAGGACAACATTTTGAGTTTTAACATCCGCCGCAGCTTAAAACCTGCGGGTCTACTCCGAAAATAAAGCCGAAGTATCGGCCGAATGTTCGGCCGTTGCTTGACTACGGCTAACTATGGCTGTCTACGGCGAAACAAAAAAAAGACGACAATCAAAGAGATAAGCCAAAGTCAAAAATGTGACTTTAAGGCCCCTCGCCCACGGCGACTTTTTGTAGCGATGCAGTAGCGAAGCTGTCGCGCGTCCGCATCGATACTGCGATAACGCGATAGCGAACTGCGATAGAATAAATGATCCTGGCGAAAAAAATAACTCACTTGAGGTACATAAGACTGTAGATAAAAGTATATTTATTTAAAATAGTTATTAGAAAAATACACAAACAAGGAACTCACTCACTCAAAATCACACAATAAATAAAACGGCACAAAAAGTAACTCATGAAATTATAACATACATCTATTCGGCATTAGGAGAGAGTAAGAAATCTAAAGGACATATCTATTAAAAAAGTAACACTTTTTCTATCATAGTTTTTAAAGGAAGCCCAAAAAACGTTATAATGTAATTTAAATCTACAGTATAATTCCAATGATCAAACAACAAAGCACCGAAAGTAACGGCAGCTTACTACAAAATCTTTTTCAACCATTATATGCATCTTTGAATTGTTCGTATGAGTGTCTTACATTCAAAAAGATACACTCGTAATAATAATTTACACACGACGACATAATAAGACCAGCCTATTATTGTCTCACTGCAGGACTTTTCTCATAGTGAGAAGACACAAGCATTGATCACCACGCTCGCTCCTCAAGATGGGTTGGCAATTTCGACTTATATTCACTATAAATCCAGGTTTCCTTACGATGTTTTTCCTTTAATAAGTAATAATTCCGCAATGTAAATTGTCTTTGGTCCCTGTCCCTGACATCTAGCAATGGATAAGATTGTCAAAATTCTTTGAATACGAGGCTTTTGGCTACTTTGTTTGTGTGAATTTATGTTATTTCATTGTAATGTGCGTTTTGTTTGTGCAAAATAAACAATTTTTCTTTCTTTCTTTCTTTACCGATGTCAGTAATGTCAAAGATACACTCGAAAATCTCTCATTGTACGGAAATCTTATAAAATTCCAGATTAAGTAATACTGGAAATGTATTCCTTGATGTCGTCGTGTTTGCATTATCATCTAATTTCATGGCTCGTTTTTTATGATTGTCTTTTGCTAATTTCATCCACGCGACTGCCACACAAACAGTTAATAATTTTAAAACTAATAATCTAGTTTCACCTCCTTCAGTAAATCATGTTGATGGTGGTCATTAACAGATACTATGATATCATCAATAGTTCTAATGGCGGCCCTGCAGCCATGCCGATGGTGAGTGGAACAGGCCCATCGGATTTTGGTGCCTTGAGCCCTGACTTGGTAGAAATTATGTCCTTTCAGTCTTATCATCCTCTTGCCACGACGCGAGGTGATGAATGTTGCTAGAAAAACAGGGATATATTAATATTTTTTTTAATAAACTTTAAGTACCTACAAGAAAAAAATTGGTACCTACTGTACAGAGGCGGACTTAATGATCTCAGGCATTTTCTACCAGTCAACCTTAGAAAAACCAAGTCAACCTTAGAAAAATGAATAAATCAAAAAAATTAATAATACATCCACAATGTTACATACACACCATACATTCACAATCAAAATAATAAATTAATTAATTAAAAAAAAAAATTGTAATAAAAGATTACTATACTCCGTTTGAAATAAAATTAGACATTTAAATAAACCTTCTTTACAGTCCGTTCAACCGATTTTGACTTCTATTGCGTTGGTGGCATGACAAATGGCAGCTGTAATGAACAGTTGGTCTTGTAAGTACGTTTTTGTTTCCTTGCCATCCTTATGCCTAAGGAATAGAACTCAAAATTGGTTGAACATTACTGTAAACAAGTTTATTTAAATGTCTAATCTTATCAAATGGAGCATAAGCATTGAGCTTTGTGTTTGGGGATTTCAAACGATTTTTTATTGTTTCAAGTTTTTGGATAATCTGCCTACGTTTCACCAGTTACTCAAGCAAGCCAAGCAATCAAGCAGTCAATTAGCCTTTCTCCTGAGACAAGTAGGTTAACCTTTTCCCTTCAGAAGTTTTTTTATAAAGCCTTATAAATGTTTTTGTTGGTTCAGTCACATAAAGAGTTAACAAAATATTAATAATAAACAAAAAAACATATAAAACCCATTTTAATTACAATTGTTAATTAACACGAAGTTAACATAAATTAAGTACTAATTAACAAACTTAACAAAATTATCACGTTTGTTTTATACATTTAAAGAGGAAAACAAACAAAAAAGGACCCATAGCTGTTAAGCTATGTTTGCTTAATTTGAGTCAAATATAAAATTTAAAGCAGCAATAGAACAATATAACGAAATTCAACGCATTTAATATTTAAAATAAAATCCCATAGTAAAACTTAACGTAAACGAAGCACAAGGAGTGTGTAAGGATCGTAGCAGGCCTTCTGTAGTTTCTGCTTACCCTCGTGGGAAGAAGGCGTGAGCTTATGTAATGTATGTATGTAAAACTTAAAAAATAAAAAATACAAAATCTCAACTGTAATTAAGGTTCTGATATGCATGAGCACTTACTTAACTGTGCCATGTCTATTTGTTTTTCTTACGCGTACAACGGTCCACTAGCGCCACTCCTTTAAAAAATATTATCTCGTGACTGAGAAGGAATTATGAATAACGGCTAGTAGGGACCCTCGGTAAGTGTGTATAGAATTTTCTAATAGGTACCTTTTATAAAGTTTCCTAATGAGACACGAAGCAACAAAATACGATCTAGAGGAATGTGGCCGCTTTTCTTTAGATCGTATTTTGTTACTTCGTGTCTCAATATGGAACTTTATAAAAGGTATTAGAAAATTCTAGACACACTTACCGAAGGTCCCTACTAGCCGTTATTCATAATACCTTCTCAGTCACGAGATAATATGTTTTTATTCAGTAGGATTTTTCGAAGAGAGTTAGTTGTATTGCCGATTCTAATGATTATTATTCTGTAAAGCCGTATTTGTTACGGCCGCGAATCATATTTAGATCAACATACAACCTATTACTGACCTGCAAGTTGCAAAAAACGTAATAAAATTTGAATTTCGCGGGCTACCTTAGCGCATCCCCCTTAATAAGCGTTCGTGTAAATTGGTTTCTAAATTATGTATAAACTCTACTTGCTGAATGCTTAGCATTTACAAGTTCAATTAGTATAAAAGTTGACGTTTTACGTCTCGCACATAAATATGTTATTCGATAATATTTCTCTCATCACCATTTATTACCTAAATATAATACATAATTATTTAGAAGAATCACAATTTGGTGTCGATACAACACAGTAGTACAACTCCATCCAAACTCAGGACGAGATTTTTTAATATAAAAATAGCTGTATAGATCATAACCTCTTATTTGTTAGTTATGCCATATATTAACAAATTATTGCATTGCATATCCTACAATCTAGATGGACAGCAATTCATTTGCAAAATCTTCAGCCTTAGGTGAAGATAAAATTCTACTAATCAAATATTATTTTGATCAATCCATTGTCGGGTAGGTTCGTGGTTATGGATTTCTGACAGGCTAACTATTTTATATTCTATGGTCCTAACAGATGCCCTGCATCCTTTGGAGTGGTGGGATGAGCAGTACCAACGGACGTCTGACTTTCCTTCGTACCGATTCCTGCAAGAATATTTGAAACCGTTGTAATACAGCTGGCGCTTGCCGCGAGGAGTCGTGAAGACCATTGGTCCTGGAAGGAAGAAGTAATAAATACAAATTTGATTCTTGAAAGGAATACTCGATTTGCCACGACTACAGCACATCACTGTGAGGGAAGTAGATAAACAAAGATTTTTTTATTGAATGAGAAATATGTCTAAAAGAGGTAAGATTGGTGCAGATGTGATAAAGAGAATATGAAATGAGAGATATAGAAATGTGAAACTGAAAGAGGACGGGGCTATACATGCGATGGTTGTTAAACAGTCGATGATCAAAAAGGCACAAGTGGTAGTTCACAATGATGTGGTAGTATCTACGCTTATGTATTGGACATGAAGGTAGAAGCAATTAGGCAGTAGTATATACGATGAGAATTTGAATGAAATATTGAGGAATGATTTGAATAATACAGTTGTGGGTTAAACAGGATGTAGAAATTATGAGAAATTAATTAAGGGCGATTAACATGTTCTAATTATAGAATAATGTAAGACACATGACAGTAAAAAGGTGCATTCTGAAAGATTAGTGTAATACTAACCAACACAACCACTCTAAAATGTGTATGACCAGATATTTGGATATAATGGTAAACCCCCATGCTACCCCCCCTACACTCTGTTGGCAAAAACATAAATGATTTGATTTGATTTGACAAAAGATGCTTTTTGGCATCTACGGAGCCTTCTTTTGCATTAAAACAATTTGATGAAGATCTGAATTGGAGTAAAGGAGGGGTTATTTGCTTATCAAGGATAAGTATATTAAAATTAATAAGTTTACATTTATTTAATCGAAAAAATTTAATACAACACCAATACATATGTTTTTTTATGTCTAATAACTACCGGCTACTAACATAAGTAAAGTAGGTTCAGTCTTAAACAATCACAGTAATTTTTTGTACTATTCCTTTCCAAATGTAATTTAGCTTCTGCAATTTAAGTGACATGTTAGTTTTAACAAATGTTATGATTTACTAACAATTTGATGCATACTTTTACGTTCGGGATGTATATGCATAAATGAAATATATATATACTTATTGACTTTTACGATGGTTATAACTTAAAGACACACATGCAAAATACTGGTATTCAATTGCATCTGGTTAGACTGGAAGCCGATCCCAATAATGTTGGGGAAAGGCTGGGCAGATGAGGATGAGCTTAAAGACACACAACATTAAAACACAGACACAGTAGAGTTTTTATCAATCTTATAACATCACAGTAGATTTCATACACTAAATGCATGGACACAAAAAGTACCTACATTTCAGATAAATCACATTTGCTTACAGTGCATAAATACTATGTAAAATATAAACCACACATATTGTAAAAGTTAACTATAGAAAGCCTGCAGATGATAATACTCATAAGCAAGCTGATATCCTTTATATACAGGGTTATGTTAAATTGGCTAACTAAACTCCGCAGACGCAATGAGTATCAATATATCTAAATAAAAATATTTGATGTTTTTATTTATGTTTTTTTGGGTATAACCTTGACCTTATTAGGCAGATATAGACCAGATATAGTGTAGTAACCGAATTATTCCCCAATCTGTTGCAATTTGCACTGGTTATTGTGGAACCCATCTGTTCCCCGGTCTGTTGAGAGTCGCACTAGTTATTGTGGAAACCGCACTGTTCCCTGCTCTATTGAAAGTTGAACTGATCATAGCAGAATCCGCATTGGTCTTTGCTACAGTGGTTTCCGCACTGTGTATCGCACTGTTTAAATCCGCACCGGTCATTGCAGAAGCCGCACTGGTTTCTGCTCCAGCGGAACACGCACACGATACTGCGTAACCCACAACGATCCTTGCTTCAGTGGTTCTCCGGCCATCAGTAGCCAAACTATATCCTGCTCTGGACGAATTCGCACAGACCCCTTTACTATCCAATGTTGGATTGATTTCTGCTACAGTGGAACCAGAGGTATTCCGTGCGTCATTGTAAGCCGCGCTAGTAGTTGTGTTATCGGAAGCCGCTTTAGTCTCACTGTTCCCTATGGTGGTGGAATCTTCTTTAGGCCACACTCTCATGGAACCCCATCCGATCTTTGGACCTAAGGTAACCGTATTTATCACATTTCCGGTGCAAGCCGCTGTAGTCGGTTCTTCGATAGAAACCTCACTGGGTCCAGCTTTATTTATTGTACTCGGCCTGGTATTTGCACAAGCTGCTCCGTCGTAGCTGCACGTTCCTCTGTTTTGGTTTGTATCTGCAGTCGTATCTTCGTCATCTTCGACTAATATCGGTTCCTGTGGTGGTATTGGAATGAAAACAACATCTTCATCTTCCTCGATTGTCGATTCTTCTGGTGATTGTACGACGTCACTAACTTCGGCATGTTCCACTCCTGTCGGTTTCTCTCGTTGTCCTGCGAAGAAAGGAAATTTTATTTTAATATCTAATTCCTGTGTTACCCGATGGATTTGTTCGTGCTGTCTACATGGTAACCTAAAATATCTAAAATATTGACTACAACTACAAACTAAGAATCGCATAATAACATCTACTACAATTAGAATTGTTTTACTGCTTATTCAGTCTTTTAAAAAGGCAGAGTTAGTGGTTAGCGTTGAGCTTACTGTAAATTTATCTTTTTTAAATAATTATTATTATTCTCAGAATAGGTAATTGAATAAAAATTGTTTTGTATTCATAATAATTTATTGCAAACTACTAACCTTTATAATATCGATATTTATATAGTTTTAGTTAGGTTTTTTAAATCACTTGTACCTTTTATGTGTTGTAAAATAATTCAGCCTATTCGTTAACACAATTGTATATTCTCAAAATATTTGATGACTTTTTCATAGCTGTTGTTACATAGTATCACCTTTTTATGGAAAAACTCAGTCTAATTAAGCATAATTTATATAATTCTATATTTTAAAATAATACAAACAAATTTTACAAAAAAAAACAACAAATAATTAGGACTATATTTTTTAAGATAAGATAAGATATATTTATTTGCTAAAACATAATATGTACACATATAAGAATAAAAACATGCATGCAGGATAACATACAAAAGATAACACCGATTCTGAGAACAGATTCAGTTAGCAAGTAGTAAGCCCTATGTTAAAAATGCGTGACAGAATGTACAAGGCGTACACGCTACTGCTTGTTCTTTTAGTCAGGGCCTCTACATGTGCCTTCCAATTTAAATTGCGATCTATTGTAAGTCCTAGAAACTTTTGTATTAACAGTGTCAATTGTAATGTCATAGTATGTTACAGTCCGCGAGCCCTAAGTAACCAAAACTAAAGGATCTGCGTCGCTCGAGGGACGCACTGCGCCTCAGGCCGATTGTATAAACCGGTTTAAACCAAGCAAAGGACGCGTCGCGCTCTAGGCCGACGTCACACCTACACTATCTATGTGCACTCACACAAATGCAAAGCTCAGCTTAGGCCTCGCGGACTGTACATAATGTCAAGATTGGAAAAAGTCAATGCGCGCTGGCTAAAATGCATAATTTTACACAATGATACTAACTTTTGTAGAAAATAAGTCTGTCATGTTTGATATATCAAATTAATTACATAGATATTTTATACTGCTTACACAGACGTAGACGAATAATAATAATTTTGTGATACTTCATGATTATGGCACTCTGAAGAAGCTATTATGACATTATTAATTGTTCGAATGTATGCTTTACACCCCCTAGCATGATGCGAAGAACAGTACCATCGGCTCCTTGAATTATTACTTATGATTCCAGAGTATCTGAAACCACGATAGCTGATCATGGGTTTTCCTCGAGCTGAGACCAGGAATTTCAGTTCTGTGGATATGCAAAAATTTAATTTTTTGTTCGCCATTTACCGATATTCTTCATAAAAGTTATATTATTATTACTAGATATTCATCACTTCAATTAGCAATAGTATTTACCATATTCAAGCTGTTAAGAGCGTTTACACCTAACAGCATTTCATACAAACTTTCAAGCCCTTGTTTTTAAAAATAGTGTTACAGCCAAATTAGTCTGATTTTAACTTTTCCATAGAAACAGAGATTACCAGTTATCTGTTTTTAAATAAGACATTTCAAAAATGTTCTTTACTAACTTTTTAGACCTTTGTATCCTGCTTATGCGTATGAAGTTTCATTAAAATCGGTTCAGTCATTTCGAAAAACAAGGGCTTGAAAGTTTGTATGAAATGCCGTAAGGTGTAAACGCTCTTAGAGGTATACAGTAGTACCAAATAAAACCACATTTAATTTTGAAATAATTTCTCGTGGTCGGAGCTGACTGCTGAGTGTCCGTGGGGTCCTGGGTTCGACTCCTGGGTCGGGCAAAGTGTTATTGGCTTTTTCCATTAGTAATTTCTTAGTTACAGTCCGGAGTTTGAAATTTGGTGGTGTGATACCCCGTGCCTCGGAAAGCACGTTAAGCCTTTGGCCCTGCGCCTGATCTCTCTCCGGTCGTGTCGGATTGCCCATCACACTATGAGAGTGAGGGAAGAGATAGTGCACATGTGTCTGCGCATACCCTTGTGCACTATTATATCTCCCGCGCCGATGGCTGGTGTCCGATGAGATTGGTCGCCATGGCCAAAATTCGGTATGGAGAACTATTATCATTATAGTACTTGATAAAAAGGTATAACAATGTCAACTCACAGAATACCTAACGCTGATAGCACATCTCCGCCGCGAAACCATAGCAGCGAAACCGCAGTAGTTCAATTGTACTATTTCGCGTCATGTTCCGCTACTCGCATTCCATTCGAGTAGCGGAACATGACGCGAACCAGTACAATTGAACTACTGCGGTTTCGCTGCCATGGTTTCGCGGCGGAGGTGTGCTATCAGTGTAAAAAAACAATTTTTAACTCGTACACAAAAACAGACTGTTCCAATTCAATCTTACATATACCGGTGTATTACATTAACTGTGTGGTCTATAATAATGCTTGTTTAAACTAGCAGTTTTTATTTGTTTACTAACAAGCTTCCTACCGCGACTTTGTCCTCGTGTAATTTCTTGTTATATCCCATGACACTCGGCAAAATTATTAGTGAAAGGATTTCCGGAATCGTATAAAGATAGGAAGAAAAAAAAAGGAAAGCAAAATACGTTTATTTGCGGTAAACATGACGCAAAGAAAGAACACAAATACAAAAAGAACAAGTAGGGGGAAAATATGCGTCACATCCACGCAAAACGGCCACCGCTCAGCAAAATGCTGCGACCCTGTTCGAGACAGAGCCCCAGCGCTGGTTTTCAGCGATAGCCGGCGTTGACGTGATGGCGTCAGCAGTATCAGTAGTTCCGAACATTACCCTTACATACAAACTCACAAATTTAAACTCTTTGTAATCTATACAAATAATATAAATAGGTAAAATTTGTTTGTTTGTAAGTTGTGTATGTCGGGGGTAATCTCTGGAACTACAAGTCGGATTTAATAGCCAATCTTTTTGCATTTGATAGCCAAATTCTTGAGGAAGGTTATATGCTATTTAACATCACGCTACAACACTTAGGGGCCGAGCAAAAATAAAAAAGGTCAGAAAGAACGCTAAGCAAAAACATAGCGCGGGCGGGGAGCGGGGGGGGGGGGCAATGCATTTAGATTGACATGTACTTTATAATATCTGTCTGATAAATACCTGTCTTTGACTTTCTCTACCTTTGTCTTCTTGACTGCATTTCCTCCCATGCTTACTTGTGTGGTAATGTGATTTTCAACCTGAAAGAAAAACCACAATCAGTCATTACCTACAAAGCTACCACACATTATTATATTATTTTAATAACCATTTGCCATAAGTACCTTTTAAATTGCGAGAATTTACGTACGTAAGAGAAATACTCAATTTATTAACACTCCTATTTTAATACAACTTAATATATAACTGTTATTACAATTTCTTGCACGTAAAATAAATGAAATTAAAAACTAAATTTTTATAATAAAATGCGTAAAATTTACAACAAACATGCAGCTGTTCGTTGGTAAAAACATTTTTGTACATTAATATCATTAAAAAAATACGTTAGGGTCACTCAGTCATAGAAAATATATAATATATTTTTGAGACAATAATTTCAATTTCAAGATTATTAAAATAAAACACTATAAGTTAGTACAGGGACCATCTAACTGGGATTAATGAGCTGATCATAATTAAACATCAAAATTTAGCAAATAATTTTGGATAATATAACTAAATGTAATATTTCATCACCAACCATGCTAGCGACACTACGACGTGATGTGACTGACCTTCGTGAGCCTTAACAAAAACCTTATTTCTATTTTAAACTTTTAACATATTATATCAAAATATAGTTTAACATTCAAATATTATCTTATTATATAAAACAATAGGGTTCGGGGCGAAGATAAGTACGCAAATCGTATCAAAGATTCCCTTTTCGGTGCACAGCCCAGTTGACGGACGTCAGACTACTAACTTCAAAAAAGAAAGCTCAATTTGAAATAAGATTATAAAATTAAATAATCCTTTTTTACAGTTCGTTCAACTGATTTTGACTTCTATTGCGTTGGTGGCATGACACATGGCAGCTCTAATAAACTGTTGGTATTGCGACCACGTTTTTGCTGTTAATGCCATCCTTACCCCTACGGAATAGAAGTCAAAATCGGTTGAACGGATTGTAAAAAAGGTTTATTTAAATTTCTTATCTTATTTCAAATGGAGTATAGAAGCTTCGACTCGCCCTTATTGGCCGAGCGGGTACGAGAGGCGTTGCCGTCTGAAGCACGCGAATTGTGGCGGGGGCGGCCGGAAATACTTTCGTCTTATTGAAGGACACTGAACGAGACACCATTAAAGTTTTATTGTATAACATCTAGGGGCGTTTAGTGTCCCGCAAAGCGTTAAGTAAGTACATTTTACACATACTTTTGCACAATCACGGCTGCGTTAAGTTAACTAAGGTCTTCTGAATAGTACCCCATTTTTAATCCATCTGTACACGGGAATATACCAAAATCTAAATATTTTATTTCACATAAACCTACGTGGGCACTTGTGAAACGTCAGAAGCTAGGTGCACGGATCCAATTGGTTGTTTCCTATAGAGACCGGCGAAAAACTCCACGGTTACTTTAAAAAATAATAATTGCCTTTTACAATATTTTCAAATTACAGTGTTAACAGTCAACAAATACCAGGTACTTAACAAAATAGAAAATGGAAAAAACAAACAAAAAAAAACTACAAATCTACAGTCTATTAAGCCTACAACGTCTTCACATTTTTTTTTTTAATCTATAAAATATTATTAAAATAATAAAAGTAAAAACCTTGTTGAAATTAAAATTGTAGGTATACAATGTAAAATAAAGAAAAGATTACGTCAACGAAGTATGTAAAAAAATAAAATAAAAATTAACATCGTACAGAATACCGAAGTTAGATTCCGAAACTTTCCTGCCAGTGTTGCGAGTTTGTCCGAGATCGTGGCCCTGGAACACAGGCAACGGAAGGAACACGGGTAGGGTTTTAGTCAGTAAAAGTCTGACACGAAGAGCGGGAGAAGTAATTTAATAATTTCCCACCCATAAAAAAAAAAAGATTCCGAAACTTTAAACCAGTTAACTTATTCTTCATACTCAGGATAATGATTGTGAGTCGGCAGTGGGCTGCACACCTCACCATTGACCACATAAACCAGTTAACTTATTCTTCATACTCAGGATAATGATTGTGAGTCGGCAGTGGGCTGCACACCTCACCATCGACCACATAAACCACACTATTACATCCTTTCTTATGTTTTGTGCATCGCCATCTTGTTTTTTCCATTCCGTAATTAATGTTTCTTCTCACATGAACGTTGTACGAGAAGCCAGCCAGTATCATTTGCTGTTTTCCTCTTCTATTTGCTTCGTATCTTGGAAATATCTTATCTGTAATAAAGTAATAAGGTTTAATTTTGAACGGTAATATGTCACCGAAAAGAGACCAAGGAGGATATGCCGTCTTTGGCGGATAGACGTGTCCTAATAATATATACAATTTGGAGTCCATAATGTACGAGTAAGCAAAGTTACACCGTCATTGACGCCCAGAAAAATATCTCAATTGCCCAACCGCCACGCTTGGCAGGCGGGTTGGCAATCGCAGTATGGTGTTAAAATGCATAGAGAACGCTGCTGCCCATTCTCTAGTAAGTCCCTTAGTCACCTTTTACGACACCCACTGGAAGAAATAGGATGGTGCTATTCTTTACGTCCGGCACCACACGGACATATTAGTTATACTTACTAGCAAAGCAAATAAAAAAGTAAGGCCTTGCAAGACAATTTTTTTCTGTCTGTACTGAAGTGATTTTTTTTAATGTGATTTAGTTAGTGTTAAGGCTTCTACATACCAGCGCGACTTGTCGCGCGACGCGACACGGAACAAAGGCCCCGCGTGTTGCGGGACGAGCGGTGCCTTTGTGTCGCGTCGCGTCGCGCGACAAGTCGCCCCGGTATGTAGAAGCCTTTAAGTAGGTAGTTAGGTTAAAAAGAATACAAAAAATCAAAACAAAATACTTTACTACAAAAATTTTAATATGTTGGTTTTTTTTTATAAAATCTATTCGTGAAAAGTTCGGAAGCAACTATGATATTTATTCAGGCATAGTTCAACTCGACATTTTTCGCACGATATAAAGGTTTTTCCTTTGCATCTAGGATATTTACAGCGTTGCCGTCTTTGATTCCAAACAGGAAAATGACCAAGTCCGTCAGTTCTGACATCAGAAGGTGGTAGGACTACCCTATTAGGCTTTTTATTCTTTATTTCAATTTCATCAAGTAAACATGATGAACTACCTATTTTCTTGTTTATCAGTGGCCCAAAAATACTTTTTCCTACGTCAAATTCTTCTGAATTAAGTGGGTCTTTTAGCTTTAGTGGGGTTGGCGTTTGTTTCTGCTCCCCAACTCTTCTGTTCCGTAACCAGATTCCTAAAAATCAGACAAACAACATTCTTTTTCAATTTCATATAATCAGAATCAGAAATTTATTTGCTATATGTACAGGTATAAGATGTTGTACATAAGTTAATGAGATCGGCTACAGTCTAACTTACGGCGTGCAAATTATTACATAAATTAAAATATTAATACAAACAAAATAATGTCAACAAAACAAAACAGAAATTAAAGTAAAGACAATTAATAAAAAATAAAATAATAATTCAAAATGGCTTCGTTTTTAAAACACTGACGAAGCTACACTGTCACCGCGTCTATAGTTAGTACATAAATCTGCCCCTTTGTTTTTTTTATAATATTTTAATGGCCTGGTTGCTGGGACCTTTTAGCCAAGTCCTTATTTAGTTACAAAACTTGTTTAAATATTGATGAAATTAATTATATTCAATGCATGATGATGATATCCCCGCCCACTCCCCTTGAGTTTCGGTAAACATGTGGCACTTTACTAAGAGCTCACGCGGACTTCTTGAGAGAACTTGAAGCGAAGTTGCACTGTTTTGTTTCATTTGCCTACACTAATGCACGTTCACAAACACTTAATCCACCATTATTACACATTCATATTCGGCTAAACACAAATTTTGTAAAATTAAAGAAACTGTTGAACATGACACTTCACTTTCCCGCCAAGAAGTCCCTGCCGCTTTGTCGCACTGACGCGCCACAGATGCTTGACTAAAAAAATCCAGATTAAAAAAAAAAAAAATCAAACACAATTCCATTATTGAAATGTAAAAAGAAACGATACGTTTATTTTTCGGTAAAAAACAATCATCTAATATTTTGTATCATTAACTCCAGTTTCCATTGACCTGAACTTAAAATCGGATGCCCGACTAAGTTCTAGGCATACTATAGCAACGATTACAGCTAATCACAATGTTCAGGAGGATGGTTATGTTTCGGTAAAACACCGCATATTTCCTCATTGACGACGCGAACAATGGCGGTGCATCCCTTGTTATGTTTAGAACAACGCCATCTTGTTTTAATGATGCCTGTATCAAATATTCTCCGCGTATGGATGCTATACGAGTAACCAGCAACTATCAAATTCTGACTCCCTACTCTGTTAGTTGCGAATCTTGATAAAACTGTAACAAAATTGAACATCAAAGTCTTTATAATAGAAAGTCAACAAGAATTTTGTTTAAATACAAAGGTAAATATATACAGGATGGCCAATTCGAGAGTATACAATTTTAAATTAAGTTTTTTTTTATTATAAACAAAAATTACCAGATATTTTCCTATAATTATGTAATACAGGCTTGGCAATTTTGTGTGAAAAATAACATCCTAGAACTCCTTTAACTTTTTTCTGGTTTAAAATGCGATCGCTTTTCATTGTGTTTTTCAACAAATTTTCTCAAAAAACACAAGGTAGTCACAAATATTCCGATTTTAGTGTTCAAAATTGACCATGCCACGTTTTTTAAATAACCCTACACTTACAGGATCTGACGAATCTTGAAAATTTTTTTAATGTCAACATTTCTTGGAATTTATTGTTTCGGAAATATTCCTTTCTAAGTTTCGATTATGTTTCGTGCTGCATGGTTTCTGGATCCATCTTATTGGAACCACGTGTGCTAGTACTAATCGATAGACTGGATTAAAAAAAAAACTTAACACTATTGCGATTGCCAGTCGCAGGAACAGAATCACCTGCCCTATAGCCTCTGCCAGGCCAAGGAACAATGGTGCAATTACTCCATTGCTCAGATTTTTTATGCAATGTACAGGGTTAAATTAAATTAGCTAGCGAAACTCCGTAGACTTGATGTGTATCGATATCCGAACATGATAAAACAAAAAAAATATTTAATTCGTTGATGTTTTTGTTTCGGGGCATCAACCGCCGGTAGTTTAGTCACTTAAAATATCAGTTTAAAATCAGTTTTTATTGTGTAAACTTCACAGACGTGATGGATATCCATATCTCAACACGATACAACGAATTTAATCAACTCACACTTCAAGTAACAACACTACCAGCGGTCATAATCATTAGACCCAAAAAATAATCATCAAATCTTTTATTTTTTATTTTGCCGTGTTAAGATATCGGTACCCATCCCGTCTGCGGAGTTTCGCTAGCTATTTTAATTTGACCCTGTATAGATGATCGCATAAAAATATTATGGACTTTTTAGTGTAATATCTGTGTGTGTCTTCCTGTGATTTCGTGAAAAGGGACAGAAGTGTGTAACAGGAAGTGACAGCTTGAGCATGGAATAAATAACTACTTTTTAATAGCATGGAATTAGTAAGTAGTTTATAATAGTATGGAATTAGTGTCCTCATGGACTTAGTAAGTACTACAAAGATTGTAACAAGAGTGGGTCGAATTTCGACCAGTAATTATTATTTTTTTTAATTATTTGAATAAATATTTCAGTAGGTATTTACCTTTCTTAATTTTTGAGATTAATTTTTGTCGCTGCTTAGTTGCTTATTACCAAGGTGAAATGTCAGATGTTACGTAACATATTATGCGACTACTGTTGGGTTCACTCGTTTTTTTTTTACAATTATGTCAAATCCCTCTAAACAGTACTATCCATCCATCCATCCATCCATCCATGGTCCATGGTTATGTTTCGTCATCTCTCCGCATATTTCTGCATTTATGGTAAAAAGGACACCACGGCATCCTGTATGGTGTCTCATGCAACGCCATCTAGTTTTTATGCTCTTGCTTGCGAGGACCTTCTCATAATGCGAACTATAGCGGTAGCCAGCAAAAGTCATTAACGATTTACCCCTTTTGTTTACTTTAAATACTGGTGATTCTGTAAATAAAAGAAAGAAAAGTGAAAAGTAATTTATAATCTGGACTGTCAAAAAAAAAGACAGTGCTAAGGATCTACTGCGTGCGGCGCTCGAATGAAAAGTTATGTTGGTGAACATTATTTTGTGAAATTGAATTGAAAAAACAAGATGGCCGCGTTAGTTCCGACTTTGGCCACGTCCCAAAAGCACCAAATACAACTTTATATTGTAATTCATAAAAACAGTTTCTTTTATACAATCCATAGTGGATGTAAAAAGATCCAACGCCACCAAGAGTAATAATTATTACTATTGATGCGATGTTTTTTTTAATATTTTTATGAAATCAAGTTTTAAGTTATAACTAAAATTGAAACGTTAAGTTAATTCCTTTATTTTTTTGGACAATACGAAGAGTAGTAGTTTGGTAGAGGTACATTTTGACTTACATATTTACAGAGAGTTATAATTGAAATTACAAAAATATTGATAGTTTTGCTATCCCACTAATTTGAAATAGCAATCAGGTTAAAGTTCCGGTATTTTGCGGTACAATTTTCCATTCTATGTTAACAGTGGCTTTGGCATCCTCTGATTAGGTTACATAATCAATACGTTAGTGCACTACAGAACAATAATTTTCACCTATTGATAAATTAACTAAAACAGTGGGGATAGAATTAGCATTGCCATACGACGTGGCACTGCTGCTGGCTTTTTGTGGGCACTTATCCTAAGATCGCTTTTAGCGATAAGACCGCCCATTGTGTCACCCTATGTAAAATTTAAACATTTATATCTGTAACTTTTATGGTGTACATAATAAAGAGTATTCTATTATATTCTATCCTGTTGAATACTTGAATTATAATAAAATACTTAGATCAACCATTTTTCAGATTATCTAATGTACTATCGAGGAATTTCATATCTATACACCTTAAGGACTATTTTTGGTTGCAGCGCTCGGCCGCTATAGAAATCTCATCAACCAATAGCATCGCACCATCAGATTTTTGATGAGACCCTTGTTTTTGTAAATGAAAAAAAAAGACAGTAAAAAACCAGCTGAGGTGGTGCATATTTTTTCAATGGAAACAATTTCAATGGGAACCCTCGTTCGGTCGTAGTTCGAGATCGTTTGGGACAAGTTTATGGGTTTTTCTTTAAGAGTGGGTTTGCTATGCTCTCAGAAAAGTATAATATAAAATTACGTATAGAATTGAGTAGTTTCACAATTAGCAGTTTTTGGGTGAGAGGCGGAAAATTTCCATAATACTTTAAAAGCGCAAAACGCGGTATCGTTTCGGTATAGTATGCTCGGATTTGACTGATGTTTAATCCAAGAAACAAGATTTCATGCCTCTGTTGTGTGGTGAGACGGTACGAAGACATGTTTCAGAAATGCTACGTAAAAACGTTAGTTGTTACCGAAAGCTCTGCAAATTTGCAACTGAACCCATGAAATGCGTTAGAACAAAATGTAAAGTATAAAAACATTAAAATTAAAAACTTTCTCAGTTTGGTTTCTTTTGTTCTATTCCTAGTGGTCGAGAAAGGGTCACCATATCCGTAGTCAGACATCTGTGATCATTGTAAAGTTTCGTCGATGCAAAAAGGGGCGTAAAACAGATGTGGTCATCGTGTTCACGGGATTTTGTTTTGAAACTGGTTAGATATGAAATTCCTCGATAGTACATACATCTTTTATGGGGTACTGTGTCCACACCCCACACACGGTAATATCACACACGGTGTGATATCACAAAATACCTTGTGATATATTGCAAAAAAAAAACACATATTAAAAGTACACTTTGTAAACAAGCATAATTATTACAAATTAGAGGATTATATCCAAGATAAGAATGCTTGGAAACATGTTAGTCCAGCTCCAAAGGACAGGGCTCTAGATAAAATCAAACTGGTTGCTGGTCTAATTGTATAAAATTTTATTTTTATGACATTGATTTTACATTCTGTGATTACATACTGTTCCGTGTGTCCGGTGCCGGACGTAAAGAATAGCACTACCCTATTTCTTCCCGTGGGTGTCGTAAAATGCGACTAAGGGATTTACTAGAGAATGGGCAGCAGCGTTCTCTATGCATTTTAACACCATACTGCGATCGCCAACCCGTCTGCCATGGTACCATAGACATCCCTTTTGAGGGAGGCCTATGTCCAGCAGTGGACGTCTATCGGCTAAAACGATGATGATGACACACACTGACTTATTACTTTAATTATTATATATAAATTATACTTTTACGATGTTTGTAAAAAATCTAAGCACCTTAAAACTCATAATTAAATTATCTGTCATTGCATAATTTTGAATTCTTCTTACCTATTGTTGTTTGTGGTATAAAAAATGTACCTATACAAAATATTGTAAGACATTTTATAAGAGTAACGGTGGAGTTTCTTGCCCATTCTTCTTCATACGAAACTTCCTTTTGGAAGCGTCAACTAGAATCAATATTATTTTTTTTTGTGCTAATACCCACCCGTGTTCCTTCAGATGCCTGTGTGACAGGGCCACGATATCCCTTTCGGACAAACACCCACCCCGGGCAGGGACTTTGACAGTTATGCGGATGAATTTTTTGATGGCCTATGATTTTTTTCCCTCCTTTCGTCATTATCATCATCTACAGCCCGACTTCACTCACTGCTAAGCTTAGGGCTCTCTTTTCATGTGCCAATTCCCACACTCCTGTGCCAGCCTCATCTCTAGTTCTACCCTCGGTGGTAGCAATGTCGTCCGCCCATCTCTCCTCCTTTACATACTTTTATTTTAAGACTGTTAGCATATACATTATTAGTTTTAGTATATGCGAAACCCGAAACACGTGTCTAGTATCTTTATGTAAAGAATCTATGTACAAAATTTCATGAAAAATCACAAAGTTATAAGGTTGTTATGTTACCGGGTTGTCTGTACAAAAACATGTTAACCGCGCCCCCGCGCCTTCAGGGTCATCTTACGCTCATTGATGATAATTTTGCAGTAGGTACCTAACCGTACGGCGATGGTATTGTAAGCAATTAAATGGTGATAACATTTTCCATCACACTTAAATATTTTTGGGACAAAATATAACATGGTGTAAAAATTATTGAAATCGATTCAGTTCCTTATTCTGAATAAACTATATTCAGATTTCGCATATACTAAAAATAATGTTGTATAATTAATGAATTATTATGTAAATATTATCTTGTTAGAAAATAAATATTTGTACCTTGAACGTAATAACAAATCGAAACAGTGAAATTTGCCAAATTCCAGAACGGGTATCTACTGTAGTAATATTTTTATGCCTGTGCTGTAAGTTTCAGCTCCTAACACGAAGGTTAAAACGTAAGGAACTTAACGAAGGTGCATGATTATGTTTTTCTGAACCGTATCTTATAACTTTTCCACTGACGATGTAAAATGCACTCTTGCACCCAATAATATGTTTACTGCAGCGCCATCTTGTTTCTATGACGTCATCTATGTTTGCTCGTGAAAAGTGGACGCCATACTTATAGCCGGCGAAAAGCATGCTACCATTA
Organism: Tiliacea aurago; assembly: GCA_948098905.1. Lineage (NCBI taxonomy): Eukaryota > Metazoa > Arthropoda > Insecta > Lepidoptera > Noctuidae > Tiliacea > Tiliacea aurago. The sequence goes on from OX402588.1 coordinate 6,598,354, forward strand.
TTATTTATTTTCTGGAATCTTGGCATTGCTGAAAAAACGACAGTTTATAAGAATCAATACTTTTATTTTATTGTCAAGTTATTTTTTCTTAAATTTTAATTCGAAATACATACTTACCTATTTCCAGAAAAAGTGTTTACATATAGATTATAAAAACTTAACGGTTTACTGGAATCGGCCAATCAGTTCCCAGTGCGTGCCTAGCGCCTTTTTATAACTATGTTAATTATTGATGAGTTGTCTTTTTAAATACATCGTATGTGTAAAGGTGCAACCTATAGGTCAAATATATAATTTGTAAAATACAAATAAAAAACCATAACAAAGAGATAGAGACAAAAAATAGAGGGTGGATGACCACAGAATATTGATAAGTATAGGTGCTTTAAGAAATAACTCTTTTAAACTCAGAACTAAATATTATTATAGAGTGTGGAAAACCACACGTTATAATTGTGTATGATGGAAAAGATATTTCAATAAGTACAAATTTTAATAGACAAAATACATAGAACATTAATTATACCCGTATAAACACAATGCTTGGTAATCTAAACGTCTAAAGTCGATAGATACCAATTCACATTCGTTCGTATTCATCTATTGACGAATCTCGAAGTGGCTGTGATTGGTCCACTTTAAAACGTTCCCACGTATCTACAGGCTGACTTTGAAAACATGCGACAAAATTTAAGGGAGTGTTCTACCCATCAATATGAACAACTTTTACTATGGGACCAAAGTAGAAATCGCGAAAAAATTATCAGCTGTTCCCTACATTTTGACGAGTTCAGCGAACTTAAATGTAGGGAACAGCTGATTTTTTTTTCGCGATTTCAAGGTTGGTCCCATAGTAAAAGTTGTTCATATTGATGGGTAGAACACTCCCTTAAATTTTGTCGCATGTTTTTAAAATCAGCCTGTATATATTACTGACTATAAACTTAAATAGAAAAAGGAACTGTTTTCGCAAAAATACCTAACAATGGCACTTCGATAACAAAATAGTGATAAGTACCTACATATTATTTTTTGGTGTGGCAAATACAATTTAAATAAGTAATTTTCTACAAAAAATATACAGTATGTTAATTAACGAAAGGCGTTCTTGTTAGCCTATAATAGTATAGCGATCATAAATGCAAAAAAAAATTGTTTTATTTGTTAATACTAAAATATTCACTATTTTTTTTAAATTGAGATGTAAAGAACACTCAAGACACTCGTGCGACGACAAGTGCGCGTGTGCAGTGTGTTTATTGAGTATTTTTTTTTAATTAATAAAAAAAAGGTTTTGTTTTTTAATGATATTTTTTTAAGCATGTATGGACGCTATACCATTGCGGAGTAACGGGAACGCCTTTCATTAATTAACATACTGTATAATCACAGCCCTAGTCGATTACTAATTTTATAACTAACGTAAGATAATTTAATTTAGTACAGTCATTGGTGTATTAAATAGGAAGATATGGTACGCGCTCCTACATGTGGACCGCATAAATTAGGGGAAAGAACACAATCGACCTACGTTACTCTCGGTTTACGGGGAATACCCGAATCGTAGTTTGTTTCCGAGTTGTTATGGGTACGTAACAGCGACAATTATTGCTATCTCGTTCCCGCTATAGCCCGCGTAATAATTATGTCTCTCTATTTCGGTTGTCGAGCACATGACGCACGACATCAGGGTCTATTTAATATTTACGTGATGTTAGAGAGTGGCCTATCTTCCTATTTAATACTTCAATGAGTACAGTCGATCGAGCGAACTCAAGTGTGCTAGGCCTGTATGTTGCTGTTGTACATACAGTCAATCACACATTAGTCGTTTTCGTAGTGCAAGTGCAGTGCACTGTTGAGCAGTGGACTGTACAGTCGCGGAATACAAAGGGTAAGAACTTTATATATTCCTTTGACACATCGCGAGGACAATGTATGACATTTTTTTACTGTTATTAAAATGTATAATTAAAAAAAAAGTCTCTTTAGAATAGACAATTATAATTTTGTCTAGAATACTGCATGATATTTTTTTTTATACTACACATAATGGGACTAAGCAATTTCTCGAATGAAAATTATCGCAAAATTAATAAAGCAGTTTAGGCGCGTTTGATAACTCGTCACATTAATTATGCGATAATTTTCGTTCGAGAAACCGCCCCATAATGTTCCTTTCGTTCTAAAAGGGATAAGGCGCTGACAAGAGGCAAATGATAAAAGTAGGCTTGTCATAAAAAAAGCCAAATCTATACAGGGTGTTAAAGTAACTGAGTTCCATAGTTTAAGGGTAGGTTCAGTATCGATAAAGGAACCCAGAAAAAAATAAAAAAAATCAAAATCAAAAATGAAAACATAAAAATAATATTGCAAGATCAACCTAATTTAGTACCTACTAACTTAAAATAGCAATCGTTTAGAATTAAAATTATTTTATGTGACGGTCCTAAGCCCGTTAAAGTACGAAGAGACTTATTTTTTTTTTTAGTTTTTTGTTTTTTTTCCTGGTTTCCTTTATCGATACTATACTGAACCTACCCCTAAACTATGGCACGCAGTTACTTTAACACCCTGTATAGTTTGTGGGAGCGGAAAAAAATATGTTATTCTTGAACACATTTCTCAGAACTTGGTTGTTACCAAAACACGTTTAGAAAAAAAATCTCGATACTAATTAACGTAAGTGACAGCGGTTTACCTGTTGTCAGCGTCTTAAGGCGTTATATCATCTTCCAATTTCTCTCACTCTGTCGTGGTGGGTCGTGGTTATGTTCTCCTCGAATCTGAATAATGTGTTCATATTCAAAAGTGTATATAGAAGCTCTGCATTTTCGTGAACAGTATCTTGTGCAGCGCCATATAAATCTTGGTCCATTTCGAGAATTGTAGGAATAAGTGTGATTACGATGTAGTAGGAGCCGGTTTCCATATTGCGACATCACGAATTGTAACCCTGTAATATGCAAAGCTGGTTTTTTTTATGTTACAAATGTCATTTGACCCATTATTGTTGCAGTGTAAGAGAGACAGAGCTATACAGGTAGAATACCGAACATTAATAAAAACATTTTTTTTTGAGCATAATTTTTTTTTTATAAAAAAAAATACAAAACAGAAGTGCACTCCAAGATCCGGTAATTATTTGTTTATTTAAGTGTATATGCACAACATTACAGAATAATTAATCTCAAGGAGTTGGACCTACAGTGCAATTTACAAATTAAAATGTAATATAAAGATGCTTAACTACTCATGTACACACGGCTACACATCAAGCTATACAAATCCAGTTTAGGCTGATCTCGCATTCTATAAGATGTTCGTACAATGAGAGGCCAGCTTATACTGGAAATGTATAGCTTGATGTGTAGGCATGTGTACGTTAGATAAAACAGAATTGAAAAAAAAATATCTTAATACGAGAAAATAACAAAATTAACAAAGTAACACCTACTTGTAAAAATAATCAAAATGAAATCAAGTGAAAAAAAAATATCATCTTCAGCATTTTAATTTCATCAATATGTACCAAGTTTGCAACGTTGCTTTGATAGTTATTGTCTTGACTTTTATAATCTAGGAGAAGGGGCGTCGGGCAAGAAATCACTTTAGAATAATTCTGTAAGAGCATGTGCAGCATCACTGCCAACATGATCTTTCCCATTATAATTTACCCTGGGCTCAAAGCCACCTCTGGCTTTGAAACTGGCTCTGGCTTTTAATCATACATTTAATTTACTTACATTATTAACAATAATGATGAAATATGACATTACTAGCCTTTTATTATCATATATATAATTTACGATTGACATGCATGTAAAAATAAGTTATAATTGATTAATTATTTATTAATACTAAAGACATTTAATTGACATTATTTACTAGAACTTGACTTTGTATTGTATAGATTCAGTTATAATAATGTACTAGAAAAAATTTTACACCAATTTTATTGGTAGAACATAGAGCTCGACTAAAATGTATACATTGACCTTTATTGTAATACCTATGTTCACAAATAAAGATTGATTGATTGATTGAAACTATTAATTGTATTTTGCCAGAAGACACAAGGATCATGCTTTAGTTTGGTTTAAATATTCTTGATGCAGTCTTCATATGCAAGCGACACTCTATTTTTAATACTTGCAAGAAGAAATTTCTATTATCAACCTGATTTTGAGATGACTTCCATTTACGATACAGATCACTTTTATATTAATGTCACAAATTAATTCTGCTGTGAACCAAACCGGATAGCGCCTACATGGATTCTGGCCTGTGTTTTTTTGTATACACATTCATTAAAACTAGCACTTACAAAGTAACAATAGTAACTTAACATATTATTTTGGTGTACAGTTAGCGTTTAAATTCAAATCATCTACAATTATCTCTGCATGAGTTAACGTTTCAATAATTGCTTCCACTTTTTGAAACCAACGCACTATCTGTTGGATGATATCATCATCATCATCATCATCATCATTTCAGAGGGGGGTTGTCATAATCGCCACGCTTGGCAGGCGTGCATGAATATTCACTACACAAAGTAGTGAAACTATTGCACTATAATCGTTCGTCGTGAAACGTGTCCACAGGACCTCGCCAGCTGGAGTCTCCAGTTCACAACAACGCGTCATCATGATATCGGGTCTGGCAGTGACGAGTACGCCACCACCGAGACCAGTGCTGCGGTCTTGAAGTAGCACACTCCACCCGTGGCTCGTAATCTCGGAGTCAAGTACAAAACTAGTGAGTAACGATTGTGCAACAGCTATAAAGTTACTGTCAAGTGTCAAGAGGTTATAGTTGAGGACATAAAGCGTAGTGTTCAAGCCTCTAACATTTTGGTATACCAAGTTAATTGGTCATTTGATTATCAACGAGTCGCACAGTACTGACAGTCGGGCTGGTCCACAAATTCAAGGTAACTCAGCGTGCTATGGAGCGGGCTATGCTCGGAGTTTCTCTGAAGGATAAGATCAGAAATGAAGTTATCCGGAAGAGAACCGGAGTTACCGACATAGCCTGCAGAGTAAGCAAGCTGAAGTGGCAGTGGGCTGGCCATGTTTGTCGAAGGACCGATGGCCGGTGGCGCCGACGAGTCCTGGAGTGGAGACCGCGTATCGGCAAGCGTAGTGTGGGACGCCCCCCAGCTAGATGGACCGACGACCTTAAAAAGGCGGCTGGGACAGACTGGATGCGGAAGGCGGAGGACAGCGTGTTGTGGCGCAGCCTGAGAGAGGCCTATGTCCAGCAGTGGACTCCTATAGGCTGAGTTGATTGATTGACACATTCGGACACCTGAATCGAGACACCCTGATTTTTTTTGTATAAAGGTCTGTAACTTTTTAGATGTTCGTGAATTCAAGTTTGGAACAATGATGATACCAGAATGATGGTCAGTATGTCGGCTTCAGAACTGCATAAAAACTTTTTGGACTCTACTTCTACTTTTATACATGGAGCAGCTGTGGCTCAATTTTAAAGTCTGGAACTGTATCAATTATGATTATGCTCATTTTTTTCACTAACTATACTGTCATCAATTGTCATAACAGAAGCGTTACATCTTAAAGCACTATGTTTAGAGCATCTCCATATTTTTTTGTAGTTTTTTGTGTCTAATTTTAAGCTAAATGTGTGTCCTTTGAAACTCAATACTTTGGAACCGCGTCGTGTCGTGAAGGTTAGTCCTTGGTGTACTGAAATAAATGAGAAAAAAAAGAATTACCAAAAAAAAATACTATGCTATAAAAATAAATAAATAAATAATCATTTAATTTCAAGTATCATAGACTCATAACTTAAATATTTATATACACTCAGTCACATTACATAATCAAATACATTGAATTAATATAGAAATTAGAAAATAACAAAACAACAAATAGGTACCTAATAGACAAGTGTTGCAGTGTTGCCACATTACGTATGTTCAATGTGTAACCTACAGCAATGATTAATGTAGGCGCAATCGACCCTTTCCGCGAGCGCGGCCAACATGCTGTTGGAGCTCCCCCGCACCCGCCGAACCAGCGACGTGCCTCTTGCGCATTGTTGTATAAAAACAATCTACGCGCGCCTCCGCAAACATTGTCGAAGCGCTGCAGTAACGGGGGAGAGCCAAGAACATCCTGAACGCATGAAATAATGTCGTACATTTTTGAAGTGTATGCTATCTCCAAAATGTCCTATTCATCCATTAGCAAAGATTGTGGTGTTTTATTTTGGGACTCTTACAATTCAAAGGACCTTTAAAATATTTTTTTATTAACGTATTTCTTATAGCGATTTCATTCATTCTTACATTTACTTAACCTTTTGAAATGATGAATGAATATCCTTAACTAGGTCTTTGCGGAGGCTTTTCAACAACACTAGGTTAATTTTTGAATAATCAGTTCAATAGTGCTACAGAACTGCTCATAATAATGACGATCTGCACGCTCTTGTCATTTTGTATTTTCAACCTAAAAGCTCAAAGCTCCTTAAAGCAGGGACTAGTTAGTAAGAAATTATTGGGAGAGTAAAAAATGTTATCGTTATGAATATGTCGGATCGTGATGATTTTACTCCGTTCGATTCGGTCATCATGTGGGCAGAAGTTAGGTTTCGTGCAATGAAAATACACTGGGTGAGATACACAGCGTTTATTGAAATCACAAATTGACACAATCACTACAAATTATAATCACCACAATAACTAAGCACTACGAATGGAATACAGTTCCGCGATGTCTTAACTCCGATGCGATCAGACACTGAATCTTAAATGTCGTCCTCGCCCATCGGCTTAAAACATCACGACTCTGTAGAAGCGCGCTAGAGGTGTGGGTAGATCACACGATTTCCGCCAGTAGTAGCACGCTTGCGATTCGTTTCTTGTCCGTACTAATGACCGGATCCGACAAATATTTTAAACATTCTAAAGCTTAATTTTCTTAAGCACATGTTTTGAATTCACTTTTATTTTTAAACATTAAAAAAACGTTTTAACATTTTCTCTCCTTGACCGTACATATACAGGGTTATTTTTAAAACGTCAATAACCTCTTAAGGGTCCCATAGTAAAAGTTGTTAATAATGATGAGTACAATGACCCCTTAAGAGGTTTTCGACGTTTTTAAAATAACCCTATATAATTTAATTAAAGCTTGTTTTGTGTGATTACCAAACCATATATTATAATAAAATTGTGAAATACTTTACACGGTAGAGATAGTGCCATCCACGAAGGCGCGCCCCACTCTTTTTCCTAATCGCAGTGAAAATGTGCATCCTTTCGCTAGTGTTGTAGTACCGTCTATACGTACGAATTGCCTATGAGTACGCACACTACGATGAATAAATCACCTCAGATCAAACTCCACCCACACCCCCAGCCTCCTCGACCAAAAAATAGTAGGACGCGGCTTCGTGGATGGCATTATCTGTGCATTTGAGTTTTTTTCAATTCATCAAGTAAAAAAAACATAGAAACCATGAGGAATAGTCAATTTTAATTAAAATATTAATTAATCTATAAATATTAAACAATAAAATTGGAACAAAGTCAAAAAATATTTTTGGAAAGAGTAATTGTTGCGAGGCGTGGGAAAGATTCTGATGCTGAAAATATAGTTTTTAGAATTCTTGTCCATTTGTCTGGATGTATATTCCGGAATGCCGCAAAAACTATTAATAATAAAAATAATAAATTCTTTATTGGCATAAAATTTGATGGTGCTATTCTTTACGTCCGGCACCAAACGGAACAAACGACCCGTATAAGAACGAACGCTATAAGCGAAAACGAAGTCATTCCGCGGGCGATGCGATACGACGCGGTGGGTACAAGAGCCGAGGGCAGCCTTAGGACATATTTTATACTAAAATAAGATATTTCATGCTGACGAAGTCGCGGGTATAAGCTACTGGTGCCTAATTCTCTCATTTACGAATAACGAATTGTTCTCTTCTTAAGATTTCTCCTTAATTTTTTGACGCGCTTTTCTTGCTTTCTCTGCCCATATTTTTCTCATAATGCTTTGTTGTGTAGGACTGTAGTCAGATATTCTTTTGATTTGTCCTTTGGCTTTCTTTTTATAATACTTTTCCCTGTCTTTTCTTTTTATTTCTTCGAGGGCTTCTTGATTTAATTTTGCTCGCCATCGACGTGCACTGAGTTTTTTTTGTTCACGTCGACGTTGTTTCCTTTCTTCATCTGACAGTTTTGTCCTTCTAAATTGAACTGAAATAAAATTTCATTGAATAAATACATCATTATGTCGGATCGTCATGGTTTTACTCCGTTAGATTCGGACATCATGTGGGCAGAAGTTGGGTTTCATGCAATGAAAACACACCGGGTGAGATACACAGCGTTTATTGAAATCACAAATTAACACCATGACTTTTACAAATTATAATCACCACAAAAACCGAGCATGACGAAACGAGTACAGTTTCGCGACGTCTTAACTCCGATGCGATCAGACCAGACACTGAATCTTGAATGTCCTCCTCGCCATCGGCTCAAAACATCACGACTCTGTAGAAGCGCGCCAGAGGTGTGGGTAGATCACGCGATGTCGCCCATAGTCGCGCGCTGTTATTCGTTACGTGTCCGTACTAACGACCGGATCCGACAATTATATTAATACGAACACGACTAATATCTCGCTTTGTGCATCGTATTGGTCAAAACGCGCGCATAGGGCGATCGAGTCATGAGCTGTCCTATGTGATTATCGTCTGAAAGGTGAGCATGCGGAAGTTTGGCCGATGTACCTACATAGCAAAGCTTATTTAGGCGCGCTCAAGGAACGTACAAAAGATTGCAGGTACCCTGTAAGTAGAAGATACAGGGTTATTTTTAAAACGTCAATAACCTCTTAAGGTGTCATTGTACTCATCATTATGACCAACTTTTACTATGGGACCAAAACTGTAATCGCGAAAAAAAAACCAGCCAGTCTAGGGCAGAGGTGACAGAGACAAAGTCGACGATGGTGTGAGCTTACCCAGAAATCTATATCTATACAAGGCTCAGCACTGTATGCCGCAAGGAGTTAAATTAAACAATTTTTGGCATTCAATAATTAACTATATTAGGAAGTAGTTCCTGAAAAACGATCCAACCCACTAACTTTTTTTAATTCTGATACTTTTCTATGCTACAGATAATATAAAATTTATTCAAAAATATAAGATACAACGTTTACAGTTTTCCTTAAATCTACGTCAAGTTCACGATGATTTGTGCCTGAACTAGGAAGTCCTGTGTTTCAGGCGATTGGAGGTAACTTTAGTTGACATAATAATCACATAGCTTAATATTATATTTGGTAACAAGGTATATAAAAAAATTATAGTATCTTAACCTAGCTAACTAAAATAAAATAATAATAAAAAATAACAATATGAACAATATTTACTTTAGCACAAGTAATAACTTCTCTGTATCTTCATAGGACATAGTTTGAAGAGCTTCCTTAAGGATTTTCTTGCAGTTATTGTGGTTTAAGGAGTAGATGTTTCCTTTTTCATTTAGCCTGTTATAGAGTAGCGGTCCGAGGTACATATAAAACTTGTCTGTAAAAGCATGTTTTGTACTTTTTTGAGGGCAAACTATATCCTTCCGTCTTTTTTTTAGTAAAATCAGTGCTGTATGGAAGTGCTGCGTGTTGTTTTAGTACAGTGCTCATAATAAATAACTGTCGAACTGTTAGTACTTCACAAGATTTATACAGGAGGTTAGTGGGGAAAAGGAAAGGGCGGCAAGTAGCCACCTTGAGAATAGCTCTTTGAGCTCTTTCAATGGGCAATAACAGACCTTTACTCACCCCACCCCATGAGGTAATACATTAAGTCAGAATTGACTGACAAAGAGCAAAATATACTTGACAGATGACATGACCAAGTTTTAATTTGACCCTATTTTAGACATCCAATATTTCCTTTTTTTGAATATTCATAAATTGCTGTGGAACGTTTTTGATTTATTGCAATATTCATATTACATTTAATTTTTAATTTACATAAAACGTTTCAAACGACATTCTATTTTGGCCCCCGCAACTGTCGCTCCAAAATGATAGATATTCAACATTAGGACGCATTACTTCGTTTATACATTTTTTCAAACAGGAACCAACTTCTTGGGCACCCTTACCAGCTTGACCTTCAACCCAAACAAAACAAAAAAAAAATATATATATAACACAATATCCTTTATTTGTAGAAAAGACATGAACGCTGCAGTTATAAAACCAGAGTTATCTTTTATAAAATACCACGGTTGTTGGAATACGTAGTAAAGGCAACGTCTTCTCCATGTCAACTGATAAATACTCAAATCTTTCATCTACTTTTGCCCTTTCAATCTGGCTATTTATTTGGCTTCGTAAGGACTCGGCTAATTTTAAATGCTTTTTTTTTCGGAAATTATTTTTTTTCTGTTTTCTATTGACAAATCGTTCGAGACCAAAGAGTATATAACCACTAGAGAGCGTATAGGCCGATTTCGTCTAGGGATACGACTCACCACTGCGGGCCGGGAGACGAAGAAAATACAGCGGTTGTGATTGGCTGATGCAACAATGTCAGGACGAATGTTCCAAACATAGTGATGCACAAGTCAGTTTTGCAACTATATTTTCGATATCGATAAAATCGACGGGTATTCATCCTGCATTTTTTTTTACTAAAAACGAAAAATATGAAACTGTTGCTGAACTAAATAAACGGCGTCGGTTCTTTAAAGTTTCAAAGCAATCAGTTGTGAAATGCCTTGAACAAACAACGCTATATTTTTTTTTAAACCAATTTTCCCTGTGAACTGCCTAAATCCACTTTTCTTTCAGTTCCGGAATATTTGGAAATCTAAAATGTAAACATTAAGTAATATAACTTTTTTACCATTAGGAAATATCGATAATTTGAATTGTCATTAGCGATTCGTTTTGAAGTTGTCACAACACTGCAGCATTCGTACAGATAGAAAGGGACAGATGTATTGACAATACCCTAGTGAGAGAAAGGGACTTTTCAAAAAGACATCAACGCGTTATACATTTTTGTGCAATTTTACGTAACCAACCAGTTTAGCTTGAGCCCTGCAATTATTCCTATTATTATGAAATTATAAATATATTTTACTAACCGATGAAAAGTTATGCCATCCTTGTTGTAACTTGAGGTCTTGGAATGTTTCCCACACCACTTCACCGCGCATGAAAGCATTTTGATGCGTTATAATTGCATAAACAGTTAAAAAAAGTTGTGATAATTTAGCGTGCACACAGGTCTAACACTTGGGCACAACTAAAATGGTTACTAGTACCGTGGCCTAACATAAGCGACAAAATACTAATAGTTTTCGAGCGTCGGGGCACTGTATCCGCAGTCAAGTGGTTATATAGTCTTTGTTCGAGACCTTTAGTTTTGCGGCAAATGTGTCACATCTATTACACATGTCTTTCTTAAAACTTTTGAATCTTAAGTTAACTCTTTCAGGGAAATCTTCCTGAAAATGGCTAATGATACATAATTTTTGCTGTCGTTGCCATGAATTAGTTTAAATTCGTCAACGTATAAATCATAAATCTTTTGCATAGTCAATCCTGGTTGTAGATATAGCGCATCACCATTTTTAGATATTTTTAAGTGGGACTCATATTTTGGTAAGTTATTTATAAAATTACAAGCAAAATCTATTTGTTCTTGCGGAGTTTTATTCCACCCACCAGATGAAAATCCTCTACAATCACGTAATTTATTACCATCGCGTTGTTTTTTTAAACTAATTGTGATCTTGTTTGTGCTAACTTGAAATGTGTTTATAAACATGTCACGGCACTCTTGAATATTTGAAATTGTATATGTTCTGGAGAAGTTTCGTGGCTTTTTAACCTGAGATGAAGTATTTTCAGATATATACGACCGTTTTTTACGTGTTTCCGTAACATTCGAGCAAATGTACAGTAACTGAGCTTCGTACGACCCAAGTGTGATAAATTTATTAAATTTTTTTATTTTTTCGTCTTCTGTCACTTTCAAATGACACTGTTTTTTGCAAACGCATGCGTAACTTTTAAACGTTTTTGCGCTTACTTCTTTACTTTTTCCTCTGTACGGCAAATTAGCATATTTTCGACCTTTTCTTTGAGCTAGCGTATAGCCATCGAATTTTCTTTTTCGCCCCCTTTTTGGCCGATGTTTTTGTCTTTTTGCAGTAGTTTCTTCTTCACCGCTGACAATATTTGCTACAGAACTTTCTTCTTCACACTCCATGTTCTGTTCTTGTGTATTACTTTTAGGTAATAAAAGTGATTTGCTGTCCGTATCTGAAATGTTTGAACTCTCGGAAATTATGTAGCTCGGATTCTTGACACTCTCATCATCACTGCCACTTAAAAATGTGTTTAATAGACCTAGTGTAGCTGGTGGCATTCGTCTTACTGGAGAATCTTCAATTCCTTAAAAAATATAATATCATGTAGCCATATGTGTATTTAATGAAATAGAACATGCTGTAGCAATAAAACACACTATAAGCACACAACGGGGAACTTGGCCCTCACCGCGCGAGGACGGATAAATGAAAAACTTTCACCACATATAATACGTATAATTTTTGAGTAAAAAAAATACAAAATTTCGAACCGAAAAAAATATAAAAAGGTTTATAAAAAAAAAGGATAGATTAGCAGTGGCCTGTCTTGATTAAATATGAATTATGTATCTTATTATTATATATTATTATTATTTATCTTTATAAGATTTTAATTTTATAAACATTAAAGATGACTTGGAACTTTTAATGAATATTATGTGTTGCGGAGATGGGTAGCATTTGTTTAAATCAAAAACGTTTCAAATGGTTTGGACCATTTTAATGAAATATCTATTCTACGGAAACTGCACATAATATTATTTTTAAACAAAAACGTTTCAGGTGTCTTGGAACGTTTTAGTGAAACATCTACTAAGGTCAATCAGATTTTTAAAAATCAAAAACGTTTCATATAGCTTGGATCACATTTTAGAAAAATATTTATGACTGTTTTATATTTGAGTTGTTCTACATAGCTTGGGATCTTTTAGTTTCTCCATACATGCTGCTACATGTGGGTTTTACAACTAGATCATGATTTCATTATTAAAATTACAGTATATCCACCAAATTTTTACAGTTAGTAATAGCAATCACGTGACTTATTCTGCATTAATAAATTTATTTAGATTTTATCGTGGGTTGGAACGTTTTTCAGGAACTACGTTTTAGCGTGTTAAAATATAAATAAGACTCGACTCCCAATCCCAAATCAAGCTGTTTGAGGCCTACGCCGACTGTTTTATAATTTTGTACATCATGACTTAAATAATTCTTTATTAAATTGGATAAATTATTAGAGCTAATTTCTTATAAACAAAAATATGTAGGAAAAAAATCTCGACCCAATCAATAACAATAAAACCTATAACAGTAAACAAAAATATAACTATTAACAAAAACAAAATATGACTTGGCTTTGCTTCGCACTGGCGCTTTTTCAACGAAAATCCAACCAAATTTCAATGTTCTGCGTTGAGTCAAGCCCGTAGAAAAAATGAAGCGTTATTAAAACGCATTTTCCATTTTAAGTGCAATCGAACGCATTTTAAATGCACGTTGTAAAGGCGCCCGTGCTTCAGGGTTATACGTAAACATAGTCTTAATAGCGTTTACGACATACGGCATTTCATACAAACTTTTAAGCCGTTGTTTTTCGAAATGACAACCGATTTTAATGAAACTTCATACGCATAAGCAGGAAACAAAGGTCTAAAAAGTTAGTTAAGAACATTTTAGAAATGTCTTATTTAAAAACAGATAGCTGGAAATCTCTGTTTCTATGGATAATTTAAAATTGGTCTAATTTGGCTGTAACACTATTTTTCGAAAATGTTCTTAACTAACCGACACAATTGTATCCTGCTGCACTGGCTAGCCCAATTTCTTCTTCTTTTACAAATTCAATGATTATGATCATTTTTTAAAGCGATAACACGCTGTTCGATGGTATACAGCACTGCTTTACATCCATGGTTGTGATGGGTTGAACATCGCCACCGCTTCCTCGACAACTCGGATCTGTTGTCTTGAATCTTGCAATATCGATAACCGTTATATATTATCAATGGTTTGCCTCTGAGCGTCGTGCCGTATGTAAACTTCGAGCTATCTAAAAGTTCTAAAAATTAAAAATAATGTTTAGTTACTTAGAATATTGAGAACGATGGGAAGATATAAGCCGTACTTAGTGACAATGCCTTTAACCATATATTGTAAGACTCACATAATAGCTTAGTATAATGTTTAAATTGTAGAAAACTTGTAGCGGCATCAATATCACCACATGCGAACTACGCGTCACACTGACGTCACGCAAAATCCTGCATCGCACAAGCAGAGTTTACCGCGCGACTAGCATATATACATCATCCCGAAAACAATCGTTGGGCAGTAATTGCCCACCAGACACAACCCCGTCTGGTCGGAGGATCCTCCCTTTTCTATAGAGTATGAGTGAACTTAAAACCCTGTTCCTCATACCTCTAAAAACTGTTTCCTGTTGACCTCAGAGCGTTTCGGCATTTGTTCTCAGAAATTGGTCAGCTAGAAAATGTCAGCGCCACCTTGTTTTGAAATATTGACCAAAATAATGTCTGAAAAGATCCACTTATAGAAAAAAAAATATTTTTCAGTATTTGATCTTTGAACAAATTTTGTATTTTTTTTTGTGTACTTTAAAAGCCGTTTAGGATTACCTTATTAGGTGACGTTAGGGAATAGAGGAACAGAAAAAAATATGGATGAAAGCAATGACGTATTATAAATAGACGCGTCATACACGAACATTAGTGCACTCAAAAACAGCGTAAGCCATGATTGTAGCTACATACTTGCATACAATCATACAGCGCGTGAAGAAAAGGAAAGACCTATACCGATATCTGTTGTTAGAAAGAGATGAATATACATATTTGGTTACGTCACTAGCTGCTGCAGGTGTATTGGCGCGTACGTAATAATAATAATTATTATTGTAATTGTCAGGCAATTGCCTGGCACTATTGAGCGCAGGTATCGCATCTAAAGGTGCATCATTGGATGAAACCGATTTTAAGCTCAACCGTAGAGTAAGTCTATTAGGTGCATGGTGCTCCCCCTCCGTAGAACAAAGTCGATTGAAAATAAAAATTGTATGTTGATTATTATATTTATAACAAAATAGTTTATTTAAAACACAATGAAACAGTAAAACATGTATTTATATTAAACATCTAAGTCCTTAACTCACTCAATCACTAACACAATGTCTTCATATAATTTTCCACCAGCGGGCCGAGCACGGGCTTGCCAAGACGTTTGTCACAAGACATGATAAATTATGTCATGTTAATTTGTACTAACATTTTATGACAAAACAGTTTTAACGCTCAAACTGTGATAACTGGTCGGTTCTCTAGTCTGAGCGAGACACACTGTGGTTACAGAATAGATAGGTACAGAAGGCCAGCGCCATACAACAAGCGAAATCAGGCGTACGCACACATAGACACATACCTACAGTAGTGTTGGGTAACTCAGCATATGTGCTAGCACAGTTCTAGCAACTCACTTGGATAAAAAGAGTCACTCACTCTTTATTTTGATTTGCTAGCAGCCTAGCACACACCACAGGGCACAGATTAGCTATACAGAACATTTGTAAACATTCTCATTTCTCTTTCCCACATCATCACTCGTGCGAGCTGCGTGACGCGCTTAACCGATTGGTCACCGCGTCTGCTTACTCTACTGCGTATGTGTGCCATGTCGCGTTGTCACTAAGTATACACTACACTCGCGAGTCGCACGGCGATTTTTTTATTTCAATAAACTAAAATTCAGATTTGACTTCCGAAATTAAAGTTATTCTTGTGTTTTTTTTGGAAGTCGGTTTAAAAAAAAGACTTACGTTTTGTTAAAGTGCTATATAATGTGTTCCAATACGGAACGGTTTCTTAATGATGCTTCTGTCTGACACTTTATTTTGTGTCGTGGTTGTGTTGTCCAAATTGAGCAATGAGTACACCGTCAACGGTCACAGCACAAGCCTTGCAGCCTCGACCTTGGCTGCTGCATCTCCACCGCTTCCTCATAACATGTTCACTGGACTTCCGCAAACAGTACCGGAATTCATTAATCACTAACATTGTATTACCAAAAGCTGATTTCATAAAATTGTATCGTTGTCCTGAAAAACAAACAAACTTAATTATGAATAGAATAGAATAGAATAGATTACTCTGTATTATGTACACCATAAAAGTTACAGATATAAATGTTTAAATTTTACATAGGGATTAGGGTGACACAATGAGCGGTCTTATCGCTAAAAGCGATCTTTTACAGACAACCTTTGGATGGATTAAAGGGAAGGAGAGACAATACTGCAGGTAGTCAGTGGTGTACTGTATTATGTAATGATGATGTTTAAGGAGAGAGGAAGTGTTTAGTTTTTTGTAATCCTTTATTATCATCGGAAAGTCATCTCTGAATATTTTTTGTGATATGAAAAATTACTTTTCGTTATAAATCATCATTATATACGTGAAGCGAAAACTTTGTACACACGGCTACATATCAAGTTATACTTTTCCAGTATATGCTGACCTCTCATTGTACGGAAATCCTATAAAATGCGAGATCAGCTTATACTGGCTGTATAGCTTGATGTGTAGGTGTGTGTACCCCTTTTTAGGAAAATTACGCAGACAAAGAAGTTGCATGAAATTTGGCACAGTTAAAGTTTATATGGACGAGGAGTGCAGGAAGCTAATATTTGTATATAATAATATGCATTAGAAATAAATTAAATTAATTAAAAACTATTACACACACTACCGTGCGTTTGACACACACACACACATAGTAGGGCTCATGACTTGAAGATAGATAGGTGACAGCTTGAGCATGGAATAAACAAGTACTTTTTAATAGCATGGAATTACCTAGTAACTTTTACTTTATAGATTGTAAGTAGAGGGGGTCGAATTTCAACCAGTGGGCGACCACTAGGTAGGTACCTACTATCATAAAATAAATAATAAAAAAAACAAAAACCCCACTGCAAAAAAGACAATTTAAAAGTAATGCACTAAACTGCACAAACACTGCTGCTGCTGCTGCGAAGTAATGCACTTTTTTTCTTTCTTTGTTAAAAAGACCGAAACAAGATTGAGAATAGACTCGCTGAATTTACAGATAAATACAATTATCATTACTGTCGGGGGATAGATTAAAAACTGTTCCACAGAACGGTCACCCTATGTGTAATCCTAACTAATATTATAAATGCGAAAGTAAGTTTGTTTGTTACCTTTTCACGCCTTTTTTTTTTTTGGGTGTTTTTTTTTGGTGTCACGACTTTTACTGACTAAAACCTATCCGTATTCCTTCATTTGCCTGTGTGCCAGGGCCACGATATCCCTTTCGGACAAACTCGCAACCCTGGCAGGCATTGGCCCTAACGGAGGGTCCGTTAGGGCCGGTCAGTTGCTGCTGACAACTCTTTGAGTCGCGCGTGGAATACAACGCGCCGTCGGTTCGGGCCTGGTCCTTATCGGACGGTGAGCTACCCATCGCTCACCGTCCGCAAGCCCGCGCCTACGGTGGCCGGAAATCGGCTTGCGACTCCCGACGCCCGGGGCGTCTCCTGCGGCGACTAGGGGCGCAAGGGCGCGAACCTTGCCTCTCCCTCACGCGTTCCGCCTCCTCCTTCGTGAGCATTACTGCTTCGCAGAAGGAGGTGACGGCCTTCCATGCACACTCGCTCCGAACCATGGCCCGAACCAAGGCCGGACGCGAGAGATCACCGCCACCGATCGCTTCCGTGAGGACACGGCGGTGCTCCACCCAAGCCGGGCAGACCTCCATCGTATGCTCCACTGTGTCCTCTGGGCGATTCACACAGTGGTGACACCCGGGCGTTTCCTCCCGCTTTATCCTGAACAGGAACCTCCCGAAACAACCATGTCCGGTGAGGACCAGCGTCAGGCGGAAGTTGAGGACGCCGTGGCGCCTCTTTAGCCACTCCTCAAAGAGGGGACTTATCGCCACAATTGTGGCGTGCCCAGCGCTGGGTTGCGACAACCGCACTCTCCATGCCGCCATGAGATCCCGCTGAAGCCTTGTCCGCTGTGCCCTGATTTCTCGCGGCTATTTTGTATGACCAAGCATAATCTGAGGTGGTAGATAACGCGTCTTGGATAAGGGAGGTGTAAATTATGTATAATGTATTAAAATATTATAAATGTGAAAGTAAGTTTGTTTGTTTGTTACCTTTTCACGCCTAAACCACTAAACCGATCATCCTGAAATTTTGCATAATACGTTGTCAGGTGTACAGAGACGGACATAGGATACCTTTCATCCCGAAAAAAAAGGACTTTTCCCGAGGAAAAAAACAATAATGTTCTTATGATAATAGATGGCGCCACGTGTCTTTCAATTATTGAATGATATTATGGGATCTTACAACCCGAAATGATAGTAAAATTCTAAATTAACGCGAGCGAAGCCGCTAGCAAAAGCTAGTACCACATAAAACACAAAAACTCGTATAGACATTATGGTTTTATTTTTGAAACAAAAAACAAAATGCTGCTTTTAAATACCTAGTCATTCAATTTAAATAATAAAGTAACCTACCTACTGGTACATAAATTCTCTCTTCTTATAAATATTAACATGGTTGTGATTTAAAAAATAATTAACCAGTTCACCGTCGATGGTCAGAGCATTTGCCATGCAGCCTCGACTTTGGTGGCTGCATCTCCAACGTTTTCTCTTGAGATGATCACCGGATTTCCGCAAGCAGAACCGATAGCCATTAATCTCTAACATTGAGTTACCTTTATAGGATTCTACTAACTTGAATGGTACATCTGGTAAACCTGGAAAACAATAAAAATAACATTATTATCAGCTAAAAGACAGTAACAGGACAAGTCAGTAGCAGGAAAATCACTTGTCGTATTCTTCACATACGTAATAGGTTACCAACCAAGTGCAAAAAAAAAACAATATGGCGGTAGAATTTTAATTGAACTGTTTTTAAATTAATCCTCGTATTCACAGAGACAAATGTCTCGCCACACGTGCTGCTAGCGATGTCGGGCGAAGTCAAGAGAAGTCATTTAAATGATTTACTTATACGGTTACGATTACAGATAAAATTACATCATAATAGTATTTTATGAAAAACAATAATGTATAAAAAACATTTATTGTATATATGTATATATTTATTAGATAAGTGTATGCTTTGTGTATGTGTGTATTTATTGTATATGTTAATGGTACACCACTGACTACCTGCAGTATTGTCACTCCTGCTCCCTTTAATCCATCCAAAGGTTGTCTGTAAAAGATCGGTTTTAGCGATAAGACCGCCCATTGTGTCACCCTATGTAAAATTTAAACATTTATATTTGTAACTTTTATGGTGTTCATAATAAAGAGTATTCTATTCTATTCTAACAGGGGTTATTAAAATGCAAGTGATTTTATACAGTAATAAATAAAAAAATATATAATAATAATAAATCAATAAACACGAGACATAGTTATGTACAGTTTCATACACTACTTTATCTAAACTCATGCAATTTCGTTATCATCATCATCATCATCATCATCATCATCATCATCATCAAAATCTTTCAGCCGAAAGACGTCCGCTGCTGGATATAAGTCTCCCCAAATCTGGGTTTGCCATAATCGCCACGCTTGGCAGGCGGGTTGGCGATCGCAGTATGGTGTTAAAATGCATAAAGAACGCTGCTGCCCATTCTCTAGTAAATCCCTTAGTCGCCTTTTACGACACCCACGGGAAGAAACAGGATGGATCTATTCTTTACGTCCGGCACCACACGGAAATTTACGCGCCTTAATATGTTAATCAAAATCAAAAGTCATTTATTCAAACTAGGCTGAGAATCAGCACTTTTCGAACGTCAAAAATTATATAAGACAATCCCCCAAAAACGCCCACCCTTTACCACTTCCTAGTGCTTTAGCTGGGAAGAAGAAGTGGCGCAACAAACTCAGGCTCAACAAACTAATAATTAAAATACCTACATTGTATGTGTAGAGGTGCAACTGAACGTAACGAATAGCAGTAACCCATTTCTTCCCGTGGGTGTCGTACAAGATGACGGAAACGGGAAGAAATAGGATGGCGCTATTCTTTACGTCCGGCACCACACGGTTCACAGCCGAACATAAGTATAGTGAGGGCAAATCTAACGATTTAAATCTTTGTTCGCCTGGGGTAAGCGTCCAACAAACAAAAGAAACCGATGACGCTCTGCCAGTTTAAGCCACAGATAATGCAGAAAAAGCGGTTGGACGAGGCTAATGTCCTAAAGTCTACATATTTACAAATATTGGACTTGACCTTGCAGAAAAGAAAATGTTTTAACTGTTGTTATAATTTTTGTTTTATCTATTTAATTCTTAAAGCTACATTATTTTTACACATTATTTAACTATAATATCACTATTAACTTGTGTAATTTTATTCGTCAATGGCAATTAAAACCAATAATGTACATGTACTTTTGATGGGCCTACGCTGTCCTCTCATACCTATTAACACTGTAATTTGAAAACATTGTAAAAGCCAATTTTATTTTTTTTAAAGAGTGACCGTGGAGTTTCTTGCCGGGTCTTCTCTATAGGAAACGACCAATTGGAACCGTGCACCTAGCTTCTGACGTTTCATAAGTGCCCATGTAGGCTTATGTGAAATAAAAATATTTTTGATTTTGATTGATTTTAATAAATTGAGAACATTAGTGCAAAAAATAAAAACAATAAAATAAAAAAATAAAAACGCGAATTTGATAAGTTTCCAAATCAATCTGCCCGCCTTTTCCCAACTATATTGGGGTCGGCTTGAAGTCTAACTGGATGAAATACCAGTATTTTACATGAAGCGACTGCCTATCTGACCTCCAGAACCCAGTAACTGGGTAATACCCCTTGGTAAGACTGGTTGTCAGACATTCGGGCTTCTGACGACCCGTAACGACTGTCCAAGATCCACGAATGACAGCCGGGACCAACGACTTAACGTGCTTTCCGAGGCACGGAGGAGTCTCGGTATATAAAGATCCACGGACCAACCCCGGCAAGCGTAGTTTAACCTGATAAATGGACCCGTGCGGCTGTTACGTAATCACGAGTTCCTCCAAAAAGTCCCTAAAGTTTCCAAATACTTTTTTGTATCGCACTAATATTATAAAGGCGAAAGTTTGTGAGTGTGTTTGTTACTTCCTCAAACGGCTGGATCAATTTTGATAAAATTTTGTATGGCAGTAGCTGACACCCTGGATTAACATATAGGCTACTTTTTATCCCGATATTCCCACGGGATCGAGACTTACGCGGGTGAAACCGCAGGGCGCAGCTAGTCTAAAATAAAATATTGATCTCAATCTAAAATATTGATTATGAAATGCAATAAATAATATCGCCACACTGAATATTTAGTTTTCAGTTTGGCAATATTAATTATTGCATTTCATAATCAATATTTTACTTAACCCATTAGATAATATTGACAACTTAGTCAATACACGTAAGTATTTGAAAGCTATTTCCGACGTTGCCATTTTTCATGCACAGACTTAAAGTACGGTCCTATTGAATATCTGTGCGAAACTGCAATTTTACTTACTACATAAACATTTCTAAACGTTTCCCCCCTTATTACAAAACAAGGTTTATCTTCAGACCCAGGTTTAAAACATGGAGCCATTATTGAATTTCGAACTTTATTCCGACTATGGTAAAGTTCCTAAACACAAAACTGACAACTTACTACCGAACTAAGTTTTCAATTTTGTATAAAGAACGGTATTTCAATCACTGTTACGTTCTTATTACAAAAACTGGCTCCATGGTTTAAGCCATGTCAAAATATAAATCTTGTTTTGTAATAAGGCGGCTAAGGTTTAGTGTTAGAGAGACGAGTGTGTGTGTGTGTGTGTGTGTGTAGTCTTAGTCATAGTCTTAAAATACTATACTCAAAATACATGTTTTCAGCTACATCTGGTTGGACTGGAAGCCAACCGAAGGCCAGACAGATGATGAGTCGAGTGTAGCTAGATTGTGTCGGATAGTGGTTGATTTGGGGAGGAAAGCCGATTTTACGCAATGAAGTAGTATTCTTGGTGGTCTAATATTACTTCATTGCGTAATAACGGAAACCGGACGGTTGAGTGTGGTTGTGTTCTCCAAAATGAGCCATCAGCTCTTCGTCAATGGTTAGAGCAGTCGCCTTGCACCCTCGCGTTTGATAGTTGCACCTCCAGCGTTTCCTCCTGAGATGATCACGGGATTTCTGCTTACAGAACCGATACCCGTTAATAATCAACATTGCGTTACCCTTATAAGATTCCACAAAACTGTATTGTAGTCCTAAAACAAAATAAAAAAATTATATTTATTTATTTATCATTTTATATTTAATTATATTAATATCGATTAAAAGATTTCTCGGAATATTTTTTGTAACAGAAATAAAACATTTAGGTTCTTACATTATGACAACAAAAGACAAATAAATCACAAATAAATTTATTTATTGACTTAAATTTAAATGACACACAATTGACTAGAACATTAAGTGCACACAATAAACACACACACACACATTTAAAACTTAAATAAGATGACAAATATAATTACATCATAAATAACTTTACTATTTGAATTAGGTACTAGTATGTTTATATCATTAGATAGGTACAGTTTTATTCAACTTTGTATCTTTATCCTATTAAAGACTCGTACAGACTCGCGCGATATCACGGGCGCGGCAAGGACATTAAAGGCTTCTACGGACCGACGCGACACGAAGGCCCCGCGTGTCGCGCGACGAGCAGTGCCTTTGTGTCGCGTCGCGAGTCGCGCCGGTCCGTAGAACCCTTTAAAAAAATTGTGCTACTAGTGTCGAGTCGCACCAGTCTGTATGAGCCTTAAATTATTTTAATGTGTATTATTATGTCGATAAACATGTTAATATTGTAACAGCCTTTAAATCTATGAGATCAATAAATAATCATTTCAGGTACAACACAGCAGGAATGAGGTAGACTAATAATCAGACTAGAAAGAGGACTAGAATATAATAATAAAATTTATGTAATTATTACAATAGTATAGAATGTTTTATATTATATGAAAAAAAAAAATTTAATTAACACACAAATTATAATAAAATAGTTAATAATTAATTAATATTATATTTTGCTACACCGTTAAAGATACCTACGTTAATGATTTTTAGGGTTCTGTACCCAAAGGATAAAACGGGAACCCTATTACTAAGGCTCCGCCGTCTGTCTGTCGGTCTGTCTGTCTGTCTGTCTGTCCATCTGTCACCAGGCTGTATCTCATGAACCGTGATAGTTAGACAGTTGAAATTTTCACAGATGATGTATTTCTGTTGCCGCTATAACAACAAATACTAAAAAAACAGAATAAAATAAATATTTAAGGGGGCTCCCATACAACAAACGTGATTTTTTTTTTGCTCGTTTTAGCTCGAAATTGATAATGGCAACAGTAGACGCTTGAAATATTTAGTTATATATTCACTTAAAAATAAATAATTAAATTTAAATAAAACAAATATTTAAGGGGGGGGAGCTCCCATACAACAGACGTGATTTTTTTGGCATTTTTATAGGTAATGGTACGGAACCCTTCGTGCGCGAGTCCGACTCGCACATGGCCGGTTTTAAATAATTATGTTCCTTATTAATTAAGTGACTACGTGAGGGTTATAATGTCTCCCTAATTAACCAAGCTATAACGACTGATTACACACACTCCTACATGTAAATTGCAACTATATAGCCACAGTGGCCTTTTAATTAAGATCATTATTATTATTAACACTAACACATTACCTAAGTACCTATATCATTTAGAGACAATACGACGAGCAGTGGTGGCCTAGTGGTAACGGCCGCAACTTACGAGTTGAAGGTCGTAGGTACGAATCCAGACAAGCGCTTTACTTTGTATAAATTATTTAATCACCACTGCTCTCAAAATGGTGAAGAAAAACATCGTGAGGAAACCGGCATGTCCTTGAACCAAAAAATTCGAAGACATGTGATATCTACCAACCCGCACTGGGCCCGCGTGGTGGATTACGGCCCCCTCCCTCTCACTGAGAGGTAGCCGGTGTCCCAGCAGTGGGAACATTATAGGCAAATTTTATTATGCTAATACGTCAATAAATTAAAACACTGGCAATTTTAATGCATAAGGGTGCTCGCCCACGAGCGACTTTTTCGGTGATTTGTGTGTGAATGTGTTCCATTCTGACAAAAATCACCGAGAAAATCGCCGAAAAAATATTATTTCTGAATAAAAAAGACCTACTTCTACACAAAAACACACACACTAATACATTCTAAAATTAAAAACAATTATTTATGACACCAAATAACTTTCTACGACCTAATCTAACCTAATGTATAATTTTGAAGAATATTTTTGTGGTTCATTACAGTCTCAGAGTTCGATACGTCTTTTTAAACAATAAGTTGCCAATATAATTCAAACGCTTTTATAGCATAAACTTATTTTACAAATTAAAGACATATTTAGTGATGTTTTTTTGCAGGTTCGATTAGTTCATATTATGACAAACGACAGCCGCGATTAAATGATCTGTGAATTATTATTTGTGTTTTTCTTTTGTTTTTTTAATACTGGTTAAATTTAAATGCGATGTTGGTGATAATTGAATTATTGTTACTGAATTATTGGCATATCATTATTTATTCGTGAATTATTGATACATTATGAATGCGTAATTAATTTTAAATATGAATGTAATGTTTTTTTTATTTTTATTTTATTTATCATCACTATAATAACTTTAACACAAAGTATTTTGTTATGAAATAAATGACTTATGACTTACTTATTTACTTTAAATATCTGCGTTAATGCGTACTTTGATTTTAATTTAATGGGTAAAAGTTTTATAGTTTTTCTGGCACTCCTTTCTCCACACAATTTCGCTTAGATTTGTTCCTACCTTAGGATTGTCGTCTAAATAGTGAAATCCTGTGCGGTAAACATTTAATATTTTAATGATTGTGGTCTCCAAGACGAGTCAGCAATGTCTCGTCAACCGTGATGGCAGTAGCCTTGCACCGAATATGCTGACTGCTGCAGCGCCATCTTTGTTTCCTAGCATCACTGCGAGACTTCTGCAGACAGTAGCGGTACTTGCCTATCTGCAATATCGGATTCCCCACATTCGACTTCACGATACTCCAACTGTTTTCTGAAACAAAAGAGTTTTGTTAGTACCGTTCCGGTAGGAAAGGTGAAGTTTTCTATGACAGTAAGTAAAATAATTAAACATGCATCGACAATAGTGTTAGAAATTGGTTTACAGGAGATTTAGCGTTAACTAAATAGTCATTAAGGTAAGAAGGAAAAGTTCTTGAAAAGACTCCAACATTTTTTATTCATTGAATAGTTATTCATGAGAGTGGCAATTTTTTTCATAAATGAAGCGATTTTGCTGTTTTTCCTTGAATGATTATGGTTTTGTTCTCCAGATTGATAAATCAATTTATCACCGCAGTAATGGCTACTGCTTTGTATTGTTACTGCTGCCTGCTGCAACTCCAGCTTATTTATATCATCACTGCGCATTTTCAGCGAGCTGTGTACATATCTATCACCAATATTTGGTATCCTGCTTTAGACTTTTCGTACCGAGCAAACTTCGGTAGCAAATTCAAACTCAAACTCAAAGCATTTATTTCAATTAAACCAATTACAGGCACTTTTGAATTGTCAAGAGTCAGTCAGTTAGTCAGAAAGTTGAAGCTATTTGCCCATTCCAAAACGTATATCTCTATGGAGAAGAATAGGCAAGAAACTCCAAGGACACTCTTTTAAATCAAGATATTACAAAATCCTGGGTACATTATTCTTGTCGCTTCTATATGTATGTGAGAACAATGTAAAAAAATAAATTATTTAAAAACAATACAAAATATAAAAGATTACAAATAAGCCCTGGCAGATAGGAGATGACCAGTCACAACTGACGGCGCCCGTTCACAAACATGACGCGTGGATCAGCACCATCCAGCTCAACCATTTTGTAGCCTTAAAACTAAAAAGCATGCTCGAATCCATTTGTTGCAATAGGATAAACAATAATGCAGGGTAATTTATTATATACAGATAATTTGAAAAAAAAAATGAATATGTTATTTCGTAGTTACCTACATAATATTTATCTAGTATTTTTAATGCCCATAATCTGTCACTAAAACAAAACGAAAGACACAAAAATTACACATCAAACATTTTATTCATTGACTAGATAATAAGATGACTAATGTTCTCAATTAATTAGGTGACCAGAATGTGTTTCTTAATTTATTACACAACAGCGAAAATACATCAATAAGGTGCAATTCAAACTTTTAACTATTGATATAAACATCAATACATAAACATCAATATTCCATCTGATAAATAATGAATATAAATAATTTTAATTCGACACTAAAGGTTCGTGCAGACTCGCGAGATATCGCGGGCGCGACAGGCAGTGACATAGAAATTGTGCTAATAGTGTCGCGACGCACCCGCGATATCGCGTCAGTCTGAACGAGCCTTAACACTACAATATTACTGTGTATTATCACTACACACACTCACACACACACACACCCCCACACATAATATACACCCCCTATCCCAACATACTTATACTCACACACACACACACAACCTGCTTTGTTGCAGGCCCATGTTTGTTCGGTAGAACTTTATCAGCTGATAATATACTCCTACATGCGAATGATTTTTTATTGAAAATGGCATTCTCTTCTATAATCTGATTCTATACGAGATTTTCATTAGCACATCAGCTGATATGTGATGATGAAAAAACGCAAGACGCAGAACGTGACAATCATTTACTAACTACTGTTTTTTTGTAATTTTTCCATCAAGAACGGTTAAATATCAAAGTCAGTAACTTAGTATCATAATATCTTTGATAATATTGTTAATAATAATAATTAATACTTTTAATAAATAGTCTGTTGACATTGATTCGAATAATCAGATAATTAGACATGATTAATTTTTGTTTAGGTACTATGACTAGATTCTATTTTGTATGACCAAGCATAATCTGAGGTGTAGATAACGCGTCTTGGATAAGGCAGGTGTAAATTATGTATAATGTATAAAAATATTATAAATGTGAAAGTAAGTTGGTTTGTTTGTTTGTTACCTTTTCACGCCTAAACCACTAAACCGATCATCCTGAAATTTTGTAAAGTACTGTTCCCGAGAAAAACAACAATAACGTTCTTATGACACTAGATGGCGTCACGTGTCTTTCGAATCATGATTGAATTATATTATTATATGTTACCTCCACCTCAGCATTATGCTTAGCTCAACTATAAATATCACGATTATTATGGAATGTTTTCACACCAATAAATAGTTTTTTTTTTAACATCAATGACTAGATATTGTTACATTAACACGAAGTAAATACATTGTTTTAAATAATACATGGCGCTTGTACACGGTACATATGACTTGAGCTTATAAAGTAGCAAGCTATATGCGGGGCGTATGTTAATGGAACCATTTTTGGGGAAGGCGCCTAAACGTGCACATGACACACACCGCGCGGTCTACCTGTGTAGGTCAACCTACATGTTGAAGTGTGTATGGGATAGTCTGTGCAGGTTCAGAAAACTGCACAGGTCTATTTCAATACTCGGTCCGTCTACCTGTGCTGCGTAAGCACACCTGCAGCAAAGCTATACCGAACCATACGCTTCCGTGGCGAATCAAATCACAATCGCACATCAAACGTGCCCTTATCAAAAACGCATATTATAAGATTAAGGACTACGTTGAAGACAAGGAAGTTTGGCATTAATTCCTTCTGTACATGTGACTTCCCTGGTACCTCATTAATCGCAAAACTATGTAAATGTCTATAAACTGCTCCAAAATTACGATGTTTTTTTTTTAATTTTAATTTGTCTTTTTTTTTATTAACTTCAGTGACATAATGTTTTTCTTACACAACATTATGATACCTACAATTTTAATTTCAACAAGGTTCAACAAACTAACTTTTATTATTTTAATCATATTTTATATTGTTTTTTTGTTAATGTTAACCATTTAAATTTTAATGTTGTTTTTTTTTGTTTTGTTAATGTTAGATCTGTAGACCATTTTGTATTTTGTTAAGTACCTGGTACTTTTGACGGGCCTACGCTGTCCTCTCATACCTATTAACACTGTAATTTGAAAACATTGTAAAAGCCATTTTTTTTTAAAAGAGTAACCGTGGAGTTTCTTGCCGGCTCTTCTCCATAGGAAACGACAAATTGGAACCGACGTTTCTTAAGTGCCCATGTCGGCTTATGTGAAATAAAAATATTTTTGATTTTGATTTTGATGTTATGTATGTATGTGTTATTATACAATATTTTTTTTAGTATATGCGAAACCTGAATACAGTTTGTTTAGAATAAGGAACCGAGTCGACTTCAATAATTTTTACACCATGTTTTCTTTTTTCCAAAAATATTTAATTAATGTGTGATGGAAAATGTTATCACTATTTAATTACAATACAATCACCGTACGGTTAGGTACCTACTGCCAAATTATTATCAATTAGTGCAAGACGACCTTGGAGGCCGCGGGGGCGCCATTAGCATGTTTTTGTACGGACAACCCGGTAACATAACAACCTTATAACTTTGTCATTTTTCATGATACAGTTTTGTAATTTTTTTTTGTACATAGATTCTTTACATAAAAATACTAGACACGTGTTTCGGGTTTCACTTATACTAAAACTAATATTGTATGTGTGTTAAGTACCTGGTACTTTTGATGGGCCTACGCTGTCCTCTCATACCTATTAACACTATAATTTGAAAACATTGTAAAAGCCATATTTTTTTTAAAGAGTAACCGTGGAGTTTCTTGCCGGCTCTTCTCCATAGGAAACGACAAATTGGAACTGTGCACCTAGCTTCAGACGTTTCATAAGTGCCCATGTAGGCTTATAATGTGAAATAAAAATATTTTCGATTTGATTTCATTTGAATCAATGTTATCAAAGGCTGTTCACAAGTCCAAATCACGAAAATTTTGTCCGTTTAAATCAAATAGATGACTGACATTCTTCATGGCAAATTAGTAGTTAAAAATGTGTCTTTTCCGATTCAACAAAAAGTCGAATGGTTGTGAATAGCTATGCAGCACAGGAAGACCTCTCCGGTAGAACGCATAGCGTGTGTGGCCGCCATAACATGCATCGTATACAAGTATCATTATGTTATACTGTCCAATTTCTTAATGGTTGTGCTTCCCTCCTTGCGACACCACTCGGTCGTTGATACTAATAGCAGTGGCTTTGCAACGCAAATGTTGGCAGCTGCATCTCCAACGTTGTTTGGTCAAATCACTCCGTTTCTTCTGTAGGTTGAACCGGTATCCATCTATCACCAACATTGGGTTCCCCACGTTAGAATGAGCATATTGGCATATCGGATATTCTGAAACTAAAAGTCTGATTTTTAGTGCCTGTCGGGAAATAGTAATTTAGGTATACAACCTTGTGAAGATAGTCTGAATCTATTTTTTTTACTAATAAATACGAAATGTGGGTGTAGTTTATGTACACCTCTGCCACACCCGGAGGTGAATATAGGCGTGTTATTATGTTAGAAAAGTATGTCAAAAATTAAAGATTTAGAATTAAAAAACAGATGTAGCATTTCAATTTAGCTGAAAACAGCAAACAGAAAGAGAAGAAAAATTTGTGATTCCACAAATAATTTATTCATTGACTAGGTATTAATCTCAATTAAAATATACGATTTTTGAGAATACATTTTTTATATTAAGGAAGTGACTAGAATATTTAATAATTAACAAATACTGTTAATAAATGCATGCATTAAATGCAAAGACTATGTGACCCATATTTTAATTATTTGTGATTATAAGATAATAAGTACATTGATCACTAATTATGAATAAGAGACCCTGAAATTTTCAAATACATAGGTTTAAGCATTGTAATAATATGATGCTTTGAACTCCACTGTGTTTTTAGTTTGAAATAACTTATACGATACATTTAATACAACATATACTTTTGCAAGACATTTTTAAATTTAAGCTCATGTTCTTTGTGCACATTTATGCATAAAGTTTTCATACACACACTCACACACTCCTAACCTAACAAAGTTGAACACATCAATGTTTCATAATCAGCCTACAATGTTCCCACTGCTGGGACACAAGCCTCCTCTCTTCGAGCGGGAGTGGGCCGTAATCCACCACGCGGGGCCAGTGCGGGTTGATAGATGCAACATGTCTTAGAATTTTTGGTTCTAGGACACGCCGGTTTCCTCACGATGTTTTCCTTCACCGTTTTGAGAGCAGTGGCGATGAAATAATTTACACAAAGTCCTTGAATCTACAACACGTAAGTCGCGGTCGTTTCCATTGAGCCACCATTTCTCTCATAAATGTTTATACACGGTACTAAATGAGTGTTTACGGCTAATATACCTCTTGCTATACATATAATTATTATTAGGGTCGCAACCCTGGCAAAAAAGCTGCATATTTTTTTTTAAGGGCAATTAAATCTAGTGACTAACGTCTTTAAAGACATGTTTATTATTATATTCTATATCCACGAATTTTTTATTCAATTTTACTTACTTCCACGATGAATTATTTAATTGGTTACAATATTATATTACGATACTGTAAGTACACACATCAAAATTGTCTAGGAATCAAGTACATTTTTAACTATAAAAAATATCCATTCATATTTACCAAATCTAGTTTTCCAGACTGGCAACAACGACTGGACAACTTAACAACTTATCCCTATATTTTGTTAAAATTAAGAGAAATTGCAATTATTGCAAATTGTGAGAAATGAACCTAAATTAATGGCAAAAAAGGCAAAAATGAGGATTATTAAAATTGTAATCGTAAAGATAAATAAAAATTGTAATCTGTGTTTCTTATCAAAATTTAAAGAAAATTCTTTATTCAAATAGCGAAATTCACTAAAAAGAATCAATAAAGACCCAAAAAAGTTAAAATAATAATCCTCAATTACGGCGATACTCCAAAACGTACTTGATCCCTAGACACTTTTTATGTGTTTAGATAAACATCAATATCGTGAGAAAAGCTTTGAGTATGAATGTGGCTATAAGAGTAGGGAAAGACCAAAGAGTCGATGTCATATTCGTGAATGGGTGCCGTCAGTAGGGACTGGTCATCTCTTAGCTGCCATGGCTTATTTTAATTTAATTTATTTTATAATTGTTTTTTTTTATTTTTTATTACGGACGCTTTTAACGTCTTGCATCGTTCTCACATGTATAATTTCAACATGAATGATGTCACCAATATTTTGTAACCATAATGTTAATTTAAAAGAGTGTCCGTGGAGTTCGTTGCCCGTTCTTCTCCATAGGTACCTACTCAAAATCAAAATCAAAAGTCATTTATTCAAACTAGGCTGAGAATCAGCACTTTTCGAACGTCAAAAATTACATGAGACAGTCCCCCAAAAACGCCCACCGTTCACCACTTCCTAGTGCTTTAGCTGGGAAGAAGAAGTGGAGCAACAAACTCCCCAGCAGCACAGCTGTCTGTTCGCATAAAAAACTTGAAGCTATACAATACAATATAAAATAATTTACATTACGCAACACAAAACGTTAAATTAAATTATTTGCCTTATGTTAGCTAGCACACACCATTATATTATATATATATAATAATAGTCGAAAACTATACTCAAGCAGAAATAACTAATACTAAGCTTTGGAATGGGCAACTAGCTTCATCATTCTGACTGACCGACCTCTTGACAACTCAAAAGTGCCTGTAATTGGTTTATTTGAAATAAATGATTTAGAATTTGATTTTTAGATGGACTGTGTGAAATATGATACGAGTATGGCTAGAAAGGGAGTGAGTACCGAGGTGTCGACTAATAGAGAAATATGGAAGACAGGGACATGTTGCGCCGACCCCAAATAAATTGGGATAAGGGCAGGAGAATTATGATGATGACTGTATACAATATGTAACAAAAACCCTGTTGTTCCTTCTACCTACCGTCAGTGAAGTTCTAACAGTACGAAAGTCAAAAATGGCTACTTTCCAGGGGGCCTAAAATGGACGCTTTGGTAGAATCATAATATGAAACTGCGTGCAATTCATATCCCGCAATTCATCTGTTAGACAGTTTGTATGGAGTTTTGTAAAATGGTCCACAAATTATTAAGTGATATACTGAAGTCTAATGTCAAATATCAGCTGTCAAACAGATGAATTGCGGGATGTATGAATTGTATGCAGATCATAATTTATGATTCTGCTAAAGCGTCCATTTTAGGCCCCCAGGAGAGTGAAAAAACTGTATGAAATGAATGTAACTTACGCTTCAGGCCATATTGTGTTTAATTACTAATACAAATGACTTCTGTGGTGATTTGAACCCATGAAAATTAAATCGAAATCACAACATCGGAGCACTTTATGCACGGCGAATTTGTACGTGAATAGGTGACATACGCAGTGTTGGTACCCTGACATACGCAGTGTTGGCGCCAAAAACCGAGATACGTAGTGTAACTATTTTTCAAATGGCGCGTTCTAGTCAGGTTACCGTGTTTTGATTGGTTGATACGATGCGCGCCATTATTCTTTATCGATTGACATTCAAATCTCCAAACACTCATAAAATGACTTACGCACTGTTAGAACTTCACCGACGCTACGTTTTAAGAATCGGTATACATACGTAATAAAGCAAGTCATTTATAAAAACTGTTCAACAAAAGTAATTCAAATAAATATTTAATAATTAATATTTGTAATGTTTAACTGATTTCTAACCTCTTTAATTCTTTGATTTTGACTTTTCGACTAGCAAATGTTTATTTTTTTAAATTATAATTCCACTAATGTTGTGCTTGTAGGTTAATGTATACGTCCCTAAAAGGAACAACAGGGTTTTTGTTACATACCGTATATGCTGGGACAGGATCGAATACCTAACTGACACATTATAATTAGCTTTTTTATTTTTATTAGTATAATTTATTTATTTGACAATTTTTACTAGAATTTATTATTATTACATTTTAATGGAATGTTTTTATTGTATCGACAATTTGAATTAAAATTATTTAATAATGTGTAATAATTTATTATAATCAGCGTGTTTGTACTAAAATAATATTTGTACGCCGATGACGGCTAGACATAGGGTTCTTTAAAAATTACAACATATGTACCTAACCTACCTATATTCAACAAATAAAAAGATTTGTATTTTTGTGTTAGTTTTTTTTTTGTAATTATATTTTACTAGTTGCGCCCCGCTGTTGCATCCGTTTAGCCGTTTTAGCGTGAAAGTGAACCAAACAAATAAAAAAACAACATTTTCACATTTATAATTTTAGAATAGTTAAGACTAATAGTTTATTTATTTATATTTAGATATAAAAATGATGTATTAAGTATGTTGAAACTGTTTGTACTCCCCGTCACTTCTCCCTAAAGGTTCAATAGAAAACCAGCGTTAGACAGCATCCGTCTTATTACAAAACAAGGTTTGTTTTCAGACCCAGGTTTAAACCATGGAGCCATTATTGAATTTCGAACTTAATTCCGTCTATGGTAAAGTTCTTAATACAAAACTGACAACTTAGTACCGAACTAAGTTTTCAGTTTTGTATAAAGAACGGTATTTCCATCAGAGTTACGTTCGTAGTACAAAAACTGGCTCCATGGTTTAAGCCATGTCAAAATAAAAATCTTGTTTTGTTGCATCTGTCTGGCATTAATGCTGATATATTTTTTTTTGTCCCAGCCGTGAGGCACACATTATTGTTAGAACATTATTTTCACTTTTTTATTTTGTTATTTGTATTTTGTCTTTGACGAACTGTGTTCAAATAAACGTTATTCTTTCTTTCTTTGTTTCTATATATAAACATCACGAATGATTTGGAATATTCACATTTATCTTAAAATACGATTCAAGCCTTCAATTTAGTGACTAGATTCAATGTTGCTTGACTTACAGTACACTAAGTTTAATAAAGTGAATTCTAGCACGTTTTCAATAGGACATAATAATATTTATTATTGGAAATGGTTTCGTTTTTCGAAATCACAAA
The DNA here is from genome assembly GCA_948098905.1 of Tiliacea aurago. Taxonomy (NCBI): domain Eukaryota; kingdom Metazoa; phylum Arthropoda; class Insecta; order Lepidoptera; family Noctuidae; genus Tiliacea; species Tiliacea aurago. The sequence goes on from OX402588.1 coordinate 6,632,728, forward strand.
AAATATTCGAAATCACTAAATGTTTTTAATGTCTATCTTTAATTAATAAATCAGACTGCATCCGCATTTGCATGCTGCATTTTTTAGGGTTCCCCCCTTCCTCAAAAGGACAAAACCGGTACCCTTATAGGATCACTTTGTCCGTCCGTCCGTCTGTCTGTCTGTCAATACCCTTTTGCTCAGGAACGCGTGAAGGTATCAAGTTGACATTAATATCAAATACGTAGATCTATGGTCCCTTGCAGCTCTAAAATATCAAGCTTCTAAGTTAACGCAATAAAAAAACGGCCATTTATGCGGCATAATTAAAAATGCAAGAAGCAAGGACTCACAGTACAAGTAAAGAAAAAAGTTAATCCGAAGCTCGTTAATGTGTAGTTTTATCACCTAAAAAGTATTATTTGCCGATTACAAACTTACATTTGTAGTAGAACTGACCTTGACGTATAGAACATTTTTTCAACTACAAAGTTAAGTTTGTTCTTGGGATAAATTTATCCCAACTACGAAACCTTTCATTGTGCGTGGTCCAACATGCGCTTAGCCGGTTTTTTTTTTAATTTAAGAAGTGTCGGCGTGCAGCAATATTTTAAGAGCGAAATTCTCGAACGCAACTTAATTTTAAGTCTCCTGCAGAGGTATAGCGACAAAAAGAATTTTACGAACGTCATAATGTTAAGTGTTGTCTGAGAATTCAGGAATAAGTTTAGTATCGCCAATGCCCAAGACTGGTAATATTCTTCTAATGATTATGATTTGCACCCAGTATGACAACAGTGTCGTTCATAGTCATGGCAGTGGCCTTGCAGCGTGCATGTTGGCTACTGCATCTCCACCGTTTCTTAACTGCATTACTGCGTTTCTTCTGCAGACAGAATCGGTATCCATCTATTACTAACATTGGGTTACCCAGATTGGACCGCTCGTAACGGCATCGTGACGCTTCTGAAAGGAAAATAAAAGGTTAGTAACTACTTAAATTAAAGAAAATATTGACATCATTTTTTTAATATATAAATTTTAGTTAGGTACCTAGTTAGGAAAATAGGCTATAATATAACGTATTATAGCCTATTTTCCTACAGCAAAATAAATAAATTAATAAAAATACAACCTTACAAAGATTTTTTGGTTTTATTCGTGACATTGTATTTTTAAAGACGTATCTTACAGAATATAGGTAAGCATATTGAGTTAGAAAAGGTATAGTTTAGTAGAGAGACATTAATAGTTTATTAAGTACGGTAAATATTTTTATTTTGAATCAGGTATTATGTTCAGTTGTCAGGCCATAAAAAGGCCTGACAGATTATCACCAAGTGATATCTAATAACTAAAAAGTAGTTCGTTGATAGGGGTATGAGGCACAGGGTGTAAACTTCACACAACCCCCATTGAAAAGGGAGGATCCTCCGACCAGACGGGTGTTGTGTCTGGTAAACTCTGCTTGCGCGATGCAGAATTTGTGTGACGTCAGGTCTTTGATGCATAGTTCGCATATGGCGTTTTAGATCGGCGCCATAAATTATTAGATATCACTTGGCGATAATCCCCCCTCACTTAATTAAAAAAATACTACCCCTAATCACAAAAACATCGTTAAGTTGTAGCAAAATTCCCCAATTGTGTACTCATTTTTTTTATTTACACATGTTAACGACTTATCTTTTGTCCAACCAGCACGTAGCTACCTGCGGGGTAATTGTGAAACACACAGTGGCAATGGCCTTTCATTGTGTAGTTGTTTTGCCGGTGTGCCAAAGTTTGGTGGGATCATTTCAGTAGGTATCATATCGTGTAATGTCATGTGGATCTGTGTAGAGTGTGTGCGTGTGTTTTGTCATTGTTTATGTGTTGTATGTTTAATGTATTATTATAATACAATGTCATGTCAAGTGGGGTGTGTGTGTGTGGGTGTTTATGTCATGTCATGGGTGTGTTTTATTTTATTTATGTACTTTTTAACACTGTCCTCCCGGATATCTTTAATCACTTAATTGTAATTGGAGTTTAAAACTCAGTAGATATTTAGTTAGTATATTATTATTAAACTTATAGGTAACACTTTTAAAAATACATAAAGTACCTACCAGTCTATAGTTTCTTGAATAACTTACAATTGCGAATAGATAGTGACTAATGACTATTACATAATTATATTATTACTATTAAAGTAATGTGAAAAAATAATGTAAGGTGGGATAATTATTGCTATAAAAACTGTATTCAAAACAGACACTAGCTCCTCCCTTCAATTTAGAGCATATTACAAGTCCCTTCACAGATAACGATTCAGTACATCCACGCTGGGTTATATAGCCCCGTTACCCTAACTGCCTAATATTATCATCACGGCACGGGCTATCTAACAGCATTTATTTTCATAAAAATACAAGTCGTGTATCCGATGGGATTTACCATCAGCAAAAATGATGAGCTTCCATACAAACTTTCATCCAATATCTCTCTAGACTCAGAGTGAATTTTCAAAAATCCTTCCTTATTGCTCACTTTTGTTATCAAAAGAACTTTTGTATACAATTTAATGCTTCTAGACGATCGTTTAGGTTCGACTCCTTTGACTCGGGCGCAAAAACCGACAACGGTCGGAAGTCGACCGAGGCGAGCCGAGGATGCACGAAGCGAACCGAAGTCGTCTACACTCTCCCTTCGCGAGCAGTGTAGTGCAGGGGGTCTACTCCGAAGCGTTAATCGACCGAATGTTCGGCCGTTTTGTAACTTCTATAGTTTCCTTTTTTGACCTTGAATCCTTACCCGACTTAAAGTCACATTTTTGACTTTGGCTTATCTCTTTTTTCTTTTTCTTTCGCCGTAGGCAGCCATAGTTAGCCGTAGTCAAGCAATGGCCGAACATTCGGCCGATACTTCCGATTTAAGTTCGGAGTAGACCCCCTTGTTTAAAACGCTGACAACAGGTAAACCGCTATCACTGTCAGACTGCATACAAAAGAAAGAGAAGCGCGATGACACAACGCTTGTAATTTATTGCAAAATATGAAGCAATTATTTATTTACTCAAAAATGAGTTGAGTAATCGAAAATAAAAAACAACCAAGTTCGGCATACAAGTACGACGTTCTTGTTATTAATTAAATACTAACCGTACGTTGATATTTAATACAGATATTTTGGATTGAAACTCAAAGTAAAGGGTTAGTTTACCGTTAATTTGTATCGAGTTTTTTGTCTAAACGTATTTTGGTAATAACCAAGTTCTGAGAAATATGTTCAAGAATAACATATATTTTTTCCGCTACCACAAACTGTATCGATTTGGCAATTTTTTTGGTTTAAGACAAGCCTACTTTTATCATTTGCCTCTTGTCAGCGCCTTATGGCTTACAAACGTGCAATATCGCGGGCGCAACAGGCAGTGACAAAGAATTTGTGCTACTAGTGTCGCGTTGCGCCCGCGATATCGCTCCAGTCTGCGCGAGCCTTTAAGATTTTTATCAAATAGAAGCTGAAAAAAAAACGGTTGTACAAATTCTTATAAAAAAAGTTTAGTTCAAAAGTTATTTAAATTCTTATTAACCATGCCTTTGCCCTGTCGGTTATGATCATGCCATCGATGTATAGCCACCAAATGTTGATTGACAGTAACTGCAGTGGCCTTACAACCAAGACTATGGCGACCACACCTCCAACGATTTCTAGAACCCGTGCTCTTATTATTTCGGATGAGGGAGTACCGGAACCCATCAATAACCAACATTTTGTTCCCCATATTAGATGTTCCGAAGTAAAAGTTGTGTGTGACAACTGGAACAAAACACAAATCCATAGAGTATAATAAGTTTGTTTGTTTTTTTTTGTATGAAATATGAACATGCTAGCTTTTCATGCGTTCTTCAATATAACTAGCGAAATTTGGATGGAAATACTGGTACATCACTGCTTTTTTTCCCCGAAGAGGTATGATGAGGTCTTATACCTCTTGGGGAAAATAAAGCAGTTATGTCACGTTACTTAAGCTAGCAAGATAAATCAAAACAACAGATCAAAATAATTAAGATTTTTCTACGTGTATGATAATTAAATTGTGTTTCAATGAAAGGTTGACATGTATAAATAGTACATTTTTATACAAGTGGAAAATGTTTGTTATTACATTCGAGTCGGAATTAACATCCGAGCCGTAGGCGAGGTTGTTTTTGAGCCGAGAACTGCAATAACAAATGGCCACTTGTATCAAACGACGTTTTTCAATACACTTTTGAAGATACACAAAATAAAATAACCAAAAATAGGTATGTCATGAATTATTAGGAAACTATGATTTAATTTTCTTTTTTTTTTGCGCTTTGCTTTCGCCAGGTTGAAGGAGCAGTTGGTATTCTATTTATAAACATTATTGAAATATTCCAAAATTATTAACGCCGCGTAAAGACGCATCTTTGCCGAGATTAAAACAAAAAACTCCTCCGAATAGAGAGGACCGTCTCTGGCGCGAGACGGTGTGAATAGAGGCATTGAACCAATTTAGACTAAGTATAGTTAAAAGTAATTTGTGGCAATTTTTATTCCCGCACACGTGTTGTAAAATAAAAAATCGCACGCGTGTGAAATACATTGCATTGTGAAGCTAATCGTAGTGCGTTATGAACCAGTTTTCAAGGAAGTGTATTGAAAAAGATATTACAGTCCTAGGGCAGTCGGGTAATGAATAAAGTATTGATGTAAGAAAAGTACATTGCTAGTTTTTTGAAATATTTTATTAACAGTGAATTGACATGGTGCTCATCTTCCATCAGACCAAAACGTCCAGTTGACTATCAACTGAATAAATTACTCTCCAAATAATTGAATATGTTATTCTTGATGTTTTCAATTTTTAGGACAATCACTTGGCAATCACAAAACGATCATAATATGACAAGTGCATCACGCGATAACTGTGTGTGAACGTCAATACAAAAAATCAAAAAGTATAATATCATATGAAATGCTATATAATTATTATTATAATTAAATTATGTTTCAATGAAATATAGAAATGTATAAAAAGATATTACAGTCCTAGGGCAGTAGGGTAATGAATAAAGTATTGATATAAGAAAAGTACAATGCTAGTTTTTTGAAATATTTTATTAACAGTGAATTGATATGGTGCTCATCTTCCATCAGACCAAAACGCCCAGTTGACTGTCAACGGAATAAATTACTCTCATAATAATTGAAGTTATTTATGATATTTTAATTTTTTAGGACGATCACTTGGCAATCACATGACGATCATAATATGACGATGGCATCACGCGATAACTGTGTGTGCCAATACACAAAATCCAAAAGAAAACCGTATTAAATGCCATATAATTATTATGTATTCACACATTATAATATTAAATTAGTGAACAACATTCGTAACAACGAGGTTTAATTTTAAACAAAATAAAAATAAATATTTACTTCGTAAAGCACAAATAATCCTGCATCAACATTTTTCTACCAAACGATGTAACAATATTGTGTCATTGGGTTTGTTACTCCTTTTTTGCGGCTGGTTTGATTTATTTTGAAACCTGCCCAGAAGCACCTATTCAATTATTTAGAGGATTATTTAAATTATTCCAAAACTCAGTCATGGTTATGAACATCGTAACTAGAAATTATTTTATCGTCAAGAGTCCGTAGCTTAGCTTTACAGCGATATCGCATCCTTTTCGAACAAGTCCACCTCACGACCGAACATTTACTTCGTTTGTCCTTCATTTCAGTATACGTAAATCCGTTACGTAGAACCATTTGGTTACCCCTGTTTGATTTAACAAATGTAGCTGAAAAAAAAAATTATCACTTGAAACATTTCTTAATTACGAATAAAAAAGTTTGAAAAAAAACCCGGTCAAGAGCGAGTCGGACTCGTGCACCGAGGGTTCCGTACGTATATATGATGTTGATGATTTCTGAAAAACTGTGCTATTTAGAGACATCGTTTTATTTTGCCTGTAATCTTTACTTATACTTCTATCACATAGAATAATTTCAGATTTTTATCCATGCAAACTTCGGAGATAAGGGAGGAACGGTATTTTTTTTACATTTTTCATCAAATGTCGGAACCTATAAAGCCCAAAAAAAAAATGTTTGAAAATGTGCTAACAGCGTTCTTTCATATGATACCCCACATGCCCTAGTAGCCCCACTTCAAATTTTTAATACCCCGTTTCAGTCCCTTTTGCAAAAAATAAATATGTTTTTAAATTTCTTTCTTGTTTGCAAAATAGTTGGACAAACGTCATCTAAAACTATTCTAAATTTCAAGTTGATAGCATAAGTAGTTCTTGAGATATCCGGGTGTGACAGACAGACAGACAGACTTAGTCTCACCATAAGGGTTCCTTTTTACCACTTTGGTACGGAACCCTAAAAACCGGTCAAATACAATCAGACCGTGCACTAAGCATCACATTATTGTTGTTTACCTTCTTTTTTTAGAGCAGACTCAAACTCAAAGCATTTATTTCAATTAAACCATTGACAGGCACTTTTGAATTGTCAAGAAGTCGGTCAGTTACAAATATGAAGCTAGTTGCCCATTCCAAATAGTAGGTTTCTATGGAGGAGAACGGGCAAGAAACTCCACGGACACTCTTTTAAATTAAAATATTGATACAAAATATTGGTTACATCATTCATATTGAAGTTAAACACGTGAGAACGATGCAATACGTCAAAAGCGTCCGTGATAAAAAGATAACAATTCAAAACTAAAATAATTAAAAATAAGCCGTGGCAGCTAAGAGATGACCAGTCCCAACTGACAGCGCCCGTTCACGAACATGACGCATGGATCAGCACCATTTAGCTCAACCATTTTGAAGGGAGCTAAATGATCCAACACACACGCCACCATCAGCGAGACATCTGAGTGAGCATGACATACTCTCAGCCGCCAGGGCATATTAAGTCAATGAAAGACATAATTACCCGGTAAATGGTAGCTCTATTGTACATAGTACTCACACCTGTGATATGCAATTATATAATACAAAGGAGATTCGAGTTTATACAATGAAAAGATAGTCTTTCAATCTTCATCAGCTCCAACAGTATTTTCAAATTTTAATAAATTAGTTGTGGTTGTGGAGCTGGACCAGCATTGAGCCAAGCATTTCTATCAGCGATGTAATCCCCCAACCTATAATATGCCTGCAATATGCAATATGTAATATGTTGCATATCAATAAAACGCACACTAGTGCGTTTTATACAAGATTTGAATTTCGGCTCATTCAGTTAAAGTATGAGGGGAGGGATTTTATTATAACATTTTAAACAGTACCCCATGAAAGATGAGTCTACTTTTGCCAGTCTGAAACCTGGTTGAGCTAATAGATCCCTACTTCTAGTAGGTACTATAATTATGTCTTTCGCCTCGTTTACTAAAAAGATGTAAATTTTTTCTTACGTACATGATGTTTTCATAGATATACTGACAAGGCACCGTCATGATGTTAATATCCTTAAACAGTTCCCTAAGAGAATCGCGCCTGCGGATATTATGTATGGCTCTGATGGCTCTTTTCTGCAGAATAAAAATAGACTCGATGTCTGCAGCCCGTCCCCAAAGTAAAATACCGTAAGACATGATACTATGAAAGTAACTAAACTAGTAATTATGTAATTATAGTAAATATAAATTATGAGTTGTAGGTCGTGGATTCGAAACCAGACAAGCGCTTTACTTTGTGTAAATAATTTCGTCACGACTGCTCGCAAATCAGTGAAGGAAAACCTCGTGAGGAAACCGGCATGTCCTAGAACCAAAAATTCGAAGACATGAGACATCTACCAACCCGAACTGGGCCCGCGTGGTGGATTACAGCCCACTCCCTCTCGAAGAAAGGAGGCCTGTGTCCCAGCAGTGGGAACATTATAGGCTGATTATGTACCTTCTTTTTTGCCAAAATAGAGGCTATAATGACACATATTCTGTGAAAAAAAAGGATATCATAGCGGTTAAAAACATAAAGCCTGTGTTAGACAGACTGACAGATAGAAGATGTAGGCTTACCAACAGTTGGGTACGGCACCTTAAAAACGTCAAATATTTACATATAAAAATAAAAAAAACGTTTAAAAGAACTTGAGACACATTTTTATTATTGAATCAATGTATTTGTTGTGAATGAAATCGTTTTATAGTTTTATTTTTTTGTTTAAAGTAACAGTAACATTATACATATTGTCAAAAACTTAACAGTGTCGTTCTGCCTACCTTTTTTTTTGTTTTTTTTTTTTTTTCGGGGTGGGAAATTATCAAATAACTTCTCCCGCTCTGGGCGGAGCGGGAGGGCGTGTCAGACTTTTACTGACTAAAGCCCACCCGTGTTCCTTAGATAGAAGGTGTAGGCTTACCAACAGTTGGGTACGGCACCTTAAAAACGTCAAATATTTACATATAAAAATAAAAAAAAAACGTTTAAAAGAACTTGAGACCATTTTTATTATTGAATCGATGTATTTGTTGTGAACGAAATCGTTTTACAGTTTTCTTTTTTTGTTTAAAGTAACAGTAACATTATAAATATTGTCAAAAACTTAACAGTGTCGTTCTGCCTACCTTTTTTTTTGTTTTTTTTTTTTTTCGGGGTGGGAAATTATCAAATAACTTCTCCCGCTCTGGGCGGAGCGGGAGGGCGTGTCAGACTTTTACTGACTAAAGCCCACCCGTGTTCCTTAGATAGAAGGTGTAGGCTTACCAACAGTTGGGTACGGCACCTTAAAAACGTCAAATATTTACATATAAAAAAAAAAAACGTTTAAAAGAACTTGAGACACATTTTTATTATTGAATCAATGTATTTGTTGTGAATGAGATCGTTTTGTAGTTTTCTTTTTTTGTTTAAAGTAACAGTAACATTATAAATATTGTCAAAAACTTAACAGTGTCGTTCTGCCTACCTAATAGCAGTTATTTTTATTTATGAGAGAAAAAGGATTGTCAAGTTAATAATGTCATAAATAGATTCATTTCATTTCATTTCATTTCATTTCAGAGATCGGATATTCGGATGCATATTTACCTAAAGTACGTTTTTTTTCCCGGCAAACGATACAAAGTATGGAAACGGCTTCTTAAAATATATTTTTATTCCGGGAACGCGGGGTTTCATTAATAACAGTGTGTAGGTATACAATTTTGTATTCCTAAGTATAACAAATATTTCTTATCTATTTAGAACTAGGCAAGAATTTTGTGGAAAATATAACACGTTTAAAAAACACTATTAATATTTCTTCAAAACCTAAAAATTCTAAAATGAAATATATTTATTCGGGGATACACAGTACAAAAGAGTAGTTTTAAAAACTTGTCAGTCCTGGAAACCGACACTTTTTCCCGTACCGAAGCGCACTCCATACTAGTCAACTCTCAAACTTTAGGTGAATATGCATCCGAATATCCGATCTCTAGTCATAAATCAAAAATGTAACACACGGAGATAACAGAATTAACATAAGTGGTCTATGAGAAATATTAAAACATAATTATCTTTCTTAAAAATGTACCTACTCGTAAGCGTAAAATCTCTGACGTTTCGACTGTATTAAGGCACTGGCTAGACAAAACAGATATTAATTATAGAACAAACTGGGTTTAGTAGGTACTAAATAAACTATCGTTCCCAGCCAAAAATGCAAGGTATAATTTAAAAAAATGTGGGCGGTCGGGGGACCCCCGTCAAGAACGAAGTTCCTTGTCACTTATAGTTTAAAACAAAAACAAAACCTTTGACACTTGAAACTTGAGACCTTGAAATTTCACACTGTCTCTCTCTCTCTTTCTGTCTCTGTCTCTTAAAGAAACAGAAAGAGACAGAAAGAAAGTTGTATGCATAACGCTTATTCGTACGTGACAATTTCTACAACTCAAGTCACTCGCGAGCCGCGTTAAAGAACTTCGTTCCAATAACTGACAACCTCCTATGGGGGTTATTGTACTCATCATTATAATCAACTTTTACCATAGAAACAACCCTAATTAATCCCCCAAACACGAACTAATTTCTTTGTACCGTCGTTATGCAGACGATTTACAAATTTACTTGCGAGCTCCTCCTGTAAATCTGTCCAAGGCAGATATGAGCCTAACGGTTAGTCATGATCTGGCCCCATTTTATGACCGCGCAATCACTGTACATTCCAAGGTTGCAAAGAACCTGCTAGGGTTGCGGGTTTGTCCGAAAAGGATACCCTGGCCTTGCCACACAGGCAAATGAAGGAACACGGGTGGGTTTTAGTCAATAAAAATCTGACACGCCCTCCCACTCCGCCCAGAGCGGGAGAAGTTATTTGATAATTTAACACCCAAAAAAAAAAAAATAAGGCCACCCGTTGAAAAATAAAGTATGTAAAAATAAATAATATATAATAATATTAATGCGCTGCATGTCGCGGGTTCGATTCTCGCACGAAACAAATATTTGTATGACCTACAAGTAGTTGTTTCGGGTCTGGCTGTTTGTGTATGTGAATTTAAATGTTTGTAAACGCACCCACAATACAGGAGAAATTCCTAGTGTGGGGCAACGTTTTTAAAAGTAAAAAAAAATAAAAAATAACTGATATCCCAAAAAAAAATCTGCTGCTCCATACATTTATGTTCGACAAAATGTAGGGAACAGCAATTTTTTTGATGTGAATAGATTTCTCTTTATTATGTACACCATAAAAGTTACATATAAACTCGTAAATGTTGAAATTTTACATAGGGTGACACAATGGGATGTTTCATCTTTAAGCATGCAATAAGTAAGTACTTTTTGGAATTAGTAAGTACTTTATTATAGCATGGAATTAGTAAGTACTTTATTACAGCATGGAATTAGTAAGTACTAATTATATAGATTGTAAATAGAGGGAGTCTTATTTCGACCAGTGGGCGACCACTAGTAATGAATCATTATTCGTGAATAAATATTTCAGTATTTAGCTTTTTTAAATTTTGAGGTTAATTTCTGTAGCTGTTCAGTTGATTATTACCAAGGTGAGATGTCATCTTAAGCGACTATTTGTAAGGCACGCTCGTTTTTTATCGGGATTTCAGGGTTTGTCCCAAGGTAACAGTTACTTAAAATGATGACTACAATCACCCGTTATGAGGTGTTCAGTTATTTCAATGACATCTATACTTCGTTTGGCTGTCATTTGTCTACATCTTTGACGATCGTTACGGGTAGTGTTGGTATTTAAAGTTGTCAAAAAATAATAGACCCGTTTTGACGTTTAACTTGAACCGATTTATCGTGAGTACCGAGTTGTATGGTTAATTCACTAGTATGGTCAATCGCGAATTCGCGACGTAATAAATATAGTCGATTTGACTATGCAAAAATGAATTGATTCTTACTTTCTGATAATGGCAACACTATCAGTACTGTCACTCAATGTTTAATATAAAACCGACAACTGTCCTCAGTTATTTTTTCTTTTTTAATTTGGAATTTGAATTCACAGGGAAGGAATCAGACATAATTCCTTCCCTGTGAAACGTTTAATATAAATGACCGTTATTTAAATTCAAAGTACTGCTTTTTATTTACGCTTCTACAGTCAGAAGCCCGAAAGTCTGACAACCAGTTTTACCAAGGGGTATCGTATTGAACAGTAGCTGGGTTATGAAGGTCAGATAGGCGGTCGCTCCATGTAAAATCATGGTATTTAACTGCATCCGTTAGACTGGAAGCTGACCCCAATGGGCAGATGATGATTTTGTTTGGTCTGGTCTAAACCCACTTTACATTGTCTTCATGTGTTCGGTAAGGACAAGTACTGCAGACATGGCCTGGTCTCCGACAATAGCCGCACAATCTTCCTCGTCGCCGTCGTGTTGTGGTCTTTTTCTTACTTCCTTTCCATCTGACCCTTTCTGCAAGTCAAGATATAATGGATATAACGAAAATGTACAGCTCTGATTACCCAGATACAGACTAACGTCTAGTTTGGGGAGAACTGTTCAAATTGCTATGTATGATATATGTACTTGATTATTAATAAATAATTTAAAGAAGAACGGTCATTTGTGACCCAGACCCGACACGAACGAGACATATCTCAGTTTTTTTGTTATTTTAAATATAGCTAAAACATATATTTTTTATATTCGAAATCAATGGCTAACACCAAAATATTGCCTTATGATTATGTTCAGGTGGTGATATCCAAAAAAAATTGTTTATATCTATTTACCTTAAAAATTCATAATTGTATGCAACTCAGTCACGATACAATAATTATGGAACTATCCAGGTGACCTGGTGATGGAGGTGGGTTATGTAATTTTAAAACTTCTAGTATAACAATCGAATTAGGGTTCATTAAAATCGTCTTAATCGGTGATTGATTGCAGACTAGAGATTAGGGTATCATTAAGAAGCTGGATAGATAGTGTGGAATATTCTGGTAGCTAGGTACTAAATAGACCGAGTTTGAGCTTATCAATATTAACTCTATTTCAGTGCCGTTTGTGAAATAAAATAAAACCAATATTTGTCCGATAATAAGAAAGCCAAAAATCGTCACAATATCTTCTATTGAATCACGAAAATAAAAACGCACAGATTTTTTTTTTAATGGCATCTGGCAGTTCTACCTATGAGGTTGTAAATGGTGCATGAGGACTTTGTTCGCGTCGCAGGGAAAGGAGTCGTAGGCACGTATGGCGGCGTTCTTCCCGGTTATCAGTTCACGTACGTCAGCTGGTACTTTCCAACGATGGTCTTCATCACCGAAACTTCCCGTGAGTAATCCGTCAATACGGATTGTACGTGTTCTGTAAATCGAGTCGATCGCTCCCGTCGTGTCTGCGACTGAGACTATGAGGTCAGGAATGGAGTCCAAGTGAGGCGATGTGGTGGATTTCAGTATTTCACAAACTTTCCTCCAGTCGGTTATCACTTTGGTCTGTTGGGGACAGAAAGCCAAAGACTGCACATGAGCTTCTAATGAAAGAGTGAGATAGCATGATTTGTTACTGTTACTGGGTTACCTAAGCCGCAGCTGGTATTGAAAATTAAGATTAGAAGATTATAATAATACAACTCAAAATAAAGGCACTAAATAAGACGCCCGTATATAGAAAGAAAGAAAGAAAGAAAATACGTTTATTTGCGGTAAACATGACGCAGCAAAGAACATAAACACAAAAATAAGAAAAGGTTGGGGGAAACATGCGTCACATCCACGTAAATCGGCTGTCGCTCAGCATTATACTGCGACCCTATGCAAGACAGAGCCCCAGCGCTGGTTTTCAGCGACAGCCGGATATTGTGATCCACCAGGAATATTTTAGCTCTAATGGAGATAGAAGCTTAATGACTATCTATTTTTTGTGTTTTTATCTAAATTGGTGTTATTTTAAAAAGATATAATTGCTTTTCATTAAATAAAATATTTTAAAATATTTTGCGTATCTAACCAAAATCAAATGGCAATCTTTAGGTGTTAGCCACTGATATTCAGAATAGTGTTAATTTATTTCTGTTATATTTAATATAACAAAATAACTGAGATACGTTCCTTTTGTGTCGGGCCTGGGTAAATTTCCTAAGGACCGTGACTTTCCTAAGGACTGTTCTTCTTTCAATGCAATCTTACAACCCATTCAAACTCAGATGAATCATTTTTGTTCTGGATCCGGATTGCTGTAATTCATTATAATTTTGTTTATATTTCCTATCTACTTACTTAAGTATTTGCACGCTCACGAAACATTGAAAATGGCGGATATAAAAAAAATGTATAATAAAAATAAAAACTACACAAATGTAACAAGACAATACATTTTATTTATAGAATATATTATATTAAGGGGGATGCGCTAAGGTAGCCCGCGAAATTCTAATTTTCTTAAGTTTTTTGCAATATGCAGGTGAGGTTTTTTTGTTGATTTAAAATATAAATCGCGGCCATAACAAATATGTCTTTAAAGAATTATAATCATTAGAATCAGCAATACAACTAACTCTCATTAATCATAATTATATTTAGATCAACATACAACCTTTTACTGATTTGCAAACTGCAAAAACCTTAAGAAAATTTTAATTTCGTGGACTACGCTGACGCTTCTGCCTTAAGTAATTCTTATAAATACAATATTTTTAAAAGAACATTAACAATAACAAAAATAATTCTGTAATCGCCAAAAAAAAATCATCATTAACATACAAGTACGTAACTTTAGCTAGCTGAGATAAAGTAGACATCCAACTGTCGTGATTTCTTTGATTTAATTTAAATAAATGCATTTTTTTTAATACCGAATTATAATATTCACTGTGGCAACACTGTCAAAGTACAAATTGTTAATGTTATAACAAACTTTTAAATGTATTTGCATTATGGCAACTGAATGTATTATTTTACTTTGGCAACACTTAAAAATAACGGTTATGATGTTATCGTTATTTCTGAGTGGAGACAAAGTCATTTTAAATAGTAAAATGTAGTGCAGAGCCAGTCATTGTTTAGTTGTGAAATACTGCAGTTGTGCGGTATAAAAGTGTTAGCAAGAAAAGAGTGTTCTTCTTTAAACAACGTTATAAAATATATTTTTATTTTTTCAAATCAAATCTAATCAAATTATTTATTTGCTAAATACAGTTTTGTTTTTTTGTTTACAGTTTTGTTGGTATACTCGTAACACGTCTGCGGAGTTTCTCTAGCTGATTTCATTTGATCTTGTATAATTGAATGTTGGGTTAGTGTCTTAGCAGTGTTGGTTCAAAATTAATGATATCTCTCACTGTTAAATTGCCTACGAAAGCGCGGGGCATAGGAGGATGATTATGATCATTCTTTATCGAAACAATGACGTCGTCTACCGTGTAGATAACAGCTTTGCACCCTCTACAGAAATGGGTGGAACAAACCCATCGCTTTTTGATGCAGGATCCATCACCAGTCTTCTTATAATAGAAGTTGTAACCATTCAGTCTGATCATAGTGTTACCTCTTTGTGAAGTAACAAAGATTGCTGAAAAAAAAACAAACAGTTTTAATCATTTTAGGGTTCTGTATCTCAAAAGGAAAAAACTGAACTTTTATACTTATATACTTCGTTGTCCGTCTGTCTGTCTGTCAAGACCCTTTTTCTCGGCAACACGTGGAAGTATCCAGTTGAAATTAATATCAAATACTTAGGTCTACTGTCCCTTAAAGCTCTAAAAAAATCAAGCTTCTAAGTGAACGCAATAAAAAAATACGGTCATTTATGGGACATATTTTGATGCAAATAAATCAAAACCTAACCTACATACTTTCTGTTAGCCTAGAATCGTGAAAGGCAAGAAGCAAGGTCTCACAGCACAAATAAAGAAAAAAGTTCGTTATTCTATAATATAATATAGCTTCATCACATTTTTTTTTTGTCCATTACGAGCTTACATTTTCAATTGGAGAATTGTTCGTGACGTAAACAACATTACTTTTTGTTTATACTCGTACTAAACCCGAAAAGGGGTCATTGTACTCATCATTTTGAATTTTTTTTTCTATAGGACCAACCTTGAAATCGCGAAAAAAGAATCAGCTGTTCCCTACATTTGTGTTCACTTAAATCTACTAAATGTATGGAACAGCTGATTTTTATTTCGCGATTTCAAGGTTGGTCCCATAGAAAAAATTGTTCAAAATGATGAGTACAATGACCCCTTTTCGGGTTTAGTATAAACAAAAACTAATGTTGTATATATATATAGGTATGGGAGGACATTTTTTCAACTACAAAGTTAAGTTTGATTTGGGATAAATTTATCCCGACTACGGAATCCCTTCATTGTGCGTGGTCTGACACGCACTTGGCCAGTCTTTTTTGAATGAATTCTAGAATATAAATTATAATAAATAGAATGGTTCCCTATAAGTCGATTTCCTGTATGTCAAGTTGTCAGTTTTCTCATTTTTATTCCCTTTACTTGGAGCCTATATCCTTCTCGGTGTCACGCGAATTTTTTGCAAAATCTGACATTATGTCAAATGCTTCTCGCAAAAATCGGAAACGTGTGATTTAATTAACGATATATCTAAAGTTTTATATGGGAGCTGTATACAATACGTACATCGTTGGAATCGCTATGAAATAAGCTAACACTTTAAAAATGGATTAGCACAATTTTGCCTAGCAATATATTATAAAAAATCAGCGAAATCAGGGAATACGAATTTTCGCAAAAAAAAAAACAAAAAAATAAATAAACAAAAAATATAAATCGGTCTTTATGTTATTAACATAAAGATACATTATTTTACACTAATCAATTAAAATACCACACCATCCCATACAATTTTTTCACAACACAAGCTTCTTCCTCTGTTTTATAACTTCGGCGTCGACTGTTAAATACGGCTAAATTAGGTACAAAAGTATGGTTTTAATTTGGTCATATTTTGCAACTCTCATCTGGGTTTGCATTCATACCATGCTAGGCAGAAATAAGATGTACGCTCATTAAGGGTCGGTTAATCGCCGTTGACCTTGGTCATATAAATGCGCGTCGCGCTCACGCCGCGCCACCGTCACCGTACGGTTTCATAAGGAATATTTATTTTTAGTAACGAAAATATGAATATTTGAAAAAATCACAGATAGAATTATTAATAATAAAATAGTCTGTTCATACAAAAAATATCATGAAAATATCGTAAGTAGTTTGAAGGTAATATCATTATTTATGCTTTTCGTAGACATTACATACTGAATTTATTTCATAAAGTATCATTTTTACATTCATTATTATATACTAAAAATACTTAAATATTCACACATACAGAATTGATGTGTATGCGTTCTAGTTTAACATACATTTTTTGCATAACTTACTTGCATTAAATGAAGGCGTACTAACAGATTTAAAAGTCACTAATTATATACAACGTGTTTTTTTTTATATCCCATAACTCTAGGGTATGATAGAGGCCATATCAAAGAATCAACTGGCATATGAGTTATGTTCCAATCCTTCGTAATTTTTTTTTTCATTTTTCATACAAAATAATTCGGCAAAGTCACGATTATTAATGTAAAACACCCTTACGTGAAATATGACAACGTCGACAAGGTAGCTTTCCCTTCACTAGCTGCCGCCGGGAAGCCCCGATACCAACATACCTACATATTTTATTTTACTATTTATTTTACTACACTACTACGAAGTTAGGCAACCTCGCAAAAGTAAAGATTCGTCATACTGGTGACAATTTTTGACCTAATTTAATTATGATTGATGATATCTCCGAAACGATGCATTTTTGGACCACCTATTCTAGGAGTTTTAGTATTATTTTTACCTACAGAATATAACCCTAGAGTTATGGGATATCAAAAAAAACAGGTTGTATATGAGCCATAAGAGGCTTTTTTAAATAAACGAATTCTGTTCGGCTTATAATACTGGTATTCAGATGGATCAGTAGTCTAATTGCGTAATGCATTTTCGGCAAACGATTCAGACTAATTTGCTTCATTCCAATCGGCAGTTTGCTTTATTACACGACTTTTGTATTGCGTAACACCAATATTGTGCGAAACCAACTCGAATCTGTTTGAGACGCTAAAGAGTGAACGATGCGCCTAAAAAGGCTACTGGTTATACTGCAAGCTGACTGATTTTGTTAGTCTTATTGGGAATTATTCTCTTTCAAAGATTATCCATTGAAAACTTGAACAACATAACTTTATTTAACTTATATAGAAAACAGTGGATTTCACAAAATATTTTAAAATAATTTGGTATAATATAATAGGTTGGTAGTTGGTGTTACATGGTTCAATCAAATTGATTCACATGGAAAGATACGGCCGACATTTGACACACTTTTATGTTTATTTTTATTTCACTATATATACATATAAATTATATTTTTAAATATTAGAATATAGAAAAAGAATATAAAAACATTTATTTCATCTTTATTTTTATTATTATTATACAACATTAGTTTTTGATTACACTAAACACGAAAAGGGTCATTGTACTCATCATTTTGAACAGCTTTATCTATGGGACCAACCTTGAAATCACGAAAAAAAAATCAGCTGTTCCATACATTTTGTCGATTTAAGTGAACACAAATGTATGGAACAGCTGATTTTTTTTTCATGGTGTCAAGGTTGGTCTCATATAAAATTTTTTTCAATTGTGTATGTAATAATGACTAAAAATACTATAGGTACAATTTGGTTTCTTTATAACTAAATTGAGAGGGATAAGTGAATGATGTTAAATTGCCTTTTATAAGTCACTAGCGATCCGCCCCTGCTTCACACCGTTTTTTCAACTAGACAAAATATTGAGATTTTTTTTTATTTTATGTAAGCTTTATTTTGTATTAAACATTAAAAAACCTATTGTGTTGTCTGTGAATGTTTATTTAAAGTAAGAATAATATTCACTTATTTTTTTTGTAAAACCATTTTACCATAAAAGCTAACAGTTTTAAAATAATAATAATAATGATTTATTATTATTGAAATGATTTATTGAATTATTTACGTAAATTGTTCAAAAGCACACTTTCAAACGTCAAAATTAAATTATTTTTGGTGCGATTTTAATTTATAATAAGTGTAGAGTATTATCGCAATGTTCTTTATTAAAACATGGCAGGCAATAGTGTGGTTGCTTTGGACAGTCGGGACAATAAGTGGGAACTTTTTTCGTACAATTTCTGGCACATTTAGAGCCGAATTCCACCACTTTTCTTTTGTAGCATCCTTGGCAGTTCCTTCTTATTTTATGTAATTTTCCATCTTTTCGGGCGATAATGTGTGTCGATTTCATGAATGATTTTAGTTGGTTTTTGTGATTTGGGGGAACACAAAATTCTAGACTCATAAAGCCGCTCGGTAACTCCAATGCGGAAGCTGAAATTAATTATTCATTTTATAGTCAATTCTGGTATATTTTCTTGACAGTTACCAGAGTGCCTACATAATTTTGGTTGCCCAAAAAATACAGGACTTTGTTATTATGCTTGATGAACCAAAATAACACAAACGCACTATGAGCATATTTATTTTTCAGAAATACGAAAAATTATAAACACGAATAGTCAAACCGAAACATTTAGTCCAGGTACGGACGGGCAATTTTTTAACGCGACAATTTTTTATAGCGCACTGCATTTTTAACTCTCTGTATTGAACCGAGGATTGAGAATCCAACGGAGCGCATAAAAAACACACTGTTGGATAATCAACTCTCAGCGCTAAGCAGTGCGTTGAAAATCTAGTACGTGAAAAAAATCTGCCGTGCTAACGTGTCTACTCCGAACATAAATCTGAAGTATCGGCCAAATGTTCGGCCGTTTATTGACTACGGCTAAAACTATGGCAAACTATAGCGAAAGAAAAAAAAACACGACAGCAAAGATATAAGCCAAAGTCAAAAATGTCACTTGAAGCCGGGTAAGGAGTCAAAGTCAAAAAAGGAAACTTGGGAAGTTAAAAAACGGCCCGAAATTAGGCCGATACTTCGGATTATCGCATCGGAGTAGAACCCCTGGGCTTAATCTTAAACGTCTTACAACGACATCAAACCAAAAAAAAAATAGGTACTCTCTTCTACAAAGAACTACACATAAAATAAATAAGTAAGTACTTTTTCCTTGAGATCAGCTAATACTAAATTAAGCTTATTTTAATAAAATAATTTAAACTGAAAAGCGTTTCGTGCGTGTGGTCCTTAAGTTAACAAAGAATCTTTAAAATTTATAAACACAGCCGTATAAAAAATTAAAAAATGTTTTTTTTATGCCTAAACAAAATATCATTTTCTCAAACCTTGGGTCAATCAATGACCTATTTATAGAGAATTATTATTGATAATGAATGAAAATCATCAACATAATTTTCTAAGCATCTAAAATAGTTATAAGTAAGTTAGCCTAACGTGAGATATTACATACCTATGTAATATATTAAAAGGTACCTATAGGTGTCTCAGAGGTCATCAACTATTTAAGTTACACTTTATTTTTTAAACAATACCATGATAGACAGGGTCAAATTAAATGAACTAGCAAAAACCCGCAGTTAATTATAATTTCCCATATCCCTGCTCCGTGTGGTGCCAGAAGTAAAGAATAGCACCACTCTATTTCTTCTCGTGGGTGTCGTAAAAGGCGACTAAGGGACTTACTAGAGAATGGGCAGCAGCATTCTCTATGCATTGTAACACCATACTGCGATCGCCAACCCGCCTGCCACGCGTGGCGATTATGGCAACCCCCCCTTTTGGGGGAAGCCTGTGTCCAGCAGTGGACGTCTTTCAGCTAAAATACGTATCGTAAAATGTAACATACGTTGAAAAGAACATACCGTCGAAACATCAAATGTAACACAACCAGACGAATTTGTTTCAAAGTTTGTTTGGTTTCATTATATTTTTTTTTATGTTACGTTTCGCATAGGTATGCGTAAACACTATAAGAGATCGGTTATGACGGAAAATCGTTACGATTAATCGTAACGTCGTGACTACCGCCATCTCATAGAGCAGTATTATTTTAATATTACTTCCATGTGGGAAAGAGATGAAGCTATACAAGGGGGTATAGCTCCATCTCTTTCCCACTGTGAAGAAATTTTAAAATAATACATTTGTCACTTTTTCGTTTTGGTACCTACCCCACACCAATTCGTATTATTGTATTTATTTGCTATGTAAACAACAGTGACAGGAAGTATTATAACATCATCAAGATAGGTACACAAAGTGGAATAAACACGTATTGTAGAAACTAACTCAAAACAACCCAACCACAGTATTATTTTAATATTACTTCCATGTGAGAAAGAGATGAAGCTATAGCTGATGAAGCTATAACAAGGGGGTATAGCTCCATCTCTTTCCCAGTGTGAAGCAATATTAAAATAATACTGCTACAAGACGTGGTGGTTGGCCCCGCTCATTATTAATGATGTCCTCACTTGGACTTGCGCACATGTCAGCCCTGCTGCTACGCGGGCTAAATAATTTACCATTCATGACTAAAATATAAGGTGTTTTTCCACTAGCCGGTACGTCAACGACATCGGCACCAGGACTGCGTCGGTCCGGCAATGACTGAAGCACAGTGTATGACGGACGGCCGTCACGTCAGCGTCATCGGCAAGCGGAAAGACATCCCGTAAATTTGATACAATTCTGCTTCCCCCGGCTGACGGACCGGTGGCAAAACGCTCATTCGTACTGACACAAGAATAGCCGATGCCACTAAGGCTCATGACAATGTATATTATTACAAGCAACAATAATATCGTCGTTAACAATAACCAGTTTTGCTCTGCATCCCATATGTATTCCTTTTGTACAAACCCATCTGCTCTTTCCTAAGTTTCCAGACTTCTTTCGCGAATCCTTTTTCTTGTAAAATCTATATTCACCGACAACTACGTTCAAGTTTCCTTTTTTCGATACAACGAATTGTGCTTTTGTGCCTGCAAATGTATACGATATAATTTAGAATAGAGCAAATTTTTGCCGAAAAATGGACAGTCTTGAAACAGGAATAGACACAATGAGAATGAAAATGGATCCAATACTTACAGAAAACATGACGACATATCATATTATAAAAGCAAAAGTCTGATTAAACGTAAGTACGATCTTCTAAAAAAGTAAGCTTTTACAACTACCGACATATTTTGAAGACATTACAGATTTAAGAAAAAAATATCTGGTGACAACAACAAAGTCAACAGTAAGTTTCAAGAAATTTTTATTACATGTTTAATTGGTGTAGTTCCAGTTAAAGAAAGAAAAGCAAGAAAGAAAGGAAAATACGTTTATTTGGCACATTAAGTCCTATAAGTTAGCGGATATTATTAAAGCCGAGAGAAAAAAAAAAACAAACTTAAAAAAAAAAATAACACAAAAGTTAATTGTAATGGCTTACATCCGTTTGTTGTTTCGTGTGAGTCTGCGTCAGTGAGTTAGTGTGGAGATGTGTAAGTCAATGGATAGGTGTGGGAGTGAGTTAGTGAGTGTATGTTTCATGATAGTTTTAAAATGACTGTAGTTAGATTTTTCGTACGTCCAGGTGGTAACTGAGCAATCTTTAAGGTCAGGGATTCAATGGGAATTAAAATGAGAATGTACATTGTAGACAGAAATAATAATATCATCGACCGTAGTGAGCCTAGCCCTGCAACGTTTTGTCATACGCTTGGAACAAGCCCACCTCGTTTTAAGAGCGCTTTCTTGTTCTTTTTTACTGCTGATCATTATAAAATTATTGTTTCTATACAGTATCATTTTATTTCCATTTCGTGTATGTCCGAAGACCGCGGGTTCTGAAAAAAAAACAACAATAATGTAGTAAAAATGCAATAAGTATAAAGATTTAGAAAGAAAAAAAAAAATGTAAAATATTTTATTTAGGACACGCACAAGAAATACAAAAATAGCATTTAAAACTAAAAAACAGTCTAGACATTGGGGCATTATGCTGCCTTTTTGGCATCGCACAAGATGCCAAAAAGGCAGCATAATGCCCCAAACCTTAAATAAAAAAATAATACCGTGAGTCGAACGAATCGTTTACCATGCCAATTCAATCTGCCTTTTCCCAACTACGTTTGGGTCGGCTTCCAGTCAATCAGCCGAGTCACCTCCACAACCCAGTAACTGGGTAAGGCTTGTCAGACTTTCTGGCTTCTGACGACCCTTAACGACTGTCAAAGATCCACGAATGACAATGAATTAAATAAAATCGTTTATTCTGTAAATAGGATATTAGAATAACTTTTACACGTAATATACAAAAGCTAGATGTAATCGACATTTCCTATCTGACTACCCCTGAGAATAAATGGCGAAACAAACTCAGGGGTCAAAGTCTTGGTCAGATCATGTGAGGACCATGTAGATCCGTGTCTAAAATGGTCTTTTGAGGAAAGAACCACACAAATTTGAGTGGACCTGTCCAATCAGTGCAAGCATTTGTTAGTAATCGTGCAGCTCAAGTCAAGACAGCCGGGACCAATGGTTTAATGTGCTTTCCGAGGCACGGAGGAGTCTCGGTATGTATTAATGGTCACCCATCCACGGACCAACCCCGGCAAGCGTAGCTTAACCTGATGGATCGACCCGTGCGACTGTTATTACTTAGCCACGAGCTCCTCAAAAGAGACGGAAGTGTGTGACGGCAGTGACAGCTTGAGCATGGAATAAGTAAGTACTTTTTATAATAGCATGGAAATAGTAAGTAGATACTTTGTAGGTAATAATGGATGGCAGTCCCGAGGTCTCGCCGTGGAAGATTTTATACACTCACGGACAGGGATTGAAAACCTGTACGAATTTGGGTTCCGGTTCTTCATTTTGTTTGTTAAAAAGGTTCTTCTTTTCGGTACGGTTCCGGTTCAGGTTCCGGTTTGGTTCTGGTTCCAAATAATGGTTCCAATATACCGGTTATAAGGTTGTTATTATGTTAAATGTGTGTTATTAAAATCGTTTTAAAATAAAAATTCCTTCTTTTGGAGATATCCTAGTCCAATACATTTTTTTTAAAGAGAATATGAAGCAATATGACCATCGTGTGGTGGGACATAGGAAATAACTATTTTTTAATCATAAATAAAGTATTATTTTTAATAGAAAAGCTTTTAAAATAACAGCATCAAATGTTACAGAAATACCTTATGAACTTGGTAGGACATGCCCAAAACATACTGACAGTGAAATGAAAATTTGCCCACAGAGCTATCGTCGTGCGTTGAGCGACATCGTATGAACTCGCTCAGATCCGCTTTGAAAAAGAACAGGTAAAATAATGGTTCTTAAAGGTTCCTGTTCCGGTTCGGATTCTAGTAACGGAACCACTAAATACCGGTATTGTATCGGTGTTTTAGGAACCTTTTCAATCCCTGCTCACGGACGAAACGCGTGCACTTTCCCCTACGGTTTTCGTGGCACTGGGGTCTGCGGGGGGACGCTTCCTATTGTATATACGATTTTGGCCTACGATATTTCTAACATTGATTAGTCAAAGTCGCGGCACCTATCCCATTGGGGCACCTATCCTGGAATTACCCTACTTTAGAGATTGTAAATAGAGGGGGTCGAATTCCGACAAGTGGGCGACCAGTGCGACTAATGATACGAATAAATATTTCAGTATTTAGCTTTTTTAAATTTTGACGTTAATTTCTATCGCTGCTCAATAACTTATTACAGGCTCACTGGTTTTTAGGGTTCCGAACCCAAAGGGTAAAACAGGACCCTATTATTAAGACTCCGCTGTCCGTCCGTCTGTCTGTCCGTCTCTCACCAGGCTGTATCTCATGAACCGTGATAGTTAGACAGTTGAAATTTTCACAGATGAGGTATTTCTGTTGCCGCTATAAGAACAAATACTAAAAAACAGAATAAAATAAATATTTAAGGGGTCTCCCATACAACAGACATGATTTTTTTGCCGTTTTTTAGATAATGGTACGGAATCCTTCGTGCGCGAGTCCGACTCGCACCTGGCTGGTTTATTTTTTATTTAAAAGAAGGTGCATAGACTATTTCATAATTTCAGCCGAAAGACGTCCACTGCTGGCAATAGGCCTCCCCCAAAGGTTGCCATAATTGCCACGCTTGGCAGGCGGGTTGGCGATCGCAGTATGGTGTTAAAATGCATATAGAGACCGCTGCTGCCCATTCTCTGGTAAGTCCCTTAGTCACCTTTTACGACACCCACGGGAAGAAATAGGGCGGTGCTATTCTTTACGTCCGGCACCACACGGAACATAGAATATTTACATTTCAACAATTTTGATAAATCTTATGTAAAATACAGGTAAAATAAACCTGAAGCCCACCTTGTTCACCAATCAACATCAATAAAAGAGAAGTAAACAAACAAGAAAAAACAAATTAGACATTTATTTCTTTTCATGATTATGTTCGTTATAAATGGCAATAATTTTATCATCCACTATGTGAATGCAAGCCCTGCAATATTTATTTTGCGTGCAACACCACCTCTTCTTATCAGTCTTGTAGTTGCCAGGTTTCAAATAAAATGTGTTATCACCCACTTTTATATTTGTCTTTCCTTTCTTCGTTCTGATTAGGGTCACTGAAAGCAAATAGGCAGGTATTTAAGTAACTTTAGAAGCAAAATCACCGAGTTTAAACTATAAATTGCGCTTTGAACACATCACACAAAGAAGACATACACATTCACACACAAACACATACACAGACACACGCACAACAACATAACCCTGTTTAAAAATAAGACGCACATACAGTTTCACATTGTCATACAACTACAACGGATACACAAAGAGCTGCAAATTAGTTTTTGAGTCAATTACTGTTATTTTAGCTTCCAAAATTTTATATTTAATTTTTTTTTCACTTTTTGCTAACAATCGTCTCAATATTGTAAAGAATTAAGGGAAGGAGCGAGATCCCCCAACACAAGTATTATCAATTACTTACTGGGGATGTCTCATTTATAATCTATGTAACTGTTTTGGGAAAAATAAACATTTTTAATTATTTTTCATTTTTCATTTCAAATCAGGAAAAAAAGAGTTCTCTTCATTATCTGGTGAAATACTTGGGGCGATTTTTACCAATAAAACTGAATGCGATCAGCCGTTCAGTGCGTTAATCGCGTTCAAGAGCTGTCAGTGTCATCTTTGCTGTGGAATATTGATACTGGCAGCTCTTGAACGCGGTTTAGATAGCAGATCTAAACCGCGTTCTGTTTATTGGTGAAATTCGCCGTCATTATTTTGTCTCACCTAAGTCTGATATGCATTTTTTGACGTGAATACGTCTTTAAATTTGCTTCCATTATTATCATCATCACTTCAGCCAAAAGACATCCACTGCTGGACATAGGCCTCCTCCAAAGGGCGGGGTTTGCCATAATCGGCAGATGGGTTGGCGATCGCAGTATGGTGATAAAATGCATAGAGAACGCTGCTGCCCATTCTCTAGTAAGTCCCTTAGTCGCCTTTTACGACACCCACGGGAAGAAATGGGATGGTGCTATTCGTTACGTCCGGCACCAAACGGTAAACTGACGACTGACTAATGAATCACACTTTTTTAAATTAATGAACAATTACAAGTTGGTCGCAGTTACGTGACTGCTTAGTATTTTCAGGCCCCAATTTTTTTTTAATTATTTGAGGTTTACAAAAAGAAGCGAAATCATTATATTAGAGTGTTCAATAAAATTTTTAGAAGGTTTGCGGTTCGATTAAATACATGCCATTTAAATATTATTGATTAGCTACTAATCTGAATCAATATTAAAATGGCATGTTGGGGTTCAAAACTGAGTGTAAAAAAAAATATTTTAATGGTTGGAAATTGTTCTTTATCATTTATAATAAGTATACTTAATAATAGGTACCACAATGACATTATCACGTCTTACAAGCTAAACAACAACATTTAAGATAATAATTCTGAAGCTAGACATTTTCTTTATATACAATCCAAACTTATTTAGCTAGAATAATACCATCGCTTTATACATATATTATAGAAAAATCATTTATAAAAAAATGGATCGACATTAGGTACTTCTTCAAAAAAATTGAAATAAATTATCGAAGAATTTGAACCACGTTTTTTAAACCAATTAAAAATATAATATATAAAATGAGCAACCTTGTACTTAACAGAGAGCATTCGCAAATAGAAGCCTTTATTCGGGTTAATTTATCTTTGTTATACGAATGTTCAAATTTTTCTTTTTTTTTCCTTCTTGAAATAATTGCTACACTATTTTCTTACTAACGTATAATTCTGACATATTATTATATATTTGTCATTCATTCAGGCCCACTAGCACCACGAAAGACTAAATACATTTAAAGCTATACAATTTAAAACTTAGTTCTCCTTCTGTCAATCGTTCGAAATTGACAGGGCAGACAATTTTTTTAAATATGCTTAGCGCTAAATGTATTAGGTAATTAGTGCTGCAAGCGGGCCGTAGAAGTAAATTGAACTTTCACAATCTCTAGACCGTAAGCGACAATACGCAAAATATCTTACAATGGGTTAACTAACGGTACCAATAGAGAAAATGCGATGGGTAATTACATTTGTATTATCAGGTTATCTCCCTCCTATATAATTAATTATTTTGTACCTACTAATAATACAATACTAACAAAAATACAAAAAATATTTATTCACATAAAACAATGTTCACAAATGTAATGTAAACAAACGAACACTTGATCACAAAAACAGCTGCACAACGACTAGAACCTTTTTTTAAATTTATGGAATCGGATACTATACTAAGCTTAATATAACGTAAAACAAAAAAAACATATTCTTCTATATTCTCATATACAATCACCTCACCTTTACACGAACGAATTACATAATAATGAAAGGTATATAAAACAAGAAGCGCACTGGAAACTTCAATTAAAATATAGAAAATATGTCTGAATAGACTTATTGCACTATTCAGTAAAATAAGGTCTGATTATCCAACGCCAGATAACTTATACGAGAAATAGGTAATATGGAGTTTCTGACAGTTACTCCATGAAAAACTGTCAGAACTCAATTTTATTCCAAGGTTCAAAAATATCTCACATTGGAAAAAACGGCTGCTTTTAGCGTTAGTGCCTTTTCACACGTTCAAACGTCGACTAACCGGCAGTCGAGGCGTGTGAAGCAGCACTTACTCCTGGTATACCACAAGCACATACACTGGGCACGACGAACAAAAAAATACCTATTGTTCAAAAATCATATAAAAAACAGTAAAAGGACAGGAGGTGGGTCTTTAGTATTCACCAACGCCAACGTTCGTGGCAGCTGCGGTCATAAATGTGGAGGCGAGATGACACGAGGCTACTTTTACATTTTATGACCATGACCGTGACCATGAGCGTGACCATGACCGTGACCATGACCGTGACCATGACCGTGACCATGACCGTGACCATGACCGTGACCATGACCGTGACCATGACCGTGACCATGACCGTGACCATGACCATTTGTTGGCGTTTAGTTTAGCGATTATTAAATACTATAGAGCCCATCCTTTTTCAAACTATCCGAGAAAATATTTAAAGCTTGCAAGCCAATAAACAACAATTCTCTACGCACTTAACTTCTTTTAATTCAAAATCAGTGGGATAGTACATACTGTATGTACTCAATTCTAATGTTACTTACAGCTATGTGTGTCTAATCTTAGACTAAGGTTAACGTTTTGTAATTATTTTTATAGATTTAAATTTTTGAGAACTTGAAAAAATAAAAATTATACGTTAATTAATTTATCATTTGTTATTTATTTTTTAAAGATTGTTCCCGAAGTTAAGACTCTCAAATATAACTTTAATCATTTTCTTTAAAACGGACTTTTTATCAACATACAATTTGCTAAGTAATTCTAATTTTATTTTACTTAAAATTAATTCACTAACAAAAATCAAGACCAGCCCACTTGCATCAGAAATTACTAAATAGGTGTAGCGCTAAACATATTGAAAATTGAAAATATAAGTCTGTCTCCATCATCTACAAACGATTGACAGAAACAAGACGAAGTTTTTTTGTTTCGCTAAACATATTTAGTGATTTGTGGTGCAATTAGGCCTTAAAAGATCTTCTTGAGAAATAAAAATATTTTAATTTAGCTAAGAGATTTTAAAGAAGTTTCTTTTTGGGGTGATTGTGAAAGTTATTCAGTTTGATGATATTGTTCTCCACTGTGTAGATTTGAGCTTTACATCCTCGGAAACAGTGGCTGGAGCAGACCCATCGGACCTTCAACCCTCTTGAAGATTTTTGGGTGAACAGGTAATCTCCAACTCTTAACATTGTCCTTCCAGTTGTACTTGATTCCGTAAATTCGCAAAAATCTAAAAAAAAAAGAAAAAATAGTATACACGATACCGGTTATTATTGAAAGAAGGTACCTAATACGGTTAAGTTCTATTACTTAGTAAACAATTAATAATATTTTAAAATAAATAATATTTTGAAATAAAACGCGTTTTTTGGATGAAAGAAAAACAATTTTGCAACATGGGTAGGGTACGTACTAACTGACTCGTTACTAAGGAAGTGTAAAAGTAACCTATCTAATGAAATGGGTCTACTGGACCAATGACGCATAAACGAGTTACGGTTCCAATTATATATTTAATAATTTAATTAATAAATAAGTATAACATGAGAGCTAATACACTTAAATAATTTTCTTATTATAGAATAAGAATAACATTTAAGTGTATTAGCTCTTAAAGTAAACCATGAGAGCTAATACACTTAAATGTTATTCTTATTCTATAATAAGAATAACATTTAAGTGTATTAGCTCTTAAAGTATAACCTAAGAGCTAATACACTTAAATGTCATTATTATTCTATAAAGAAACAATCTTAATGAATTTCTACTTACTTATTATTAAAAAAAAAGTTTAGCTGTTTGTATGTTTTTTTACAGAATCACGGCTTATAGGTTCAACAGATTTGGATGAAATTTTGCACACAGGTAGACTATGATTTTAATTAATATAATATATTGCGTCATTTTACTCGTTTACATGTAGTAGTTTCGCCAGGATGTGAATGAAACCGCGGTGATAAAAAAAATGCGAATGGGCTGGCAGTTGTTAAATAGTATTAAATAACATTCACATTCACAAACTACACAACAGATAATATTAACAACATTTTATGTATTATTTATTTATTTATATTTATAAGACAATTGCTTGCTACATTTACAGTAAACACACGTAAAAACTTAAATACTATACATATATTAATCATATTTGTATTAATATACTACACATAAATACGCACATATATATTTATGTAGCTATTAGTGACTAGATTTTTTATTAAACTATTGTTTGGGCATTATATAGTACTAGCTGCGCCCCGCGGTTTCACCCGCGTAAGTCTCGATCCCGTGGGAATATAGGGATAAAAATTAGCCTATATGTTAATCCCGGGTGTCAGCTACCTCGATACAAAATTTTAACAAAATTGGTCCAGCCGTTTTTACGTGAAAGAGTAACAAACATCCATCCATCCATCCATACTTACAAACTTTCGCGATAATATTAGTAGGATTACGAGTAGTAGGAAGTTACTGGATGTAATGAGAAAAATGTTAATAGGCCCACAAATGATATAGGTTTAAATAACATTAACTGAACTACACTATAACATCAATGATTGTTATGTAATAATTTAGTAACAAAATGTAAACTAGTAACGCCATCTATGATGTCGAAAGTCTGTTAATTGTGACGTCTAATAAAGTAGTTGAACCGAGAGTGCACGTTTTAATAGGTTATGGGCAAATTTCTTTTTTTTCTTAAAAAAATTCGAGTTACAGTTTAAGAAAAGTGCAGAACTTTCGTGTAAATAATGGCTGTGAACTATATTCAAAGTGTTCCCAAACTAAAAGGAAGGGAAAATTATGCTGAGTGGAGTTTTGCCGCAGAGAATTTGTTAGTGCTCGAAGGCATGGCTCATTACATCAAGCCAGTGCCTGGCACAGATACAAAGCCTGCAGAAGACGCAAAGACTAAGGCAAAGCTAATTTTGACTATTGATCCCGTATTGTATGTTCATATTAAAGAAACAAAAACCTCGATGGAGCTGTGGACAAAGCTAAAAAATATGTTCGACGATTCCGGTTTTTCGAGAAAAATATCTTTGCTGCGACATTTAATATCAATAAAGCAAGAAAGTTGTGATTCAATGACCAATTATGTAACGCAAATTGTCGAGACAGCACAGAGATTGAAAGGAACAGGATTTTCAATTACGGATGAATGGATTGGGTCATTGTTATTAGCTGGTTTGCCGGAAAAGTATTCTCCAATGATCATGGCGATTGAAAACTCAGGAATACAGATTACCACGGATGTAATAAAAACTAAATTAATTGATTTGGAAGTTTCTTTAAATTACACTAATTTGGATACCAGTGGCGCTGCATTCGCTGCGAATAAATCATATTTCAAGACACGGAACAATAATAAAAAACAAAATGGCAGCACTGATACGTCTCACTCGCAAGGGTCAAAGATGCCGCCTAAAAAAGGAATTACGTGTTATAAGTGTAAAGAGACCGGGCATTTCAGAAATCAATGTCCGTTATTACAGAAAACTAAGCAATCTAATGCGTTCAGTGTGGTATTCCTAAATGGACAATATAATAAACACGAGTGGTACATAGACTCCGGTGCGAGCGCACATATGACTTCAAATGAAGGATGGATAAACAACGCAAATTTTAGGCCAAGTTTATCAGAAATTATGGTTGCCGACAACACAAAAGTGCCCGTATTGTGTTCCGGAGATGTACAAATTACTACAGATCGCAACTATGACATCACAGTCAAGAATGTGTTGTGTGTTCCAAAGTTGTCAACAAACCTGTTATCGGTGAGCGAACTTATAAAAAACGGAAACAAAATTGTGTTTGAAACAAATAATTGCTACATTAGAAATGTGAGAAATGAGCTAGTAGCGACGGCACACTTAACCAACGGTGTTTACAAGTTGAGTATAAAAACAACAGATTGTATGTTAGCAGCACCAACATTGGTAAGTGCAGAATTGTGGCATAGGCGTCTGGCACACATTAATAGTAGTGATTTGAATAAAATGAGAAATGGCATCGTAGATGGAGTGACATTTTCTGCTCCTAGTGACACAAAGAAAGAGAACTGTGTAACCTGTTGTGAGGGAAAAGAAATGAGACTGCCATTCACACGTAGTGAACATAACAGCGTGGAGACACTACAAATAATCCATGCCGATGCATGTGGGCCTATGGAGATAAAGTCCATGGAGGTTAAAAATTCTTTCTACTATTTGTGGATGACTACAGCCGGATGACATTCATTTATTTCCTTAAACACAAAAATGAAGTATTCCAGAAATTCAAAGATTTTAAAGTTATGGTTGAGAATCAACAAGACCAGAAAATAAAGAATCTACGTACTGATAACGGAGGTGAATTTTGTAATGGACTGATGGAAAGCTATTTGACCAAAGAAGGTATTATTCATCAAAAAACAACCCCGTATGCACCAGAACAGAACGGTGTCTGTGAGCGGGCAAATAGAACTGTAATAGAAAAGGATAGGTGTCTATTGTTTGATGCAAAACTACACAAGAAATATTGGGCAGAAGCAGCAAATACAGCAGTTTATTTGAAAAATAGGTCTGTTACAGCAAGCTTAATAAACAAAACACCGTATGAAATATGGTACCAAAGGAAACCAGACTTGAGCCACTTACGTCTGTTTGGAAGCCCGGTGATGGTGCACATTCCCAAGGAACGGAGGTTAAAATGGGATAAAAAGGCAGAACCGTACATATTTGTCGGATATTCAGACAATGTGAAGGGTTATCGTGTTTATGATCCAAAGAAAAATGTAATTACAGTGAAAAGAGAAATAATAGTGATGGAAGGAAAACAAGGTATTGAAATTACAGATGAAAATGCTATATGGGTTCAAAATGAAGAAAATAATTTGGGCCAGAGAGAAGAGACTCAAACAACACATGTGCTGGAACCCAGTATAGGGAACAGAGATTCAGTGGGGGGCATTACTACTAATGAATCTCTGGCTAGTCCAAGTTCTGGTTCATCAAGTTATATGGATCCTTATGAGACTAGTGTTGATACTTCAATTGACTCCATTATATCAACAGATATTTTATCAAATGAACTACAAACTCCAGGAGAAGGTGAAGTAGTTAAAAATAAGAGAGTACGAAGACCACCAACTCGCTTTGGTTATACAAACATGTGTATTTCAAATAACTTGCCAGGAACAGAGGAAATTGACTTCTCAGAAGCGCTGAATGGACATGAAGCACAACAATGGAAGCTGGCCATGCGTGAGGAGTTGCAGGCATTTGAGTACAATGAAGCATGGGAGCTCATTGATGTACCAAGTGATACTTCAATAGTGCAGTGCAAGTGGGTTTTAAATAAAAAGTTAGATGTTAACAACAAAGTGAGATATCGTGCCAGGCTGGTGGCTAAAGGTTTTTCACAAAAAAGTGGAATTGATTATGTGGACACTTTTTCTCCAGTTGTGAAACATTCAACCTTAAGAATGTTATTTGCTCTTAGTGTACAATGGTGTATGGACATAACACACCTTAATGTGACCACTGCTTTTTTAAATGGACATTTAAAGGAGAATATTTGTATGTCTATCCCTGAAGGTTTTGAATGTAGAGATAAAGGTAAGATTTTAAAACTTAAGAAAGCTATTTATGGGCTTAAACAATCATCTTTAATGTGGTATGAAAGAGTGAAAGATTGTTTATGTAAATTGGGTTTTAAAATTAGTTGTCATGAACAGTGTTTATTTACAAAATTTAATGGAAATGTTAAAATAATAGTTGCAGTGTATGTCGATGATTTTTTAATATTTTCTACTTGTAAACATGAGACAGAAATTTTGAAAAATGTATTGAGTACTGAGTTTAAGATAAAAGATCTTGGTTGTGTAAAACGCTATTTAGGTATGAGAGTGAATGTGGATAAAAGGTCTAATACTATAACAATAGATCAACAACAGTTTATAGAACAATTGTTATTGAGATTTGGTATGCTTAATTGTGGTTCCAAAGATACTCCGATAGAATGTAAATTGAACCTTGAAAAGGTTGAAAAATGTGTAACAGATGTACCATATCAAAGACTTATAGGAAGTCTTATGTACCTGGCTGTCCTGTCTCGACCTGACATTGCATATTCAATAAGTTATCTCAGTCAATTTAATAATTGTCATAATGAAACTCATTATAATCATGCTAAAAGAGTACTGAAGTATTTACAAAGAACCAAACATTATTGTTTAAAATATAGTAAAGATAATGTGGAGTTAAAGGGTTTTGTTGATGCTGATTGGGCCAGCGACAAACTAGACAGAAAGTCTTATACTGGTTTCTGTTTTACCATGTGTGGTTCTGTGATATCATGGCAGAGCAGGAAGCAAAAGACAGTTTCTTTGTCAAGTACTGAAGCCGAATATGTAGCATTATCAGAAGCAACTAGAGAAGCTATATATTTAAGAAATTTGATGAATGAGATTACAGGTAAATCATATCCTGTAATGTTACATTGTGATAACCAAAGTGCTTTGAAATTAGCAACAAGTCACCAATCACTCAATAGAACTAAACATATTGATGTACGGCATCATTATGTAAAAGATGCTATAAAAAATAATTTAATTGAAGTTATGTATATCTCAACCCAAGATATGCCTGCTGATTTATTAACAAAAGGCTTATTGCCGAATAAACATTATAAATTCTTATAAATAATTGGTCTTGTCCCCAATTAAAATTTAAGCTTAATAAAGTTAATGTTTAAAATATTTTGTTAAGTAGGGGTGTAATAATTTAGTAACAAAATGTAAACTAGTAACGCCATCTATGATGTCGAAAGTCTGTTAATTGTGACGTCTAATAAAGTAGTTGAACCGAGAGTGCACGTTTTAATATGTTAAACTATATAGTTATTTGTGTGTCTTTAATTGTCATTTTAATTTTTATTAATAAAGTTTTTATACAGATATAAAACTTTTGTTACACAATCACACAGTCAAAGATCAACAAATGACAGCCGAGACCGAGTGGCTTAACGTGCTTTCCGAGGCACGGAGGAATCTTGGTATGAAAAGATGGTCACTCATCCACGGACCAACCGCGGCAAGCGTTGCTTAACCCGATCGATCGACCCGTGCGGCTGCTATTATTTAGCCACAAGCTCCTCCACAACTACACCTTGTTTAAATACATAGTTATTTATGCGTTATACAATTCCTGTGGAAATCATTTAAAAAAAAATCATACTCATCATCTCCTTTCAGCCCTTCCCATGTTACTTGGCGTCGTCGGCGCAACATCTTTTCTTCATCCATTCTCCTGAAGTGTATTTATATACTTTTCTTTCAACTACGTAGTAACGTTATCATTAATCACTCACTATAAACACAGATGACAAAGCACGTATTTTTTTCTTAGAACCAAAACAGTGCAGAAATGTTGTATGAAATCACTGTCACATTTCAGCACTGTTTTTATTTAGATATAAATTGATCACAGATGTTTAATGTCTCCCATTAAGTTTAATATAAAATGTATGCATTAGAAGATCAAAAAGATACTGGCTGAAAATAAAAATCGGCTGAATAAAACAAACTTGGTGAAAAACTTTGTTTTCATTAACTTCAGTTTATATTTTGAGTAGGTATATTTTATCACGGTAGGTAGATGGGTAGTTGAAAGAAAAGTAAATTATGCTCCTTGCTAAAGTGAGTGATTAACGCACTTGTGCTAATTTAGTGCCCTCGCTTGCGCTCGTGCACCAACATAACACTCGTGCATTGATAACTCACTTATACTATATAACTAAAGTAGTGAGATAACTAACTCACAATATACTAAAGTAGTGAGCTACATTGTTATGGAAGTGTATTATTGTAGTTGGTAATAAACGCTTGTCTTGAACTGAAGTGTTTCCTTCGAACCTCCATACTTCATGGCGACCCTGCCATACGCGTTCCGGGAACAGCACCCTAATTGCGTAACCCAGTTCGAATCAGAATTGGAATGATTTTGAAGTATATTGCTAAACCATTGCTTCATGTGTTAGAAAATTGGTCTGCCCAACAACGAAAATAACGCAATGAATGTTGTTGAACTGTCAAATTGAAACCGATTCCTACCGACAGTGTGTTACGCAATTAGCCCGCAGAGCTTACGAGCTATCGGATAGCGGGCGCAAAAGTGCAAACAAGGCGGATTCCTCTGTGCCTCGGTGCATAAAGTTTGAATGTTTATGAAGTGAATAATAGGAACACGAGTGTGATTCACTGTAGTTCTGTCATACAAGACCTTAAACAAAAGCAAAATGGGGAAAAGTTACTCCGAAACAGAAAAAAAAGAAAATTGTCATCGCCTAAAACACTTCGGGAGGAAATAATAGCGCGAGTGATTCTGAACAAGAGTACCATATCAAGTTCAATAACATTCTGACTTTCCTAGTGCTGATGGCTATTGTGGTACTTGCATTAATTAACAAGAAAGTGATAAAAGGATAAAAGAAATGGATAGATCAGCAGGTGGATTCTACATTTATGAGACGGACTTCGCTTATGTGGCTTCGTTTATCGGGAAGAAGAGACCCTCACCAAGCTCATGGTGAAGAAGATGTTTGAGTGCAGTCAATTAAATTTGTTGCCCCTATACTCCTCTGTCAACCGTCACGCTATTATTCACTCCCTCCTCTTTTATTCTTCACAGAATCCATCCATCTTTTCTTTGGCCTTCCTTTGATAAAAATACCCATAAAACTCATATTAAAAGTACACTTTGTAAACAAGCATAATTATTACAAATTAGAGGATTATATCCAAGATAAGAATGCTTGGAAACATGCTGGTTCTGCTCCATAGGACAATGTATAGTCTAGACGAAATCAAACTGGTTGTTATTTGAATTTATTATTTTTATGACATTATTTTTATATTCTGTGATAACTTACTCACACACTGACTTATTCTTTGTAAAAAAAAGTTACAAGTACAGAAAAAAAGTACAGGAAATAGTCTTGTTTATTCAATATTTGTAAATAATTATGAGCACAATGTCGTCATCACCATAATCACGTTATCAGTCATTGTTTCATTTTTAATTGTTTTTACCTGTTGTGGTATAATAATTTTATTCTAGGTACATTATCTTCACAAATAATTATATAATTAATGTATAAAAAATATTGTAAGACATTTAAAAAGAGTAACGGTGGCGTTTCTTGCCCATTTTTCTCCATACGAGACTGCGAGAATTTTTCTTATTTTTATGCTTCTGTAGATTCAACATTTATATTTGTAATTTTTATGGTGTACATAATAAAGAGTATTCTATTCTAAATTTAGACGTTAAAAAGTGCCTTTTATGTGCCTATTTAAAATAAATGCTTTGATTTGACCATTGTTCTTTATTCCATATTTTTAGTAAAATTTAAAATTGTGTGTCATGAATGTTCTTGCATGGTTATGTTTATCTCTTACAGTCATTATGTGATCACAAATTGACATGATAGTTGCTGTGCATTTCTTGCTGTGATGGGTGGAGCATTTCCATAAGTCCTTGATTCCATTGCTGCGCTTCTTGAAGAATGTGTACCCCTTGTAGTTCAAAATTCGTTTCCCTCTTAGAGAAGTCGTGAAAGTAACTGAAAGCAAAAGGTAGTATTTAGCTGAGTTTGAAAAATTACAAGCTTCAGTCATGTCACCATTTGTCGGTAATCGTTGGAGTTTTCGGCCTTAGATCTTTATGGTGGCCATTAACTTAGAACAGGGTTTTTCAAAGTAAATAGGTAAACATAGGGGTAGTTACGTCAATTGTTGGTATGGGGTAGGTAAGTGACGGATTTACACGAAAAGGTCCGAAAAAAGTTAAAAAAAAGGTGATAAACATGTCCACCCCATCACATTAATAATAAAAAAACTTTATTTAAACAGTTTATTATTTAAATAAAAAATGTAAAATTCTTTAATACAGGGACATGCTTAAACCTTAACAAATGAGACTCAATTTACAATCTAAATACATTTGCGTTCACTCCACAAATGTCTCATTCATAAAACATCTTGGAGGTGCAATCACTGACCGCTGGAATAGGCTCTTTAGCGTAGTGATGGGTTGGCTAAGATCAAGAACCATCATCTCAATAATTGCGGGACTGTGCCGGTCTCGCGCGTGAAATTTTATTTTGGGCAAAAAATCGGGACGGCCCGCCAAAATCTGGACGACTGTCAACGCTGAATGGGTTGTAAATGTACATAATAGGTAACAAAACAAAATAAAATAAACAGTACTTTGAATATAACATCATGATCATCATGACATCATGTCTTTTCCTTACATAATTCTTCATTACTCGTCATCTCGGTAGTCACTCCCTTTGTAGTGAATGTGAGCGCTATGTAAGTAATTTTTTTTTTACTATAAGTTCCTTTTTAATTCTTTTTCTCAATTAGTTTTAATGATGGTCTGGCATTTTGAGCACTTTATGCGGCCTACCCAAATGTCCTTTCTTTGGCATGGTTCGTCGAGTCTTTGAGCTCCTTAAGTCTTGAGTTGAGCTGCACGATTACTGACTAATGCTTGCACTGATTGGACAGGTCCACTCAAATTTGTGTGGTTCTTTCCTCAAAAGACCATTTCAGACACGGATCTACATGGTCCTCACATGATCTGACCAAGATTATGTCTGGACTTTAAAAGAGACCTTGACCCCTGAGTTTGTGTCGCCATTTCTTCGCAGGGGTAGTCAGATAGGACATGTCGGCCACATCTAGATTTTTTTTTTTATATGGCGTGTAAAAGTGATTCTAATATCCTATTTACAGAATGATTTCATTTCATTAGCCATATCATCTTTCACATAGTACATTCATCATTTCTTTGGTCTTCCCCTACTCATCGACCGAGATGGTTACGTTGACCTTGGACATCTAAAGTACTGCCTTTATTTGGTATATAATTTATGCTGGTCTTTAGTTGTGCACGCTGCTGTACTGCACAGGTAAAAATAACTATATTCAAGGCGTACTATCAGTCTTTTTATACCTGCAGCCTCTGGGTGAAGCATACGCAGAAGACTTACAGTGCCCTGCGTGTCCAATACAATAACGCGTTCAGGATGTTGATGGGGTTGGCACTCTTTTGTAGCGCATCAGATATGTTTGCAGGCGCTCAAGAGGATGGCTTCCAAGCGATACATCGCAAAAGAATAGCGTCTCTGATGCGCCGCATACCGGGCAGCCCTAACAGCTTCCTGCAGCTTATTGTAGGGAGAATGGATGTGGATTGCTCCTTCATGGAGCACTGGACAAAACTACATGTAGGTACGAGTAGTACGGTCCTGATCCAATGTTTCCATTATTGTGTGTCTATCTCGCTTTTATTACATTACTAGCAGCGCATCGCGGTTTCACCCGCGTAAGTTTGCATCCCGTGGGAATATCGGGATAAAAACTATTATCTGTTAATCCTGGTGATAAACTATAATTATCTGTTTGAAATTTATATAAATCCGTTTAGTTTTTGCGTGAAAGCGTAACAAACATCAATCCATCCTCACAATCTTTCGCTTTTATAATATTATTATTTAAAAAATATGATATCTCCTAAGATATTCATTGAAATCAAATGATGTCAAGGGCAATTTTGTTCCTAATTAAATACTTGTGATGAATAACGTATTTATTTGGATAGGGATTAATATCATGTTTATAAAATATATAGGTAGCAACTCAAACATATTTTTTCAAATCCAACCAGTAGTTCTTGAGATTAGCGTGTTCAACCAAATAAACTCTTCAACTTTATAATATTAGTATACAGGGTTATTTTTAAAACGTCAATAACCTCTTAAGGGGTCATTGTACTCATCATTATGAACAACTTTTACTATGGGACCAAACCTGAAATCGCGAATGCTGTTCCCTACATTTTAACGAATTATTCGAACATAAATGTAGGGAGCAGCTGGTTTTTTATCGCGATTTCAGTTTTGGTCCCATAGTAAAAGTTGTTCATAATGATGAATACAATGACCCCTTAAGAGGTTATTGACGTTTTAAAAATAACCCTGTAGATTAAAAATAAATAAACATGTATGGATGATTATAATTCTACTAACGATTGTAATTTATCTGAAATAAATGAATGGAATTGAATTTGGGGTCGATGCAACATGTCCTTTCTTTTCATACTTCCCTATTATAGTGTGGCCGTTAGTGCTGTGCACTCCCTGAGGTATGCGCGGCGAGGTGGGAGGCGGGGAGGCGAAGAAACGGAGGCGTAAGCCACGAGCGTTGACGGTGCACTGACAGAGCGCAGCAGCCGATACTCCCCCCGTCTCGCCGCGCGCATACCTCAGGGAGTGCACAGCACTAATGGCCATACTATAGTCGTCATCTCGATAGTCACTCCCGTTCTAGCCATATAATCTTTCACACAGTCCATCCATAGTTTCTTAGGTCTTCCCGTACTCTTCGACCGAGATGATTATGTTGTCCTTGAACATCTAAAGGCACTAAATGGCCTTTCCTGTAAAAAACACCAGCTTTACATTTCTTATTGTGATGAGTTGAGCACATCCACCAGTCTCCAGTTTTGCGGCGATACTTTTTGAAGTAAGAAAAGCCTTCGTAGATCAATAAACAGTTCCCTCTTTGAGACGTCGCAAAATACACTGAAAAAAAAACGTTTTGGAGACAATTTATTCATTTTCCTTCACAATCACAATTAAATTATAATGAAAAATTGCGCGTGCAGCACCGTACACGTGTTACATAGACGTTAAACTTCTTAAAAATAAAGAATAAGAGAGATTTAGTGTGAGAGACAGAGAGAGTTATATCTTTCTTCTCTCTCATGTGACGTAATGTGCCTAAACTTGACGCGTCCTTGAAATTCCAGACTCAATTCTCGTCCAATTATCGAATCATCGCCTAAGAAATTTCACTGATGGAGGATGCGCTAAAGTAACTCGCGAAATTCAAATATTCGTTTTTTTTTTTGCAAATTGCAGGTCTGTCTCAGATTGTAGGTATGTTGATTAAAATGATTCGCGGCCATTAAGTTCATAGAATCTACGAAGACAGTTAGTTGTATTGCTGATTGTAATGATTATAATTCTGTAAAGCCATATTTGTTAGGGCCGCGAATCATATTTAAATCAACGTACAACCTGTTACTGACCTGCAAATTGCAAAAAACTTAAGAAAATTTGAATTTCGCGGGCTACCTTGACGCTTTCGCCTTAAGCTGGATCCGCACTGGTGGCCCGCGAAATTCAATTTGTCTTACGTTTTTTGCAATTAACAGATCATTGTCAGGTTTAACTTTTCCATAAGAGATTTATTATTATGGAACACCTCGAGAAAGAGGTCAATCGTCGAATCCGACTCGGCTGGGCAGCGTTCCGGAAGCTACGCAATATATTCTCGTCCCACATACCGCAGTGTCTCAAGACGAAAGTCTTTGACCAGTGCGTGTTGCCAGTGATGACCTATGGCACTGAAACGTGGTCGCTCACAATGGGCCGTATCAGAAGGCTAAAAGTCACCCAAAGGGCAATGGAGAGACCTATGCTTGGAGTTTCCCTACGTGATCGAATCAGAAATTAAGAGATCGGCAGGCGAACCAAGGTAACCGACATAGCCCGAAGAATTGCCAAGCTTAAGTGGCAGTGGGCAGGGCACATTGCTCGCAGAACTGATGGCCGATGGCGCTGAAAGGTTCTGTAGTGGCGACCGCGTACTGGAACACGTAGTGTTCGAAGGCCTCCTACAAGGTCGATCGATGACCTAGTGAAGGCTGCAGGTATCCGCTGGATGCGGGAAGCACAGAACCGGTCGAAGTGGAGGTGCTTGGGGGAGGCCTTTGTCCAGCAGTGGACGTCTTTTGGCTGAAATGATGATGATGATGATTATGGAATAAATCTAACTTAGAGAGATGTATCCATGATTTTAATTATTATAATTCTATAAATACATATTTGTTATGGTCGTAAATTATATCTTGAGCAAGACACAACCTGACCTGCACATTGCATAAAAAGTACTGCGGATCCACCTTAGAAAAAAAACTGTGGTGTGTTAACGTAGGTGCCGTTCGAGGAATAAAAATAATATTAATCAAAAATGTTCCACGGACCCGCACTTATCAAAATTTTGTTACAGAGCAGTTAGTGGAACAGCTTTAGGTGCCGTTCGGTCAAGTGCCGCTGAAATCAGATTCTCTGAGTAGAATACCTCCATTTATTTTGTAGTTGGTATAAAGAAAACAAAATTGAACTGTATAATGATTTGTAATACTTAAAACAAAAACAATAAAATTCATACTGATTAAAAAACAAGTCACAATTATAAAAAAAAATTGTTATTTGCTGCTGGAGTTACTTCGGAGTTATTAAAATGCCATATTATGAAGTACAGTCGGTGACCAGCATTACTTGACCCTTACAAAGAAAATTAATAAATAAAATATAGCATTTCTTTAGAATATCGCATAGCATTATACATAATCAGCCTATAATGTTCCCAACGCTGGGACACAAGCCACCTCTCGGTGAGGCCTCTGCCTCGAATTATGCGGGCAGCGGGGCGGCGGCGGCGGCGGTGCGGCATGACTGGAGTGCACCGCTCGTTGCCCGCTGCCACGCCGCTGTTTTCGAGAACCGGTCCATTTGATTTTACGCATAAGATCCTGCCGCTCCCGCGCCGCCGCCGCCCCGCTGCCCGCAAAATTCGAGGCAGAGGCCTTAGAGGGAGTGGGCTGTAATCCACCACGCGGGCCCAATTCGGGTTGATAGATGTCACATGTCTTCGAATTTTTGGTTCCGGTTTCCTCACGATGTTTTCCTTCACCATTTTGAGAGCTGTGGTGATGAAATGATTACACAAAGTAAACCGCCTCTCTGGGTTCAAACTTACGACCTATATCTCGTCGTTCGCGGCCGTTACCACTGGTTCAGCACTGCCTAACTTTCTAATATGTAAGTTTAATATTAAGTAATGTACTCATATAGCTTCCGGAATAAATTCACTAAATGACGGTGAAAATTGTATCAAATTCCGTAGTTTATAAGAACAACGCAATCACACAGACAGACACAAAAAGCGACATTAATTTATAATATGTATAGATTTACCTAACGCCATAACTATTCCCTTGCGAGAATGGTGCTATTCATGGTCATGTATGACTCTCTCTTTCGCACTGTAAAAATGAGGGCATTGATCATAATACTCTACTCTCTCTACTAAAACCCAAGTTTTCAATGATTATGATCACGTATACAATACACAATTTCTTGATCTATTGTGTGGATTCTCGCCTTGCATCCTTTATTGCAGTGAGTTGAACATCGCCATAAGCGTTTTCTAGATCCTGTTGAATTCTTTTTCAAACAGTAACTGTAGCGCCCGACCCATAGGATATGGTTTCCACGTTTTGACTCAGTGAAGAAATAATCTGAAAAAAAAAAAAAAGATTTTGAATATGTACTCAGGTGGGTATAATTTATCAAAGCGAAATTAGTTAAGAAAATCTGTCGATTGAAAAAAACAATTTTGAATAAATGTTATTTATTTGTTTTCTTGAATGAAAATAAATGTGTGTATTATGAACATGTTATGTGTGTGGTACAAGGGTTGCCAAACCTACTATATAATATAGTATTCTGCTGATATTTAGGCCACTAATATAGCATATTAGAGGCTTAAAGAGCTTTAGAGCTGAAGTGGCAGTGTGCTGGCCATGTTTGTCGAAGGACCGATGGCCGGTAGAGCAGACGAGTACTGGAGTGGAGACTGCGTATCGGCAAGCGTAGTGTGGGACGCCCCCCAGCTAGATGGACCGACGACCTTAAAAAGGAGACTGGATGCGGAAGGCGGAAGACAGGGTGTTGTAGCGCAGCCTGGGAGAGGCCTATGTCCAGCAGTGGACTGCTATAGGCTGAGTTGATTTGATTGAGAGTTAAATACTAAATTTCTCTCTTTCAAGAAAAAATATAGTCGGCAAAACTACTATATATTTTTATTTCAATACAAAACGGCGAGAAGATCGCAATAGGACCAGTATAACTCATAATTATATGCAGAATTAATGGTATTTTGTAACCTTAATTTAGAGTGTAAAAATAGTTACCAAAGACACATAAAAAAAAACCTGTTAATAAAGGTTCATAAGTAGCAAAAAATATGCATTTAATGATTATAAATGTTTTTGAAACATTACCTACTATAAATTTTTTTTCTCCATGTGCTTTGTTTTTACAGGCAATGGCTTCGACAATACTATATTTGATGTAAAATGGTTGGCATCCCTACTTATAGCCCTACTTATGGCAGAAATAATGTGATATGACAATAATTATGATCACCATAATGTGTGGTGAGTACCTCCAACCATAAGAATAAGAATATTTTTTTTGCTAAAAACATACAGACGTTTAAATATTAAGGTGATACGCTATATTACACCATCAGATATTGAACATCTGTGTCCGAATTATATATAAAATATCTGTATTTCAGAAATCAGCGCTCTCCCCTGTTGTAGACGACACTTAGAAATTAAACTTTGTTTGACCTCTATACACACCTATAACACATTAAACATAGAGATATAATAAAATAATATTAAAATATAAGGTTGTGACAAATGTAGGAGCACATCATCATCTTAAATTAGCCATGTTATTATGATCATGGCATAGACAACGTGTCGCAGAATTAACGCACAACCTCTTAAGGGGTCATTTTACTCATCATTATGAACAACTTTTACTATGGGACCAAACCTGAAA
Source organism: Tiliacea aurago (assembly GCA_948098905.1). Taxonomy (NCBI): domain Eukaryota; kingdom Metazoa; phylum Arthropoda; class Insecta; order Lepidoptera; family Noctuidae; genus Tiliacea; species Tiliacea aurago. Next base: position 6,677,146 of record OX402588.1, read on the forward strand.
TCGCGAAAAAAAAAATTAGCTGTTCTCTAAATTTTTACGAGTTATTCGAACATAAATGTAGGGAACAGCAGATTTTTTTTTTCGCGATTTCTGTTTTGATCTCATAGTAAAAGTTGTTCATAATGATGAGTACAATGACCCCTTAAGAGGTTGTGCCTTAATTCTGGGACATGTTGTAGATATCATCATCATCATATATCATAATTATCATCATCAACATCATAATCTTATATAATTATGATCCGAGTTTATCGATGAACAAAATATAGACCTACTAACTGCTGCCCGTGACTTCGTCCGCGGGAAATTTCATGTATTAACATTATATAATATATCTTATAACACTAGTCTCTGTAGCTGCCCATTAGTTAAAGAATTTTCGAAATCGCATCTGTAGTTCCGAAGATTACTCCCTACATAATATAACCTTACAAATTTTACCTCTTTAAGTATAATACTAGTATAAGTTTAGGTTAGAGATTCCTACTCCTTCGTTTGAATTTTGGTCCTTGAATTTCCTTGAAGTTCCTTTCATTTCCTGCCATGTTGTTTCATCTCGTCAGTGCCAGTTCCTATACCAGCAGCGTCTCTTCAGTGGTTATGTTCACCCGTCACATTAATAATAGTATCCTTGACAGCCAAGATGGTAGCCTTACACCCTTTGGAATGATGAGTGGAACACTTCCAATAGTTTTTGACCCCATAACTATACTTCTTGAAGAACGTGTAACCATTACATTTTAAAATCGGCTTTCCTTTTTGAGATGTCGACATGGTCACTGAAATAGAATTAGAATTTGAAAATTTGTACTCAGAATGGTTACAATCAAAAATATGACAGATTGAGACCTTAATGTATGTTGATGAGATGGTTTGGTCATGTTGAGAGGGTGAATAAAAGGCGACTAACAAAAGTACCTATTATTAATACTGACAGTCAAAAATTTGACAGGCTGAGACCATAATGTATGTTGATGAGAAAGTTTGGTCATGTCGAGAGGATGAATAAAAGGCGACTAACAAAAAGTACCTATTATTAATGCTGACAGTCAAAAATTTTACAGGTTGAAACCATAATGTATGTTGATGAGATGGTTTGGTCATGTTGACAGGATGACTGAAAGGCGACTAACAAAAGTACCTATTATTAATGCTGACAGTCAAAAATATGACAGGTTGAGACCATAATGAATGTTGATGAGATGGTCATGTTGAGAGGATAAATGAAAGGCGACTAACAAAATTACAAGGCAGATTTGCGTGGATACGCCTGGAGAGACGCCTTAGAAGGACGTATAGTGACCTTTTGGTGATGTTCTTCAGAGAGGAGTATGTAAGGATCGTATCAGGTGGCGTTCTGTAGTTTCGCCCTGCATTCGAAATTACTTGTACATGGCCATAACTCCTTCTTCTTTTTGTTATTGTCTTGCAGAAGCTATAGACCTCCATCTGCATTAGTATATGACCTCTTCTTAAAATTCTGAAGGAAATCCGTGAAAAATATTTATTTCTTGAATGCGTAGAGTTGATGAGAATCGCAGATTTACCTTTTTTTTATTAATTGAGTTAAGTTAGTAACACCTAACCCTTCGTACGAACGTGGATCCACGCGAAACAATGGTTTATTATTTGTATCTGTTATTATGTTTCTATTCAGATCTAAGCGATATCACTGTTGTGGTCGGTAGCGATATTGGTTCGACTTCTGGTTAGTCACTTTGGACCAGTATCGCAAGTTAGTAAGATGTTTCACTTCTCATTTTTACTACTATTTCTATTACTACCTTGTCATATTTCTACCAAATTCAAGATATTTTCATAAGCTGGGAGTTACAAAATAATCAATAACTTATTAAATGTTATTAAATTTATTTAAATTATTAATCGGTTAAGACTATTTTAATTAAGCTGCATAATTAACTATAGATGCTATTGTTAACATATCATATAGGTACGAAAATAGAAAATATACAAAAAAAATAACACAATTGGAATAGGCAAACAAAAATGGCAAAGTTCCATACAATTAACGCCTCAAAATAATGGTATGCCGGAATTTTCTAAACTATGATGTCGTTGGACATAAATTAACCAATTTATTCATATGATGCTACTAATAAGAGCAAGTGCTAACTCAAATCGATATCTTATCGATTAAAAATCAACCGATACCTATATTCAACCCAAAATAGTTTAGTTTTAGGTCAAAATTGTTACTAATCGACTTTTAATTGCAATTGTTAGATTTGTTAATAATAATAAAATAATAATACTAAATTTGTGATATTGCACAATATTGAAATTCCTAAGTCCTAAGAACTAAACAAAAAAATTATAAGGCATTGTCACATTAGAACAAAACTCATTAATCAATGTCCGTCTTAGTACAAAACAAGGTTTATCGTCAGACCCAGGTTTAAACCATTTTTTTTTTGGTTGGGAATTATCAAATAACTTTTCTTGCTGGCTGGCTTTCTGGGTGGAGCGGGAGAGCGTGTCAGACTTTTACTGACTAAAGCACACAGGAAACGGAAGGAAGACGGGTGAGTACCCGTCTTCCTTCCGTTTCCTGTGTGCCAGGGCCACGATATCCCTTTCGGACCAACTCGCAACCTTGGCAGGCATTGGTCCTAACGGACCCCGTCAGTTGATGCTGACATCTCTTTGAGGCGCCCGTGGAACACAACGCGCCGTAGACCCGGGCCTGGTCCTTGTCGGACGGCGAGTTACCCATCGCTCACCGTCCGCAAGCCCGCGCCTCCGGTGGCCGGAAATCGGCTTGCGACTCCCGACACCCGGGGCGTCTCCTGCGGCGACTAGGTGCGCGAGGGTGCGAACCTTGCCTCTCCCTCACGCGTTCCGCCTCCTCCTTCGCGAGCATTACTGCTTTACAGAAGGAGTTGACGGCCTCCCATGCACTCTCGCTCCGAACGATGGCCTGAACCAGGGGATCTACTCAAAAGCGATAATCTGAAGTATCGGCCGAATGTTCGGCCGTTTCTTGACTTCCAAAGTTTACTTTTTTGACTTTGAGTCCTTACCTAACTTCAAGTCACATTTTTGACCTTGACTTTATCTCTTTGAATGTCGTTTTGTTTTTTTCACCTTCGTCAGCCATAGTTAGCCGTAGTCAGGAAACGGCCGAACAGTGGGCCGGTACTTCGGATTTATCTTCGGAATAGAGCACCTGGGCCGGACGCGAGAGATCGCCGCCGCCGATCGCCTCTATGAGGACGCGGTGGTGCTCCGCCCAAGCCGGGCAGACCTCCACCGTATACTCCACCGTGTCCTTCGGGCGATTCACATAGAGGTGACAACCAGGCGTTTCCTTCCACTGTATCCTAAACAGGAACCTCCCGAAACATCCGTCTCCGGTGAGGGCCTGCGTCAGGCGGAAGGTGAGGACGCCGTGGCACCTCTCTAGCCACTCCTCAAAGAGGGGACCCAGGTTTAAACCATGGAGTCATTATTGAATTTCGAACTATATTCTGTCTATGGTAAAGTTCCTAATACAAATCTGACAACTTGGTACCGAACTAAGTTTTCAGTTTTGTATATAGAACAGTATTTCAATCACAGTTAGGTTCTTATTACCAAAAACTGGCTCCATGGTATAAGCCATGTCAAAATATAAATCTTGTTTTGTAGTAAGACGGTGTGAGTAAAAAAAAAACATAATATTTGAAATACGGCCGATGAATTACGGCCGGTCTGAACATAGGCTCTCCGAACTTTCGCGCATGTTTTCTCGCTCACACTCGCCTCTTATCAGCATTTGGATCTTAAAAAATGTTATTGCGCAGCCTTCTGCGCAAAGTTCGGACCGGTCATAATTCATAAGCCGTATTGTATACAGTTCGCGTCAAATAACTTTGCCGCTCTGAAGCTAGGCTTTCCGAACGACTGCGCAGATACCATCGCGTAAAAAAGTGTTCGCTTACGATTATGAATTATTTTTCTCGCCTGACAACGTAAAACAGTGTTCCGTTTCGGCATTTATTTCACAAAACTCAAAGTACAACGTCAACCAGTAACAATAACAAGGCAAAGGCAACCATAACAAACACAATAAGAAATAACAAAAAACAGCAAACTAAAAACAATGTAAACGCGTAACACTTTTGGCATCGACAGCCTACCGTACTGTGCGAGCGGAACATAAGCACGCATCGGACGTGTACGAGTGACTGAGACAGAAATACAATACTGTTGCCCGCCATTTGCTCCGCTAGCTGCGCATGCGCGCTGCTGTAGTATTCGTAAGATTGACTACTGCGCAGTGATTTGTAGCCTACTTCAGAGTGGCAAAGTTATTTGACGTGAACTGTACAGTCGTATAACTTAAATTAAAGCTTCATAAAAAAAAATCTAAAGCAGAAGCCCAATACAATTTACGAATGCATATGATTATTATTAACTCTAATCATTTCATTATAAACAGTGTGAACTGTAGCCCGGCATCGTTTGTGGTTGTGTGTTGAGCACACCCATCTGGCTTTTGGCCCCGACACGTGTTGCTTGCAAAATGTGAAGCCTCCGATTCGTAGAAGCATTCTACCACGTCGCGACATCACGAATGTCGCTAAAAAAGAACAAAAAACAGATAATTATTTAGTTAAAATATGACAACTTTGCCCAGAATTAGAATAATACAGATTGAATATTTTTTTTTTGTTAAAATAGGAAAGAAAAATTGGGGAATGGGAGATAAACTTAGTACACAAAACTACGGTATCTATTTTCTTTTGAGTATGTTATTTACCAAATACCTACCTATGTCTAGTAAACCAACTTTGTGTTTATATTACAAAAATAAAGTAGTCAAATATATGTATATATGTAGGAAAATATGTATGAAATAAGCCTTTTGAGTGCCTTTCTAGAAAAAGAGGGTGTGCAATGTATTTTCTTTGCGTTGAGATGGATAAAAAATTATAAGTTCTTCCACGTCCATATCGCTTGACGATTGGGTCACAACTGGCCGTCAATTGGCTGCTTTAACTGGCTGCTCAAATATTTTGGCTGCCGCAGCCTGGCTGCCTAGTGCGCTAAGTGAAGCGGTGATGCGTTTTGATAATTAGGCTAACAAAACCATTTTATTTTCTCAGTTTAGTTTATTTGTAACAAAAATATTCATTTTTCGTCTTTATCATCTTGATATCCATCAAGTTTTCCTAAAACGTTCAGGTTTACCTGCCCGGCTTTGCTTCATTTATTTCCTAGCCAGTCATAAGGAGCGTGTATATCAGTGTAATGCACTATAACATCGTCGACAGTGTGCACTATAGCTTTACATTTCAATCTCTCGTGGGACGCACACCGCCATCTTGTTTTGCTGCCTGCAACACCGTTATATCTGAATTTTATGTCGTTTAGCACCAAAATTCTGTTGCCTCGAGGAGTGTATTGAAAATGAGCAGCTAGATCTGTAGGAATAACGTTTTTGTTAGACATTATTTAATATGACGGTTATTTTTGAGAGTTAAGAGTCTATAATACCTCAGCGCCACCTCACTCTTTATCTTGCTCGCACACTACTGCTGGCGGTCACGCGAGCAAGCGAAACAGGGTGGCAGGGAGAAGACTCCAAGGCACCGATAGTTTAGTTTATTTCTTTTTACGGTATAAAATAATGGTAATTGAAAAAAAAATAACATAAGACCTGCTTTTATAGTTAGTTCAGTTAATATGCAAAGTTTGATCATGTAATTTGAAGTATTTATTGTTCGGTTTGGAGGTAACTTTGGATTTGTTTCCTATAGAGAAAATTTTGTTGAATCGTGTTTTCGTTAAACATAGTACTTAACATTAATCTTCAACTTTACCATATATTTATTTCAAAATTAATGCTGCAGTATTTTCGACATAACGGAGGGTCATGCTAAGCCATTTGAGGTAGTATAGGCTCTTAGACGCAGATATATGCCAGTGACCTTGAGTGGTTAGCTTGTGTGTTTTGTACTGAGCTCACGGAACGCGTCGTACGTTCAGCCAGTAATATGACTCGCCCATCAAGGAGCGCTGTCCCCAATTTGACGCATTATTAATTTTTTATACACAAAACAAAAAGTATTTTAATAAAACGCGTATACTGAAAAATCAATAATTAAATTAGCTTTAAATTGGTGAAGGTTTCAGAAAAATACGCTTGGTAGATTTTGCGCCATTCTCAGTTTTTTATCCGCGTTAGACATAACTTTACAAATTAATTTCACTATGTAATATAAACATAATCTAAAATATTCACATATTAAATTATTGAGAAAATGCTCTAATTTAACATATTTTTTTTCAAATCATTAACACTACTCGTTTAGACGTGATCTTCAGTATAAAATCATTAAAAGTCCCTTATCGTCGCCTTAAGTCAGGAATTCATCTGTCAACTTGCACGAAAGAATGCAAGCAGCTTGCATGCTATTGTGACATACCCATCATTGTCTGCCTGACATTTCCGAGCTAAGTTAAGGTCAGTTTCCAGTCTATCTGGATGCAGCTAAATACCAGTATTTTACATGTAGGGACTGCCTATCTAATATAATATAAATACCTCTTGGTAAGACTTGTTGTCAGACTTTCGGGCTACTGACGACCCGTAACGACTGTCAAAGATCCAAGATTGACAAATCAAATCAAAAGTCATTTATTCAAACTAGGCTGAGAATCAGCACTTTTCGAACGTCAAAAATTACATGAGACAGTCCCCCAAAAACGCCCACCCTTCACCACTTCCTAGTGCTTTAGCTGGGAAGAAGAAGTGGCGCAACAAACTCCCCAGCAGCACAGCTGTCTGTTCACATATAAAACTTGAATCTATATTCTATACAATAAAATGACAGCTGGGACCAACGGCTTAACGTGTTTCTGAGGCACGGAGGGTATGTAAAGATGGTCTCCAATAAACGGACCGACCGCGGCAACTGTTATAACTTAGCCACGAGCCATAGCTATGTTATCACCAATTAAAATTTGTTCTGGTACAATGACGTGCACGCTACGACACTAGACAAAACTACGACACAAGCCATCCCATATCTTCCCAAAAAACTAAAAGTGGGTAATGGAGAGGGCTATGCTTGGAGTTTCCCTACGTGATCGAATCAGAAATGAAGAGATCCGCAGGCGAACCAAGGTAACATAGCATATAAAAAAAAAAAAGAAAAAAAGGAAGATAGCCCGAAGAATTGCTAAGCTTAAGTGGCAGTGGGCAGGGCACATTGCTCGCAGACCTGATGGCCGATGGGGCCGAAAGCTTCTGGAGTGGCGACCGCGTACTGGAAGAGGTAGGTAATGTTGGAAGGCCTCCTACAAGGTGGACCGATGACCTTGTGAAGACTGCAGGTATCCGCTGGATGCGGGAAGCACAGAACCGGTCGAAGTGGCGGTGCTTGGGGAGACCTATGTCCAGCAGTGGACGTCTTTCGGCTGAAATGATGATGATGATAATATCTTCCCGTGAGTGTCGTAAAAGGCGACTAAGGGATTTACTAGAGTATGGGCAGCATTTCATATCATGGACAACGTTCTCTATGCATTTTAACAGCATACTGTGATCGCCAACCCGTCTGCCAACCGTGGCGATTATGGCAACCCCCCCTTTGGAGGGAGGCCTATGTCCAGCAATGGACGTCTTTCGGGTGAAATGATGAGACACAACTTACAATTTTTTTTTTTTTATATGTAACATCTTTCCACTGGTTTTCTGTGGGAGTGATTTCTTGAAGGGACTGAAGTGTTTAACAGGAAGTGACAGCTTGAGCATGGAATAAGTAAGTATTTTATAATAGTTTGGAATTAGTGTACTCATAAAATTTGTAATTACTATAATAGATTGTCAGTAGGTCGTATTTCGACCAGTGGGCGACCACTAGTAATGAATAATGATTCGAAAAAATACTTCGGTGTTTAACTTTTTTTAAATTTTGATGTTAATTTCTGCTGCTGCTCAGTTGCTTATTACCAAGGTGAGATGTCAGATGTTACACATTATACGCTACTACTGTAAGACTCGCTGGTTTTTTACAATTACCTTGTGATAACAACGACACGTATAAAATTAGACGACACAATAAAATGTTCTTAAAAAGTTTTATTTAAAAGTTAATAATTGCAATACAATCAGTTCTCTTGCTTTACCTTCTTAGTTCATTTTAGATCCGTACTTTGAAAACGAGAGGCGTCGTGTGACACCAGGTTGGAACGAATTTCCTTTTGCTTTTGCACACTTGACGAATGAGAGCTAGACCGAAAAAAGTGTAACTATTTGACTGTCATGTCTAGCACTTAAGGCTCCCGCAGACAGGCGCGATGCGACACTAGTAGCACAATTTCTATGAAAAGTGACGCGCCCGTGATATCACGCCAGTCTGCACGGACCTTCAATCGCCAAGTGTGCAGAGTACGTGCGATATGGAACTTCGTTCCAAGGTCTAAGTTAAAATAATAAACTAAGCTATTTTTAATTAGTACAATGGATGAAATTAGTAAATGTTTTTATTAAATTCTTAATATTAATAGCTCCACTAGGATTCTCGTACCGTGGGTGCTAACTGAATATACGAGTATAAATAATATATGATGTAGAAATACTTGTAGGTTCTACAAATATTTAAACTGAATACTAGAACAAATATGTATCGAATCTATGAATATTCGTCAAGTTTTATGGATCTGAACTAAAGTAATTATCTCTACAGTCTAATGTAATTAATGTTATTTCTTTCAGTAAAATTTTTTGTTGTATAATATGACAAATAACAAATGACTAACATCAGGGCTTGTAGGTCGCAGTGGGTTATTTGTCTTACGTTGTTTTATAAAAATTTAGATTATCTTCATAACTAAGGAACAAACTTGTCTCCAAAAAGATTTTTTTTTGGCATATCTAATTAATAATAATCTCATAAACTTATTTAAATTAGTTTCCCATAATTTATGTATTTAATCATTTCAAATCAGTCAATACCCAAGTTATAACTTATAGACATAGAGCAGAAGGATTAATAATTATAATTAAATTTATGTTTAATGCAAAATACACTTAAAATATTAGTAACTACGTAAAACCTTATAAATATATGTCATATTTTAATAAGAACTCATTTTCAATTTTAAGAATCATTTGGATTAAGTAGCAATTCATCGGTTGAACATAATAAAAACATAACGATGACATAGAAAACCATATTTTAACGAGTATTTCCGTTTATCTAAGTTTGCGTTTTATAAAACAGGAATCGTTTTCTCGTGAATTAACAAAATAGTCATATATAAAAGAACAAAGAGTTACACTACAGTTACATTTTTTATAAACGCATAAGTTTACATTTTCCCACTTCTTGAAATATTTTTACTTTTATGGCAAAAGATCATAAACCAATCAATAACATTAGTTATAGGGCACTGAAATTTTCAAGAACCGAATCCCACTTATTATCAGAGTCATGTAGAAAATAGTTATACTAGACAAAGACTGGAAACCTACTCTTATGGCACAATCAATGTCCAAAAATATTATTTCGTCAACTATTTATAATTATTCTTCTTTTGTTTTCATAAGCTGAGCATAATACTGATATTTTATTTACATAGACGATATTATGATAAAATAATTTATGGATCGCAGAAAGTGCCATTCTGTAGTTTCTGCCTACCTCCATGGAGAAAAGCGTCAGTTTAGTATGTTAGTAATTAATGAATATGATCGTTAATCATTTTAACAATTGTTCCGTTGACGGTATAGATAGAAGCACCACAGCCTCTGTTATGGTGTGTCGAACAAACCCATCTGATTTTATTCTTATGAGACCCTTTCATATAGTAAGTGTAGGGGCCCATCCCGAGCAATGGTTTTCCTTTCTGAGATCGCAAGAGAAGAATACCTGTAAAAATAAAACTTGTTAAATCCTGTTAAGTTGGAAAAAATATATTTTAGGATCTGTAAGTAGGTATCCCGAAAGAAACCATTTTCGTGAAATATTACTTACCTATACTTACCTATCATAAAATGACGTCTGCAATCTCCAATGGGTTAGGTAGAAGTGTATCTATAGTATACCCACATTTTGCAAGTTATGTTTAAGTCCCATTTATTAAAGGCTGAGCCTATAGAAGTATGAGGAACAGGGTGTAAAGTTCACTCATCCTCTATATAAAAAGGAGGATCCTCCGACCAGACGGGAGTTGTGTCTGGTGGGCAACTGCGCGAAGATTGATGACGTTGTATATATACTAGTCGCGCGGTAAACTCTGCTTGCGCGATGCAGGATTTTGCGTGACGTCAGTGTGACGCGTAGTTCGCATGTGGCGATGTTAATGCCGCCACAACCTTATTGCCATCAACCAGGCACGAATTCAGACTCCTGGCTGCTAGTGTGAAATTCCTGATATAAAAACCCGATAACACTTTGCCCGACCTGGGAATCGAAACCAAGACCTCATGCTCAGAAGCCTTACCTATACTTAATCAGAAAGCATTAGTGCGATAGCTCTACCTTATATTTTTTACTTTCACTAAATGCTTAAATAAAGTCCCACAGATGAGAGAGTTTTGATAATATAATTGTTTCATGCAAGCTAAAATTCTTCAACAAGGCAATCCAAAATAAAAGACCAATAACTTAATATACATTTTTATTTCTGCTCGAGTACAGTTTTCGACGGTTATTATAATTTTTTTTTTTGGTATGGTGGCGTGTGCTAGCTAACATATCGCACGCTGATGGCTGAAGTCAAAATTTACGATTTCTTGGAATAGAGGAAAATGTGTTCGACGGATTGAACATTTTCTATTCATTCTACAATAACTTTTTAAATGAAAACGAAAGTTACGAATTTATTTTGTATAATATAATATTATTTGGTTTTATCACTTTATAGAGACAGTGTACTTTTTCGAATCATTTTCTATTTAACTCATTTTACTAAAATGTAGAGATAGGTCACTTTCGTTCTCAGCGTGCGTTGTGTTGCGTAATGCAAATAATTCTACATTCTATTGTATAGAATCAAGTTTTCTAACTGAACAGACAGCTGTGCTGCTGGGGAGGTTGTTGCGCCACTTCTTCTTCCCAGCTCAAGCACTAGGAAGTGGTGAAGGGTGGTATTTGGGGGACTGTCTTATGTAATTATTGACGTTCGAAGTGCTGATTCCCAGCCTAGTTTGAATAAAAGACTTGATTTTTATAATAACACATTAACCTAACTACATTCACTGCAAATCTCATTCGAATTCAATTATACAAAAATAAACATCTGCAACTAAAGCATGCTACTTCAAATGAAGAATGAATGAATCACAGCTGCCGTATGAACTTAATTATAATGTTTCCTATTAGGACAGTTATACAGCTTTTTTTTTCAGTAACCTATAACTTTCTTAAAATGTTAATTTTTTAAACACCAACCTCTTCTAGTTAGGGTTCCGTACCCAAAGGGTAAAACGGGAACCCTATTACTAAGGCTCCGCCGTCTGTCTGTCTGTCTGTCCGTCTGTCACCAGGCTGTATCTCATGAACCGTGATAGTTAGAAAGTTGAAATTTTCATAGATGATGTATTTCTGTTGTCGCTATAACAACAAATACAAAAAAACAGAATAAATAAATATTTAAGGGGGCTGACATACAACAAACGTGATATTTTTGCTCGTTTATGCTCTAGATTGATAATAGCAACAGGTAGACGCTTGAAATATTCACAGAATATTTAGTTGTATATTCACTTTAAAAATAAATAGTTAAATTAAAATAAAATTAATATTTAAGGGGGCTCCCATACAAAAAACCTGATTGTTTTGTCATATTTATAGATAATGGTACGGAACCCTTCGTGCGCTAGTCCGACTCGCACTTGGCCAGTTTTTATTTAAATTATGATTGACGTGTAAAAGTGGTTGTACAAACCTACTTACAGAAATAAAAATCATTTATCGTTAAACTACCAATCCTTAAAATGTGATTAACAATTTTATTTATAGATAATCTTTATAACTAGTAGTATGGACATCTAAAAAATAAACTATTTGGTCATTAACTGTGTGGACAACTGCCTTGCATCCGTATTTGGCATGACTGGTACATCTCCATCGGGTCTTGAGCGACTCACCCCCTCCATTTCTTCTGTACCTATTTTCACCAAGCATGAGAATCCTGGATCCATTACCATTGGTGAAGAATAGTGGGTCAAAGTCTGAAATAAGGTGATAATGTCAGTACGCTGTTGATAAAATAATAGGTAAATGAAAATTATTTAAATTCACCCACCACATAAAGGGTTCTGCAGACCAGCGCGACTCGCGACGCGACACAAAGGCATCGCTCGTCGCGTAACATGCGGGGCCTTTGTGTCGCGTCACGTGTCGCGCCAGTATGAAGAAGCCTTAAATGAACAATAATTGAATTTGTAACATTGCAATCCCAAAATTGAAAGTTAGCCCATTTATTACCTTTGAACGTTATGGTTAAAGAATTCATAACAAGTGCAGCTTACAGTGAAAAATCTTAGAAATATTTTTTGCAAATGCGTGTATTTCTTACCTAAAGAATCACTGCTTTAAGGCTCTTACAGACTAATGCGATATCGCGGGCGCGACAGGAACCGACAACAAAATTGTGCTACTAGTGTCGCGTGGCGCCCGCGATATTGCACCAGTATGTACGAGCCTTTAATTTATAACTAAAGGAATAAATAAAACAAGCACATTATATTCGTGTTTTATTTAAACAACTCACTTAAGAAATATTACAATATTCTATTAGTTACAAATATCATGCATAGATCTTGGTTAGCTTAAAGGCTTCTACAGACCAGCGCGACTCGCGACGCGACACAAAGGCACCGCTCGTCGCGCGACATGCGGGGCCTTTGTGTCGCGTCGCGTGTCGCGCCGGTCTGTAGAAGCCTTAACGCGAAACATCGTGACACCAAGCAATCGCACGTCACCGGGCGATGTCGGCTAAACTACGGATGAGCGGTGGCCGCCACATAGCGTCTGCAATTTACCGGCGCATGACGTCACTAAAACGTTATTTATAAAAGTAAGTTGGTGTGTTCTAGAAATCGTTTTTTGACACGGTAAAGTCAGCCGTTTTATGGCGGCCACCGCTTTTCAACGAAGCCGTAGCTTTAGGCCGAAGACGGATTATGTATATTCGAGCCGTTAAGGCGCGTTTCCACCAGTGTGCGGCACTGTGCGACACTGTAGTGCACAGGCTACCGTATAAATATTGCTTTCGGAGAACTCACTGAAGTAAACATTTACAAATGAGGAGTGACTTTTCAAAATGGCTTATTTCTGTATGGTCATTTTTTTCAGGACCAAGAAAAATACGAAAACTTTTCATATATGAATATTTTTAGTAACAAACTTCTATGTACATAATCTAGGTACGTTAATAGATCGTTTCACAGTGTATATATTTTTTTTAATACTCTAAATTATGAGTTATTATCATATGATTTAAGGAAATAAGCCATTTAGTCGCAAACTCCAAGAAATAAGATGTTTTGTTTCAGCACTCCTAAGAAATAATAATATTTTTTTAATTGGCCGTAGTCAAATAAAAAGTGTTGCCAATGTATAAAAATATATTTGCGGATCCACTTCCAGATATTAAAGCTATCTTTCAACCCTCCAAAATAACCTGTGATACCAGATTAGAAATAAGCCATTTTGATACGTATTAACAAAATTTCCATACAAAATGTTCTAGAAATGAGCTATTTTGAAAAAACTCCTATCACAATTTAGTAGGGCCGAGAATTAACGTGAATTAAGCTATTTTGTTGCGGAAAGCATTTTCTATGGCCATTTTTCTTCGAGATTAAAGTACTTTAGAACCGGACACTTCACGTCATATAATGTGAGTGTACATAAAGTCCCGATTGGCATTAAAAAAATAAGTAAAATTGGGAACCCGAAATAAGCCGTTTTGAAAAGTCACTCCTCAAATAATGCTCGATTTTACGCTTAAAAAAAATACGTACAGCTTTGCTGGTGGAACCGGACCTGCAGCTCAGTACGTGCAAATTCAAAATTCAAATTCAAATTGTTTAATGGCAAGAAAATACAAGGTTTACAAGGGAAGATCTTACAGCTTGGTCATTGTATTCTGCCTGCGAGCAAGCGTGCAAATTATTCATGATTTTAAGTCACAATTGTCACTGCAGAGTTACACTGCACTGTTACCCCCTTATTACAAAACAAGGTTTATCTTCAGACCCAGGTTTAAAAATGGAGCCATTATTGAATTTCGAACTTTATTCCGACTATAGTAAAGTTCCTAAACACAAAACAGACAACTTAGTACCGAACTAAGTTTTCAGTTTTGTATAAAGAACGGTATTTTAATCACTGTTACGTTCTTATTACAAAAACTGGCTCCATGGTTTAAGCCATGTCAAAATATAAATCTTGCTTTGTAATAAGGCCGTTAGAGTTCTGCACAAGATGTTTGTGAACAAATGTGCTGAACACAATTTCGGTGGAATCGCACCTTAAAAGCTATACTAACAACATGGGCTGACACAGATATTCCCTGAAAATTTACAAACATATTTCGTCGAATCGACGACGTAAACGGAAACATGCTGCACCTGGCCACTGTGGGCAGTATTCAACAAACCCTCACCATAAAAATCAGCACAAGAAAACACTGTCAGGGAATTCATTATTCATCAAATTGACACCCTACGTCAATTAACGGTGAATGAAATGGCTTTATAAGCCATTTCATTCAACTGTCAAAAAATAACAGTTGTAATTTGATTATACGGATAATATAAGTTGTTAGTTTATTTGCTTAACAATTAATTTCCCTGACTTTACCGAATAATGGTTACTTTTTAGGGTTCCGTACCCGAGGGGTGCCAAACGGAACCCTATTACTAAGCCTCCGCTGTCCGTCCGTCCGTCTGTCTGTCAGCGGGCTGTATCCCATGAACCCGTAATACGTCAACAGTTAAAATTTTCACAGATTGTGTATTTCTATTGCCGCTTAACAACAAATAATAATAATTAAATAAAGTTAATAATTAAATGGTTGTGCTTTTTCGGCGTTTTTTTTCTTGATTTTAATACGGTAGTGCAAGTCTGACTTGCACTTGACGGTTTTTTTTTATATTTTGCCTATTTTCCTGCGAATTTTGGAAATGTCATCTATCTATTGCTTTTAGGAATAATTCACCTTGTGTTTATTTGTACATTTCCGTGTGCGTATTATCACTGATTTAAATGTTATTGTTATAGCACTAATAAATAAAAATGTTTGGTTCTTGGGCCATGGAAATAAAGTCATATTATTATTCTCAAATTAATCAATTTGCGGGACATTAAAAGCCGTAATAATAATAAAACTTCTATTGTATCTCGTTCATTGACAACTGATTAACCAATTAAGAATAGCGTCTATCTAATTTCATGGGCATTTACATCACTTTTTGGAAACGCTAAGTAATTTACAAAAGGTGCTAAGTACCTACATAACAAAACGATACTTACAATTTTATAAGAAATACATTATAAAAGAAAAACATGCAAACTCCAAGAGATTAAATAAAATATTCACACATTAAAGAGACCGGCGAATAAAATTTTAAATTAAAAAACGACATTTCAGTCCTTTAATCATAGATTCTGATTAATGGACATTCAGATTTATTACAGTTGTAATAATCATGTCATTTGGTTTATTTTTATTATTTTAATAATATTTTATTTATAATCTTTTTATATTTTGTGAATGTGAGGACGTTGTAGGCTTGAAGAGGCGATGGATGCGTACTTCATACAAACGTAATACCAAAATAATTTGTAAATCAAATATACTCTGTCTTTATTCCAATTGGAATACAGAATATTTAGGTTCCCAAATATATAGTTTGAATGGACACAAAAATGAAATGTTGACCCCCTACACAATCAATCAATCAATTTTCACAATCTATATAGTACTTACTAATTCCATGAGTACACTAATTCCATGCTAAAGCTGTCACCTGCTGTTACACACTTCCGTCCCGTTTCACGAAATCACTCCCACATGAAGGGAGAGGAAAGATGTTATACATCATTAAATAAAGTAGGTACTTAACTAATTTGAGGATTTTAATGGGCGCAAGGTGCAACCAATACAGGGGACATTTCATTTAAAAATATTAAGCAAGGGTACTAAGGCCGAGATGAATA
The DNA here is from genome assembly GCA_948098905.1 of Tiliacea aurago. Taxonomy (NCBI): domain Eukaryota; kingdom Metazoa; phylum Arthropoda; class Insecta; order Lepidoptera; family Noctuidae; genus Tiliacea; species Tiliacea aurago. The sequence goes on from OX402588.1 coordinate 6,693,330, forward strand.
AAATATATTCCTTTTCGCGTGGCTATGGTAATTGTTTCCGTCTTTATCTTGCACTGCAAGTTTGACGGTCGCAAGACAGTGATACGGATTCTGCTGTTTATGCCCGTTTTCACTAACAGTCGACGATAATTAAATGTAAAGTTAAAATTAAGCAATTACTTAGCGCAAAAAACATCGATCGGCGATGACTGAGTAAAGTTACGACAGCGGTTCGCCGATGCGTAATGTTTAAACGCACACTGTACATTTGTGAGCTGAAAGCAATATATTATAAGTAAAAAGACGTAGATAAGTTACCTATTCAACATTTGATCTTCAAAAACGGCACAATGTCACACTATTAGATGACACGTGGAAGTAGGACGGCATGTTGTAAATAACGGGAGCGAAAAAGAGACAAGACAAAGATGAATATCGGGAGCGTGAATGATGATGACAGAAGAAGAAATGTGGCTGATTAGCCAAGTTGTGACGTGTCACTTGCGGACCGTATATAACCTATCTACCTCTTTTTATTACTTATAATCTCATTGGTTATAGTACATTACTGCAGCGGCCTGCAAATGCCTGGTTGCGGCCAAGGCTTGTATAGTGCTTTTCTCAAACAATGCGCGGAAATTCAAACAAAGTATATTATTTCTAAATTCCAGATTCAATGACGAACAACGATAATTTTGCACGCGCCAATGTGTTCATTTGTTTTTTTTGTCAATAATCAGCTTTCTATTTGCAAGCCAGTTCGATATTTAAATAAAACCTTTGATAAGTTACCTCCTTGGTTGCCATGTTTCGGAGTAAAAGATTGTTCCATTTTTAAATTACACGGTAGATATGAGTTTACTATGTAATTTTATTGGCCGCTAAACCACGACACATATTATGGATTTTCATACAACTATTGGTGGGACTTCTTGGCGGGAAAGTGAAGCGTCATGTTCAGCAGTTTGTTTAATTTTCCAAAATTTGTGTTAATTGCCGAATATTAATGTGTAATAATGGTGGATTATTAACCATTAAGTGTTTGTGAACGTGCATTAGTGTAGGCAAATGAAACAAAACAGTGCAACTTCGCTTCAAGTTCTCTCAAGAAGTCCGCGTGAGGTCTCAGTAAAGTGCCACATCTTTACTGAAACTCAAGGGGAGTGGGTGGGGATATCATCATCATGCATTTATAATTCATTTCATCAATACTATACAAGAACTAAAACGTGACATTGGCTAAATGCACAAACCGTGCGAAGCCAGAAGAAAAAAAAAAAAAAAAAAACTATTGGTGGCCGCTGCTCGCATGTATTTGGCCAGTACAGTACAGTAATTTCGATTTATCTCGAAGAAGGTTGTCAAAATAATGCTCGAATTTCCAAGCATGTTTAAGAAAAAGTATTAAATAAATTAATAAACAACTCTTACAGGTTCCCTCAACAGATTGTTAACAATATTGACAGATACCGAGATTGACTTAGAACAAGTGATTAAAATTTTGATTTCGAAGCTGACGAGTTGCCTACTGGGAAACGAAAGGTTAAACAGGAATCGTTATAAGAAACTGCTTACGTTTGGCGTTATTTTACTTGATGTTGGTGAAAACAGGCATTAGCCAAAGCACGCTAAGTAGTGTTTATATCTCAGCCTCAGTGTAAAAGCATCAAAACATATTGAAATACCTAACTACAACCTACAATACGGCCGATGAATCTTGGCCGGCCTGACCATAGACCCTCCGATCTTTCGCACATGCTCTCTCACTCACACTCGCCTGACGTCACCATTTGGTTCCTAAAAATGTGATTGCGCAGCCTTCTGTGCAAAGTTCGGACCGGCCATGACTCATCGGCCGTATTGTAGTTTAACTTAATTTGTGCTTATTTACAAAGTAAACAACATCGTTATCGACAGTGTGTAATCTTGCTGGGCATCCGAAACGCTCGTGGGACGCACACCGCCATCTTACTTTATCCGAACAGATTCTATTGATTCTGTACTTAATGTCACCAATCATAAGCATGTTTTTGCCTCGGCTGCTTCGAAAAAAATATGGTTTGAGCGTGAGACCTGCAATAAATAAATAACATTATTATTTTTAGTTATATACTAATAGATTTTATTTACATAATAAAATAACTAAAAATAAATTGATGAATTTGGTTTTGAAATTCCTTTCTTTCAGAAGGAATGGGAAGATAAGATCATAAAACATAGCCGTGACAAAAAATAAATAACGAGCCTGATATGGAAGAACATCATAAGCGACATAATGTAGGTATTTCAAAAAAGTTAAGTATTCAAAAAAGTATAAAATAAAATAAATAAAAAAAAACAATAAAATAGCTCTCCTGTAATTTTTAATTTATGTCGCTTACTATGTTCTTCCTTATCAGGCTCGATAAAATCAAAAGGGTTTTAAGTCAAGGGAATAAAGTAAATAAAATTGCAAATCAAATAAGTCATTATTATTAATTACATGTAAAATACTGCACCCTAATTAACACACATTCAATCACAATCCGAGAGTTTTGAAGGATATTGCTAATTTATTGCTTCATAGGTTTGAAATCTACTTAACAACGTAAATAACGCAATCGACGTGGGTGTACTTTCAAAGTTAAACCTATTGAAAGAAAAAAATAATAGAAAGAAAGAAAAGAAAGAAAGAAAAGAAAGAAAAGAAAGAAAAGAAATAAAGAAAAGAAAGAAAATAAAATTCAATCAGCTGTCATTTTATGTGTGTTACGCAATTACCCCGCTGGTATTCAGCTGCATCCGGTAAGATTGGAAGCCAACCCCAACACATTCGGGAAAAGGCTCGGCAGAAGATAATATTATTAATTGCAGCGTTCAAATTAATGATACACCTAAAAACAATTATTGAATACTTTTCTTATGTTAACTAAAATTTGTAATTTGTTAAAATCATGCTCAGTAGGTCTGTATACCATACAGGATTGTAACTTTGGGGGAGAAAAAAAGGGGGATGGTAATGGCTATTTTTTAATCCATTGCTTTACACACATCCCCAATGAACTTTCATGTCATTCCCTGAATGTTAGTAGTATGGATAATCTTGATACTTTAATAAAGCCTTTAACAACTTAATTCTTTTTTTGACAGTATGTAAAGAAACCGGTAGGTTTTGAACAACAGCAACATAATCCATTCATCGTTTTTTTTTTGTCTTCTCCTACAATTATAGCCTCATGAAGGCAAGGCAATGCAATAAAATTTAAATTAATTGCTGGTAAAATAGTTCAAATTAATTCAATTATTTGTTCTTCATTGCTCTAGTGAATTGCATTTCTGATTGACATAAAGAGATAGAGGTACTGGAGTCAGCTTTGATACGTGCCTTTTAATGGCCTACTTGCAATAAATTATTTGACTTTGACTTTCCTGATGTGATTTATTTTCAACTTTACATAAATTAACACCTTATAAATCTCTTCTTCCTGATGTTGTTGGTGGATGGTCATGGTGGTCACGAGCATACACGACGATGCCGTCATAAACGGTATGGATCTTAGCTGAACATGACCTGACTGAACATCGCCACCTGAACTTCTGTCCATGCGACATACCATTTTGACTAAACGTATACCCATTCAGAAGAAGCAACTGTCGTCCTCTTTTGGAGATAATTAATTTTCCTGGAATCCATAATTTTATTTATAAATTATATTTGGATTTAATGACACCAATAAATACAACGCCAACAAAAAAATAAATTTCAAATGCCATAAGTCACGACTACAGGGAGCTTACAGATAAAGTTACAATAATATAAGAAATTTTCTTATGATAATTATTTATTACAGTAATGATGAATCACAAGAGCTTTTCTGAAAAAATAAAAGATTTTTGACGTCCTTCGGTGGATGGTTGTGGATTTCAAGAGCGTATACGATTACGTCATTAACTGTATGGACCCCAGCTGAACATGACCTGATTGAACATCGCCACCTGGTCTTGTATGCAGATTCTGCGCGTCGAGTATACGTGTACTTATTCAGGAGTAGCAACTTACGCCCTCTTTTGGAGTTAATAAAATTTACTGAAATGCAAAATTGTTCATAAATTCATTTTCAAACTCGAATGGAGACGAGCTGACAAATGCTAGATATGTCTTATAGGAACTTACAATGATATAAGAACACATTTCAATTATGTTAATTATTTAATTCCTGAAATTTTTACACATTATATAAACTAACAAAACTTCTTTTGCCAGACACCAATATTATACAATAAGCACACAAATTTACAAAAAAACTCATAAAGAACTTAACATACTCGACCTAAATAGATATGAACTAAAGTCTAAGATGACAGAATGGCTACTTCAACAGGATTACTCACAAACAGAATCACTACTTACATACATCGCTTAATATTAATATATCAGTGTACACTCACAAGCTACCCTCACCCAATTGCACAACTTACACTAACACACCTTCAGATACACATACACACCCCTACACCTACACACAAACACATACATCCACACACACATACATACACCCACACACACACACATACACATCCATACATACATACAAACACCCACACTCACACCCCCATGCTCCTTAAACTCTTTTGCCTTTCTTTATTTTAATTATAATTATAAACGAAACAAACTAACCTCATTTTAAATCGCTAGGTAGATCGACACAACTCACAAGTTGTATAAATCTTATCGCAATCTATCATTTAGCTGAACACTGTCTCTTAAGATACAGGTAACCCTAGTTTAAGAGGCAGGGCTCACGAATTATATTGTCTACAGATTTCTGCACCATGGTTTATTATTTGCTCTGTACTTACATCCTACCACTAGCTGTTAATAATACCCTTTTGTTAACCAAGTTATTTAAGTCTGTAACCTGTTTTGGAAATAAATAAATTTTATTATTATTATTAACACAGAAATCTTAAAATAATCCTAACTAATATTATAAATGCAAAAGTAAGTTTGTTTGTTTGTTACCTTTTCACGCCTAAACCACTGAACCGATCATCCTGAAATTTTGGATATATTATGTTATCAGGTGTACAGAAACGGACATAGGGTATCTTTCATCCCGAAATAAAGTACTGTTCCCGAGGAAAACAACTATAACGTTCTTATGGTAATAGATGGCGCCACGTGTCTTTCGAATTATGATTGAATTATATTATTATAGAAACTTTAATAGTGTGTTAAGGTCAATCGTCGAATCCGACTCGGCTGGGCAGCGTTCGGGAAGCTTCGCAATATCTTCTCGTCCCACATACCGCAGTGTCTCAAGACGAAAGTCTTTGACCAGTGCGTGTTGCCAGTGATGATCTATGGCACTGAAACGTGGTCGCTCACAATGGGCCTTATCAGAAGGATAAAAGTCACCCAAAGGGCAATGGAGAGGGCTATGCTTGGAGTTTCCCTACGTGATCGAATCAGAAATGAAGGCAGGCAAACCAAGATAACCGACATAGCCCGAAGAATTGCCAAGCTTAAGTGGCAGTGGGCAGTGCACATTGCTCGCAGAACTGATGGCCTATGGGGCCGAAAAGTTCTGGAGTGGCGACCGCGTACCGGAAGACGTAGCGTTGGAAGGCCCCCTACAAGGTGGACCGATGACCTTGTGAAGGCCGCAGGTATCCGCTGGATGCGGGAAGCACAGAACCGGTCGAAGTGGCGGTGCTTGGGGGAGGCCTATGTCCAGCAGTGGACGTCTTTCGGCTGAAATGATGATGATGATGAATAGTGTGTTAAGAGTTTTTTGCCGCCAAACAACAAGCAGTGTACAAACTGTACAACCCCAATTGATTGTCAAATTCTAAATTAACGCGAGCGAAGCCGCGGGCAAAAGCTAGTAACATAATGTGTGAAATTAATAATACACTAAAAAACTGCTACAGTAATAATAGTAACTGTAGCATTTTTTTTGGGTAAACAAAGAACTGCAATAGTTAGATATCAGAAAGAGCAGTAATGCAAGAGATTTTTTGAGAAACCAGGATCTTGCTGATGTCTCTCGGTAGATGATTGTGGTCTTCAAGAGCATTCACTATGACGTCATTTATGGTAACGATTTTAGCATAACAAGACCTATCTGAACATCTCCACCTGATCTTGTGTTTAGATCGATAATGTTGAGTATATGTGTATCCATTCAAGAGTAGTAACTTACGTCCTTTTGATGACTTAATAAAATCCGCTGGAATACAAAATTTTATCCATAGATTATAAACTTATTTTGATTGAAAGACACCAATACATTTTAATTTTAATACTATGGAGGTTTAAGTAAATGAAATTGCATTGAAAATGAATATCTATGGTTATTTAGATAAAAGGAACGATGGATGGACTGTGTGAATAAAAAAAAAACAAAGAAAGAAAATTTGTTTATTCTGCACAAACAAAACGGACATAACAAAAGAACATTAATAAAATACACATCTAAAAGGAGTCAACAGCCTCGTATTCGATACACTAAAAACTGAAGATGATATGGCTAGACAAGGGGTGAATGCCGAAATGATGAATAATAGACAAGTTTGAAAAGAAGACATGTTGCACTGACCTCAGATACATTGCGATAAGGGCAAGAGAATAGTCATTTTTCAATACACTTCCTCGAAAACTGGTTCATATCGCACTACGATTAGGTTCACAATGTAGTGTATTTCACACGCGTGCGATTTTTTGTTTTCCAACACGTGTGCGGGAATAAAAATTGCCAGAGATAACTTATACCTATAGTTAGTCCAAATTGGTTCAATACAGTGCCTCAATTCACACCGTCTTGCGCCAGAGACGGTCCTCTCTATTCGGAGGTGATTTTTTTTTTTCAAAGTTGCGTCTTTACGGCGTTAATATTTTTGGAATATTTAAATAATGTTTATAAATTAAATATGATTATTACAATAAAAAAACTTTTATGAACAAATTAACATTTATTTGTGTTCTAAACTCAAAAATGTTAGAATTTTCTATTTCTCATATTAGGCTGTTTATCGGCTTTATACATTTGCTTCTCCTTCAACCTGGCGAAAGTAAAGCGCGGAAAAAAAAGAAAATTAAATCATAGTTTCCTAATCATTCATGACAAAAATATTTTTCGTTATTTTATTTTATTTCTGCAAAAGTGTATTGAAACACGTCGTTTGATACACGTGAACATTTGTTATTGCAGTTCTCGGATCAAAAACAACCTCGCCTACGGCTCGGGTGTTAATTCCGCCTCGAATGCAATAACAAACATTCTCCACTTGTATCAAAATGTACGATATCATCAACATTTTTTTTAGTTATTTATGCAAATAACAAGTAACAAATAAAAGAAATTATGAATCAAAAGAACATTCTTGAAAAGCTACGCGTTTGTGGACCTCCCTCGGTGGATGGTTATGCTCTTCAAAAGCGTACACGATGACGTCATCAATGGTATGTATCCTAGCTGAACATGTCCTGAATGAACATCGCCACCTGATCTTGTATTCAGTTCCATAACGTCGATTATACGTGTACCCATTCCGGACTAGCAACTTACGCCCTCTTGACGACATAATAAAATTCACTGAAATACAATTAATATTCATTATTAGCATAATTATCAACATTTGAATTCAAAGACACCAATATGTTTAAGTAAATTAAATTGGACGTAAAGAATAGCACTATCCCATTTCTTCCCGTGGATGTAGTAAAAGGCGACTAAGGGACTAACTAGAGAATGGGCAGCAGCGTTCTCTATGCATTTTAACACCATACTGCGAAATGATGATGATGATGAAATAAAATTGCATTGAAAAAGAAAACGATTTATATATTTTTTTTTTACAAAATTTAAGCATAGAATAATAAATACCCATAACCATAGAATAATAACAATAAATAACCGTAGAATAAACGAACATAGGTATGCAATGCTTAGGTAACAAATGGAATAAATTATGAATCAAAAGAGTTTTCTTGAAAAACGAGTCTGTTGACATCTCTCGGTGGATGGTTGTGGTCTTCAAGAGCGTACACGATGGCGTTATCAATGGTATGGATCCTAGCTGAACATGACCTGATTGAACATCGCCACCTGATCTTGCGTTCAGACACACAATTTCGGCTGTATGTGTATCCATTCAGAAGTAGCAACTTCCCTCTTTTCGTGAAAATAATCTGCCCTGGAATGTAAAACCCAACGACACAAGTCAGTATAAGATGGAAGGATGGAAATATAAATGGTGAAACAAAACAAACATTGAACCATCAGATGTGAGAGTACAAACAAAGGTTGACCCTATCCACCGACTCAATCCCATCTTAAGAATAAGCAGAAAAGACAAGAAAACTGGATAATGAAGTTATTTTATTTCAGTTAAACAACACAATAAACTAGGCAACAATACACTATTGCAAAACTAGTATAAATAATATTGAATATTTTTATTACACTATGTATAATATTAATAACTTTTATTTAATATTGCTGCCCGCGTGGCTTTTTCTAATGTCTCTGTCTAAATGACTCCTTATGATATCAGCTATCTACCAGTGAAAGTCCCGTCGAAATCGGTCCAGCCATTTCGGAGATTAGCCGGAACAAACAGACAGACAGACAAACATTTTAAAAATAGTTTTTTGTTACATGTACCGTATATACTTTCGTAAGTATTTAGTAAAAAAAAACTATTATTTTGACATTACAAAACAATACTTAAATTTTATTTATTTGTATAAATAAAAGCACTCGGTTCATACATTTCTGACCAGGCTCACTGGCACATTCTTCAAAACTAAGTTACTACGATGTTAAGAGGTTCAGCTTGTTATCTACAAGAATGAGTTTTGCTACACTCAGCCCCTTAATTGGGACTATGTCGTCAGCTAAATCTATGCATAATTAAAATATAAGTTATGTGCTATATTAATTCTTATTTTATAGGGTGGCCAATTCGAATGCATATAACTTTTTGGCCATCATTTTCACTTTGCGCCCAATGTTACGATTCTTTCATCCACTATTTAGTGAAAATGTGCCTAATTAGTTATATCCCACTTATAAGATCATTCAACATTCATTTCAGCCGAAAGACGTCCACAGCTGGACATAGGCCTCCCCCAAAGGCCCCAAAGGGTTTGCCATAATCACCACGCTTGGCAGGCGGGTTGGCGCAGTATGGTGTTAAAATGCATAGAGAACACTGCTGCCCATTCTCTGGTAAGTCCCTTACTCGCCTTTTACGACACCCACGGGAAGAAATAGGGTGGTGATATTCTTTACATCCGGCACCACAAAGATGAAGCATTTATAAGATCATGAATACCGAATTAACTTCAGTAATTTAATCCTACAGTTTCTAAGCGGATCGAAAAACGACACAATTTTTTTCAACAAATCTTAACTAATCTCATTTCTATCACAGAGGATTTTTAAATAAACTATATTTTCACTATTGTGGAGAAGTGCTATCTTTGTTGACTCACACAAAGCCCTCAAAATATGTTTTTCTGACTGGTTAGGTTATTCTTCCTTAAAGAAGCTACACGACAGGTGCTCCTGTTACGGCGACTGGCAATCACAATAGTGTTAAGGTTTTTTAATTCATCAAATCAATTAGTATGACCTATAAATGTGGTTCCAAGATGGAGTCAGAAACCATGCAGAACAAAATATAATCGAAACTAAGAGGAATCATATGAGATAATAAATTCCAAGAATTGTTGACATTATTTTTGACCCCCAAATTCATCAGATTCGACAGTTGCTCACTTTTTTCTACGTATTATCTAAAGGGACGTGTTTTGATAAATGTTGGACTCTAAAAGCAGAATATTTGTGACTCTGATAGTGGAATAGCTAGCAAAGTATGCGAAAATTTGGTGAAAACACGATGAAAACCGATTGCATTTTAAGCCAGCAAAAAGGGATAGATTTGGCGGATGCTATTCTTCATACCAAAGTATTATATAATTATGGAAAAAGATCTGGTAAAAATATTCTTCATTTAAAGTTGTATAATTTCAAATTGGCCAACCACTATAAACTTATTTCTAAATCTTCTATCAAACATCACTTGAGATAGTGACGCAAAACATCGATATCCTTCAGCATACAATGGTCTAAAGGTGCGTCCATATTAGTGATATTTCAACCGACCAGACACCGAGACCGCGACAAATATAGCTGTACAAGGATATATTGGCACGTGGCCAAAATCAGAATCGACGCCGCCATTTTGTTTTATCAGTACATTTCACAAAACAATCACACAAATGTTTAACACTAGCGCCATCCTGTCAATATTCTTGAAGCACTTTACGCGTGGCTAAATGTCACACAGCCGAGGCTTCGTACAGTCAGTGACTTGCATTACCTGACCTCTCTTACAAAGAAGAAGAAGACTGGAAGAGGGGTCAGGTTATGCAGGTCACTGACTGGCATACTCATACACAGACAATGTCGCAACCACATACAGTCAATTTAAATTAGCTAATTAAACTCCGTATACTTGATGGATATCGATATCTAACATGAAAAAAACAAAAAAGACATTAATATGATTAGATTTTTTTGGGTCATCAACCACCGCTAGTGTGATCACTTAAAATATCAGTTTAAAAAATCAGTTATTTTTGTGTAAACTTCACAGGTGCGATGGATAAAACGAACGATAAAACAAAAAAAAAATAACAGATTTTCTCAACTCATACTTCCAGTAACAACACTAGCAGCGGTCTTAAACCCATTTGTTCCCATCTGTTTTGTGTAACCTTCGAGTTTATTACATATTATGTTTTCGTACGCACGTTTTTTCTGTGACAATTAAAAGTATTTTTCTTTCTTTTCTTTCTTTCTTTCTTTCTTTCTATTTGACCCTATTTAGCGTGAATCGTTGACTCGTACGGAGTATTGTCCATTCGAATGCCACAATTGTGAACGTAGCTTAATATGACACGGTTCTATGACTTTCCATACCTAGTCACTGGATGGATGGGAGTGCTCCTCGTGCATCCTCGTTAACACTCCATCTGTTTCGAAGTAGAAGGCTTTGCATCCTCTCTTGGTACATCTCCATCTTATGCCGAAACTCTCTACCTGTTGGTAGTACTTAGCATTCTTATATAACATCCCGTGCTTCCCTCTTGCGGTTAAGAAAAACACTGAAAGTATAAAATAAATGTGTTTTTTTTGTCTACTACATTATATATAAAAACCAAAATATCTGTATAACAACATTCAATAAAAAAATCCAATCAAGAAAGGTAACTTTTTATTAAAAAAATAAATTATAGTAAATTATTGAACGTAATTGTTATTCCAAACAAAAATTGGGTCGGGAAAAGATTTAACATAATAATTATGTAATTTAATTATGTAAAATATTTTTTTTTTATATTTCTGGCGAAATGTGGGTGTACTGGTAGGTACACCTCTGCCCAACCCTTCAGGGAAACAAGGCGTGATGTTATTTTATGTGTTATTTATTACTTTATATATTATTCCTCAAGACGTCTAGTCTGGTATACTTCCTTGTTTTATGATTTATTTTCCATAGTATTCTTCTCGATGCGTGTGACACCCAAAAACTCCGACAAGAATTTTCCCGTAAGACCTAACACTGGCTGGGCATTGTCGACTCTTTTTTTTAGAGCAGTACCATCGATGTCGCTTATTATCCAAAGTTTTTGTAGGCACATCAGAGTAGTACGTATTAACTCCACACCGTAGAATGTAGTTTCCATGAGTGGATCGCAGGAACTCAACAATATCTGAAAAAAAAAAAAAATTTTACCTTATAGAAAATCAACTTAAATTGACATGAATTCTGTTACAGAAAAAAATCTGCTCTGAAGTCTTAAAAAAAGATGATGTTACCTAATTAAGCAATGATTTATGATTCATAGCAAGCATAAAAACACAATTATATTTTAACAATTTAATTTAATATAACAATTAAACACAATTTAAAAACTAGATAAGTTTATAAAACAAAATAATTATGAAGTTTATACAAAAGTAAACCTTCTAAATACTAATACAGATCACAATCATCAATTTTGACAAGAAATTCTTTTTGGCACATATATCGAAGGATTTTAATATACCCTTGAGACTTGGTTATTAGTTTAACGAACCTGGGATCTAATAATATTAGTTACTATTAATTTATGAAATTGCTTGACAGATCTAATATTTTATCTCTGGTTCCCAAAATCATTAGAATACACATATTTTGTTACTACAAACATCATCAATCCAGGAAATATTTTCAGAATTTTCTGATCTTGCAACTCTAGAAGTCACGTTAATTCGTATTTTGGCATCTTGTTGTGTTCCAGTATTTTGTGTATGTTTCTGAATCTTAAAGAACATCATCCGTAGGATATATTTCGGCACCACTCTCGATTATACTCCCTTCTTTAACCTCCATATACTTCTAGTGAGTATGTTTACCATATACTGCAACTACTTTTGCTTCAACTGACTTTACGCTGTTCCACCTTTCTCTTAGAGCAATACCATATTTTGGACCACTCTCGATTCTACTCTCTTCGTTAACCTCCATATACTTCTAGTGAGTATGTTTACCATATACTGCAACTACTTTTGCTTCAACTGTCTTTACGCTTGCTTTACACTGTTCCACCTTCCTCTTAGAGCAATACCACCTTCTAATTAGCCTGTCGGTTCTGTTGTAGGAGTTACACCAATAGCTGTAGGATCCAAAGTGCAAAGTAAAATTCCCCTTCTTTGTTGGCATGAGAACTGCATCTGCAAAAAGTTCAATAAGATTTTGCGACAAATTTTAAGGAGCAAATTGATTGATCGTTCAATGAAAGACAGTTGTTTTTGAGTTTTATCAGACTGGAGCGATATCGCGTGCGCGACAAGGGTCCCGCAGCCTGTAGCGCCCGCGATATCGCTCCAGTCTGTACAAGCCTTAAATTAACCAAATAGTAGGCATTAGGTACTGTACTACATATTACTTAGTACAAGCTGCAGTGATAGTTGATTAAAAGCATTCGTTAATGATACTTAGCGTTCAAGAATATACATATTATTATTATGTACCTATTGTATTCCTGGAACAATCAGAAATGTTATCTATAAACATGAGTTGATTAATTTAGAGGGTGCAAACAGAAAGTAGTATGTGTAGGTAATATAATTATATTTAATATTTTCGTTTAAGACATCATTTTATCATATTTTTCTCTTCTTGAACACACAGCTGTTGTCTAAATTTATTTCTCACTTCTCCTTTCGCAGGTCTGCTGGAAGAAATTTCTAAATGAAAATGTACTGCTTATTTCTTTCATTCCTTTGCCTTTTTTTCTGGTCTCTCCAAATTTTTCTTCGCTTCTCCTTTTCCCGGTCGCTCAACTCCCTTATTTTTTTTTGTCCTTTCCTTACCCGTTCTATTTGTTTCTTTCTTTGTTCTTCATATTTTTCTTTATTTAGTTTAAGTTTTTCCCGGTAACGTTTAGCTCGTTCAGCAGGTGTTAGCGCCCTTATATGATAAACTGAAAGATTAATCAATATTTATAAACTTCTGATCAATGACTATCATGAAGTCGATTGATACACGACTATAACTTTACAGCCGTGCTTCGACCGACTTCGGGTTAAGCTAAGCTTGACAGTCGTGTCGCAGAAGAAGGCTGCGGAAAGGGAGCGGGAGATCTCGTCCACTCACCCGGCCCGCAGCAGGGCACTGGGCGTCGGCGGAGGGTAGACAATGCCCTCTTTCAGCCCCCCTAAATGGGTCCAGGGACGGCAGACTTGCCGTCCCCTATCACACTGGACCCGAGGGTGGCGGCGCTTAGTGTTCCACGCGCGCCCCTTTTCGACGTCGCGGCACTATTCGGATTGCGGAAGTAATAACAGATCCCAAGATCCCCGGTGCGAGTGTGGGTAGGGAACACTGGGGTGGTTTTTAGTCAGTAAGAGTCTGACAGACCCCTCCGCCACAGCCTCCATGAGGATTTACCACCCCGTGAAAAAAAAAAAAAACTTGCTTCGGTTGACTTGTGGATTAATTACATCCCTTACATAATTATCTAGCGATAGGCTTTCAGTCCTATACAAAATAATCTATGCCTTGACCAAAATAACAAATTGTCTTTGCGACTCTGATCTCCTTGTGCCACTTTCTTCAACATAATTAAAACAGACTAAAAGACTAAAAGGCACACAATATATTAGAACTACAAGTAAAACAACAGGAAACTAGTGTGCCTCACGGAGGTCTCTAAGGGGTCTTAGTCACAATGACATTATATTAGTTTCCTAAGCAACATCTTCTACACACCACTGACTACCTGTAGTATTGTCACTCCTGCTCCCTTTAATCCATCCAAAGGTTGTCTGTAAAAGATGGCTTTTAGCGATAAGACCGCCCATTGTGTCACCCTATGTAAAATTTAAACATTTTTATCTGTAACTTTTATGGTGTACATAATAAAGAGTATTCTATTCTATTCTATTCTTCTTTTATAATATATTATTATAGTATATTTATCTACCAATTAATAGACGAAATAACGTCGCAATAGATGTTCAAATGAAATACTTTCATGCACCTTCAACCTTTAATAAATTAAATCAGAATCAGAACTTTATTTGCTATGAATGTAGGTACAGGTATAAGATGTTGTACATAAATTAATGAGATACAGTCTATCTTATGGCGTGCAAATTATTACATACATTAAAATATTAATACAAACAAAACAATGTCAACAACCAAACAGAATTTAAAATGACAATTAATAATAATACCAATAGTCGGGTACATATGTCTTACATGATCAAATTTGCAAGTATTTATAACAATCATAATCTAGACAAACTCATATAATTTAAAAAGTATTTTACTGAGTAATAAATTTATTTGCCTAAAAGTAGTGCAGTTACCTTAGATTCAAAAATGTCAAGACCCAGATATATGCCAGTGACTTTGAGTGGTTAGCTTGCGTGTTCTGTACTGAGCTCACGCAACGCGTCGTACGTTCAGCCAGTAATAGGACTCGCCCATCAAGGAGCGCTGTCCCCAATTTGACGCATTATTAATTTATTATACACAAAACAAAAGGTATTTTAAACGCGTATACTAAAATATCAATAATTAAATTATCTTTAAATTGGTTAAGATTCCAAATAAATACGCTTGGTAGATTTTGCGCCATTATCAGTTTTTTATCCGCGTTAGACATAACTTTACAAATTAGTTTAATTATGTAATATAAACATATTCTAAAATGTCACATATGAATTATTGAAAAAATGTTCTTATTTAACATATATTTTTTTCAAATCATTAACACTACTCGTTTAGATGTGATCTTCAGTATAAAATCATTAAAAGTCGGTTACCGTCACACGGTTTCACCTTTACGTTTTATGAAGATATTTTAATTTCATTAAACGTTATTATTTATTGATTTATTTACAATTTTCTAAAACAGCATCTTGGAGCAACCTGTACTTAAAGAACTGTAGCGCAGAGGTCATTTTCCGGGGTCACGGATCATAATATCGCATCAATGAAATTAAAATGAATGGCGTGAAGGAGTAGGCGAATTAAAGGAATGAGAGAGCTTTATTAATTAATTATTTTCAAAAATGTATGTTTCAATTTATAATTATTTTATCTAATTACATTTTTTTTATGATTACTGGACACTAGCCCTACCCTTATGTTGAATTAATGTCGCCATTGTGGCGGCACGTTATATAATTTAGTCTAAATTAAAAACACTAACAAGGTTAAATATGTAATTATTTACCTCTAATTCTCAACTATAGCAACATTGGAATATTCGATGATTAAGTCTACTTAAGACGAACTAGTGTCCGACCGAAAGTTCGGTTTCGGTTTCGGCCAGTTTCTTCCAAAATATCAGGTTTCGGCCGCAATTTCGGTGTCGGCCAAAAAGTGGCCAAATCTTCAGCCCGACCGAAACTGGCGTTCTTGGCGTTCATCGGCTTTGATAGAATAACGACTGACAGATCGACGGACGGCGAAGACTTAGTAATGGGGTCAAGTTTTCAGCATTTTTGTACAAAACTCAAATAAAACAAGTGTTTACTTATAAATAGAAGTGTAACAAACATACAGCGCCATCAAGTGCAACTTATCCAAAGCACTACGATGAGCGGATTCATAAACTAGAAGACAGCAATTACAAACGATTACTGAAGACAAGTGACGCCATCTACAATCTTCGTGTGCAACAATCTGCGCTAGCGCCACCCGCGAGTTATCTGCTCCACAACTACAGACGACTACGTGTAGATATTGTGCACACATGTAAACTGTCCGCCTTTATAAGCAGAGTTGTCTTCGAACAAATTGTCATCCCGTCCTCCGCCCATTGTCATCCAGGACAAGGGTAAATGGACGGAAATCTCGAAATGGTGTGTTGATCAGCGGATCAACTTCACCAGCGCGGTCAGTACCCAACCGGGTATAAAAGTCACCGTTCCCACGGCTAACGATTTCAGGGAACTAACCAGGACACTTCGGGTGAGAGGCATCTCATACCACTCATATACCCTCCCCGAAGAGCGTGTGGTGATCCGTAGGATCCCCAGTGAGATTGCCACCGCAGACATTAAGTCGGACTTAGAGCGACAGGCTATTCCTGTCCTCGAAGTCCACAGGATGCACCGCTCTAGAGGCGGTGCACCATACGACATGATTCTTGTCGTATGCTCTCAGGTTGACGGGCATCACCCTTTTTTCAAGATCGCTTCGATCTGTAGCCTTAAAGGCTTTGATATTCAGAAACCGCACAAGTCCAGCATTATCGGACAGTGCCACCGATGTCAACTTTACGGTCACGCGCAGAAGAACTGCTTCGCAAAACCCAGGTGCGTCAAGTGCCTGGGTGAGCATGGCACTTCTGAATGCTCGCGACCGAAAGACCGTGCCCTCTGCACCGAACCTCCCAGTTGCGTTCTTTGCGGCCAACAAGGCCACCCAGCCAATTACCGTGGCTGCCCTAAGGCACCAAAATCGTCTTCCTCGAAGTTGACCAAGCGTTACGACGCGAGGCAACAGAGAGATAACCAGGGGGGATTCTCCTCCTCTCTGACCCAACCTCCGCAACGACTGAGCCCTCAAAGGTCCAGTCCGTGGAATCATTTCAACCACCAGCAGGCCTTCCCTGCCTTCGGCCAATACATGGCTCCTCCCCCCCCTCAACCTCAACCCATCCCACGGTTGATGGACCCTCGCCTTCGCGCTCATAGCGCTCAGCATCACCAACAATCTACCGCCGCCGGTAGGAGCGCGCCTCTCGCGCCCCCAGTGGCCCGCGTGCCAGAGCCTGCTTCCAAAGCCGCTCCCCCTCTCAACACTCGCGCGCCTCCTCAACCCGCGGCCACTCCAGTGGTCGCATCACCTAACACCTTCGATGCGTTTAATGTGATCTCGAGCACATTTAACATCTTTCTTTCGCCCCGCGCCAAGAAAATGGCCAGCGAAATAATTGTAGCCCGTAACTCCTGCGATCTATCGGAGATCCAGCGAATTTATCACACGTATCCCGAGATCACGCAAGCCCTAGAGTCCATCGCGTATAGGAAACCATAATGTATAATACGGCCCCCGCGAGAACTAAACTCAGATCACTAAAGTTAGGCTTTTTCAATGCCAACGGCATTAGAGAACAACGCGACGAAATCGCTGTGTTCCTCCGCGACCATCGGTTAGATATTCTCCTAGTACAGGAAACTTTCCTCAAGCCTTGTCATCGAGACCCGTCAATTGCGAACTATCGCGTAGTTCGCAATGACAGGACTCGATGCCACAGGGGCGGCACCCTGATTTACTATAGGACTCCTCTCCATTGCATCCCGCTCGATGCTCCGACAACTCTCTCGTGTCTTGAAGTGTCTGCATGCAAATTAGCAATGTCAGGTCATCAACCGATTACGATAGTTTCGGCTTACATGCCGGGCACCGCGACCACGAACCTAGACGGTCTTCAACTGCTGTCTCGCGATCTTTCGATTCTTTTCGATTTTTTTTTGAATCCGTTATCGTAGCGGGTGATCTCAACGCCAAACATCCGTCCTGGAACTGTAATACCACCACGTTTCGAGGCCAACATCTGTTTGACCTCACCACCGTTTTAAATTTCGATATCATCGGTCCGATGAATCCTACTCATTACCCCCATATCCCCAGTCAATCCCCGGACATATTGGACATAGCGCTCCTAAAGAATATCAACCTACGGTTGGATTCGATAGAGGCGATGGACGAACTGACTTCTGACCACCGGCCAGTCGTCTTAAGACTGGCCCCTCGCGACGGACTCCTTGACCCTGACCAACCCCCCCTCACGAAAGTAGTCACGGACTGGCGGAAAGTAAGCGACCGACTGAAATCCACCACATCCCCGATACTGGATTCTATCCCCGATCAGTTTGACTCGATCGCCGACACGACGGCCGCGATCGACTCACTCACGGAACACGTACAATCAGTCCTGAGCGATTGCTCGAGGCAGGTTCCGGCGACGACACCGACAAGGCTGAATGCCTGGCTGACACTCTCGAGACTCAGTGCTCGCCCAGCTCTCAACCAGTAGACCAAGCTCACCTCGCTGAGGTGGACGCTGAAGTCGAACGTAGGGCGAATCTCCCTTCGGTCGAAGACCCTGATTGTCCTCTGGCTCCCGTCACCCCAGACGAAGTGCACGACATTATCAAGGGTCTGAAAACCCGTAAATCTCCCGGATCAGACGGAATCACCAACAGGGTGCTCCAGCTGTTCCACGCTCACCTGATCATGCTAATGACCACCATCTTCAATGGCGCTCTTAGCAACAACATTTTTCCTCAAGCTTGGAAAAATGCCACGGTCATCGGTATCCCGAAGCCCGGCAAGCCTAAGACCGAACCTTCCAGTTACCGACCCATCAGTATGCTCAACGTCTTCGGCAAAGTCTATGAGAGGCTTATTTATAAGCGTCTCAGAGACTATGCCGAGACGAAGGGCCTCATCCCAAACGAACAGTTCGGGTTCAGATCCCAACATTCGTGCGTACAACAGGTCCACCGTATCGTCGAGCATATAAGCGCTGGCTTCCAGCGCGGGCTCATGACGGGTGCTGTGTTCTTCGACATTGCGAAAGCGTTCGACAAAGTCTGGCACAACGGCTTATTATATAAGCTCTACAAACTCGGTGTACCCGATCGTCTCGTGCTCATCTTACGAGACTTTTTGTCGGACCGCACCTTCCGCTATCGCATCGAGGGTGCGCTATCCTCCCCCCATCCGCTCCGCGCAGGCGTCCCTCAGGGCGCTGTGCTGGCACCGCTGATATTCACTATATTCACTAGTGATATCCCCAAATGTAGAAAGGCGCAGTTAGCTCTGTTCGCAGACGACACGGCCATCTACTACTCCGGCCTCAGGCAAGACAATATCGCCCGCATCCTTCAGGCCGAAGTCAACAGACTCGCGGCCTGGTTCAGGAAGTGGAGGATCGAAGTCAACCCTGATAAGAGCCAGGGGGTCCTATTCTGTAGGCCCCGGCGATCACCCGCCCTCCCCCAACCGATCACCATGTTCGGCAAGCCTATCCCTTGGGAGAAGCGAGCCAAATATCTCGGTGTGGTCTTAGACCATCACATGACGTTCGGCGAGCACATAAAACAGGTGCGCTCGCGCGCCAGTTTTGCTCTCGGCCGACTACACTCCGTACTCAACCCGCGCAGCAAGTTGTCCCTTAAGTGCAAATTGCGTATTTACACCGCGTGCATTCGACCGATCATGACTTACGCCTGCGTAGTCTTCGCTCACGCAAAGTCGTATCACATTCATAAGATGCAGACGCTTCAAAACCGATTTCTCCGTAGAATTACGAAGGCTCCTTGGTTCGTTCGGAACGAACAACTTCACGTAGACCTTAAGATGCCTACCATCAAGCAGTTTATGAAGCGCCTTGCAAAGCGCTTTTTCGAATCCGCGGAACGTCATCGCAACCCCTTGGTTGTGCAGGCCGCTAGTTACAGGCCTTCTGCCATTAGTCAGACTCGCCGACCGAGGCATACTCTCTTAGATCCGGATGACCCCGTCACTCTCCTTCAGGAAAGCAATAGGGCCACGAGTACAGTGCACAAAATACACAAACCGACCTTCCGTCCTCGCCGCCGAGGTACCACGCGAACTTCCCGAGTAAATGGTAATAAAAGTCCTCCCCCCCGACCCTTGAATGTCGATGCGCCAGCCGCCCGGTTAGAGGCTGAGAGCGCCGTAGCAATAAATATAATATCCCCTGATAATAATCATGATCAAAATGTTGATCCAGCCCGTCCCCAAATTGTTACTAATTTTGTGATCCCCCAACGACGCCCTAAGCCGAGGTCCGTACCCCACAGGGGGTGCCCTTAGTGCGTTGTCGTTTAGTTTTAATATATATAATTTGCGCCCTGGCTGGAGGCTTTAAGATTAAAAACCTTAGGGCAGCCACAGGAATATCCGGTTAAGTAGCAACGACCTCTCTAGGTCTGCTACGAGATTCCACACATAAAAAAAAAAAAAAAAAAAAAAACAAATTGTCATTCACTAGCTAGAGGTTCTGAGCTCGGTAGCCACGTAGCCAGCTCTGTTCCTGAGTACGACTAGTTCCTGCTTCGATAGCTCCGCAGTCTTTAGGAAACTAGTCAGCTAGGGGAGGTCTGAAGGGCGATAGCCACGCAGTCCTTTTCATCCCTCCACTTAGGGTTGCCTTTGATATATTGATTATTGTAACATTTGTAACGTGTAACAAGTTAAGTTGCCAATAAATCATCATCAAGTTCAACGGGGCTTTAATTTCACAACTAGCAACCCTACAGAAGTAATTTAGGTTCTTAACAGACATGCTGCGTTTAGTATCAATTATTCTAGATTTATTCGCTTTCCAGAAGATTGTTACAATCTCTAAGGGCAACAGCAGGTGCATTTAGCAACCCTGTGTTTGGTAGCGATAGCAAAAACACACGTTACAGTGATTATTTGAACTAGCTTTTACTTAACTTCATAAGTTTCGGTTTAGGCCGAAACAAGAAGAGGTGCCGAAGATTCGGTTACGGTTTCGGCTTCGGTCGGACACTAAGACGCACATATTCCCCGTTTCGCACAATAAATTGAGGAGCCTCATGAGTATGGTATCCCTTAACTATTACCTCTTTGGTTTTACTGTTGATAACTAGGCGGACTTTACAGTTCTTGTTCTCAAATGATGAACAACGCCAATGAACTAAGCTTTTTGCTTCACAAATTCTCTTGCACGAATAAGTGAAGTTGTCGTATAAAACTTGTTCTTTACCAGCTCTTGATTTTATGTATTGTATGCCTGGAATAGTCAGAAAAGTAATTATAAATAATTAATTATATTATAAGTAATTAAATTATTTCTAAAGGTACCTAGATACTTCTGACCTGCACACTGAAAGTATTAAATAAAACGAGGTTTTTGATAAAACCGTGGTATATTGAAGAACAAATCAAAAGTATAATTTATTATTTATTCATTTGATAAGAGCGACATGCAAGTCAGCGAGCGGGACAGATAGTACGCAAGAGCGAGCTAGCTATATTTTACAGTAACATCCTAATAAAAACCGAGCGTAATTTATTAAAATTTGGCTGATAATCAGCGAATCATTGAACATCAAAATGACATAAAACAGTCCTACGAAACGACCACCCTTCATTTGCTCCCAAGACTCTCCCCAGCAACTTATCTGTCTTTTAACGTAATTAATATTACAAATTAAAGAAACGCAAAACATTCAATAACATTATTTGGCACAGCCAGCACACATTCAGTCATTGTAATGAGTAGGTTATGTCAATAAAATAAAATAAATTTACATATACAGTCATTAATGTCAAGTAAATTAATCTGCAGATTTATAAAATTGTTTATGTGAACCTTAACTGTGTTTCTTGTGAAATAAATTGTATTTATTTTAATTTTTTATAAGTAATAATCTAACAAACAAACCGCGGTAATTTCGCAAAAAAAAATATCTTACCTGTTAACCGACAACCATTGGATACAAATAATCATAATGTAAATTTATAGGGCAGTTTGCATTTAATTAGCGCTAATTGTACCGCTCATCGTTATCTTAGGAAACCAAAGCTTTATAAAAAATTTAGTTTATAAAATTGAGTAGCAGGTTCATTTTTGTTTATGTACCTTAATAAGTAACTGGGTTTTTTAACTAAATGTAATTGACACTATGCAAATCAAATTGAAGCTATCAAAAAATAATAGGCCCGTTTTGACATTTAACTTGAATCGATTTATCATGAGTATCGAGTACAGAGTCGTATGCTTACTTCACTAGTTACTTCGCGATGGTCAATCGCGACGTAACTAGTGAAGTAAATACTCGATACTCACAATAAATTGATTCAAGTTAAATGTCAAAACGGGCCTATTATTTTTTGATAACTATAGTGACTCGGTTTAATTCAAGCATTTTACATGTTGATCATTATTATAATGAGGTCGTATCTCTATGTATTATTATATACATTAATAATAAAATAAATAATTTTACAGAATCAAATATAAAGCGATGAAAAGAAAATAAAAAAATAAACAGTCCTGTCTTATAAGTACAAGTACATAATTATTGTAAAATAAATATATTGTTGCCACAGTTGAACAGAAAAAAGAGACAGAAAAAAATATTTGACACAGGTTTATGGCACACAATATACATCCAAAAATCAGAAAACACATACATAGTACATTACACACAAAATTGAGGCTACATTTTTAGTGATTTTTTGCTAATTCTCGACTACAGTCAAATACGAACTATCATTTTGTCACATTGAGGCCCCTGTCCCACCGCCGACGATGAAGCGACTGGCTATCGACTATTTTCTCGCTCAAGAAGCGTTCAAAAGATGTAGGTACCGTGTCAGTAAAAGAGATTGTATATTAATAGTTGATCGCTGACTATTCACACTGCCGGCGAGACTCCCTCCCTCTCCACTAGTTTCTCGCAGCGACAAGAGTTATCAAAGAAAAAACTCGCTCAGCGACGCTCGTTTGGCGGCCAGAACACTAGTTGAGAGGCTTTCGTTTGGTATATACTCATACCAGCAAGTGATGTCGTCATTCACGCACTTGCTCATAGCCCTTGCGACAAAACTATACGAACTACACACTCGAAGCTCGTTCGTCGCCAACTCATTTGTAGTTGCTAGCTTCTACTCGCTCTTTAATTTCAACAAGGTTCTAACTTTTATTATTTTAATCTTATTTTATATTGTTTTTTTTTTATTAATGAGAGGACGTTGTAGGCGTTGTGTGCGACTAGACGTTATGCGTGTAGACTAGCGTCTAACTGCTCATCACTGGTGCTATCTCTGTCGGACACGATGATAGGTGAGACAACGTGCTTTATGGCCGCGCCCACCAGTGAGTTCGAGCCCGCGACTAGTTGGCTCTTAATAGACTGTAGATCTGTAGACCATTTTCTATTTTGTTAAGTACCTGGTACTTTTGACGGGCCTACGCTGTCCTCTCATACTTATTAACACTGTAATTTGAAAACATTGTAAAAGCCATTTTTTTTTTAAAAGAATAACAGTGGAGTTTCTCGCCGGCTCTTCTCCATAGGAAACGACCAATTGGAACCGTGCACCTAGCTTCTGACGTTTCATAAGTGCCCATGAAGGCTTATGTGAAATAAAAATGTTTTTGATTTGATTTGATTACGCGCTTTTCGCTAATCATCGCGGTGAGATAGGTGGCTTATGATTGTGATGACGATACAATCTACCTTACACGAACATATTCTCCGTTGCACACAATAAACTGCGGAGCCTCATGAGTATGGTATCCCTTAACTATTACTTCTTTGGTTTTGTTGTTGATAACTAAGCGTACTCTACAATTCTTATGTACAAACGATGAGCAACGCCAATGAACTAAGTTCTTTTTCTCACAGGTTCTCACGAACGAATATGTGAAATTGTCGAATAAAACTTGTTTTTTCCCGCATCTTGATTTTATATATTGTATTCCTGAAAATAGAAAAAATAATTATACCTACACTGTATACCTACTTTCCACTTAAATGTTTATCAACCATACTTTTTAACGCAGTAACTTATCATTAAATGTTCAAAATTGAGTTAAAACGAGCAATGCTTTTGTATAATTGAAACAAGATTAATCGATTAATCTGTTTAATACAATAACTTTATTTAAGGAGGTACTCATTAATATAATACAATGTAAACAGCGAAGTAAAGAAAAAAAATCAATTAATTAAAAAAAACACTACGAAACTAGATAGTTATTAATTATCCTAAATTCTCGACTAGTTTGAATATTGTTTAGTTTATAATTATTTTATAAATTACGTACTACTAAAAAATTAAAAAAAAAGTTTTTGTTTTTATATTTTATTTATAGCCCTGGTAAGTTATAAGGATACTTGTGATGGGGTTACCCCGCAACCTCCCCATGGATACATATACAATGTTTTGACATAATTAAAAACGAATAGAAAAAGTTTAGGTTCTAGGATGTTACAAAATTGTTGATGTTACAAAATTAGGATTAGGATTTTTTTTTAAACTTTGCCCCACATTTGGGATTTCTCCTGTAAATGTTTAAATGTTTGTCAACGCACCCACAGTGCGTTGACAAACATTTAAACTCACATACACAAACAGCTAGACCCGGAACAACTACTTGTAGGTCATACAACCATTTACTACAATTTTTTGTTTTTTTTTTTTAACTTTAGTGCTACTAGTGTGCTAGTAATTAGTACTACTTAATTATTAAATGCATTATAAGTTCGTTAAATTTTCTTAAAACTAAAGCATTTTAAACAATACCAACTTTACTAGGAGTATGAAGATTTTGAAGATTTA
This sequence comes from Tiliacea aurago, assembly GCA_948098905.1. Classification (NCBI taxonomy): domain Eukaryota; kingdom Metazoa; phylum Arthropoda; class Insecta; order Lepidoptera; family Noctuidae; genus Tiliacea; species Tiliacea aurago. The sequence continues at coordinate 6,718,224 of OX402588.1, forward strand.
AGTTTAGGTTTAGGTCGAAATCAGAAGAGGTGCCGAAGATTCGGTTACGGTTTCGGTTTCGGTCGGACACTAAGACGCACATATTCTCCGTTTCGCACAGTAAATTGCGGAGCGTCATGAGTATGGTATCCTTTAACTATTACCTCTTTGGTTTTACTGTTGATAACTAAGCGGACTTTACAGTTCTTGTTCTCAAATGATGAGCAACGCCAATGAACTAAGCTCTTTGCTTCACAGATTCTCTTGCAGGAATAAGTGAAGTTATCGTATAAAACTTGTTCTTTACCAGCTCTTGATTTTATGTATTGTATGCCTGGAAAAATAAGAAAAGTAATTTATAAAAACTTTTTAAAAGGTACCTAAACAACTCTGACTTGTACACTTATGATGTGAAAAATTATTATAGGTACACTATAAACACACTTCCCACTTAAATGTTTATCAACCATACTTTTTAACGCAGTAACTAAATTAAATGTTAAAATTTGAGTTAGACGAACAATGCTTTTGTATAATTGAAACAAGATTAATCTGTTTAATATAATAATTTTATGTAGGCTACTGGACCGATATAATAAAGAATAAAAAGCGAAGTAAATAAAATAAAAATACCAGTTAATAAAATAAAACATTTTTCCAAAACACTAAGTAGTTTTTATCCTTATTTCTCGACTAGTTTGACTTTTATTAGTTTATAATTAATTTTAAAATTACGTACTTGATTATTAAATGCATTATAAGTTCGTTACATTTTCTTAAAATTAAGGCATTACAAACAATATGCAATATACGTTACTACGAGTATGATGATTTTCATACAGTTTTTTTAGATTTCTTAAGATTTTTGATACCTACTGAAAATCTCTCAGTTATCAAGCAACAAGCATTTATTTACTTCCAAAGTACTACTTGATAAAACAATTTTCCTATAATTTTACAGGTAAATAATAAATGGGACCGCTGTTTGTTTTTTAGATGGGTCATTCATAGAACATAATAATGCAAATACTAAATCGATTTCCTTAAAGCGTTTGTGAGATACTGGCAGCTATTCAAGTCTAGGGCTTCAACATTTGCTTTCATTTTATTTTGCCAATCTGTAGGGTCATGGGTATGTTCTCCTGTGCAGCCTACGACCTCTTTATTGATCATCTTCACTCGAACTTGGCACTTTTTGCTAATCCTTTTTGAGCAGTACCAGGTACAATGACCGGAGAAATTGACCCTGTTGGTCGAGTAAGTGTGGTTGCCAATTTTGAGCAGGTAGCTTCCAGTAGGTAATGGGATCAGCTTGTATTCTGAAAATAACAGTAAAATTAATAGGCTTAGAATATTTACAGTGTTTTTGTATAAGTACCTATAATTTCTTAAAAAAACATTAGTTGGGCACTGGTTGAAGTGCATATAGGAACACAAAATACAAATATTATTAAAATTATAAGAAAACAAAATGTTTTTTTCTGCCGTTTAAAAACACATTTAATCCAACAAAATTACGTTCAACTTTATTTTAAAACATTGGTTTTTTACAATTATTTGGATCCACATTCAATAATTAAAAAATACTTTCATGAGTATAATATTATAGTTCAAGTTTTATTACGCACTTCATTGCTGATCATTGATTTGATTTTGACAAATTCTCTATTATCCATTGCGTCAATTTATTTGGGCTGATTCCACCAATTAAACCGAATGTGATCAGCAAATATCTTTTTTTTGGGGTGGGAAATTATCAAATAACTTCTCCTACTCTGGGTGGAGTAGGAGGGCCGTGTCAGACTTTTACTGACTAAACCCACCCGTGTTCCTTCAGATGCCTGTGTGCCTCGGCCACGTTATCCTTTTCGGACCGCGAAAGCCGCGTTCAAGAGCTGTCAGAGTCTATATCCCCCAACAACGATGATAATGACAGCTCTTAAACGCGGTTTAGATGTGCTGATCGCGTTTAGTTTAATTGGTGAATTTCGCCCGTAGTTACCGAGCACATGAATCCTTAAAACATTTTGAAGCAATGTATTTTTTGTAAGTACCTACTTTAAAATAAATGTAAATAATTAACACACTCAATGTTTCGCCATAAATCTGTGTCTACAATTATAAATAATAATAATTATAGGTATATAATAATAATAATAATTAAAAAAAACAATTAAAAAATATAATGAGATAAAAAAGGTGTTACATTTTCAATTAAAGCTCCTGAGCTATGTGGTATGTCAACAGTATCTTGTGTGTCTTCACCCGTTTTTGGAACATTAACAATTTATGCAATTACATTACAATAAAGTAAAAGTGAGGGTTTCTGCACGCATGCTCTTGTGTCCTGTTTGTTGTGTTTTGTGTGTTAGTGTCTTGTCACTTGTGTGTCATCACCCGTTTTTAGAACACTAACAATTTATGCAATTACATTACAATAAAGTAAAATTAAGGGTTTCTGCACGCATGCTCTTGTGTGGGGGTGTTTGTTGTGTTTTGTATGTATGTGTGTGTGTGTGAGTGATTGTTGACATTTCAACGGACCAAACACCGCGCCCCTGACTGGTAGGTATACCTGGCCAAAACTTGCCACCGTCACGCAGCGATCCATACCGCGGTATTTTTTTTTTTTGGGTGGGAAATTATCAAATAACTTCTCCCGCTCTGGGCTGAGCGTGTCAGACTTTTACTGACTAAAACCCATCCGTATACCTTCAGTTGCCTGTGTGCCAGGGCCACGATATCCCTTTCGGACTGGCTCGTAACCCTGGCGTAGAGAACCACACACAATGTTACACCGTTACTTTTTACTGAGTTTAAGTTCGTTGAAATCCCATATGGAAGCAGTTTTGGACTGCATATGTCTAAAAGCTTGCTTTAACCGTGCTTTTAGGGTTCCGTACCAAAATGGTAAAAAGGAACCCTTATGGTGAGACTAAGTCTGTCACACCTGGATATCTTAAGAACTACTAATGCTATCAACATGAAATTTAGAATAGTTTTAGATGACGTTTGCCCAACTATTTTGCAAGCAAGAAATAAATTTAAAAATATATATCTTTTTTGCAAAAGGGACTGAAAGGGGGTTTTAAAAATTTGAAGTGGGTCTACAAGGGCATGTGGGGTATCATATGAAAGAGCGCTGTTTGCACATTCTAAAACATTTTTTTTAGGCATCATAGTTTCCGACCGTTCCGACCGATCGTTTTTAAAAAAAAAATCCGTCCCCCCCCTTATCTCCGAAGTTTGCATAGATAAAAATCTGAAATTATTCTATGTGATAGAAATGTATGTAAAGATTACAGGAAAAATAAAACGATGTCTCTAAATAGCACAGTTTTTCAGAAATCATCGACATCATATATACGTACGGAAACCTCGGTGCGCGAGTCCGACTCGCTCTTGACCGGTTTTTTTAATGGTTATGTTCACCATTTGAAAGCACGGTTACATTTTCATATGTGACCAGAGAGACTTCACAAGCAGTGTGCTTCCTGTGCTTGCAGTACCAGCGCACGCGCGGGCCCTTGTTCCTTTTACAGTAATACACAAACCCATCCCTTTCTAAAATCCATTTGCTCTCTGAAAAAAGAGAGATGACATTATAATAATAAAATGCTTTATTCACAAAAAATACAGAAACACATATATAATGTACATTAAAAACCATTAAAAGTTAAAATCATCTATTTATTTAATTTAATTGATAAATTTTTTCATTTATATTTTGTTAAGTCATAATTGTTACTACTGTTAAACAATTCTCAGGCTTAAGATTAATAGTTATACTTATTTTACGATATCGGCACAGAGAGAGAGAGATAAGGTATAATGACAAACCAATAAGTATTCAATCCTATCCAACTATTAATTAAGGGGCCGACGTAGCAAGCGTAGTTGATACAAACGTAATACCAAAATAATTTGTAAATCAAACATATTCTTAAGGTAGTGTGTATTTATTTCGATTGGATTACAGAATATCTATGTTCCCAAATATATATTTTAAAAGGACAATGATATAAAGACGAGATATGAGGAATTTAAAATTTCTATAGAAAACTAATTTTTCTCATAACTCTTGTTTAAATACGGCGGCATGGTTGGCGCAGTGGTTAAGCGATTGACTGCTGCGCTGCGTGTCGCGGGTTGGATTCCCGCACGGAACAAATATTTGTATGACCTACAAGTAGTTGTTCCGGGTCTGGCTGTTGGTGTATGTGAGTTTAATGTTTGTAAACGCACCCACGATACAGGAGAAATTCCTAGTGTGGGGCAACGTTTAAAAAAAAAAAAAAAAATCAGTGTCCATTTAAAATATATATTTAGGAACCTAGATATTCTGTATTCCAATCGGAATAAAGACACACTACCTTAAGAATATGTTTGATTTACAAATTATTTTGGTATTACGTTTGTATGAACTACGCATCCATCGCCGGCCTCTTAAGCAGATTCTCTTCCTTAAACGTATTATTACATAAACGTAACCTAAAATCACGCCTGTAATCCTCAAAGGGTTAGGCAAAGGTGTACCTATAGGGACACCCACATTTTGCCAGTTATGTTTAAGTCCCATGTAATAGGGGGCGAGCCTATTGCCATCAACCGGGCACGAATTCAGACTCAGGGCTGCTAAGAAAAACCCAATAACACTTTGCCCGACCTGGGAATCAAACCCAAGACCTCATGCTTAGCAGAAACGCTTGCGACCACTAGACCAACGATAGGCAATGTTATTCTTACATAAATACCAATTATTATATTTGATTGCTTATTGTTTTATTTAGGTTAAAAATTTGTTAAGTACACAATACAATGGGGATGGACAAGCTTATTGGGGTTCAAAACATTATCCTCCTATTGGGCTCTACTGTCGGTTAATTTTTTTTTTTAACCTTTTTATTAAGTAAAAAAACGTCAGTGTCAGTTTCGGCTCCGGAGCTTCAGTAAATGTGAACACGAACACTCTACGGCTGTGTCCTAATCAAAGCAATCGTCACGTGAGCACGTGGCCATCGCGTTTACTTTGTTCGGCGAACACAAACGCGTCGTCACGCCAACAGATGCCGCTTTCCGGTTTTCCGAACAAATGAGTGACATATTTATGAACGCGAAAATCGCGTATACGCGCAACCAGTCGCATTGGTTAGGACTCGGGGTAAGACCTGACAACGCTACTGATACAGCATGGAAGTGTGCGGTTAGACTGGTATGCCTCATTCTCTAGGTATATTATTATTTGAAAAATCAAAACACATAATATTAGTTTTATTCTTAAATCGGACTGATTTTTTTGGCAATTTTCTCAGTCTTACAGCTTTCAGCTTTACAATTCCGTTTCAAAAACCCATAAACAGCGTGTTACGAAAAGGGTATATCCATACAAACAGGGTGAAGAGTGCATCTGGGCCAGAATCTCTGTACATCAGATCAAAAAGAATAAATTTGAAAATGTTTAATATTTGTTTTATTTCTATAATTATTTAAATTTCAATCATAACAAACGTGTCACCGCACTACGAGGGTCATTATCCATTATCGGTGTATGCGCGCCTAGTACACACACACACCTGCCACAGGTCTGCGATACGGCACCGCACCGATACGCGGCGGCGCGGGTGGCACGATTGGCAGCGGGATCAAACTAATGGATTAAAACGTGTACCGATCAGCTGACAACTAGTGATGTGTAGAATTCAATTGAAAACATTTGATTTGTATTATTTAAATGTTTCTTAACTTTATAATTATGTAGGTAATATAAAAAAAAATGTTGCCATGTAGTTTGTTATCACTAAAAGAATTCGTGCCTTTGATATGTGTATACCCGTTCTGTAACACGTTGTATGTATATTTCACCGGCACCTAAGATTGTGAGCACCGTTAGTTTATGATCTATCTAGCGAGATTATAAACTATCGAAAAATTGTGAACTTTTACAATATAACGCATTCATTTTCGGTAGTTTATAATCTTTCAATGTCAAATCTTTAAAGTTCAAAATCTGTCAATTAATCAAACCAATCAAATCAAGTTGATTGTCCGATTTTATCACCCGTAAAATTGTGAACTGTCCCTGATTGGTAGCTCTTTGTGGTAGCCGAATCGGTCGCAGTAACTAAGCCAGGGCACCCCGACCAAATGAGTTAGGTTAGGTTAGAACTGTGACAAACCGCGCGCGAGCCGAGCGAGCTAAGCGAGCGGTGCGCGGCAGCAGCCGCCGAGCGCTTCTTCCAAGTTGGTCGCAGTTACTTGGCTATTTATTATTAGGGCAAGGTGCGTTCGTCGCATGCAAGTTTGATACCAGTTCACAATTTGTGAGTTAGCGATGGATAGATTATAAACTATCGAAAAATAATGCGTTAAATTGTAAATGGTTTGTTGGATTTCACAATTTTGCGATAGTTTATAATCTTGCTATAAAAATAGATTATAAACTAACGATGTTCATAATCATACGGAGATCAATACCCACATCAATCATGACTATCATATTAAATATTGCTTGATGATTAAGAGTATAATTTATTATTCTACTTTTACAAACTTGTTTTGATAAATATAATATTTATAAGGGGGATGCGTGTGATCTAAATTTCCAATTTCTAGACCGTTAGCGCTGTTTAATATTAATCTGGATCTACAGCCCTTGCTGTGGTGTGTGGAGCACCGCCAGTGGCTGGTTCCTTTCGTCATAAAATGCTTGATGTAGCTATACGTGTAGTCCTTGTAAAGAGCTAGCACCTTTCCATACCGGGAATGTATGAATTTCACTGAAAAATTAATATTTTTAATGTTGTTCGTAACAAATGGTACAGCCCGGCGCAAACTTTATGACGGCTCTGGATGCATAGCCAAGTGACACTTTTTGACAAGCGTTATCGCTAGCTGTCGATTCGTATGAAGGAATTCGAATCGAAAACTAACGATAACGCTTGTCAAAAAGTTAAATAACGATTGTATAATAGAATCGCTTCGAAGCGAATGCCATTTGTTTAGGCCCTCTGAACGCGAGGCGAGTTACCGCGGCGGTGAGGGGTGGGGTGCTGAACAGGGAGTAGCGATCTTCAGAACCGCCATAAAGTTTGAAGCTCACTTTACATAATCTTATTTTAGCTAGGTAGGTGCTGAAGCATAAAAAAAATACCTACTTTGAGTGAAAAAGCAAGTAAAAAGCGTATACTCAAATTATTATCGTTTTTTTTTTCTTTCCTTTTTTTTTTCTTTAAATGCGTGTAAAAAAATTGAAATTGTAAAACTATGTTCATTAAAAACAGCGTTATATTTAGTTAATACTTTTTTTATTTTCTGTAGTAACCCTTGAGTAAATTATACGAGTTGTGTTATTTTATTTTATTTTAAAAACCAAATAAAAATTTAGTTTTTAATAAAAGCGTATGCCAAATACTTATTCGTGACATAACTTAAATCGTTACCCTTACTATGTATAGTCAAATTGGGGAGTCATTATATAATATTTACATTATTGTTATTTTCATATAACTGTCAAAGAATGACAGGTGTCATTTGAATATACGGATAATTTAAGTTAGTATAGGTAACATAAATAATAATATCATATAAATTCAGCTTAAGGTGCATGTATGTGACGAAACTTTCGTCGCATCTGTACGAAGCGGTCACTATTATACAAAGATTGCTCTGTGCACGATCATTCTGTGCTGGGGAGTTTGTTGCGCCACTTCTTTTTCCCAAGCTAAAGCACTAGGAAGTGGTGAAGGGCTGGCGTTGGGATTGTATTATGAAATATAATAATATATTTATTTGTTTAGAACATGGAGGACTTACAGCTGATAAAAGCAGACAAAAAAAAGAAAACCATAGTCACCAGAAAGCCAATTACAAATCCTCACGTATAGACTTATAATAATAATTTATGGTGTGAGCAAAAAAACAAAAAACACATCGCCTTAATTAAAGTAAAAAGCAATATAACACATACATATATATACTTGGTTTGCAATTATATTAAATAATAGAGAAAAAAAATATATTAATGTTTTTTTATTTATTAAATGACCTTTGACTCCTGCGGACCGAGCCATCTAGAATTTTCGTATTTGCCATTTCTCTCTACGGGGATGGTTGTGTTCATACTTTCCAAATACAATATCACCTTTGCAGTCGAGTAACACTTTGGAATTGCATCCCTTGCCATTGTGAGAGGAACACCGCCAGTAGTTAAGGTCATTCTTCAGCGATTTCTTGTGATAGGAATATGTATATTGATCGATTTCAATCAACCTCCTGCCTGAACGTGACATTGTGATAGTGTAACCTTAAAGAAAATAATCAGACATAAGTATGGTAGTGGTACCGCATTGCATTATAGTCCGCGCGCGTCTGCTGGTCACGGCTAGTCACAGGTGAGACGGGGGAGGTAGACACTGGTGAAGCTAACTCAGTTTGCCAATCTTATCAATGAGGCCTCCCCCCGTCTCACTGCTCACATACCTCAGGCGGTGACCAGCAGACGCGCGCGGGCTATAATAATACAAGTAAGGGTGAGGCGGGGGAGATAGACACTGATGAAGCTCACTCAGTTTGCCAATCTTATCAATGAGGCCTACCCCCGTCTCACTGCTCACATACCTCAGGCGGTGACCAGCAGACGCGCGCGGACTATAATAATATAAGTAAGGGTGAGACGGGGAAGGTAGACACTGGTGAAGCTAACTCAGTTTGCCAATCTTATCAATGAGGCCTCCCCCCGTCTCACCGCTCACATACCTCAGGCGGTGACCAGCGGACGCGCGCGGACTATAATAATATAAGTAAGGGTGAGACGGGGGAGGTAGACACTGGTGAAGCTAACTCAGTTTGCCAATCTTATCAATGAGGCCTTCCCCGTCTCACCGCTCACATACCTCAGGCCGTGACCAGCAGACGCGCGCGGACTATAATAATATAAGTAAGGGTGAGACGGGAGAGGTAGACACTGGTGAAGCTAAGTCAGTTTGCCAATCTTATCAATGAGGCCTCCGCCCGTCTCACCGCTCACATACCTCAGGCGGTGTCCAGCAGACGCGTGCGGACTATAATAATATAAGTAAGAAAAGCTATCAAGTGAGTTTCTGTGATCTAATACTAGTAAAGCCAATTATTGGTATCATCATCTGTATCAACATCTGCCTGCCTTTTTCCAACTATGTTAGGGTCGGCTTCCAGTCTAACCAGATGCAGCTGAATACCAGTATTTTATATGGAGCGCCTGCCTCTCTTACTTCCGCAACACAGTTACTGGGTAATACGATACCCCTTAAAAGCAAAGTATTGGTATGTTCTTCGAATGTTGTTAAAAAAAATACTTACACTAAAATCGACCAAGGGGATTAAATAACTAAAAAATCTAAACAACTACCGATTCAAAAAAACTATTATATTCAATGGCTAGAAAATTTCGACTATGAGGAAACCGAAAATCTATTCGGCAGCGATACCCAGATACTCGTATGTATGATACCCAGTCACATTCACCATACACACCACACACACCTCACACACACACACACACACCTCATTCACACTAACCCTCACTCTCCACAGAACGCAGTGGTAATTTAAACTCTTTTATTTTATTTTAATACTTAAAAAAAAAATATTATATTTGTAAACCTACCTTTTAATGCATTCCATAACTATAACGTATCTCATTTTTGCCTATCGTTCTTTCATAACATATTCCCTGTAAATTAAGAGTTTGGGTTCTTGTGATACAGGAACTCCTAGGACAAGATACAGGGCACAGATGTGTGTCTTGAAGAAAATTAACTAAATTCAAAGTACTCGTATTAATCTGCCCCGCCTTGTCCAAACTATGCCAAATACTTATTCGTGACATAACATTATAAATCGCTAGGTACAGGTAGCGGCACGTAAGTCTAGCGCTGACCGTTCATGCGCAGAAGTCGAAAATAAGGTATCCCGGGGGAGTGAAGGGGACGCGCGCGGGCGTGCGTAAGCGCTTATTGGCTCTCTAGTCGTACTCTGTCCCGCGCACCGATACGACGCCCCGCTCACTTCTGGTGTATAGTCGCGTTCTAAATTGTATTGTTATTACCGTTGTTATTTTCTGTTAAGTTTGAGTTTAGTTTTTTATTGACTGTTTTAATTAAGTTTGTGTTTATTTGTGATTTTAAACAGTGAATATGCCTAGAAGAAATACTGTTTTGAGAAGACAGGCCCGGAAAGACGGAAACTAATGAATTAATTGATTCTTTGAAACATATTAAAAGACAGATTGACGAAACTACGAATATGTTACTCAGTCACTTGGACAGTGGCACTGTGGATTAATGTTTTTTAATAAAAATTGTCAAGCTTTTTTTTTTTTTCCCTCCCCATATTAGTGATGAGACTAGTTTAAACTAACTAGCTTAGATATAAAAGAAGGACAAACAAAACAATTTCTTTATTAGTAAGGAATACTGTAATCAATTTGTAGAGATAACGTACCTATGCGCAGCTATCCCCTTCACGTTTCGTTCACCGCTAGACTTACGTGCCGCGACCTGTACCCTTACAATGTAGAGTCAAATTGGGAAATCGGTGTACCTCAGTACATTATTGTTATTTTCATACAACTGTCAAAGAATGACAGGTGTCATTTGAATATACGGATAATTAAAGTTAGTAGTCAAATTGCTTAACAATTAATTTACTGACTTTAAAACCGTCCTCATAGTAGTGACCGTGAAAGTAAAAATACATAAATAAATAGAAATACTTTTATTATGAACTTATATTACACGTAAAAATATCAAGGAATAACTAAGTTTACGCAACTAGTTTTTTAATGTAGATTCGGCTCAAGGTGCATTTATGTGACAAAACTTTCGTCGCATCTGTACGAAGCGGTCACTATACAAAGATTGTGCTCCGTGCACGATCATTCTGTGCTGGGGAGCTTGTTACGCCACTTCTTTTTCCCAGCTAAAGCACTAGGAAGCATGGTGAAGAGCTGGCGTTGGGATTGTATTATGAAATAAATCATTTATTTTTAATTTTTATTAAATGACCTATGACTTTGATTCCTGCGATTGGAGCTCTTTGGGGATGATTGTGTTCATACTTTCCGAATATAATATCACCTTTGCAGTCGAGTAACACTTTTGCATTGCATCCCTTGCTATTGTGAGAGGAACACCGCCAGTAGTTAAGGTCACTCTTCAGCGATGTCTTGTGATAGGAATATGTATAATGATCGATTTCAATCAATTCCTTGCCTGTGCGTGCAGACTTTGTGATAGTGTAACCTTAAACAAAATAATCAGACATAAGTATGGTAGGGGTATCGCATTGCATTATAGTCCGCGCGCGACTGCTGGTCACCGCTAGTCACAGGTGAGACGGGGGAGGTAGACACTGGTGAAGATAACTGAGATTACCAATCTTATCAATGAGGCCTCTCCCCGTCTCATCGCTCACATACCTCAGGTGGTGACCAGCAGACGTGAGCGGACTATAATAATGTAAGCAAGAAAAGCCATCAAGTGAGATTCTGTGACCTATTCAGAAAAAAAAAAACCATTTCTAAAATTATATTTTCGGTATCCGACTCCTCGTAGCAATAAAAAGCGTACCTACTTTCTTTCAAATATATCGCTGGTTTGCGAGAACACCGACGCAATTAAAAATCATCGATTTACACTATGGCGTTTTAAAATTAATTTATAAATACTTTGAAGCATATCTCAAAAAGGAATTAATTTATGTAAGACTAACTTTACTAATTAAAATATAATATAGTATAGAATAAAAATAAAATAAAATATAATATAGCATCATTATTCGCAATAAAATATATCAGTGATTTTGGTTCGTTTTGTATACTTAACTAAATTTCAAACAATTTTGAGTTGCATCGTTGTTCTCGCAAACCAGCGATATTCAATGTACTGTTTTGACGTCGTTACTATTTTAATAAATGTTGATTTATATATACATATTTCAGGCATTGGATCAACTGATTATAAAACCATTACAAGTTAGCTGTTCTTCAAGCTTATTAACAAGTACATGTTACACTAACACCAGGATTCTTAGTCAAGAATTTTAATTTGAGAACTTGACAAACTCTACTTTAGCCTACCTACTTAAGGTGATTCCTTCAATGTAGCCTTCAATTTTTTTTTGCAAAAATCGTACCAGTTTTTTTAACTTAGAGTGGAGTTTAACAATTTCTGAACTTCTAATTTTCAATTCAGAAACCGGTTTCAGTAAAACATTCGTTTGAAATATAAATGACAATACGTGTAAAAATAGTATATTATTAAAAATATAAAATTTAAACAAATTATATTTATAGTCCTCTTAATTAACACATACAACTTAAATAATCAATAGGGTATGGCGTCATGCCTTTGGTTCAAAAGATTGCCTGAAGTAGCCTTACTGCTGCAGCCTGGCAGGCTAGTTTCTCACAGGGAACATACCTAGGTTGTTTTTTTTTTGCTTCAAAATGTCTAAGGCACTTGTCTCACTGCTGATGAAGAAGCGACTAGCTATCCATGTTTTTTTCGCTCAAGAAACTTACCTACAAAAGATTATAGGTCCCGTATAAGTAAAATAGATACATAATTATCAAGAGCTATCAAAGAGAGTATTCGTTCAGCGATGATCGCTTGGCGTGTGGAACACTCGCTGAGCGACTCAAGCTTGGTACATGTTACGCATACCAGCGAGTAATTATCTCTGAAACAAGTGCGTGTCGGACCACGCACAATGAAGGGTTCCGTAGGTGGGATGAATTTATCCTAAGAACAAACTTAACATTGTAGTTGAAAAACATGATCCCCATACATTCAAACTGCAAATGTAAGTTTGTACGCACAATATTTCCCCCAAAACATTATACCATAACTTAGTTGGAACCAACTGCAACGTAAGCGTATACGGTAAGCAGATAGGAGTGCAGTTTGATTTACAACTTTACGGAGGATATAGATAGCGTATAAATACCAACTTCGTTTTGTACATACTTGTTCAATAAACGAACGTGTCCTCCATTTCATGTCTAAGTCTATTTGAAGAAATTTTGTATTGTTTATTTTTTCTACGTTTTTGTTCTTAAATAATAATTGATCTATACCAACTATTGAGTTATTCAAGGTACGCAGTAAAATTCTCCCGAAAACTTAATTACCTCTTTTTCCGATTCTCAAAAACTCAATTTATTTTCTTCTTTTTTTTCTGGCAAAAGTATGAGAACTGACGTTCGAGTTAATCGAACCGCCCGTTAAGATTTTTAAATACAAACTGAAATCCCCAAAAACTCAAAAAAGCCCTGCCACCCTTAAATCCTTTTGAGGGGTAGTTTTGAAAAACGCAAAAATTATGACAAACTTTGTTATTTAAGTAATGCCGTTTGCGTTTGTGTTGTCTGTAAAAGATCGCTTTTAGCGATAAGACCGCCCATTGTGTCACCCTATGTAAAATTTAAACATTTTTATTTGTAACTTTTATGATGTACATAATAAAGAGTATTCTATTCTATTCTATTCTAATGATTGCATCGTTAGGCTAGTGGTCACAAGTGCGACTGCTGAGCATGAGGGGCGGGTTTGATTCCCAGGTCGGGAAAAGTGTTATTGGATTTTCCATTAGGAATTTCTCAGTAGCAGCCCGAAGTCTGGATTTATACCCGGGTGATGGCAATAGACTCGCCCCTATTACATGTGACTTAAACAAAACTGGCGAAATGTGGGTGTACTAAAGGTACACCCACAGGGGATTGGGGATTGCAGGTGTGATGTTATGTAAATAAGAACTCGGGCCAAATTTGAAGTTTATATATCAAAAGTAATAAGATTCTGTTCATACAAACTATATCGCCCCTTTTTACGCACTCAAAAGGGTCATCATCATCATTTCAGCTGAAAGACGTCCACTGCTGGACATAGGCCTCCCCCAAGCACCTCCACTTTGACCGGTTCTGTGCTTCCCGCATCCAGCGGATACCTGCAGCCTTCACAAGGTCATCGGTCCACCTTGTGGGAGGCCTTCCAACGCTACGTCTTCCGGTACGCGGTCGCCACTCCAGAACCTTTCGGCCCCATCGGCCATCACTCAAAAGGGTAAATTGTTCAAACATCTTTTTGACGTTTCTATTATTGGATTTATAGGTTATTTATACCAATTTTCAAGTTAATCAAGCCAAGCAGTAAAATCCTTCCTTATTTATTGACTATCCCTTTTCACCCCATTATTAGGGGCAGATTTTCAAAAAAACCTGATACATGTTATTCTTTATTTTTTGTTTTCAGTAAAAATACTGAGTTTCAAGTTAATCGGACAGCGCGTTAATATTTCCATAAACACTTTGATATCCCCCAATCCCCCTTTAGGGTAGTTTAAAAACGCAAAAAATGACAAACTTTACTTAGGTTAGTATTCGTGCCAAGTTTCAGGTTTGTTAACTCAAGGAATATGATTTTTCATACAAACAAAATCCCCCTTTTTACCCCCTTAAAGGTCGAATTCCCAAAAACCCCTTCTTAGCTGATGACCACGTCATAATTTGGAGTTAATCAAGCCACACAGTAGAATCCTCGCTTGTAAAATTGACTACCCTTATTCACCCTGTTAGGGGTCAATTTTGAAAGACTCTGATAAATTTTATTCTTTGTTTTTGGTTTACAGTATAAATACTGAGTTTCGAAATAATCGGATCGCGCGTTAAAACTATTCCATACAAACTTTGACATCCGCAAATCCCCCTTTAAGTAGTAGTTAAAAAAAAAAAATGACACACTTAATAATTTACTTAGGTTTTGTATTCGTGCCAAGTTTCAGGTTTATTTACTCAAGGAATAAGATTTATGCCCCTTTTTCACCCCTTAAAGGTCGAATTTCGAAAAATCCCTTCTTAGCGGATGCATAGTTTCCAACCATAAGCCGAAATATTAGTGATTTTAACTTAGTAAAGTAAAGTAAAGTAAACATTTATTTGCTTTGATTGTAGGTACAGTAAATAAGATGTTAAAATATGGGTGATCCTTGTGCAATCTAACTTAATATTATAGTAGGCATGCAACATTATTGTAAATTATGTGAATTGATATAAACTTAAAAGCAATGGTGACAGATCAACAATATTCGTTATGGCACACATGGTAATTTTAATTATTAGTAAAACATTAATATAAAAATAACTTTCATTAAAAAGAAAAAAAAATCCCCCTTTTCACCCCTTAGGGGTTGAAATTCGAACAACACCGTTGCGTTAGCTTCCAACCATAAGCCTAGATAGTAAATTTAGTGATTTTACTTCAAAAATTAAGGACATTTCATACACAACATCATCCCCCTTTTTAACCCTTCGAGGGTAGAATTATCAAAAACGCTGAAACGCCTATAAATTAATTTTCAATCATCAGCCTATACACCAAATTTGGAGATCCTAACTTCAAAACTGACGGACTTTCATATAAACTTCCATCCCCTATTTCACCCTCTTAGGGGTGGAATTTCGAAAAACCCTTTCTTAGTGGATACCTACTCTTTACAAAGAACACACCCTCCAAATTTCATGTCTCTAGGACCAGCGGTTTAGGCTGTGCGTTGATATATCAGTCAGTCAGTTAGTCAGGACTTTAAATTTTATATATATAGATTTACCATGTTATTTTAAGACCATAGACTGCTTAAAGGGTTTCCTGTAATCAATGAGTAAAGAACTATTTTCTGTATTTTTATCAATATTTTAGGCTCAGTAGTTTCGGAGATAAGGATGGTCATTTTTCATCTATTTTCTTAAATAATTTCAAAAGTATGTATTTTAAAATTATATTTTTTTTTAAATCCTTAAAACAAACCCATTCATTTGATATGTCACACAGTACAGTCAGCAAAACCTTTTTTTTTATTTTCTAATTTTCCCCCCAAAAGTGACCTCCATATTCAAAATTAATTTATTTACGCAACACGTCCGTGTTTGGGTCAAAAAGTTCATATGTGTACTAAATTTCAACTTAATCGGTCTAGTAGATTCGGAGCAAATCAGCTGTGACAGACGGACAGACAGACAGACAGACACACGAGTGATCCTATAAGGGTTCCTTTTTTCCTTTTGAGGTACGGAACCCTAAAAAGATCGCTAACAACTCACTCAAAAAAAAACTTTTTGGAAAGGGAGCAGGAGATCTCGTCCGCTCCCTTTCCACAGCCTCCTTCTGCGACACGACTTTTTCGCATGTCACAGCTCTTAACCTAACCCAACCCATTTGGTCGGGGTGCCTTGGCTTAGTTTCTGATACGCCCTCCCGCTCCACCCACAACGGGCGAAGTTATTTGATAATTTCCCACACAACAAAAAAGAAAGCATTAGCATTGCCAATGTTTTCATTTATCGTCACATTGTTGTCTCCACATTGTATATTTATACTCGTACATACTTCCCCCCAAGTATACAATAATTAAACGGGGGATGATTGTGTTCATAATACGCAGATTCGATAGTATTTTGGCTGTTAAACACCAGTCTTGCCTTGCAGCCTTTACTGTTGTGTGAGGAGCAGCGCCAATGGTCTGTCCCTTTCTTCTGGTTCGTACGGGAGTGGCTATACGTGTAGCGTTTTAGCAGAATCAATTGTTTTCCAGAACGCGATTCTATTAAGGAGTATTCTGAAATTATTATAAATATTAGAAGTCACACAGCGACGTGTTGGTATATGACAAGTTGTTTAAACTCAACTCAAAGCAAAGCAAACACAAAGCAGTTATTTCAGATTTCGAATTTAATAGAAAGCTTTACAGCTGGTTGTGTGAGAGTTGTTATTATTCCATCAAAAATATTTTGAGTGTAAAATGTAAAACTTATTTATTATAATTATTATGGCATCTAAATATTGACAAGTACTTAAATAATATTGAAACATTTCATTATTCTTGCTATTTTTTATTGACATGACAAATCATTATTATTGATCGATATTTTTAATATAAATTATTATTTTAAATTAATAGAATTGTATTTCATTTTAATTTAATGAATTGCATTGTAATCTAAATTTAAATTATGAAATTATTATTAGTACTTTTATGTTATTGCTAATTACTAAATGTGTACTGCATGCTTTATAGTCGCGGGCCTGCGGACGGTGAGCGATGAGTAGCTCGCCGTCCGATAAGGACTAGGCCCGGGTCGACGGCGTGTTGAGTTCCACATGTGCCTCAAAGAGATGTCAGCACCAACTGACGAGGTCCGGTAGGACGAATGCCTGCCAGAATTGCGAGTTTGTCCGAAAGGGATATCGTGGCCCTGGCACACAGGCAACTGAAGGAACACGGGTGGGTTTTATTCAGTTAAAGTCTGACACGCCCTCCCGCTCCGCCCAGAGCGGGACAAGTTATTTGATAATATTCTACACAAAAAAATGGCATTATTATTGCTAGTGTTTTCATTTATTGTCGTAATTTTTGTCTCGACATTGTATACCTACTTATACTCGTATATACTTCCCCCCAAGTATACAATAATTAAACGGGGGATGATTGTGTTCATAATACGCAAATTCGATAGTATTTTGGCTGTTAAACACCAGTCTTGCCTTGCAGCCTTTACTGTGGTGTGAGGAGCAGCGCCAATGTTCTGTCCCTTTCTTCTGGAACGTACGGGCGTGGCTATACGTGTAGCGGTTTAGCAGAATCAATTGTTTTCCAGACCGCGATTCTACTAAGGAATATTCTGAAAGTATTATAAATATTAGAAATCACACTGCGACGTAGTTTGAAATGACAAGTTGTTTAAACTCAACTCATCGCTCAAAGCAAAGCAAACACAAAACATTTATTCAGAATTCATTTCAGATTTAGAATTTAATAGACAGCTTTATAGCTGGTTGTGTGAGAGATGTTATTATTTCATCAATGAATATTTTAAGCGTAAAATGTAAAACTTATTTATTATAATTATTATGTCATCTAAATATTGACAAGTACTTAAATAATATTGAAAAATTTTCATTATTCTTGGTATTTTTTATTAAAATGACATCATTATACTCATCATTATTCGCTATTTTTAATATAAATTATTATTTTAAATGAATGGAATTGTATTTAATTTTAATTTTATTAATTGCATTGAAATCTAAATTCAAATTATGCAATTATTATTAGTACTTTTATGTCATTGCTAATGACTAAATGTGTACTGCATGCTTTTTGTATAACCAAGATGTAAAATCTAAATATTTGCACGGCTGAAATGCCGAATATAGTGAAACCCATAGATCGTAAGAACTTATGTTAGCTACCGTTCTTGCAAATAAGTATATCATTCATTCATTCAATTAAACCATTTACAGGCCCTTTTGAATTGTCAAAGAGTCGGCCAGTTAGTCAGAAAGTAGTAGCTATTTGCCTATTTCAAAACGTAGATCTCTATGAAGAAGAACGGGTAAGAAACTCCGACTCCGTTCGATACTCAACTGCACATGACGTGAACGCACTTTTAACTAGACGGTTTAATTAAATGTTGGTGAACACGGGCCCAAGGCCCCGTATAAAAGTGGTAATTTTAATTTGGTTCATAGGTTAAATTATTATACTGCCGTCGTAATGTAAAAAGGCTCATCTAACATTTTGTAAATTTTAAGGAAATTTTGTTTAAAATAGTTTGCTGATTTCGGCAAAAAAAAATTAAATTGGTTGTTTTACATAAAATTTGTTAAT
Organism: Tiliacea aurago; assembly: GCA_948098905.1. NCBI lineage: Eukaryota > Metazoa > Arthropoda > Insecta > Lepidoptera > Noctuidae > Tiliacea > Tiliacea aurago. The sequence continues at coordinate 6,736,902 of OX402588.1, forward strand.
ACATGTTGTTACATTTACATGATTCCTACAAAACTATTTACTAATGATAATTTATATATTACTAAAAATTTTACTTAGTACTTATTTAGATTAAAAATCAGTCTTGCTTAGTTTGAGTTTGGTTTTTTTTTTTTTTTTTTTTTTTTTTTTTGTTTTGGCAGGAGTGGGAAATCCTCATGGACGCCCAGACTGCCTCACTTATGAGCCAGTCTGGGCAGTGCCGGACTCTTACCGGCTAAAACCACACTCCTGCCCCACCTAGTGTCCCTCTGACGTAGTCAGAGACCTTATAATTGAAGTTTGTTAAAATTTTTATGCATTTGCTCTATTGGTTTTACTTAATTTTGAAGAGGTTTTTCTTATTTAAATGTAAGTCTTTGTTTTTAGTATATATTTCTTTATTTAATATTTTGTATTCTATTTAAAATCTATTTATTCGTTCTATGCTTTGTCTTTATATAAATGTATATATTAAAAGCATAGCTTTATACATCTTTGTTTCTGTTAATCACTTTTGTAGCTATTACTGTGCAGTATTCTAATAAAATATTTCTAAGTTTTCCGTTTGTCATTATTTTACTGAGGTTTTCCGTGTTTATCGCCACATCCATTCTTAATTCAGCGTTTAATCGCTCCGTTCCGTACGCAGGGCATTCAGTCAGAATATGAGAGACAGATTCTAGTGCATCCGGCTCGCAGATGCACGATGGGCTCCCCTTACACTTAAAACGATGCAGGTATTCTGAAAACCCACCGTGCCCGGTCAAAATCTGTGTGATCACTCCGGTCGGCTTTATTTTCCTAATTGTCTTGAAGGCATCGATCGCATCTGGGAGGAACATTCTAGTGACTGAGGCTGTTTCGCCGTTCTTATATCTCCGGTTCCATTCGTCGAGCGACCCCATACGGATCTGCCGCTTGACGAATGAAACCGGGCAGCGATCGTAGTCCGGCTTCCTTTTTAGCTTAAGTGCAGCTTCTTTGGCGAGGTGGTCTGCGCGTTCATTGCCTTTCAGCCCGGCGTGAGCCTTTACCCAGAACAAGGAAACATCTTTGCTCTGGGATAAAGCCGCGCCCACGTTCGCTCTTGCCTCAACAGCCAGGGCGTGGAGGGAACCTTGGTTCGTGACTGTTTGAAGTGCTGCCTTTGAGTCACTATAGATTCCAAAGGTTCCCTCTTTGCGCTTGAGGATTTCCCTCGTAGCTACGCATATGGCCAGGAGTTCCGCCTGGTAGACCGTGCAACACGACGGCAAGCTAAGCTTTATGGACTTGGTCTCGGCATCGCTGTCCCAAAGTGACAGCGCCGCTCCGACCTTGCCCTCGATCTTGCTGCCGTCGGTGAAGAGCCGGACCGCCTGGCTGTTATGGGCATCTACGTGAGACTGGTCCTCCAGGCTCACGAACCCCATGGCCATATGTTTCGCCGGATGTGGAGTCTCTGCAAATGCCACCACACTCTCCACTTCCCTGCCCGCCAGGGCTGGCTGGGGCACCCCCCTCTTTGCCTCATACAGAGCGGCTGCTTCCTGTATTCGGAGGTCGAGTGGAAGTATCCCAGCCAGCACCAGGGACGCGTTCAGCGAAACGGTGCGGTAGGACTTGCAGAGCTTTTGGGCAAATCCTCGCTGGACTGTGTTTAGCATTCTCTGCACTCCAACCTTTTTTGTTGCCGGCGCCCAAGCGCTAGCAGCGTACATCACTACCGGCTCCACCGCCGCGGTGTAGATGATCCGTATGACCTCCGGGTGCAGACCCCAGCTCACTTTGGCCGCTCTAGATAGCTGCTTGTAGATATTTGCAGCTTTTCTACACACGAGAGCGGCGTGGCTGTTAAAAGTAAGCTGGTGGTCGATTGTGAGCCCCAGTATTTTTATTTCCTTAGACATGCCAATGTCGACCCCGCCCATGCTCAGAAGTGGGACATCGTGCTTTAGCTTCCTGGTTACTACCATTGCACAGGTTTTATGTGGTGCAAACTTCAGCTTATTTCGAATGCCCCATCTCCGAACATACTCGAGGGCGGAATTGGCATGTCTTTGAACCTCCAATGCTGTGTCACCGTCGAAGATCATGACCACATCGTCGGCGAAAGCCTGGCAGTGAACTCCCAGCTCTTCCAGCCCCTTCAGCAAAGGGTCCAACACTAGGTTCCAAAGGATCGGACCGCCAATCGAACCCTGCACGCAACCCTTTTCCGTAGTCCTGTGGCACTCCGCTCCGGCGTACCTAACACGGACACTCCTACCAGTCAGGTAGCTGTCCAGCATCCGTCTGATATTCACCGGGCACTTTTCCTCAGCCAGTCTGGTCCTGATGGCCGGCCACCATGCGCTGTCGAAGGCTCCCTCTATGTCAAGTGACACAACAGTGATCAGCTTCTTTTGATTCAGCTTGGTTTTGATATGTTGTATCATGGTGTAGAGGGAGTCCTCGGTGCTCTTCTGTGGCATGAAGCCAAACTGACGAGTACTCAACCGCGGGATCAGATGCCACTTCAACCTTGCTACCAACATTTTTTCGAGGACTTTGCCCAGGACCGGTAGGAGGCCGATAGGCCTGTAGGACTTTGGGGTGGTGTAGCATTCCTTTCCTGGCTTCCGGAGTACCACCACTGTAGCCACTTTCCAGGCCCCGGGGAAGTAGCCCTGCTCGAGGCACTTGTTGGCCAGTGCAAGAAACATCCCCGGGTCCCGGAATATGGCTTGGGCACAGATATCGGCAGTTAGACCATCCGCCCCAGGTGCCTTCTTCGGGTTAAAACTTTCCACCGCGGTTTTTAGCTCCTGATGTGTAAACGGTGGGTCATGGTGTTCATCATGCGTCCACTCGTTTACACGACTGGCCGCTTCTCGCGTCCGACGGTGGTCGTCGTTATCCTCCTCTTCCGGGTCTTCGGGGTAGAAGGTCCTTGCTAGCAGTGATGCCGAATCCGTACCATCGAGTGGCACTCCATCCTTCACCAACGGCAAATCCTCGTACCTTTTGGCGGTCCGTCCTATGACCCTGTAGATCCCTTCCCAAACTCCTTCCTTGTTTTGTTTTTCACAAAAACCCTTCCAGCTACTAACTTGTGCCTTTTTAGCTTCAAGTTCATAATGCTCTTTTGCTTGCAGGTACTCTTCGACAACTTTATCTCTCCGGACTGGTGCAGCGCATCGAATGCGGCGTCTCTTAGTGTTAACCCCGTTCATCATGTCAGCAAGCTCGTTGGACCACCACGGCATTGTAAGTATGTCTTTATTTTTAATTTTTTCCAAAGTTTCTTCGCACGTTTCGGTTATGATTTCTATATAATTGTGTACACTATTTTCTAATTCTGTTTTATTGTTAATTTGACTGATTTCTATGGAGTTTAAATTTAAATCGGCTTTTAATTGGGCCAGTTTCTCATGAAACTGGCTCCAATTTGCTTTCCTTGTGTTGTAAATCCTCGTGGTTCTTTTGATATTAAGTCCTTTTGATTTTTGAAGGTTAATACTGAATACAATACCGTTGTGGTCCGAGCCTGTGATGCCTTCCTCAACTTTCCAGTCATCCACCAGGTTCAGCATGTCCGTTGAGCATGCTGTAACGTCTACGAAGCTGGTGAATGACTTTCCACCCCTGATGGTGTCAAAAGTTGGCGTGTTCCCAACGTTGAGCACCTGCAAGCACATTTCGTCCAAAGTCCCCGACATTTCCTCACCCCTGCTATCCACCACTAAGCTACCCCACCAGGTGCTCTTCGCGTTTGCGTCACCTCCCATAATTATTTTAGTGGCACCAATTTCCTTGCGAATCTGCAAAAGCTGCTCCAGGTACGGTTGTATGGGCTGGTCTGGTTCAAAGTAGAACGAGACTACTGCGATTTCCCAGGCGCTGGTTCGGATCCTCACCACCGTGATGTTATTGGTGGTGAGTTTTGGACACTGTGTTACGTCGAGGTCGTGATCGAAGACGACTATTGCCGCCTTCACAGTTCCACTTCCTTGTTCCGCGCACTGGTAGATTCTCGCTCCCCGGTAGTCTCTCATCCTTTTAACCCCACCCACATATGGCTCCTGGAGCAGTGCGAACGCGACCTTCCGCTCACTTGCCACTATCATGAGCTCTTGAGTCGCAAGGTTCTTCCTCTGCAGATTCGCTTGGATCACCCGGTAGTCTTTGCGGGCACTGGGCTGACTTTGGGTCTCACTGCCTGGGTTGGTGTTTCCGGGAACGGCTGGTTGCACCTTAGCAATACGCCACCGACAGTCGCGCCAATCCATCCCACTTGAGACGAGTTGGGCACTCACTGTCGAAGGCGTTGTGCTCGGTCTTGCTAATCTTTGCGAAAGCGCAGTTTCGGCACTTGGTACAAGCTTTTGGCGTGGTGATGGAACACCAGATTTAATATTTTTCAGTTTCGGAAAGTATAATTCAAAGTGCTCTTCTGAATTGTGATTATTTTTGTACATATGAAATTTACATCCCCTCCGGAAAGTTGCTTCAGAAATGGTATTCATAATAAGCTCGAAGAATTGAATTTTGCAATTTGTATACTGAGCAACAGTTTTAACAATCATAAAAATCTTGGATAATCATTTTCTTTACCATGGTGCGGGAGCTGGTATCCAATATAGCTTTGCAGAAGTCCTCAAAGTTTTAAACACGTTTTTTCTTTTTTTGTGATTGTTTAACTTTGTGGTGGAAATCATCTGCAGCCATGAACGTGTGGCCGACTTCCAAATAGCGCAGTGCAATACTTTCAAAGCTGACCTCAGCAGAATTGACTGAATAAACTAAATAACAATATCTTCCAATTTTTGTTTTGCGCCGCACAGTTATCCAACCATAAAATCATGTGTTTTTAACTCTTGGTTTTCCAGGAAAAAAGCTCTGAAGCAACTTATGATGTCTTCTTTTTTTCTACCTGAAGTAGCTTCATTCCATAAAACTGCCAAGGTTTGACCAATGTCAATTTTTTTCACAGTATTTTTTTGTCTTCTATAGGAACCAAACTTGTGAAATTTTATTAAATTAAAGCAGACAACCAGTATGGTTTCCGAGCTGGTGTTTCAACAGAAGACGCTGTGCTAGGATTGACACAAGAGGTAGTTAAAAATCTAGACAAGAAGACTGGGTATATAGACAGAGTTTAATCTATTGTGTACAGATTTCTGCTGCATCCAAATGTTTTATGTATGTGAATTTTTGCTACCATAATTTAAAAAAATGTAAACTTATAGTACAATTATCTGTATGTGTTTTTGGGAAATAAAGATAATTTTATTTTTTTATTCTATTTAATTTTTTTTTAACTCTGATTTAAAACAATAAGCAGCGGGCAGAACATAACAGTTTTAAACTCTTCCATACGAGGTAACATAATAACCTTGATGTTGATTTTCTTCGACTGGTTATCAGCATCTTCTTCGTACTTTCGGCGCGCTGAAATATATCTTATATGATGATCTTCATAACTTTCATATTCTGTGCAACGTCTGTGTCTTATTTCTGGGTGTGGGTTGTGAATGAAAAACTTTTCACATAACTCACACTCTTTGTGGCCTAATTTTTCAAAAGAAATATTAAGTTCTTTTACGATTTTCCTGTAAAAAAGATACGACACTTGTATGTCAGGCTCATTTTCACAATAATGGTCGTATATTATGGTGGCAAATACTTTCTGTTGGGTGCGTTCACGTCTGTAATGGAACACAGCCGGACGGAATGACATGATATGCTCTTTGATTTTAGAACTATCAATCTTTTACGGGTTTGAACTACAACCACGGCCACCAATAACGCGTTCTGGGTATTAAGCTTTAAAATATCTGTCAAGGATGTTTCTCACTGCCTTACAGTTATTTTGATTGTAGCCCAGGGTGGTAAGAAAAAACGTCTTACAAACAGGAAGTTTGACACCATTTTCATCTACCATGAAATACGAAACAGTTTTAGATCGAACGTAATGTTTTCCTTCTTTGTCATCATTTGCTCTGTCTTTTGGCCTTGCAGGTTTTTTTTGGGAAGTATTACCAAAAACAAAGTACTTTTGTTCCTTACATGACATTTGCCAAAATTTTCCGTTCACAACTTTGCGATACTCTTCCGAAAAACGCTCCGAACACTTCTTTTTGCAGATATTCCCACGACATCCGGGTTTTACATAATATTTAGTTAGTATTTTTTCTTCTTTCTTTGCTATCTTTCGGGTATTCAAACTAATATCATATTTTTTTTGCTTTCTAATAGACCCCTTCTTTGTCAGCTGAATATTTGTATCTTTATCAGAATCATCCGGTGATTCCAAAATTGTTTTTTCCAGAATCTGTTGAGAACATGGTTTACAGTCTGATTCAGAGTCACAATCATCCGTTACAATGTTTTTTTTTGTTAGATCGTAATCTTTATATAATAATGTATCATCCGAATCAAAATCAGACCAAGAATCAGATTCAGCGTTTGACACCACCGCTTGCATAGAATTCTGAACGCCACTTGTACACGGCGACTGATCATCTAAACAATTATCAATTTTCAAAGCGGCTTGCACCAACTTTGCGCTTTGTGATTGCATTGTATTGATAGCTGAAAAGAAGAATAATATATTGCATGAATATTTGAATAAATAAATTGGACGAAAGGGAAAAAATGTGAAAATAAGGTGCATATAAAATGTGCGTAATGTTATCATTTATAGAACGGAACCATCCTCCAAGCGAGTCCGACTCGCACTTGACCGGTATTTTTTGTCAGAAAACTTCTCAGGCGCGCACTCAACAAGTCACCAAGCTTCATTTATTTATTTATTTATTAGTCTATCTACAATCGTTACACTGCTCAATCAATTAACACAAGCCACCATACAAGCCAAGTGCACAATATTAAGCGATAGACATACCATGCAAAAAAATCATCGTAATCGGATGAATAGTAGGTATGTATAAAGGCATAACACGGATACTCTTACGAGTATATAAGATCGACTAACAAAGATTATTTGTTATAACTATTAAAAGAATTTAAGCACCAAGTTTACAAATCACCACATATTAAGCTGCTCATTTGATAATACACTTTTTAATCCGTTGTATTACCATACCACTGATATGATAGGTAAATAAAATAAAATAATCTTAATTTTAAGACATAAATCTTAACAAAACCCTCATATAATATGTTGCGAAATACACGGTGGCAAACAAATATCAATTGCATTACAAAACAAATCATAACACGACCATAATCATCATAATCATACTCGTAATCATTTGTCCATGATGACCATGCAAATAGGTAACTAAAAATTAAGGAATTGTTACCTGCACGGAGAAGCGTGGTCTAGCTTTGACACATCAGGCGCGACTCGCTTCGGAACCGACTCCCTCACTTCACCTCTTTATAAAAATACTAGTTAAGAAAGGCACATCTGACTAGTTGTGTCTTTTCATCTAAACTCAATGTTAAGCCGAATTGTAGATGAAAACTAAAAAGAATAGGCACATTTGGCAAATATGCCTTTTATTTTTAATATGTGACCTGATGTGTCTTTTTATTTTAAAAAATTAATAAAATAATAGCCACATCTAAACATTTGTGACCTTTCAACGTAATCAAAGTCAAATGAGTCCTTTTTCCGTATCTTAATGTGAAAAATGGTGTAATTATGCCCTTTTTGTTTAAAGTAGGTATCTCTGTTAGATCTTGCTCATCAAAAATTATAAAAAAAACTGGCAGATGCGCCTTCTTTTTCTGATTCCGAATATGTACTTCTAAATTTTGGGAAAAAATGTTAGTTGTGCCCTTTTCCTTAAGACAGCTGTAAATCTATGGTGGGTTGTGGAGGTCAGATAGGCAGTCGCTCCATGTAAAATACTTGTATTCAGCTGCATCCGGTGACACTGGAAGCTGACCCCGTCATAGTTGGGAAATGGCTAGGCAGATTGTTTTTTTGTTTATCTGTGGTGATGGTAGGTATGTTTTTAAATAAAAAGCAAAACAAAACAACACGATATATATTTTAATTACAATGATTGTCAAAAGTTTTTTTTTAAACGTGCACGTTTTTATTACAATTTAACATAATTCCCATTCAAAATGAAATGCTCTGGTGGTGGATGACTATGACGACTATTGACAGAAAAAATGTTTTTAAATCTATCCAATACTAGTCTTGCTTTGCATTTTTTCCTGTTGTGCGCTGGGCACCTCCAATTTTGACCGCCCCTCTTCCCGGAATGATACAGAGTAAAATTGTATCCCTTGTACAGCAAAAATTCCTTGCCAGATTGGGTTCTTATTAACCTGTATTCTGAAACCAAAAAAAAAAAAACAATCATTAAAATTCAGGATAGTAGAACTGGCTGGATGGAAAACCTGATATTTGTCGAAGTCTTAATCCACTATACTCCATTTGAAATAAGATTAGACATTTAAATAAACTTGTTTACAGTCCGTTCAACCGATTTTGACTTCTATTCCGTAGGCATAAGGATGGCATTGAAAGCAAAAACGTGGTTACAATACCAACTGTTTATTACAGCTGTCATTGGTCATGCCACCAACGCAATAGAAGTCAAAATCGATTGAACGAACTGTAAAAAATGTTTATTTTAATGTCTAATCTTATTTCAAACGGAGTATAGGTCACTAGCGCGAGTTTTATGACGCTTAAAATATTCTTGTAATAATATAACATCGCGTCTCTTATCGCCGAAGGGTGTGGTGTACCTATTATTGTACACCCACATTCCAGTTAAGTATGGAAGTGCTGAAGTAAAGAAAAACAAATAACTGTTACGAATTTTTATTTTGAAGGATCCTTTTACATAGTAATTATTTGGAGATGGAGAAGCGTTCCTTGTGAACCATGTGTGGTTAAATTATAACCGATAGACTGAAGATAAGGCAACGGTGCAGTTTATAAGAAGCTGTAGTGACAACAATTTAAAAGAGTATGCTTAGATGGTTTGGTCATGTTGAGAGGATTAATGAAAGGCGAATAACACAGGTATTTATTTACAAGGCAGATTTGAATGAAAACGCCCTAGAAGAAGATATAGTGAATTTATTGGTGAGGTCAGGGGCATATGTCGCACAACAGGCACGGGCGTGCGTACACGTTAGATGTATGAAAAAATCAAAAGAGTATGTAAGGATTGTAGCAGGTGGCGTTGTGTAGCTTCTGCCTGCCCCCGAAGAAGGCGTGAGTTTAGGTATGTATGAAGTGTATAGATATAATGTGAATTTAAACGTCAATGTCACAATGTGTCCCAATTTTCCTACAGGGCAAAATACTACTATATATTACCACTAGATACCTAATCTACATAGGTAAGTAAAATCTAAATTAATTTGTTACGAAAGGTATACTCGTATTAAATCAATTATATACGTATTTTATTCACATATTTCTGATACACAACATGTTTCGGAATCAACACACACCACCAAACATATTATATAATATAATCCTAATACATACACTGAATTTTTAATTATTATGTATAAAACATTGTTTATTTATTAAATTAGTTATACTGATTGCAGGAGAAAATAAAATTGTGGTTACATTACAAATTTACGCAGCCACACAGTTTTTTGGTTTGTTTGGACTGTACAGTGGAAGTGTGGCTGTAATTTACGTAATTTTAATTATTTTTGGGATAAAAAATTTACGTACAAAAAAAAATACAAAATACAAAAAAAAAACTACAAACATATTAAGTATAAGTAGGTAATTTTGTATCCCAAAAATAATTAAAATTACGTAAATTAAAAATGACAGAAAACGATTCTGAAAAGGATTCTGAACAAACTACTTTTATAATGTGTATTAATTCAGTTATATATTGTATAAAATTCATCTACCTATTAGATATAATTATTTTCTCTGTACATATATTCACTTAATTGTAGGTTTAAAAACATCGAGATCATGAAACAACTATGTATAACTTCACAGACGTGATCATCATTAGATATCAATACCCATCGCAATTGGGAAGTTTCGCTGATTAATTTATTATGACTTTTTATAAACTTAACAACAAAAACTAATGTTGTATTAGGGATTCGTTATAATCGTTCAAGTACCTGGAGTCTCAATACAACAATAATTAAGCAGTACTAATATTACACAAATTCAAAATGAATTAACTAGCGAAAGTTCACAGTTTTCTATTTAAGTTAGACAAAAATACGAATACTGTCAATCGAAAAGACCTAATTTAAATAATTATAACTATAAAATACATGTTTAATTTTTGTCAAAAATACAGCAGACAGGAAAAGTACCTTCGCTTAAATTCAAAATGTCAAAATAACTTCAACTCAAAAAAAAACAAAGCGTTTATTTCAATTTACAGGCAATTTTGAATTGTTAAGGAGTCAGTCAGTCAAAAAAATGAAGCTAGTTGCTCATTCCAAAACGTAGATATTTATGCGAGCAAGAAACTCCATGCTTACTCTTTTAAATCAAAAATATTATTACAAATTATTGGTTACATCATCCATATTGAAATTATACATACATGCTGTATATAGGTATGTGAGAATGATGTAGAAAGACGTGCACGTTAAAAGCGTCTAGAGCAAAAAATAGACAAACATTTTCAAGCACATTTAAGGCAATAATAAACGTACACAGTAAATTGTATCAGTCTATAACAGTAAATAAAACTTCCAAAATAGAAGACGTTTTACGGTAGTCTTTGAAAACAAAAGAAACATTTTTGGTATCGCTAAACCATTATAATTTATACAATTAGACATAGGTACCACGTTGTCCCAAATAGGCTCTGCGCAGACAAAACGGAGCGCAGCGGAGAGGATTTTATAACGCACTTGAAAATAAACTTTAAAGATATAAAAATGCTCGCGCGTCCTCGAAGATACGCGGGAGGGAGCATACGCGATCCGTAAAGAAAATGCCCGAGACCGCGGGGGGATTATTCCTCTCTGTCTGCGCTGAGCCTTAGGTAGAAAAACAAGGCCGTCTAGCAGTTGACGTCTTTCGGTGATGATGATGATGATGATCTAAAAACAGTAAGGTGGAAGAGATATTCATCCGGTCCAGCCGAAAACCGGATGCCCTCAGACTAGGTGGAGCAACGATCTTTGCAGAGAGGCTGGTAGCGGTTGGATGAGAATTGCCAAAAACCGAGTTGCATGGCGTGTAATAAGGACGCTTTTATCCAGCAGTGGACTGCTGTAGGCTGAGCATGATGATAATACCGGTCCCGTACCAGCATCGTCTTGCAATGTTTACCCTTATTAAAAGTATATAGCAGGAGTCATGACATAAGACATACCACGGTCTCCCAAATAAGTAAAATTGACTAAAAACAATAAGGAGGTGGATGGCTATGTTCACAGCAGCTCAGATATATTATATTTCTATATTGGTCTTGTACCGGCATCGTCTTGCAATGTTTACCCTCATTAAAAGTATATTGCAGGAGTCATGACATAAGATACACCACGGTCTCCCAAATAAGTAAAATTGACTAAAAACAATAAGGAGGTGGATGGCTATGGTCACAGCTCAGAGATATTATATTTCTATATTGGTATTGTACCAGCATCGTCTTGCAATTGTTACTCTTATTAAAAGTATATTGCAGGAGTCATGCTTTATGATATACCACGGTCTCCCAAATAAGTAAAATTGAGTAAAAACAATAAGGAGGTGGATGGCTATGTTCACAGCAGCTCAGATATATTATATTTCTATATTGGTCGTGTACCAGCATCGTCTTGCAATGTTTACCCTTATCAAAAATATATTGCAGGAGTCATGATTTAAGACATACCATGGTCACGCAAATAAGTAAAATTGACTAAAAACAATAAGGAGGTGGATGGCTATGTTCACAGCTCAGAGACATTATATTTCTATATTGGTCTTGTACCAGCATCGTCTTGCAATTTTTACCCTTATTAAAAGGAGTCATGCATCGTTACATATTACATACCATGGTCACCCAAATAAGTAAAATTGACTAAAAACAATAAGGAGGTGGATGGCTATGTTCACAGCTCTGAGATACTATATTTCTATATTGGTCCAGTACCAGCATCGTCTTGCAGTGTTTGCTCTTGTTTGAAGTACATCGCCAAGTGTCATGGCCTTCTTTCACAGTGTGACGGAGATGGTAGAATTTGTAATTTCGAAACTGCAATATGGTCCGGCCCTTAGTTGTTTGTATAAACTCCAACCCTAAAAAGCATTAAAAGTTTTAAGATACCTGTGTTAACTTAAAATGTGTAAAAAAAAAATCAAATGTCAGATGAGCTGTGAGCCAAAAGAATCGCCGTTTGAGTCAGGTGTTTTTTTGGATGTGAAACATCTATAGCCGCACGCAAAACCGATTGCTGGCCGGGGCGACGCATGCCGCGTGGCGGCGCGTCGCTACTATACAGTCTATATGAGTGTGTGTAAATAATTCCGATGTTTCACATCTGCCAGGCGTCCCGTGGCAGGTATTTTTTTTTTTTTAATCTTAAATTCATCTGACATTTGATTTTTTTTTAAGATGGAGGAATGAACTTGACTCCTACCGAATGGACTGGCCCGCAATGACAGTGGACAGACGTGTGTGAAAAAGGAAAAGGGCAGCCATTGCCCAGCAGCGGGATTGTGGGTTAAATAGATAGATTAGTTCTAGTTTTAAAGTAGTTTTAGGATCTTATTTTTGAGGGTTTCTGGAAACCATAGGTGTCACCTCCAGTTCAACTCGTACTGGGCCTGCGTGGAGGATTATGGCTCATTCACTTTCACAGAGAGGAGGCCTGTGTCCCAGCAGTAAAAACGTTTTATAGGCTGAATGCTAAGCTGAAATAATCATCAGAAAAATAAACTCGTGTCACAAAAATAATATTCATGATTTTTATTTTCAGAATTTTATTAAAAATTGTCGTTGTGTAAGTTTCTCATGAAATACGACGAGTTAGTATGAAATTAAATTAACTGAGAAATATTTATTTATAAAATATTGATTAAGGCCCACTTGCACCACGCATCACTAAACACGTTTAACGCTAAGCGTATTTAAAACATCGTTCTGTTTCTGTCAATTGTTTGAAGATGATAGAGATAGAATGATTTAAATTCGTTTAGCGCTAAACGCATTTAGTGATTTGTGGTGCAAGTGAGCTTAGTGTCATAAACCATACAAACTTTGTTCTTATTATATTCACACATACATAAATGTTTATGAAATCCTAATATATATGCCATTACTACAGGCATACTTCGGCGGTAGATGATTATGTCCATAATTTGCCGAGATAATTTCTTGTTCCTGATTTAACGCTACTTTTGCCCGACAGTGTTTGCGACTATGGGCAGTACATCGCCAATGATTGATGCCTTTAGTCTCCGAGCGCCGGGAGTAACAGAAAGTATAATCTTTATGCAAGATCAGCGTTCTTCCTTGCTGCGATTTGATCAACTTAAAATCTGGAAAAAATGTTTTAGGTAAAATAAGCTGGAATAGGTGCCTTAGGTACCTTTGCTCACGCTCTAGCTGCCGGAGTAGTCGAGTTAGGGTGCACTGGCCCTTGCAGTTCTTTTACCTCTAATTTTGCATCAGTCTTTTTTTTAATATAGGGCATCTTGTAGTTGACCTTGAGAGGTCATGATTGACCGTTAAATAGTAATGACCTCTCAAGGTCAACCTTGAGAGGTCATTACTATTTAACCGGTCAATCATGTGACTCCTAAATCCAGCCAGGGGCGAATTTATGAATTACTAAGCGATTGCACACTAAGGGCACCCTCTGTGGGGTACAAAACTTTTTAAAATTTTCTTTTTGTCTCAAAAAAGGCCCATATTAAGAATTCCTATAATTACGTAACACGTCCGTGTTTGTCGCAGAAATCGATATGTGTACCATCGATCCATTAGATTCGGAGCAAATTGGCTGTCAGACAGACAGACAGACAGACAAACAAACACAGGAGTGATCCTACAAGGGTTCCGTTTTTTCTTTCAGACATACGGAATCCTAAAAATGTACATGGCTAAGCAGACGTTTTAATCTTAAAATATTTAAAACATAATTATGTCTCCGTTCCGTTTGGTGCTGGACGTAAAGAACAGCTCCATCCCATTTCTTCCCGTGGGTATCGTAAAAGGCGACTAAGGGACTTACTAGAGGGCAGCAGCGTTCTCTATGCAGTTTTAAAACCATACTGCGATGCCAACCCGCCTGCCAAGCGTGGCGATTATGGCAAATCCCCCCCTATTTGGGAAAGGCCTATGTCCAGCAGTGGACGTCTTTCGGCTGAAATGATGATGATGAATTATGTCTCTATCATCATCAAGGTTAAGCAACGCTTAGCGAGGTCAGTCCGTGACCCCTCCAAGTTTCGTGCTGGTCCCGGCTGCCATTCAGATCTTTGGCAGTCGTTACGGGTAATCAGAAGCCCTAAAATCTGACAACCAGTCTTACTAAAGGATATCGTGTTACCCAGTAACTGGACTGTGGAGGTCAGATAGACAGTAGCTCCATATAAAATACTGGTATTTAGCTGCTACCGGTTAGACTAGAAGACCGGGTCCAGTTCGACCCCAACTTAGATAAAAAAATGCTAGGCAGATGATGATGCGAAAAGTGTAGACCCTGTCGGCCTTATTACAAAACAAGGTTTGACTTCAGACCCAGGTTTAAACCATGGAGCCATTATTGAATTTCGAACTATATTTCGGCTATGGTAAAGTTCTTAATACAAAACTGACAACTTAGTACCGAACTAAGTTTTCAGTTTTGTATAAAGAACGGTATTTCAATCACAGTTCCGTTCTTATTACAAAACTGACTCCGTGGTTTAATAAGCCATGTCAAAATATAAATCTTGTTTTGTAATAAGACGGGGTCTACTCTAAAGCGTTGATCCGAAGTATCGGCCGAATGGTCGGCCGTTTTATAACTTTCATTGTTTATTTTTTTGACTTTGAATCCTTACCCGACTTAAAGTCACATTTTTTGCTTTGGCTTATCTCTTTGCCTGTCGTTTTTTTTTTCTTTCGCCGTAGTCAGCCATGTTTAACCGTAGTCAAGGCCGAACATTCGGCCGATCCTTCCGATTTATGTTCGGAGTAGACACCCTGTATTCAAACAAAAGAATTGACACAAGTATGAACTTATATGTGATTTATTAGAACCATTTTTTTTAACGAATTAATGTAAAGTTGCGATTAAAATAGATTAATATGACATTAAATTAAAATTGGAACCTATATTTTTCATGGAAAGTTGTACACGCGGCTACACATCAAGCAATACTTTTCCAGTATACGCTGACCTCTCATTGTATGGAAATCCTTCACAAAACGAGATCAGCTTATTCTGGAATAGTATAGTTTGATGTGTAGCCGTGTTTATAGACCCCAAATAATTTGGGATTCGAGTAAGAGAATGATGATTTTTAATGAATAAGTAAGTAGGTACTTTATGTTCAACAAAATAAAACTTTTCTTTATTTGTTATACGATTAATCTCTACTACAACACTAGACAATATGGTTGGGTAGGTTCATGGCTTAGGCCCGCTTGCTTACACATAATATACAACTACTACAACAATAACAACACTACAACTAAATACATTTAGGGCTAAACAAATTTAAAACATCATTCCATTTCAGTCAATCATTTGAAAATGACAGAGACAGAATGATGTTTAAAATATGTACGTTTAGTATTAAATGTATTTTGTGATTTGATGTGCCAAGCGGGCCTTGTGTATCAGTTTCTGAGCCTTTAAACGTCTTATTACAAAACGAGTTTTAACTTAGTCCAAGCCTAAACCTTCGGGCCACTTTTTGTTTTATAAACTTTATTCAGAGCCCAGTAAAGTTCTTAATACAAAATTGACAACGTAGCATACTCGTAGTGTTTGGCGTTAGTTTTTGTAATTAGAACTTTAACCTTGTCGGAATAGAGTTAAAAAAAATATGGCTCGATGGTTTAAACCTGGGTCTAAAGATAAACCGTGTTTTGTGATAAGGCCGTAAAAGTCTAAGAAAATACTAAGTATCTAGTAAAATAGGAATTATCTATTTTTTTTATTTAAATGGGTCATATTCCAAAGGCCAACAAAAAAAAAAAATAAAATAAAAATACTTAAAGTAAATCGAGATAATGTCGTTTTATGCGCGTAATACGGCGCAATTGTGGTGGAGCCTGAGAGTATCGTTTGGCCTCGCGCGTAAATATATGAATGTATCAATGGCGCCCTCAGTCACACGCGCGTATTTTACGCGCTTTACGAGCGTAAATCGTCATAAGTGAATTAGCCAAATAAAAATAAATGTTTTCCATTGATCATATGGGGTCACACACTTGTTCGACAGAATGATTCGCAACCGGGTATCAAAATCGAATATATATGGAAAAAAACCGCTCGGCTTAACTCGTATTGTGCCGAGCCGACCCGAACATGATTCAGTGAGGTAGATGCCGAAAGGAGTTTGCCAATCGATGATGATCAAAATCAAAATCAAAAATATTTTTATTTCACATAAGCCTACATGGGCACTTATGAAACGTCAGAAGCTAGGTGCACGGTTCCAATTGGTCGTTTCCTATGGAGAAGAGCCGGCAAGAAACTCTACGGACACTCTTTAAAAAAAATAAAATTGGCTTTTACAATGTTTTCAAATTACAGTGTTAATAAGTATGAGAGGACAACGTAGGCCCGTCAAAAGTACCAGGTACTTAACAAAATAGAAAATGGTCTACAGATCTACAGTCTATTAAGCCTACAACGTCCTCACATTGACAAAAAACACAATATAAATTATTATTAAAATAATAAAAGTTAGAACCTTGTTGAAATATAAATTGTAGGCATAATAATGTCAAAGAACAAAAACATTATGTCAGTGAAGTTTGTAAAAAAAAGATAAAATTAAATTAAAAAATAACTTCGTAATTTGGGAGCTGTTAATATGTTGTATTAATATATAATTAATAACATAATTTAGGAGCTGTAACGATGATCTTTGACAAAGGGTCAATTATGCCAAGTGATAGAAAGTGTAAAGGCTTCTACATACCGAGGCGACTTGTCGCGCGACGCGACGCGACACAAAGGCACCGCTCGTCCCGTGACACGCGGGGCCTTTGTGTCGTGTCGCGTCGCGCGACAAGTCGCGCTGGTATGTAGAAGCATTGATGAGTGCATCGTTACTGGAGACCCGAGACGGCCACGAGTCCACGACGTTCATGGACGACATCGACAGAAAGCAGATAAATACATCAGAGGCAGACTCCTAAACCTGACCCAAGCAAGTCTAATGTAATCCCTGTTTTTGTAGTGGTTAAGCGATTGACTGCTGCGTTGCGTATCGCGGGTTAGATTCCCGCACGGAACAAATATTTGTAAGACCTACAAGTAGTTGTTCCGGGTCTGGCTGTTTGTGTCTTACGAGTTTAAATGTTTGTAAACGCACCCACAATACAACAGAAATTCCTAGTGTGGGGAACACAAAAAAAAAAGGTACGGTAGGACGCACGTCTTTCATTAATTTAAATTCATGTCTGTCATTTAAGGGCTCCTTTTCGGAAATTTACGTTTTTAGATCGAGTTGTATTCAGAGAAATCACCATATTTAAATTCGTAAAAAATATATAGTACAGATACATGTTTGATCTAGTGACTTTTTTGGTTAAAAACACGTTATTTAACATTTTGCTAGGAAAAAAAAAATCAGAAGTAAAGTCGATTTTGAAAGTATTAGTTGTATGAGACTTGGGGGAACGAAATTATTATGAAAATTTAACATTTCGTTTACTAATCGGGTTTGACAGGGATATTATTGGATAGATTTATAATATGGCACTTATTTTTTTTTTATATTAAATAAATAAGTGAAAACGGCTCGCGCGCACCGCGCCAGTACTATAGCGCTATCGCGACTGCTCCTGTGCAACGCGGGCGCAAGCTGTCTCATGCCTAAACTTTCGGGAAAAGGGGCCCTTATATAACATTAAAGGTTCACGCACATTTGGGGTCACGCTGATCTCAACGCATTGCAGAAATCCTCCTACATCACTTTCGTACATTTTCCATGAACCGACGCACACTACAAGCGGGTCGCATCACACTTTTTTGTACGAAAATGCGTTGCATTGCGTTGTGCGTTGCGGGTCTTAAATATATTATTACATTCTGGTTTCAGCCATTTATTTAAAATAGGTAGATACACTAACCAACAGCATAATAATATAACATACATTATATTAATAAAAGTTAACAGATATAAGTTCTTATGTATAAAGGTACTAATTACAGGTGTACACGACATTTACATATTTTATTTTAATACTTTCATATTCGAATATTCATAACAAACTATACTATATACCAGATGGTGTTTTTAACCGTCCTGAAAGAATAGTAGGAGGAGTAGACGGAGTAGGTCCTTTTTGTTAATAATCGCGCGCGGTATAATTTATCAGTGAACTCGTGGGGCGGTCCTATCCTTTGAAGCCGGCCGATAGTTACTCGCCGCTCATTTACCTATACTCCATTTGAAATAAGATTAGACATTTAAATAAACTTGTTTACAGTCCGTTCAACCGATTTTGACTTCTATTCCGTAGGCATAAGGATGGCATTAAAAACAAAAACGTGGTTACAATACCGACTGTTTATCACAGCTGTCATTGGTCATGCCACCAACGCAATAGAAGTCAAAATCGATTGAACGGACTGTAAAAAATGTTTATTTAAATGTCTTATCTTATTTCAAACGGAATAGTAGGGTTATGATTTTAATTTCAATTTTTTATTCATCGTTTTTTTTTTTTGTTATTCGTTCTAATGAAAAGTCTACTTCAAATGTGTAGTATTTATTGATATATCAATTTCTTACTACGTTATAAAAAAAAGAAAAAAAAACGGAAAAAAGGACTATGCCATACTTCGTTCACCTACCCAATTTAATTCGAGACGGTAAAAGCCATCCAGTATAATGACCTTACTGGTGATGTTCCTCAGAAAAATCAGGTGTGTACTCACAACCAGGCGCCCGTGTATGACCAGCGGGCTAACTGCGTTAGGGCTTCTACATACCAGCGCGACTTGTCGCGCGACGCGACACGACACAAAGGCCCCGCGTGTCGCGGGACGAGCGGTGCCTTTGTGTCGCGTCGCGTCGCGCGACAAGTCGCCCCGGTATGTAGAAGCCTTAACACATAAAATGACACTTGTTCGCATTGGTTTAATTTTGGCAGTTAATCCACCACGTACATTGCGTTAGTTACGTTGTTGAGCAGACGATTTTTTCAAACCTATGAAGGATTAGCCTTCCTTCAAAACTCTCGGATTGTGATTCAAATTAGGGTGCAGATGTATGAACATGAATGATGCAAAAGGAGTAAGGTGCTTAGCAGATGGCAATTTGTAGTTTCTGCTTAACCCCGTGGGAAGAAGGCGTGAGTTTATGTATGTATGTGTTGTAGAATTATCATTCTACAATTAAATATTCAACCTTTTTTGGAGATAAAAAAGAATCGTATATTTTTGTAGAATTAAAAAAAAATAACAGGGGAATATAAATTTCTTACTTTCTTATTTTTTTAAATTCTAAAAATTATTAGATTTTTTTCAAAATGACGTAGATATTATTTTATTTATTTACGCCACAGTATGGCAAAAATTACACCAGTCCTTAGACAAAGAAATGTATAGACGGCGGGTAGCTCCATTTCATTCTCACAAGAAAGGGATATAGTACCTACGTAGTTCTTATACATAAAGGAAAAGGAAAGGGCCTTTTCCGTCTCTCAGTGCCAGTTTTTTCAAGATCAGCGACATATGTAGCTGTACTTTCATGGCGTTTTTGTAAAATTGTGAAGTTTATATTGCCACTTTTCTTCATCATTTAATCATCAATTTGCTGATTTGTTTTTGTTTTAAAACCCAGGGGTTAGGGTTATGGTATCATTGAGTCCTATAAATATTTATGGATATGTATATAATATGCTGTCTCAACTGGCCACGCTACCCGAACCTCTACCGCCTTATTACAAAACAAGATTTATATTTTGACATGGCTTAAACCATGGCGCCAGTTTTTGTAATAAGAACGTAACTGTGATTGAAATACCGTTCTAACAAAACTGAAAACTTAGTTCGGTACTAAGTTGTCAGTTTTGTATTTGGAACTTTACAATAGATGGAAAAAGGTTCGAAATTCAATAATGGCTCCATGGTTTAAACCTGGGTCTGAAGATAAACCTTGTTTTGTAATAAGGCCCTTATAGTTTTATTACTCTAAGCACCAGTCAAAGGAACATTTCTGACATTCTACGCCTCCCTCAAATAACAAAAAAAAATAACAAAAATAATAATATTCAAAAGCTAGACAAGAAATATGCCAGTACCGATCTCCAAAAAAAGGTTGAATACTTAATTCTAGAATGATAATGCTACAGCGTACGTGTAATAAATAATACCTACTTTCTTTGTACAGTTATCTTCCTTTGAACATAATTAAGATGCATGGGCGGTGGATGTGTATGCTCATAATTCCCGTCTAAGATTGTCGTTGCATTACCATCGAGCAATAACGAGGCTTTACAGAATTTGCTTTTCATAGAGGAACATCTCCAGCGGCTGAAGCCAAGCTTCGACTGTCGAGTATTGTAATATGTGTACCCATTCAGTAGTATCAACGAGGTCCCTTTTTGAGATCTGATGAATTTGAAACCTGAAATAAAATAAAATATTACATTCTTTGTTTTACTCCTTGTGAGCTCTCTACACTATCAGCCGGTGGAGTTTTGGGAGCTGTAACAGTCAAAAAAACTCCATAAGTTCGTACAACTTCAGTTTAATAAGTAATCAAATTGTATTTAAGAATATGGAAGCTATCATTCATTCATATCTGTTTGTAACATGATTGTCTTAAAATCTTCTTTTAAACGTGTCGAGGGCAAACTTATAAAAAAAAAAAAAATATTTCATATAACATAAAAAAATAAACAATACTGCCACAAAATAAATCAAAATAAAATGTCAATATAATTGGAACAAATGAATGAGTAGGTACAAATTAAAAAGCCACAGAATAAAAATAAAATGTCAATGCAATTAAAATAAACGAAGATTAAAAGATATATAAACTACGACAAAAACACCAACTAAATAGGTATAGGCACTTAAACAAGACATCACAGACAGACATATTCAAAATCCGGAGTCACACGCCATGTAATGTAATTAGGGCACATAACGAAAAGATTACTTCTGTGTATGTTTAGTCTTCGTAAATTAAGTTTTCCTTCTATAATTTTGACGGCACGGTTGGCGCAGTGGTTAAGCGATTGACTGCTGCGCTGCGTGTCGCGGGTTCGATTCCCGCACGGAACAAATATTTGTATGACCTACAAGTAGTTGTTCCGGGTATGTCTGTTTGTGTATGTGAGTTTGAATGTTTGTTAATGCACCCACGATACAGGAGAAATTCCTAGTGTGGGACAACGTTTAAAAAAAAAAAATGTTACCCAGTTACTGGGTTGTGGAGGTCAGATATAGTGCATCCAGTTAGGCTGGCCAACCACAATATAGTTGGGAAAAGGCTGGCAGATTGATTGACTTCATATCTCATGTGAAGTTATGTTTACGGAAAAAAACCAAATGGCGTTAGCATTAATTTGGAAATACGAGTATTCCAAATTACCTGCAGTATTTCAAATTTGCTGCACTTCCTCAAAACTAAGGCCCATCGTTCACGACGCTACTCAAAAATAACGATACAAACTCGAATCGCCAATAAGTAGCCAGAATGTCACAAATAAATATGATAAATTGTTTGTGTGGTGCCGGGCGTAAAGAATAGCACCACCCCATTTCTTCCCGTGGGTGTCGTAAAAGGCGACTAAGGGATTTACTAGAGAATGGGCAGCAGCGTTCTCTATGCATTTTAACACCATACTGCGATCGCCAACCCGCCTGCCAAGCGTGGCGATTATGGAAAACCCCCCCTTTGGGGGCGGCCTATGTCTAGCAGTGGACGTTTTTCGGCTAAAATAATGATGATGATGATGAATTGTGGGAATTATGCCCAGACACTAACATTCTTAAAGTCCAACGTAAGAAGCCTAACCAAAATTCGTTTACTTACGTTACACGTCCGTGTATGGGTCATAGAAATTCATCATCATCATCTGCCAAGACTTTGTATTTGTTACAGAAAGAAAGAAAGAAAATACGTTTATTTGCGGTAAACATAACGCAAAAAAAAACACAAACACGAAAGAACAAGTTGAGAGTTGGTAATTTTTTTTTTTACTATTTATCTACCCCACATAAATCCATGTGTACCAAATTTCAACTAAATCGGTCCAGTAGATTCGGAGCAAATTAGCTGTGACAGACGGACAGACAGACAGACACTCGAGTGATCTTATACGGGTACCGTCTTTATATTCAGACGAACGAAACCCTCAACAGATCAGGTACCAAAATAAAAAAAAACTAGGAATATCCATGTGAAATAAAATAAAAATTTCATCTATCAGGCACCAAGAAATGTTTGTTCGACGGGGGGAAAAAAAGCATGAAGCATCAGCAAAATAATCGTTAAGAGACCGGTGATGGATGCGTAGATCACACAAACGTAATACCAAAATAATTTGTAAATCAAACATATTCTTAAGGTAGTGTGTCTTTATTCCGATTGGAATACAGAATATCTCTAGGTTCCCAAATATATATTTTGAATGGACACTGACTTATACAAGAGTTATGAGAAAAATAAGTTTTTTATAGAAATTTTAAATTCCTCTTAACTCGTCTTTATATCATTGTCCTTTCAAAATATATATTTGGGAACAGAGATATTCTGTAATCCAATCGAGATAAATGCGCACTACCTTAAGAATATTTTAGATTTACAAATTATTTTGATATTACGTTTGTATGAACTACGCATGCTATGCCGACCCCTTAAAGCCACAGCACAATTATCACACCCGACGCCACCCCACGCGCGCTCATTAATGAAATGACGAAGAGAAGCTTCCTGAGATGAAATGTGGCCGAAGTATTTATAAGTCTGTTCCGCCCTTAAGCGATTCTGATTTGTCATCCAGGAATATTTTCATTTTCTTCCTACGATAATACTTTTTCTGCTGTACCCGCCACTTCTTTCTAATTTGTTTTCGCTCACGTGTTGTCATCTCGCTAACGGGTATAACCTTTTTTTCTTCTTTCCGTTTCATGTATTTCAAATGTTGCTTTTGTTTTAATTCCTCATGTAATTTTTTATCTTGTCTTATAGCAGCATATCTTTTTTTTTCAGCAACTCTTTTTCTTTCTAAGATTTCGGCTCTTGTTAGTTTTCTTCCTGGGCCGCTTCGTCTTGTTTCTGCAATAAACAGTTATAATAAATTATACATATTTAAAATTAACGCCCATCGTTCACGACGCTTCTCAAATGTAACGTGCCTTAAATCACCATTGAGTAGCCAGAATGTCACAATATTACAATCGATTAAAAAATGATAAATCGTGGGAATTCTACCCAGACTCACCAGAGCAGTGGTGGCCCAGTGGTAACGGCTGCGACTTACGAGTTGTAGGTCGTAGGTTCGGACCCAGTGTTGCGAGTTTGTCCGAGAAGGATATTGTAGCCCTGGCACACAGGGAACGGAAGGAACACGGGTGAGTTTTAGTCAGTAAAAGCCCTCCCGCTCCGCTTAGACCGAAAGAAGTTATTTGATAATTTGCCGGAAAAAAAAAATCCAACCCAGACAGGCGTTTTACTTTGTATAAATTATTTCATCACCACTGCTCTCAAAACGGTGAAGGAAAACATCGTGAGGGAACTGGCATGTCCTAGAACCAAAAATTCGAAGACATGTGACATCTACCAACCCGTACTGGGCCCGCGTGGTGGATTACGGCCCACTCCCTCTCACAGAGAGGCCTGAGTCCCAGCAGTGGGATAATCATAGACTGATTATCTATACCCACTCTATCATTCTTAAATTACCAACGTAAAAAGCCTATAACTACATAATGTATAAAATAAACAATAAAAAGCTATCTAACGAATCATCAGATTTATTCAAATTTAAATTATCCAGGAGGTAATATAAATTAATTAAATTTTTACCATTTAAGCTCTCTGCCCACTACACCGTACCTTACCATGACCGTACTATGAACGTATCAGGTACGAAAAAAACAAAACACTGGCTACTATTCCCATTAGAACGTATCAACAGCGTATCATACCCGTGAATAACGGTTTTACTAACCGTAGCATTAGCGTATCATCCGCGTGTCATATCCGTACGGTTACCGTTCTCTCGGTTGTAACAGTCACCTATGTTTTCGCGTTAGGCATACGCGTCAGGAAAAGCGAGTGAATACTTTTGTTAAGAAAATTATTTCCTATCCTATACGATGGGTATTAGAAAATTGTTCGTTTATAACCCTTTTATAACGGGTTTGGAACGGTCATCAGACGCAGTTATGCTCACCGTTTTGCCGCCTGCATGCACCGGTTTGGCAAAGTCGCGTGCCAGGCACGGAGCGTATCAGCACCGGCAAATTAATCTCGCCGACCATTGTCGACGTTCCCTGCACGGCACGCAACGGTGTTGATCGGCAATGGAACGGTTCTAATGCCCACTAGACCGTTCCATTACCGATCAAGAACGAATATTTTTTGCCTGACACGTTCCTAGCACGGTGTAGTGGGCAGAGTCCTTTAAACAGGATTAAACCTGAAAACACCTTTGCTCAAAACAAAAAAAAATTATCGACAAAAAAAAAGGAACAATGATAATAACAAAGTAAACTATAAAGTAACAATGATTTCTAATTCATAATCGAAACAGAAAAAAGAACAACTACATAATTATGAGAATAAAATAAAAATTTCACATATTAGGCACCAAGAAAAGTTTGTTTGACGGAAAAGAAAAAGCTTGAAGCATTAGCAAAAGAATCGGTAAGGCCTAACACACTTGTGACACCCGACGCCACCGCGCACTCTCATTACCTAAATACCGAAGAGTAGCTTCATGAGATGCAATGTGGTCAATGACCACGCTACATTGATGTGGCGCGAGGTGTGTAGGTGCTATATAACTCTGCGGTGCTATTCTGTAAAAATGTTATCCTATCCGACGCTAAGGAATCTAGGAATTCAGCGCTCAATTTACGTAAGTATTCACGGTTAGGATGGCTGTGCCACCCTTAAGCGATTCTAAAGTATTTCCCATTATTCATACAGTATTTTGGTGGTGGATGAGTATGATTCATATCAGCCTGTATAATCTGTTTATAACAGTCAAGCTCTAGCTTAGCCTTGCATCTTCTACTATTATGTGAAGAACATCTCCAACGACCTATATTTTTCTTCCTAGCTTGGTTAGCATGCCAGTACGTATAGTCTTTTAGCAGTATTAACTGCTTGCCTTTTTGCGACATTATGAACGTAAAGTCTGAAACAATCGTTTGTCACAATTCAATTGTTTTTAGTTTTTTTTACTACCCAACCATTAGATACTTCTTCAAAGACTTCTTTATCTAGCTACGGATCAACACTACCTACTATTTTGGACGATACAAGTTATATTGTTAATTCCGACACCTCATTATTTAACTAATGTACAAATCTACAGATACTTGCATCAATCATCTCTTTAAAACGTCACGAATAAGTCTCAATCAGTTTATTTTTGATTTGCATCTCACTTCCATAGACGTTGTGTATTCAAATACAGCTTTGTATGATACGGTTAACAATCTGAACATTAGAGATTTCCAAGTTGGTAGCAGAGCATTATCTCTTACACACGGTGCCTACATCTCTTTTATCTACTCTCCTATCGCATGTATGGTAGAAGAGGTTTCATTAGAAATAAGCATCACCTTTGTACTAATTTTTCTGTTATTTTCTTGTTGTCTTTTTTGTGTGTGCAACATAAATGGTTAAATAAATAAATTATAAGATTCATCTCTATCTTATGTATCCAGCTACACTAGTTTTCTCTTCTTGCTTTAAGATTTTCTATGGTATTTATTCCTTCGTCGTTCTTCAAGTTCTTCTTTCGTCGTAGACATTATGTGCAATTTTCTTCTTAGATTTCACTCATATGGCAATCTTTAGTCTCTTTGTTGAATGAAAATGTTTCAAAATTTCCAATTTTTTTTCGAACCAGGTAAGATTAAGCGAAAAAAAAATTGTCGACGTCGCCCTAAGAATAAGCAAGCTGAAGTGACATTGGGCCGGCCATATTAGCCGTAGCACCGATGACCGTTGGGCAAACGTGTTCTTTATTGAAGACCACGAAACGGTAAACGGTACGGTAGCGCTGGGGCTCTGTCTCGAATAGGGTCGCAGCAATATGCTGAGCAGTGGCCGTTTTGCGTGGATGTGACGCATATTTTCCCCCTACTTATTCTTTTTGTATCTATTTTCTTTCTTTGCGTCATGTTTACCGCAAATAAACGTATTTTCTTTCTTTCTTCTTTCTTTTGAAAACATAGGACTGGTTAGACCGGTAGGACTCAGGCTAGGTGGAGCGACGATCTTCGAATGGTGGCTGTCAGCAGCTGGATGGATGTTGCCGAAAATCGAGTTAAATGGCGTGCAATAGGAGAGGCCTATGTCCATCTGGACTCAGCAGTCCACTGCTGGACATAGGACTCTCCTAGTCAGCCATCCGATGAAAATTGGAATATAGGTTGAAATAAAACAAATTAAAATCTATTGTCTGAGATAATTATATATTTTAAGGATTTCGGTTTTTTGAGTGTTAGTTCATTCATTTTCAAATGTGATCCAAAATGTCGATACGTACTAATTCTTTTCAATGCATTTGAAAATAATTGCTAAAATATCTTTGAAGTACACTTTTAAGCTAGTGTCAAGAAACTAGACACTTTAAAGGTTTCTATTCTGTAAAAACATCACGCCGAACTGTAATTCCATCTGAGGGATGGACACTATTGACTTCAATCTCACTTCACCAACGCTTATACGGTGAGGGGTTTACAAAATAGTATGTACTACAGGACTCAAAGATTGTTTGTCAAAACAAAGGTCTTTCTTTGATTTTCATACTTAATTATGACATTCAACCATTTACTTACTACGCGTCTCAATTACAAACGATTATTTCATTATTGAGTTAATTTACATGCATTTTTTTATATTTTTTAATACATTCCAGGCCTAAATTCTAATTAAAACATGTTTTTTTTTTAATTAATAGATTAGGTATATTTTATAATAATTTACTAAAATAGTAAATCCTATAGTGTAACGTTAATTAATTACAAAGACACAGATGTTTTATATCAATAATTTAATAAAAAATGGCTGCTGTTTAGAATATAATTTCTTCCAAAACTGGTCAAAAAAGGCACTACAAGAACACCTACATATTATTATGTATACTTACTAATGATAGTAATGCACATTTTATATTAATAAAAAAGGTAGGTGAGTTAAGGCCAGTATTCTTATTTATATTTAACAAAACCTCTAAAAACTTATTGACCTCTAATGATGGACACTATTTTTAAATTAATGAACCTCTATTAACTGCTGCGCTTATGTAACAAACCACGCGCAAGCCGAGCGAGCGAAACAAGCAGGGTCACGGCGGGCGGCGCGGCGGCCGGCGAGCGCAACAACCAAGTTGCTATTTGGCTATATAGTATTTTTAAGATCCCAAATTAGGAATTATTTGAGCTTCACAAAAAGAGGCATACTCATTATATTAAAGTTCTATAATTTTTTTAGGAGCAAAATGCGTATGATTAGAGTTCATTAGAGGTTGGATTGAATACATGCCTTATTTCAATCCCCATAAGTTATACACAAATGATCAGTAGGTACTGAAATTGGTTGATAATGCAATGGGTTCAGTGTGGGCGGGGGATGCGTATGCTCAATGTCCGGGTCCACGATCATGTTCCTATAATCCAGTTCCAAAGTAGCCTTGCATTTTTTACTATTGTGAGAGGAGCATTTCCAAGAAGTTGTTCTTCTTTTAATGTTTCTTCGCACGTACCAATATGTGTAGTCTTTGTGGAGTATTAATTTGCTGCTCTGCTGTGATTTTATGAACGTGTAACCTGAAAGAAAAAAACATGTGTTTTTTAATTGTTCGGTTTTATTGTAGATGGATTATGGAAAAAATAAATAAGGTATATTAACAAAAAGGATTAGGTACTTATGGATTTTTTAACTATAGTCATAATGTTCAAAAGTATTGATTTCTATTAAACGTGTAATTATTAAAAAAAAACATGAGTTTTAAGATGGATTTGATGAAGATTTCGAAATAGAAATTCATAATTTTATAGTAATTTATGCAAATAAGGCTGATTGTATGCAAAAACAATTCCATCCAATTCGCTATCTATAATTAAAATTTTAAAAATATCGTACAAATTAAACAAACTTTCAAACGCAGAAAAGACAGTACCTTTAATATTATTTATAAACAGTTATAAATTATTCAATAACTGGTTTGTAACATTGAATGTCGACATCAAAGATTTTTTTTTAATACGAGTATATGACCTTTTTTAACAGTTTTAATTTCATACCAAACACAGAACTATATCGTACTTAAAGGACAAATGAAAAAAAAATTGTTTCGTATTTCGAAATTCCGGTTTAGACCGGAGATCTTATCATAATCAGCCTATAATGTTCCCACTGCTGGGACACAGGCCTCCTCTTTGTAAGAGGGAGAAAGCTGTAATTCACCACGTGGGCCCAGTGCGGGTTGGTAGATGTCACATGTTTTAAATTTTTGGTTCTAGGACATCCCGGTTTCCTCGCTATGTTTTCCTTCACCGGTTTGAGAGCAGTGGCGATGGAATAATTTACACAAAGTAAAGTGTTTGCTTGGGTTCAAACCCACGACCTACCAATCGTAAGTCACGGCCGTTACCACTGGTCCACCACTCACTGCACTCTTAACAATTTTAATTGATTAAATTTTAATGTAAGTCCCTTGAGAAATGATGTATTTCCGAGCTGGATGGTTATGGTTATCATCTACAGATACAATTTGATTATTTAAGTTTAGCACTAGTTTTGCCCTGCAGCTCTTGTGAGCACATAACGTGCATCTCCAATGGTGAGCATCCTTGCTTAAACGACCATAGCAGAAGGTGTGACCCTGGTATAGTATTATCTTCTTGCCTCGTTGTGACTTGATGAACTCAAAACCTGTAAAAATAACGTCTGCTTATTAAAACAAAATGCATTGTATATTACCCAGAAGGCCTAGACAAATGGCATTCGCTTCGGAGCGATTCTATTTCAACAATCGCTATCGTGATTTCACTTTTTGACAAGCATTATCGCTAGTTAAATCAAATTGGCGATAAGAAGCAAGGCTCCATAGAAAAAATTCCAAACCCCTTTCGAACTGGTTTGCAAATAAAGCTGTTTAATGTAAAAAAGAAACAAATAAACATGTCTTTGCATCTCAAATTTATAAATAATTTACTTAGTTTGAATTTCCGCGCATTATTTGAGAAAAGCACTATACACGCCTTGGCCGCAACCAGGCATTGATGGACTCACGTATGTGTGCGCCTCGGCCCACAATGTCATGTCCGTCCATCAAAACCCCTTTTGCAGGCCGCTGCAGTAATGTACTATATACGCACCGATTTTTTTTCTCATTTTCGTCAATTGAAAATAATACTGTAATAAATAAAAAATACCGTACGATAGAATTTAATGGTTTATTTGACAAACTTAGATAATATTTCTCATAGTGTTAAAAACGCCCCGATACAACGATTAATATACTTTATTTCTCTTTTAGAGAATATAGGTTACACATTGTCTGTGTGGTGCCGGACGTAAAGAATAGCTACCACCCTATTTCTTCCTGTGGGTGTCGTAAAAGGCGACTAAGGGACTTACTAGAGAATGGGCAGCAGCGTTCTCTATGCATTTTAACACCATATTGCGATCGCCAACCCGCCTGCCAAGCGTGGCGATTATGGAAAACCCCCCACTGGATCCCACTGGTACACAGGCCTTTTCTCTTCGAGAGAGAGTGGGCTGTAATCTACCACCTAAGTAAAGAATAAAAAAAATAAGAAAATAGAAAAGAAAAGAATAAAATATATTTATCACTTTAGGCATTCTATTCAGTTGAGCTTCCTACAAAAATATGCAAAATGATGTTCATAATTTCGGAGGATATCTAACTCAATATAAAATGTTCCAATTATGGATGATTATGATTGTAGCTGATAGCTACGATTCTGTCATCGGCGCTTATCAAAATTTTCGCCTTGCAGCCTTTGCTGAAGCGGGCGGTACATTGCCAGAAGTCGTCAGAGGTTGCGTTTTGATCTTCAATAAAAGTGTATTTATTGTAGAGAATCATCTTTGTTCCTGATGCCGTCTTCACATGCTGAAAACCTGAAAAAAACAACATAACATCATGCCTGATCTCTTCGAAAGGTTAGGCAGATGTGACTTATCTAAACCAGGGACCATTTTGGTTACCCATTGAAAGGGTTTTCGATAGGGTTTTTCTAAGCGGTAAAACCAAAACCCATACGATAAGGGTAACCCTTATGAACGGCTTAAATTACATTTTGGTAACCCATTGAAAGGGTTTTCGGTTTATAACCCATACAGTGTGGGTAACCCTTTTGAACGGCTTACTTTAAGTTAACTGCTTAGAAAAACCCTCGCGAAAACCCTTTCCATTGACAGGGTTTTCGATAGAGTTTTTGTAAAATGGTAACCAAAATGGTCCCTGGGTAGAATAAAGATAGAATTAGTCATGCTACGCGTGCTGGGCGGATATCGAATTAACTTAATATTATGATTTTTTCATGTAACTGGGTTTCAAGTAGGCATAGAACCCATTGAAATGGGTTATCATGTAACCCTTTCACTGGGTTTCAAGTATAAAACCCATTGAATGGGTTATCATGTAACCCTTTCAATGGGTTTCTAGTATAAAACCTTTTCTATGGGTTACACCATGATGAAGGTAACACATTGAATGGGTTGCCCCTTCGAAAGGCTTAACCGGGGTTGTACGGTCCCTGATCTAAACCCATATTTTGCTAGTTACGAGTAAGTCCCAAATAATAGAGGGCAAGTCATCAACCGAGCACGAATCCAGGCTCCAAGGAGAATCACATTCCCCCTTATTCCAAAACGAGGTTTATCTTCAGACCCAGGTTTAAAACATGGAGCCATTATTGAATTTCGAACTTTATTCCGACTATGGTAAAGTTCCTAAACACAAAACTGACAACTTAGTACCGAACTAAGGTTTCAGTTTTGTATAAAGAACGGTATTTCAATTACTGTTACGTTCTTATTACAAAAACTGGCTCCATGGTTTAAGCCATGTCAAAATATAAATCTTGTTTTGTAATAAGGCGGAAAATGTTTGTCTTTCAAAGTGTACTCGTAGCAGTTATCCCGCGCAGACCCTGAGCACATTGCGTGCTACGCCGTAGCACTATTGTACCAACCTACTTTTGAGAGCTACGCGCTACGTAGAAACTCACAACTAAAAATCAAGCTCGAAAGCATTTATTTCAATTAAACCATTTACAGGCACTTTTGAATTGTCAAGGAGTCGGTCGGTTAGACATATGAAGTCAGTTGCCCATTCCAAAGAGTGGTAGGTTCTTATATGAAGAAAAAGGTTGGTTTTAACTATTCCACCCGTGCACTTAAAAAAATGTGATTAAAGTCAAAAGTCAAAGTGAAAGTCAAAGTCAAATTGTTTATTTCAAATAGGCACATAAAAGGCACTTTTGAACGTTAATAAAATGGTCTCTATTCACCTCTCGCTCGCACACTACCGCTGTCACTCACACAAACTTATTATTAAATTTCTAGTCCCTTGCTTTATACGTACGTACTGTACAACCACGTTCAAAGGTTCCAACAATTTTTTTCGGAATAGGAAAAAAAAAAGTGTTTATTGAGATTATTAATATAAATACACAATATTTACTTCTGCCAACAAACTGCTGTGCAGTTTGTTGGCAGACGTAGCTCCTTTTTTTTGTAACTAAAGTTTAAAATTTGGTTTTTATAATGACACTATTTCACATAGGTATAGGCATAAACATACAAACAATTAATTTTTTCCGTTTTATGTATCCTCTGCAGCGAGGCTTTCACAAAACATATGAAAGAGGTACTTATGTATTTTTTTTTAAAGGAGATTTTTGTGATACAGTTGTTTATATCTACTGAAATAGTTGGGACTAAAAAAGTTCTACACCTTCAACCATAAACCGATCTACTATAGCCGATCATCCGATAAGTTGAGTTACGACAAGCAAAATATGACTATTTCCAAATAGAAATCAATTTATATTCGCGCCTAGATCATAATAGGTTGACGTACTGGATTCGTCACTCCCTTAAGCTATGGACGGTTACCAAAAAGAGCGATGGCCGCTACATAACGGCCGCAGGGATGGCTGTCATGAAAAACACACCAACTTACTTTTATAAATTACGTTTCAGTGACTCATTTACCGGTAAATCGCGGATACTATGTAGCGGCGACGGCTTTTCTAGAAATACTATGTAGCGGCGACGGCTTTTCTAGAAATCCTAGGGATCCATATTTTATTCGTCATACTTCGGCTTTTCCGAAGATAACCGATGGAACTTTTAACCGTGGTCGTAGTTATTAGATCTGCATTCACAACCATTCGACAAGTTGTCGTATCGAAAATGACACATTTTCCAGTTACCTTGCTCCCGACAGCAAATGAGGTATTGCACTCAGAGCACTGATTTCAACAGCACTTGACTGAACCGCACCTGAGCACTTCCACTAACCGCACTAAACACAATTTTGATAAGTGCGGTTCGGTGAGACAGTTTATTAATATTATTTTCAGTCCCCGAACGGCACCTATGTAAAATATTTTTTTAGTGATTAGCTGTCGGAAGAATGGCGGTCGTCTAATTGATTTAAACTGACAAAACTTAAGTGTTTTGGATTTGGGAACAGCTTTTAGAGGACTCTTTTGATAACATTGATTTATACTCGATTCGGTACGGAAGCGTATCGAACGCTTGTGAATAGCTATGCAGGTATATATTTACCTTTATTTAATTGAAATTTCAGGGGTGAATGTGTGTGGTTGTCTTCTGGAGATAATTTTATTTTTGGTATCTACTTATAACTTTGCATTGCATTTTTGACTGTTGCGAGCCGTACATCGCCAAAGGTTGGCATCTCGGTAGGCATCCATGCACCTTTTAGCACTATAGAGTGTCATTCCACTGACGATAGGGATTGACCAAGGATTACTTTTACAATCGAGATTTCAATAATATTTTTATGCTAATTCTATTGATCATTTTATATTATTTCAAAGCTAGTATTTATGTGTCTTAACATTACTATTTAAGGGGTTTTAAAATAAAATAGCAAAGTAGAAATATTGTCAAACTCAATTTGATGTAAAAAAACAAAATTGAGTTTCTGTTCAAAATCACGTTTATGATTGTAATCCTTGGTCCATCCCTAGCATCAGGTGGGATGACACTGACAGTTCACTCCACGCTCACTTCATCTAAGTTTTCACGGTGTGATTTCTACAGAATAGCAATGCAGGCCCCCTCTACTTACAATCGATATAGTAATTACTAAATCCATGAGTACACTAATTCCATGCTATTATAAAGTACTTACTAATTCCATGCTATTAAAAAGTACTTACTTATTCCATGCTCAAGCTGTCACTTCTGTTACAGGCCTATCTATCTTCAAGTCATGAGGCCCTGGTACTATGCGTGAGTGTGTCAAACGCATGGTAGTTTGTGTAATGATTTTTAAATTCTTTTAATTGATTTCTACATATTAGCTCTCTGCACACCTCCTCCATTTAAACTTTAACTGTGCCAAACATACTGCTCCACCCACGTAATTTTTGTAAAAAGTTGTTGCTTTATGTATTAATATAATGATTAAAGCGGATTTGAATTTAGACCCGAGCAATGACCATGTATGGACTAAGTAGCCTTTATAAATTACCCAGTTTTTTTTTTAACTTTTCCCCACACTAAGAGTTCCTCCTGTATTGTGGGTGCGTTTACAAACATTTAAAGTCACATACACAAACAGCCAGACCGGAACAATTACTTGTAGGTCATACAAATATTTGTTCCGTTGCGGGAATCAACCCGCGACACGCAGCGTACTAGTCAATTACTTAACCATCCACTACGCCAATCGTGCAGTAAAATTATGAATGTTTTCATTCAATCTAGGCCCGATAGTATATCCCCTTACTAACAATATATTTCCGAGGTGCGTGGTTATGTTTATTCGTGCTCCATACATATTTTCCATCTGATAGTTAGTAGTGATAGATAGCTAGTATTGTAGCATTACAGCGCTTGGTTTTACTCTTTGTGCAACGCCAATCACGTATGTCTTTATTTTTGCCGTAACGATAATGGAAATAAGTGAACTCCTTGTGTAGTATTAAGTGCGTCCCCCGTTGTGAATTGATGTACTTGATTTCTGAAAAAAAAAAACGTATTTTTTTAAGTATCTCCGTTTTTCAAGCGATGTTACCTCAATTCTTATACCGTTTGTTACAGTAATCGTAAATAACAAAACACAAAGCACATCTTTATTGCACAGCAAATAGTAATTCAGAATATATTGATATTATAATCAGAATCTAATAACACACACACAACACACACACACAAACACACCCCCACTTACACACAAACACACATACACACACACACACATCAATTATTATAAATAATTGCGAAACATTAACCAAAGGAGTTTTGGGGCCGATTTTTGTAAAAACTAGGGTCGTCTTAGGGGCGGAGTTGTAGGAGTTGGAGTACACCCTTTGGGGCACTATGAGCAGCAAAGAAAACAAAAATAAAATTTTTGGTTAAAATAAAAAATTTAGGGACTTCTTTTTCGGAAATCTTCCAATTTTATTGCAGAATCTGATTAAACTTCTCCATAAAAACTATTTAGGTTCTGAGACGTATGGCCCTACAACGCACCGATCAGAGATATGGGCATTCGATTTTTTTTTTTACTTTTGTACAGGTTTCGTTTTTAACCGACTTCCAAAAAGGAGGAGGTTCTCAATTCGGCTGTATGTTTTTTTTTTTTTTGTATGTTTGTTACGCGATTACTCCGTCAATTATGAACCGATTTAGAAAATAATTTTTTTCTTTGAAAGGGTATACTCCCGAGGTGGTCCCATTGGCACCAAATCAGAATCTGATGAGGGAATCCCATGGAAATCGAGGGAAACCCTCAAATTTTATATGCAAACTTATAGCGATTTGGGTATTTATTATAGAAACTCGGGCATTTACTCTCCGAAAGCACCATTTGGTGAAGTGGAACTAATGATGGAGACCACAGATGGCCACCGGAACAATATAATAATGAGTACCTATTTAACGGGTTACGATTAAGCAAAATATTTTATAAAAGGTGATGAGCAGTTACCATTAGGTTATTGTAACTTAGATAAATTCAAAACTGACCCACTAAAAAGTAAAAAATAAAAAACTTTTTACAAAAAAATATTAACCGACTACCAAATATAACACTACAAAGTGAAAAATAACTTTGATTTCGGAAGTCGGTGGCAAAAAACTCAAATACAGATCCAAAGACACCGACTTCCGAAACTAAAGTTATTTTTCACTTTGTAGTGTTATTTTTGGTAGTCGGTTAATATTTTTTTGTAAAAAGTTTTTTTAGATAAAAAATCGACGGCTAAAGTTTCGGATTCGGCTATTCGTGCGCACCTAAAAATTCACTTTGTAACTTTAAATTAAAGTGTGTTTAATGTTCCACAGAATCGCACTTATCAAAACTTTGTTTCAGTGCGGTTAGTGGAAGTGCTCAGGTGCGGTTCGGACTATTGCTGTTGAAATCAGTGCTCTGAATGGAACACCTCGTAAATTAGGGTTGGTAAACAAAAACTAATGTTGTTTACACGCAATAGTGAGTTTAATAAACACTAGTTTTATGTTAACAGATCCTTACGTAATCCCCTTCTTTAGTGACTACATAATTTCGAGGAGGATGGTTGTGTTCAGCGTTGCCAGCTACACGTTGAATGTTGTCACCATAGTCAAGAATTAAAGTAACATTGCAACGCGTGCGTTTGCTTTCCGTGCAAAGCCAATAATGGATGCATTTTTTTCTGACATGACGAAGGTGAAAGTACGTGAAATCCTTGTGCAGTATTAACCGGGTCCCCCGTTGTGAACGAATGTATTTGATATCTGAAAAAAGTATTGTGTTTTATTGTCTCATCAGCGAAGGATTACAACTTAAAATAAAACTGGTCTTAAAAAAAATGTGGTGGCAATATATTTGCCCCCGCCTGTCAACAAAACATAATTTTTGTTATTGAAAAAATCCTTTTATTACGAGAAAAAACGTGAATAACGTGACGTGTGAAATAAGTACGTCATTCTGTCGTCCTATGTAAAATTTCTACATTTATATCTGTAAATTTTATGGTGTACATAATAAAGAGTATTCTATCTATTTATTACTAAGACATAACAAAATAAAATAAAAAACGGTGTTGATTAAAACTCGTTTAAGAGCGTTTACACCTTACAGCATTTCATACAAACTTTCAAGCCCTTGTTTTTCGAAATGATTGAACCGATTTTAATGAAACTTCATATACATAAGCAGGACACAAAGGTCTAAAAGTTATTAAGTAACATTTTCGAAAAATTTAAAATCGGTTTAATCATTTCGAAAAACAAGGGCTTGAAAGTTTGTATGAAGTAGTTGTCCCGGGTCTGGCTATTTGTGTATGTGAGTTTAAATGTTTGTAAACGCACCCACAATACAGGAGTAATTCCTACTGTGGGGCAAGGTATAAAAAAAAAATGCCGTAAGGTGTAAACGCTCTTAAGTTTAATTTGTCAAAATTCATGTACAGGTTAACAAAAGAACTGTATGTAAGAGTATATTACTTAGCTGTTAGAAATGTTCACTATGAAATAAATCAAAACAAGGAACTACGCAAAGTGGCACTTTACATGTTGAGCACTGTATTTTCGACCTCTTATTGCGAGTCTTTGAGCTGCACAAACGACAGCGTCTCCACGAGCCGAGTTGCTCAAGTCGGTGAGTGCCCACGTTAGCCAGGCGGATCTCGTCAGTGACTCCCACTACCTTCTGCCGATTTATTGCCCGTTTTGGCCGTTTCTTTGAGCTTTGTAACTGGCTCTCCAAGCTGTTCTGTGCAAACTCGTGGTGTAGTATGAACTGCGTGCCCCGTTGTGAACCGAAGTATACGATTTCTGGAAGAAAATATGTTTTCTTTTCTTATTTACTCAACTGCAAAAGTGTTACTTTTTTAATTTTGTCAATCTATGTTGACATCATCAATCCGTTAGTCAAGCGTGGTTAAGGCATTATTTGAAACTAAATAAATAATACTCGCTATACTTTTTTTTTGAGTGGGAAATTAAATTATCAAATACCTACTCTCGCTCTGGGCGGAGCGGGAGGGCGTGTCAGACTTTTACTGACTAAAACCCGCCAGTGTTCCTTCATTTGCCCGTGTGCCAGGGCCACGATATCCCTTTCGGACAAACTCGCAACCCTGGCAGGCATTAGCCCTAATGGACCCCGTCAATTCGTGCTGACATCTCTTTAAGGCGCGCGTGGAACACAACGCGCCGTCCACCCGGGCCTGGTCCTTATCGGACGGCGAGCTACCCATCGCTCACCGTCCGCAGGCCCGCGCCTACGGTGGCCGGAAATCGGCTTGCGACTCCCGACGCCCGGGGCGTCTTCTGCGGCGACTAAGGGCGAGAGGGCGCGAACCTTGCCTTTCCCTCACGCGTTCCGCCTCCTCCTTCGCGAGCATTACTGCTTAGCAAAAGGAGGTGACGGCCTCCCATGCACTCTTGCTCTAACCATGGCCTGAACCAAGGCCGGACGCGAGAGATCGCCACCGTGAGGACACGGCGGTGCTCCGCCCAAGCCGGGCAGACCTCCACCGTATGCCTAGCAGCGCACTGGGACATGGCTTCATGGTATTCACCAAGTCTTCTAACAGCCGCTATAAACCGCGGTCTAACACTTTTCTTCCTCTCCAGAGTTCCTAAAACCAAAGCTCGGCCCATAGTCCCCACACTTTCGCTATTTTGTTGCGTTTATTGCCGTTTTTGTACAATTTCTCAAATTTATAGTTCTAAGGGTCCTTTAGGGCACTGCTTGAGCCCAACTTATGGTAACCAGATGTGGCACTAGTATTGTGAGTTGCAATTAGAAATCAGACATTTTACTAGTTTCTTTAGAATTTGTTGTAATAATGGACGGTTGGCATTTGTTTGTTTCCCGTTACATAGAGAATTTATACTTACGTTTCTCCGATATAGTGTCTCGGTTTTAAAATAAATAAAATATTTTCTTAATAAATAGGAGTACGTGATAGTCAGGCCAAACTTACAAGCATAGCATAGGACCTATGACGCACTATAAGTATAGGTCAATATTGTTATCAAATGAATAAAAATGCGTTGGTAAGTTCCGATATTTAATTAATATTTTTAAATAATCTTTCATAAAAAGGAAAGTATTTACAACAGATATGCGTATGTATTTAGAGCATCATTTAAAAACATTTAAGTTTATTTACTAAAAATATTTATGTAAATGTTATTGAAGACACCGAATACTGAACATTTAAATATAATCGTTAAATCACGTTAATAATTACCTAGTTTTTCCAAAATAATATTTTTATTACAAAAATAAAAACACAAAGTTTTGAAAAATTCACTTCGTTTTAAAATATTCACCATTATGATAATAATATTTAGGAGGTTCATGATTGTGGTAATCGTGTACGAATAAAACCTTTCCGTCTAAGTCTAAGGCTAATTTTGCTTTGCAGTTTCTGTGAGCACAGGCTGAGCATCTCCAGTGATGAATCCCTTTGTTTTTGACCACGCGAGCATGACAGAATGTGTACTCGTTGTACATAATGAGCTTCATGGTGCCTTCTGTCGACTTTATCACGTAGTAATCTGAAACACAGAAATTAATTAGATCAATACATAATTATCAATACCTATTAATTATTATTAATAATTTTATATTGTAAAATAAATGTGCATAAACTGGCAAAATATGGACTGTACATAAATCACCAACCCTTACAACTGTTAACACCTGTGTTTTCTGCAAATAATATTCTTGATTCTTGATATTCGATACAAAGATTACATAAAATGCATTAATTCATCAAAACTCATGCATTCTAAAGCAGTTTATCAAATGCGGTTTTTTAAGAACTAATCGTGAACTGCGTCGAGATCAGCTTGGAGTAAATGGACGGCGACATTTTATATAATAAAGTGTTTTATAGATTTTTTTTGGTATCCAATTCACTTCATCATCATTATTATGTCAGCCGAAAGACGTCCACTGCTGGACATAGACCTCAAGCTCCACCATTTCGACCCTTTTTGTGCTTCCCGCATCCAGTAGATTCCTGCGGCCTTCACTAAGTCATCGGTGGCAGTGGGTAGGGCACATTGCTCGCAGAACGGATGGCCGATGGGGCCGAAAGGTTCTGGAGTGGCGACCGCGTACCGGAAGACGTAGCGTTGGAAGGCCACCTACAAGACGGAAGATGGACCCAATTCACTTGAATTAGACAAAATGAAAGAGTTATTACGTCTTGAATATATTTATTATGATTTTAATAGCATTATAACTCGTCACTAGGAGAAAATTCTTAAGGGGCCGTGCACGAAATCGACTGATTTTGATCAAATTTATTCATTGTTTGTGAGAAAGGGAAAAATAATTTAAGCAAAATTATTTCTGATTTGTAAATGCAAAACAAAGAACTTGACGTTCTTTGTTTTGCATGTGGCGGAAAGGAATTAAAATAATTCCTGGAATATTACAAAACTTCGCAATAGGTTTTCTAAAAAATTACGAGAGAGTTACGTTTGATCATCTTTTTACAAGAAACTACTTATGAGTTTGAACATTATAAAATATCATAAACATCATCATATGGTCTAATTGCACGTGGCGGGACCACTTTTTTCAACTTCCATACAAAATATAGCAGAAAAAAACGTTGAAATACCTATTTTTTTTTAAACCCAACCTTTTATGTATTTTTCCTATTATTTAGCAAACCTTATCAAGACATTTAAAAATCACATACTGGGCTTCAGCTATCCTTGAGATAAAAACAATTTTTATTTTATGAATTTGCAATTCATATTCATTACGTAAATAAAGGCGAAGTAAACCATATTTCCGAGCGCGCAAAAGTAATAAAACTATTAACAGGTGCTATGACTGACATGAATAGTACCACGGATACTGTACTTTTATAGCTACACAGATTTAATTTTTCAATTATTTCAAGCATTAATAGATAAGAAATTGACGAAAAAGAGTTTTTTTCGTGCACGGATCCTTAACAAAAGTTATGATTTATAAACGTAATTCTGGAATTTTAAACAAAAGTAAATTATTCAATTTAATATCACCCGTTCAATCAGATATAGGATTAAAGGCTTCTACATACCAGCGCGACTTGTCGCGCGACGCGACACGGCACAAAGGCCCCGCGTGTCGCGGGACGAGCGGTGCCTTTGTGTCGCGTCGTGTCGCGCGACAAGTCGCCCCGGTATGTAGAAGCCTTAAATGGGTCGTTCACTTACTAGACGGGCGTAACTAATTAGTCATCCCTAAGAATATTCAAATGGAACTACATTCATTGCATATTGAAAAGTCATTAGTTTATAATTAATCTGTCCGGGAGTGAGTGCTGGATGGCTATGGTTAAGTTGAGAATACACAACTCTATGGTCAGGATCAAACACAATTCTTGCTCGACATTTCTTGTAGTTATGACAGGTACACCGCCAATGGTCTGTGCCTTTCTTTTGGACCCGCATATGATGGCAGTAAGCGAAACCATTGTACAGGATTAAATCCTTTCCCATTCGCGACTTAACGAACATGAATTCTGAAACAAATAAATATGTTAAGGGGCCATCACCGCTTCTACCAGAAACGCTAGGATTATCAGCCTATAATGTTCCCACTGCTGGGACACAGGCCTCCTCTCTTCGAGAGGGAGTGTGCTGTAATCCACCACGCACCCAGAAAAATGATTAAGAATAATTGTGTCATAATAAAAAAAATAAAAAGTTTATTCAGGTAAAAAGGTAAAATACTAAATACAAATTTGCTTAAATCTACGTAAAATTCTATTGTGTTATGTGCCTGAACTAGGTTATCCTGTGTTTCAGGCGAGGCAAGGTATAATATTTCTAAATAATCACATGCCATGTTTCATCATAATGTTCCTAATAATATTAAATTTGCACACCTCGCATGGTTATAATACAGTGTACCTTATGAACCTTTTGTAACATCCTCTGAACCTGTGTTATGCAAATAAATGATTTGATTTGAATGAAAGAACGTGATTTACAATGAAGTACCTACCAACTTACTAAAGGGCTCATTGTTCATTCATACTTTTTCATTCATATATTTGTTTGGTCAAAAATCAGTAACATAAAGGTCTCTGCACACAGCGGGCGCGGCGCAGCGGGACGGGACGGCGACGCCACGCTGAGCAGTTGTAATGTACTAGATATTACGGCCGACGCCACACAGAGCCGTCCCGCTCGACGCGACGGTAACCGTCGTGTCACGCCACCGCCGCACCGAGCGGGAATAAAGCGGGGCGTGGCGGGACGCGAGCGCAGCGCCGGCAGGACGCCGACGATTTGTGTTGTATGGTTCACGTATGTACTCGTAGTAGTCCGGTCTAAAAAGTTAGTAAAGAACTTTTTGAAAAATAGTGTTACAGCCAAATTAGACTGATTTAAAATTTTCCATAGAAACAGAGATTTCCAGTTATCTGTTTTTAAATGAGACATTTCGAAAATGTTCTTCACTAACTTTTTAGACCTTTGTATCCTACATATGCGTATGAAGTTTCATTAAAATCGGTTCTGTCATTTCGAAAAACAAGGGCTTGAAAGCTTGTATGAACGTAAGGTGTAAACGCTCTTATGCTACATCCAGTTAGACTGGAAATTCAAATTCAAATTCAAATATTCCAACCTCAACTTATTTGAGAAAAGGCTAGGCTGATTACAGATTGAATAGTTTGGTTAGTCAAATAAACACTTCTTGTCTCTTATAAATTGCTTTATTTCACAACCATTGATTCAATTCTTACTCTATTTATACCAAAATAAATGTTGGTTGGTTTAATTTCAGCAACAATTTATTTATCATTTTGTTTTTCACAATCCGTTGTCAATTTTTTTTAATTTTTTTATTATTATTTATTCCAAAATTATTGTTAATAAAAAATAAAGTGGCGATGGACTTTAATTTGTGACTACTACTTCAACTAGAAGTATAGACAGCTGACTGTAAATATTTTTTCATAAACTTTTATTTTTCTATCTGAACCAAACAAAAATAATCTCTAGCAAATAATATACAAACAGTTGTCTAGTTTTCTTGGTAAAGTCGTATCGACTAAACTATTTAAAATAACATAACATCGCGCCTATTTTCCGGAAAGGTTAGGCAGAGGTCTACTTATACAGTACACTCACGTTTCGTCAGTTATGTGTTAATTCCATGTAATAAGGCGCGAACCTATTGCTATTTAATTTTAAAATATTTCCCGTTGCGAATAATAAACTCGGGCGGTGGATGATTGTGATCATGATTCTGAATCTTGATTGTATTATCATCAAATAATATTATTGTCGCTCTGCATTTCTTGCTCTGCTTCGATGAGCATCGCCAGTGGTTGGTACATGCCCTGGCATATTTTCGCTGATGGCAGAATGTGTACCCATAGGCTAAGATTAACCTCGAACCATGACTTGTATTTATAAACTGGTAGGATCCTGGAACAACATAATTTATTTCATCATAGAGCAACTAAATAGGCCATCTACATGAATGTAGAAAATAATAAACAAAAAACAGTAAAAACAAAAATAAACAAAACCATTTGAATGTCAATAAACGTTGATTTAATCCATTATCGGTATTATTCGCTCAAACTCAAAGCATTTATTTCAATTAAAGGCTCCTGCAAACAGGCGCGACGCGTTTCTGGTAGAACAATATCCACGAAGTTTTCATAGAATTTGTTCTGCTAGAGTCGCGTCGTGCCTGTCTACGGTAGCCTTAAATCATTAACAGGCACTTTTAAGTGCCAAGGAGTCGGTCAGTCAGAAGTATGAAGCTAGTCACCCATTTCATAGCGTAGTTGGGGTACCTATGGAGAAGAAAGGGTAAAAAAACTCCCTTTAAATATTAGTGACATCAAGAATGATCAGTAAGCCAAGACCTTTTAAATTAAATATTTTGGGGACGCCAGTTTCCATCGTGTAACTAATAAGCTGTCCAAACAAAATACAATAAAAAGGTCAAATAGTGAAAAATTTTATCTCAAATATAATAATAAATAAAATACCTCACCATCATTTTAGTAGGTAACAATGTTTAGTATATTGGTTTCAATTAAAATGTCTTATATTTTGTCCCAATACCTATCTTGTTTAATATAATCTTATGTCATTTATTATTATATGACCATATTATTGTCCTACACTAAGGGCCACTTGCAGCAAAATGAAACAAATCTCAGTTTAATTAAATCTCGATTTTGCCCCAAACTCGA
The DNA here is from genome assembly GCA_948098905.1 of Tiliacea aurago. Lineage (NCBI taxonomy): Eukaryota > Metazoa > Arthropoda > Insecta > Lepidoptera > Noctuidae > Tiliacea > Tiliacea aurago. The sequence continues at coordinate 6,780,621 of OX402588.1, forward strand.
CTTAACTTAAATCTCAATAGGCATGTCTTGCACAGTCACTTTTCACATTCGATTTAACTAAACTGAGATTAGTCATTATTACATTCACCATTCATTCTTTGAGTTCAGTTTTCAAATAAAAAGTGATAGCAACTCAGTTCTACGTATAGAGAAAAAAAATGTGAACCGTAACGGGACGCCTGGCAGATGTGAAACATAGAAATCATTTTTTATTTTTTTTAACTTTGCCCCACACTAGGAATTTCTCCTGTATTGTGGGTGCGTTTATAAACATTTAAATTCACATACACAAACAGCCAGGCCCGAAACAACTACTTGTAGGTCATACAAATATTTGTTCCGTGCGGAGAGTCGAACCCGCGACACGCAGCGCAGCAGTCAATCGCTTAACTAACTGCGCCAACCGTGCCGTCAAAATTATAATTATTAAATTGGTTGTAGTCTCGTGTTATTTTCTAGTTGTCGTTAGCGTACCAGTAATAAATAGTGCTCTGTGCTATGTGCATAACTGAAGAAAGCTTACCTGTTAAAATCACGTGGAAAGTTAAGGATAATTTTATCATAAATGAGCTTTGTACACTGTTTAAAGCAGAACTTTTAAAAAAATTCGTCATCTCGTAATGTATTCAATAAATCGCTTCTAATGTACACTCTACGAGAGAAAACCGGAGTGACTAAATATTTTACGATCTCCTCGTCATCATCCGATAACAAATCATCATGATTAAGCGAAAAGAAATCCATTTTCACAAATAAAAAGAGAAATTTAAAATACCACTGTATTGTCTGTCTCTAAAATCGAGATTAAACAAGTCTAAACTGACCTAGATGCCGGTTTAACTTTGACGTTTATTTAAATCGAGATTTAAGCTAAATCGATGACATGCAAGTCGTTAAATTAAGTTTAAGCTTAAGTCGAGTTTAAATCAAGATTTAAGTAAAAGCTGCAAGTCGCCCTAAGAGGCCTTTGCACTGCACAAAAGTCTCTTAAATAAATAAAATAATACGTTCTCGGTATGAGAGAAGGTCTCATACAGAGAACGCATTATTTCATTTATTTCACTGATATTGTGGTATTCAAATAATTCTTCAAATACAACGTTTGTGCAATTTGAAATGCAGTTCAAATTAACCACAGTTTAATAATGTCTTAGATTAAAATTGTAGAAAAAACATAAACAAAAATGAACAAAAATAAAATAAACAATTCAAAAAAAAAAACAACGATTTTAATAATATTTGCGTGACATAAAAGTGTGCATGCATCCTTATTTAAGATTGTGATTTTGAAATCGCAGCTGTCGGGCGCTCATAGGGGCGGCGACGACGGCGGCGGATTTTTATCAATTGCAAAGCTTTAGGAGGTTCCGAAGCTATCTAAAGATTCCTCAACTCGATTCAACCATTTATCATACTCAGCCACCATCAGCATCAGCATTCAGCAGCCATATTCTAGCTCTTGAGCAATTAATAGTTTTCCAAAATGCCAAAAACTTAATACAGTTATAAAAAGCCCTTGCTTTTAGCATGCTGATACAAAATAGTATTCTATGCCAAACATTACAAATGCTGACATCAGCAACCAATTGACATACAATAAGGACATACTTGTCCTTCAATCATTGATTGCTGATGTCAGCAGAGTCAGAATCCAAGTCTCTTAGATAGTCAACGGATTAGGAAGTGCATCCTACTAAATGCGCATCTATAGCAGGTACCTGAAATACAACGAAAAAAAAAAAGAAATAATAATGACCAGTGCTTGCCCACTGGTCGAAATTCGACCTTTACTTACACTCTGTATAGTACTTACTAATTCCATGAGTACACTAATTCCATGCTATTATAAAATACTTGCTAATTATTAAATAACATGTATTAAAAAGTACTTACTTATTCCATGCTCAAGCTGTCACTTCTGTCTAAGTTACTAGTTACAGTTTTATCATGACCATCCACAACTATGCCTGCCTTGCAGTTTTGTCTGGAGCGGTCCCTACATAGCCACCTGACAGTCTGTGTGCGTATGTGTACTTCATAAGAAAACCATGAACGGCTTGCCTTGCTTTGAATTGATGTACTTCAAATCTGTAATAACGCTATAATTATCAAGTTGAAAGACGGATGATTTCTTAGCTTAAAAATACAAAACCAAGTCAATTCAATTAAAAATTAAAAGACGTGAGAAATTCAGATGATTTTATTGGGATAAAATTACAAACTCGATCTGAAGCACATATTTATGGAATCAAATCAAATGTAAATAAACAAATAAGAGTATAATAAAATGACTTTCACACACTGATCGAAAGAAACACAAATTTGAGTTTTCGAACTAGCGACAGCAAAATTTCAAGCCCTTCCCGTCTATATTTTATTTTTTAATTAGCCTATACTGGCTCACTGCTGGGCAAAGGCTTCCCCTATGTCCTTCCAGGAACTCTTTACACACGCCTTTCTATACAGGAAAAATAGTTAGCCAGTGCGCAAATTTTGACAAATTATGCTGCGAGTTTTATTAAACACATTTTTATTTTTTATTTTGATGACTTAGTAAAAAAAAAAAAAAATTTTTTTTTTTAGGATGGGTTTGCTCTTTTGCTCTGACCTTAGTCTAGGGCAAAGGTGACAGAGACAAAGTCGACGATGGAGTGAGCCAGAAGATGCCTGTTTACTCTAACTTTGAAGAGATTAGGGTTGTATGCGTTCGGAAACACAGACGCAGGTAGAGAGTTCCACTCTTTTACTGTGCGGATTATAAAAGTCATTTGGAAACGCTTAGTGCGAATTGGTGGAATAGTAACAAGGAAGGGATGGTAACCTGCAGTGCGTCTAGATGTCCGATAATAGAAGGGGGCCGGTGGAATGAGGTCGTGGAGTTCTTGGGCACCCTCACCGAAGTACAATCTGTAGAAGACCCTTGTCGGTCTTCTACAGGCAACCTTATCGGCAAAGTTATCGTTAGCGAAAGATGTTGACTTTGGAACTGGTTTTATGGTGACTTGCCGGCCGGCACGTGTGCGCGGTGTAGCGGAACGCGCAAAGGTGCCTACACAGGTGTGTGCTCGTTCGATTTGCGATTTTGTATCTTTTTAGGTATTTTATTAGTACGTATATCAAATCGAGAATTGTTTTTTTTACTATTTGTAAAAAAAAATCCACATGGAAATGTGTTCTATTACTGATACGGCGCCACCAATAAAAAATTGCGCACTGATTATTTTTTTTTCCTGTATTACATTCTGAAATATTGTCCATTACTGATACAAAATTTAGGTGGGAGATGGCAGTGGTATAGGTTACCAGATAAAATTGTATCATAATCATCTACAACTATTTTCGCCTTGCACTGTTTTACAGTACATTGCCAGTAAGAAGTTCTTCTTGTGACAGTGCGATGATTGAAGCAGTATGTGTGCTCTTTGTACAGAATCAACCGCTTTCCCATCCTCGAATTTATGTACTTGAAATCTAAAAAAAAAAGTTATTAAAATAAAAGCTATAATCGAAACGCGACGTGGCTTATGTCTACATATAAATATTCAACCACAAACCATGTTAGCCAGACATAAAAGACGCAAAACATAATAACTCGACCAGATGAACGCATAGGAAACAGCAGAAGAGACTATTTTTTTTAAATAAATCAGCCATCATGAGTAAAATAAAACGTATTTTATCTTGCACAAAACAAAAAACTAACTTAAGTTTCAAACTAAAGACAACTCAAACTCAACTCAAAGCATTTATTTAAATTAAACCATTTACAGACACTTTTCAATTGACAAGGAGTCGGTCAGTTACAAATAGGAAGCTAGTTGCCCATTCCAAAGCAGTGGAACATACGGAGAAGAACGGACAAGAAACTCCATAACAACGCGTTTATTAAATTCTGATATATTTTCACGGGAGTAGTGGTGGCCTCGTGGAAACGCCCACGACTGACGAGTTGTAGGTCACAGATTCGAATCCAGCCAGACTTTAATTTGTGCAAATTATTTCATCACCACTACTCTCAAAACGGTGAACGAAGACATCGTGAGGAAACCGGCACGTCCTAGAGCCTAAAATCGAAGACATTTAACATCCTCCGCTACCGCATTCTTTTTTTAAATTATTATTCATTTATCAATTCAAGTTACAATGACTCATAGACAATATTCAATACATTACGAATACAACAAAAAATACAAAGACATTACAATTCAATACAAAAACCACAGTACTTAAAATTACAATGGCTGACGACTGAGATGACGTGCAAGTCACTGCAGCGTTGTTTGTATGGACAGTCGAGACTGTCAGCTATCATCATCAGCACGCTGTTGGGGCTGTCGCGCACCCTGCGCACTAGAGACGTGCTCCGCTTATGAATCGTTGCATTGAAGCAGTCGACGTTAGCTTCGGCAAACATGCCCGAGGCACCTGTCGCGGCAGCCCCATCAGCGCTCTGAAGTCGTTGTTATTGGAACGCAGAGGGCTTCGTATGCTTTTTGAGTGTGATTAACCTACAGGCGGCACGTGTGCAATAAGATACATTATGCTCTTAAAAGTGTTTGCTTGACCGACTTAGAACAACATGCAAACCTGCGGGCAATCATATTAGTTCTAATTGACAACGCCCTCAGCTTCCTCACGATATCAATATCGTCTCTGAGACCGTCAGTAACTAAATGCCCTAAGTATTTAAAGTGGTCCACTTTTACCAAGGGAACCCCATACAGTTTGATGGGTGGTATTGTTATAAGACATTTAGAGCCGGCCTCAAACACCATAAACTGACTTTTAGCCAGATTGTATTTCAGACCGTTTCCTTCAGCATATGCCTCACAAATCTGCAACAATGTTCTAATGCCACAAACCGATGAGCTCAGCCGAATAATATGACCACCGACTTGATGGTTGCTAAGAGCAACAATCAGCGCATTAACAAAGAAGTTAAAAAGTAGCCGTGTGGTGGATTACGGTCATAGAGAGAAGGCCTGTGTCTCAGCAGTAGGAGGCATTATAAGCTGACTAATTCAATATATTTTCCATTTCTGATGAAAAATTGTGGTGGCGGATGAGTGTGCTTGTCTTGGTTACGAGGTATAATTATTTTACCATCATAATCTACTACAAGTTTCGCCTTGCATTTTTCCGCTGTGCTTCCTGTGCATTCCCAGTACTCAGTTCCTTTGATAACGGACTGATGATAAAAGCGGTATGTGTACTCTTTATACAGAACCAACCGCTTGCCCTTCTTTGAATTGATGTACTTGAAATCTGAAATAAGGTTAAGTTTATCAAGTTGAAAGATTAGCATGTCATTCATACAAAATCAAGCCAATTCAACCACATATGAAAACAAGACATTATTTAAAGGATTTAAATTTATTAATATGCTGAACTATACGAACAAGTTATGGAATCAATTATGATAAATATTATATTATAGTAAATACCTTCAAGCAGTCAGCAGCATGAACTACAAATTAAGTTTTCAAATTAGTGACGGCATAGAACTTGGGGTTTATTTCTGAACATAGCTTCAAGTTAAGTAATGATTAACCCCTGTTTATTCATACATTTTTTGACGTATAAATGTCTCTTAACTTTTAACCAACTCCCATATAATTTAAATCTTGACATATTGGCCTTTAGGACCAATAACAAATCGTGGTGGTGGATGGCTATGGTCTAGGTTACCAGATATAATTTTACCATGGCCATCTACCATTATTTTTGCCTTGCAATTTTTTCTGGTTCTTCCTGAACATAGCCACTGGACAGTCTGTTTGGTAGATGACTTATGATTAAAACAATATGTGTACTCTCTATGTAGAACTAACTGCTTGCCTTGCGTTGTATTTATGTACTTGACATCTGAAATAAAGTCATGTTTATCAACTTGAAATTAACGTGGATGATTCTCTTGCAAGAAAATACAGCCCATATCAACGCCATATCAAAAAGGATTTTATTGGGATTATGCTTCTAAAGAAAGAAAGAAAAAGAAAAACAACCGACTTCCAAAACAAACGCTACAAAGTGAAAAATAACTTTAATTTCAGAAGTCTTCTAGTTACCTGATAAGCTTATTTGAAATAAATGCATGGTCTTGTAAATCTGTGCTTTTCTTCACGAAATCATTTCCCTACACATTATAATCACAGGAACTTTCTTACACAGAAAATAGCCATTAAACATTCTGATATTTGAAAACATGCAATATCTATACATCTGTAAGAATAAGTGTAATAGAGAAATTAATGTTCTTTTCTCGATTCTTACACGTTCAAATACACTTCCATAAAATATTTTCATCTAAATTTTAATATATATTCCGCCTTCCTCCGTCGATTCTTACACATTCAACTACACTTCATTATAATAGTTTCATCTAGATTTTGATATATTGTCAGCCATTCTTTCCTCGATCTTAAACATTCAACTACACTTCCTTCTATTGATATCTATTTACATAGGGTATTAAAATAATATTTACATAAATAACCTAATTAATTAATAAACATAACAAAATTATATCCTAACTAAAACAATTCTCAAAGTAAAATATGGCGTCGAAATATTCATCCACATCACTGTCGACTGGTAATGTACCCAAGAGACTGGCGGCATTCCCACGTTGTATGGCAATGCTTAGCCTCTGGCCAGGGTAAAAGCCAGCCCTTGGGTCACGGAAAGTGTCAACCAGCCGTTTTGAGATTTCATTAAACAGACAATGAGCACTCGGACCCCACGGCCCGAGGGTTTCAACCCCAAAAGACTCGAAAATATAATTGCCAACAAGATTATCATACTTACGCCGCTTGAGGTTCACCGCAGCCGCAGCAGCAGCGCCAGAACAGCACGCCGAGCCAGAAAGATGAGATGGCGCAAGAGTATCGACACAAGTTGCATCCCACACTAAAGGTCTACCCACCTTCCATGGAAATAAAGACATGCCGTCCGGTCTCTAGCCATCGTCGCGTGCCAAGCCATCGGGTTCTAATACAGCTGGAACGCCGACGGTGACAAGAGCTCGTCGGATGATGTCGATAATGATAATGCCGTGCTAAGCGACCCGCACTTTGGCTGCAAAACAGGCCGTGGTTTCCGAGACTAATGACAATTCGCTACAGTGACAGCGATGAGGAGAACAACATGGAGTTCCTAGTCTTAAGGAAGCAGCGAGGCGGAAAGTAGTGTCATCGGACAGAGTTCCTATGTTCGACAACGGTAGTGCATATAGCATAATAGTTTCACCTTCCTTAATAATAGTATCATCAAGATTTTGATATATTGTCCGCCACTACTTCCTCGATTCTTACACATTCAACTACACTTCCATAGAATGGTTTCATCTAGATTTTGATATATTGGCCGCCACTAATGCAATATTTCGGAGGCGGGTGTGTGTGCTGGTTTCGATTTCCAGGTATAATTTTATCATCATCATCCACTACTAGTTTCGCTTTACATTTATATGAGGTGGCTTTCGTGCATTGCCAGTAGGAAGTTGCTTTGGTAGTAGAATGATTGTTAAAGCTGTACGTATACTCTTTGTACAGAATTAACTTCTTGCCTCTACTGGAATTAATGTACTTGATACCTGAAACAAAGCATGGTTATAATTATGTTGCAATGTACCTGATATCTAGAGTATTTTACTTAATATGAAAATGTAACATCGAGCCAATCCAACCACTTATTAATAGACACGAAACGAAACTACAATTCTATTGCGATAAAAGTAGATAACATAAGAACACGATGTGTAATATATTCAAGATTATATTCACATATAATATATGCACATTGTTTCCTTTGTTTTTCTTGTAGTTATAATTTATATATTGTGTTGTGTGCCTATTAGTCTAATTAAGTATGCTAAATATATGTATTTTCTTTCTTCTTTTATTCAAGATAAGAATGCTTGGAAACATACTGGTCCTGCTCCATTGGACAATCTAGAGTCTAGACAAAATCAAACTGGTTGCTAATTTAATTACATATTTTTTTATTTCTATGCCATTTATTACATTCTGTGAGAGTCTTAACTAACACACTGATTTTTTATTTGTTAATATGTTAGGAAAAATCATCTACGGTTGCAATAGTATCTGTCAACATGATTAATTTATCTGATTGCTTAATGTTTCATACTTTGTACCTATTGAGTATAGTAATTTTATTTATGGTGCATAGTCTTCACATACAGGGTTATTTTTAAAACGTCAATAACCTCTTAAGGGGTCATCGTACTCATCATTATGAACAACTTTTACTATAGGACCAAACCAGAAATCGCAAAACAAAAATCAGCTGTCCCTACTTTTTAACGAATTATTCGAACATAAATGTAGGGAACAGCTGGTTTTTTTTTCGCGATTTTAGTTTTGGTACTGTAGCGGCATCAACATCGCCACATACGAACTACGCGTCACACTGACGTCACGTGAATCCTGCATCGCGCAAGCAGAGTTAACCGCGCGACTAGCATATATACAACGTCCCGACATCAACCGTCGGGCAATTGCCCACCAGACACGACACCGGTCTGGTCGGAGGATCCTCTCTTTTCTATGGTGGATGAGTGAACTTTACACCCTGACCTCATTCCACCAAAGTACCATAGTAAAAGTTGTTCATAATGATGGGTACAATGACCCCTTAAGAGGTTATTGACGTTTTAAAAATAACCCTATAATTAATGTATACAAAATATTTTAAAAGAGTAACTATGGACATTCTTCCCCATTCTTCTACATAAGAAACTACCTTTTGAAAAATCGATTGATAGGATACATCAAAATTTACAAAAAAAAATGTTTTATTCTATGTCATAATCATATCATTTATTTCAAGTAGGCCATGAAAGGGGAAGCCGACCTTAACACTAATATTAACATTAATTAGGAAATACGAAAATTTTATCAGCCTTGGGTAATTTACACATGTAACTGTTCCTAAATTACCCCAGGCTGATAAAATTTTCGTTTTTCCTAATTCTGTTATTAGTTTTTAGATCTGCTTCCTAATTGCCTACTTCAAATAAATTATTTGACTTTAACATAGAAAACGCCTCGGCGGCCGCTCTGTTGGAGGCGGTATTGTTAAAACTTTCCATAGATACGAAACTTGTCAGCGGGTGTCACCGTTTACTTATAAAAACTGACGGCCCGTGGCAATTCTGCCAATGCCTATGAAAGCTGATCGCCAACCCGCCCGCCAAGCGCGGCGATTATGACAAATCTCCCCCTTCTTGGGCGAGGCCTATGTCCAGCAGTGGACGCCTTTCGGCTGAAATGATGATGAAAGCTAATTGCGCGCAGTTGCGCCAAATTAGGGCCCAAATATTATAATTAAAGCGATTTTAGTCGCTGCCGACGCGGGGATTCCGTGGTCTGTGGCTTGAACAGTTCTAATTTAAAAATTAACAAACTACAAAGTAAAACAATCAAAAGCTTTTTGTTAAGAGCCTCCTCACAGTAAGAAACTACTTATAAATTAGTTTCGAAATCATAATGGAAAATTTTCAAGTCCGTTTTCTATTTTGGTTGGTGAATAACTGTGTCCTAGGCGGCCAAATACAATTTTACCACAATCATCTACAAACATTAAAAAAGCCTTGCACTTTTTTTTGCTGCGGCTGCTGTTGCATAACATCAAAGATATACAAAAAAATACCTATTGACATTATAAGCACTAAGGAACTTCCAGTATTTAAAAATAAATTACGAAACTTTTTAATTGATAAAGCTTATCACACAATCACAAATCCCACCAAAAACATTTCATGTAAAATGTTGCCAAGACGACCACATAAGGTTTGCCATGTGAAAAAGATATCAGATCTCATAACTTCACAAATTCTACATATCAGTAAAAATGTATGGCTTCGCCGCTTCGCTACCGTCGTGGAGGTGATGCGAATATTAACGAAACAGCCAAGCCATACATTTTTACTGAAATGTAGAATTTGTGAAGTTAGGGTCGGTAGAGTTAGGCCGTGTAGATTCAGAAGCTTGGCTCTACATGAGATCTGATATCTTTTTCACAGTGCAAACCTTATGTGGTCGTCTTGGCAACATTTTACATGAAATGTTTTTTGTGGGATTTCAGTTCTTTTTGTAAGTTGCTAGGCAGTCTTTTTAGTGTTTATATTTTTCTTCTTTTTTTGGGTAGGTTTTTTAGTTACTGTCTACAGTCCCGTGTAAACTTTCATGTCCTAATTCATAAAATTGGTGAAAGTCTCATTCAAACTTCCACACCCCAATTTTAGGGGATGGAGGGCGAAAGTCATAAGTTTATCTGGGGGCACGGTAGGGTTTTTTTGTATAGTGAACTTTGTTTACATACCAAATTTCGGCTTTCTAGCACTTCAGGAAGTACCCAAACATATTGAAGTCTCATACAAACTTCCACCCCCCCATTTTAGGGGATGGGGGCGAAAGTTATGTTTATGATTTTTTTTGTTGATTGTATACTAAACTTAGATTACATACCAAATTTCAGCTTTCTAGCACTTCAGGAAGTAGCCAAACATTTTGATGATCATCAGTGTGTCAGTGTGTCAGTGACGAAATCGGTGTATTTTAGATATCAATAAAATCTAAAGTATTACAGCTATTCAATTGGGACTTTGTATGTTTAATTAGTCTATTATTGACATCATATCCTGAGAATATGAACTATCTGGTACATCGGAAACCAACTCTATGAGGGTTCAAAAAAACGACGAAACACTTCGATAAAAGGTAATGCCCTTGCGCTTCGCTTGGTTCGTCTTGGGTGGGGCACTACCGTGCCCCCAGATGAATGATGACGATGATTACACAATCCGAGATTTCTTGAACTATTGATTGTTGACCATATAATAGTTTCACTGTATTTTGACATTTATAATAACTAAATTTGACATGTAAAATAATTTTAAATTTAATGCCAATACTTCATTATTGCAGGACATATTGGAACACTAATATAATATATTGCTAAGACCTGTAACAAACATATGCCACAATAAGATATTTGAATTTTGAATAACATGCTTACTATCAATATCTATACATACAGTCCTTCCTTGATTCTTACACATTCAACTAAAAACAGTTCACTATACTAAATTTATTCTAGATACTGATATATTGGCCGTTACTCATGAAATATACTGGAGGCGGGTGTGTATGCTGGTCTTGTTTTCCAGGTATAATTTTGCCATTATCGTCTACAACTAGTTTCACCTTGCATTTATGTGTGGTAAGTCTTGTGCATTGCCAGTAGGAAGTTCCTTTGGTAGAAGAGTAATTATTAAAGCTGTACGTATGCTCTTTGTATAGAATTAACTTCTTGCCTCTCCTCGAATTTATGTATTTGAACTCTGAAATAAACCAAAGTTATTAACAATTTGAAAAGTACCTGAATTCTTTATAATAAGAAAATGTAACATCGAGTTTATTCAACCACTTAAAAAAGACGCATAGTTTATAAAAGATTTTTTTAGAATAAAAGTGTGAAATATTAAAACATGATCTGAAGAAATTGTGCTCTAGTGTCGCGTCGAGCTGTCGCATTGCGTCTGTATGCGGGAGCCTTTATTCAACGGATCTTTAATTTATAAGTGAACAAACTACAAAGAAACGCACCGCCAAGTGCGTGTCGGACCACGCATAATGAAGGGTTCCGTAATTTATCCCAAGAAGAAACTTAAGATAAAACCCAAGAATAAAATGTAAGTTTGTACGCACAATATTGAGTGTTTTACCGTGTTATTTTAAGACCATAGACATCATAACCTGAGAATATGAACTATCTGGTACATCGGAAACCAACTCTATGAGGGTTCAAAAAAACGACGAAACACTTCGAGAAAAGGTAGTGCCCTTGCGCTTCGCTTGGCTCGTCTTGGCGTTATATAGTTGTCCTGTAATCTACATATAAGTATAGAACTAATAACTGTATTTTTTCATAATTTTAGGCTCAGGAGTTTCGGAGATAAAGGGGAGAATGGTAAATTTTCATATATTTTCTTTAATAACTTTAAAACGAATTATTTTAAAATTATAACAAAAAAATATGTTAAATCCTCATAACAAGTACTTTAATTTGATATGTCACACGTTACATTTTCTCATTTTTCCCCCAAAAGGAAAATCCCGAGGAAGGGAAGGGAAGTCCCTATTCAAAATTCATTTATTTACGTTACGAGTATGTGTTCTTGTTAGGGTCACAGAAATTCATATGTTTATCAAATTTCAATTTAATCGGTCCAGTATATTCGGAGCCAATCGGCTGTGACAAACAAACAGACAGATCTTATAAGGGTTCCGATTTTTTTCTTTTGAGGTACGGAACCCTATAAAGTCTAAAGCTTCCTATTATGAGCGCTCTTACCACAAAAAAGTAGGTACATAGATTAGTTTTGAAATTACAATGGAAATTTTCAGGTTTTTTTTTTTTTTTTGGTTGGTGGATGACTGTGGTCTAGGCGACCAAATACAATTTTATTATGATCATCAACAAACATTGCAGCCTTGCAGTTTTTTGAGATGCGGCTTGTGCTGCATCGCCAAAAAGTAGTTTTTTTGGTAGAAGAGTAATTATTATAGCTGTAGGTGTACTCTTTGTGCAGAATTAACTTCTTGCCTCTCTTTGAAATTGTGTACTTGACATCTGTAATACAGAAAATAAATTTTCAATACACTTCCTCGAAAACTGTTTCATATCGCACTACGATTAGGTTCACAATGCAATGTATTACACACGCGTGCGATTTTTAAATTTCCAAGACGTGTGCGGGAATAAAAATTGCCACAGATAACTTAGTCCAAATTGATTCAATGCATGATCTATTCACACCGTCTCGCGCCAGAGACGGTCCTCTCTATTCGGTGGTGATTTTTTTTTTAAATCTCGGCAAAGATGCGTCTTTACGGCGCGGCGCGGCCTTCGATCAATAGAAGGGCGCGGCGTTAATATTTTTGGAATATTTCAATAATGTTAGAATGCCATGATTACTACAATAAAAAAACGTTTATGAACAAACTAACATATATTTGTGTTCTAAACTCAAAAATATTTTAATTTTCTATGTTTCATATTAGGCTGTTTATCGGCTTTATACCTTACCTTTGCTTCTCCTTCAACCTGGCGAAAGCAAAGCGCGGGAAAAAAAGAAAATTAAATCATTGTTTCCTAATAAATCATGACAAGAATACTTTTCATTATTTTAATTTATTTATTCAAAAGTGTATTGAAAAACGTCATTTGATACACGTGGACATTTGTTATTGCTGATCTCGGCTCAAAAACAACCTCGCCTACGGCTCGGGTGTTAATTCCGCCTTGAATGTAATATCAAACATTCTCCACTTGTATCAAAATGTACTATGATTATAAATTTTAAAAGTATCTGATATCCAGAGTATCTTAATATGAAAATGCAACATCGAGCCAATCCAACCACTTATTAAAACACGCAAAAAGTTAAAAAGAATTTTATTGGAATAAGGTACAAAAATATACATATTCAACAGATCTTGAATTTTTAAGTGAACAAACTAAAATGTAAAAAAAAACAAAATCTGCTGAGCTTCACATACAGTGAGAAACTACATAGATTCGTTTTGAAACTAAAAACAGAAAATCAAGTCCTGTTTTATTTTGGGTGGTGGTGCTGGTGGATGACTGTGGTTTAGGCGACCAAATACTACCATGATCGTCTACAAGTATTGCCAATTTGCTAAGTGCAAATCAGCAATATTTTTATACATACACGCTGAAATTTTAATGGTTGTTTTCCCGCAGCGGAATGATTTTATTTTGGTAGTACAATCGACTTATAAAAAAAAAAATATTAATAAATGGCAGATTTACAATTGTGAAAAAGAAAACTCCAAAGCGACCTAGAACCAATAGTGATACAGCGCGAACGGCCGACAGTGCGCGGGGCGGCGCGGCGGCGGCACGTTTGTGTAGTTCGAGACTTCGAGTAATACCTACCTAAGTTATGTGTACTACTATTGTTTCTCACGCTTTCGAGTTGATGCATATTTTTTAATTATTTGAAAATAATTGATTTTTTTATTTTGTAAGTTTCAACTCTATGAATCGATAGTACTTACTGAGGGCAAATTGATCTGCCGTGGTAAAACAACCATCAAAATTTCAGCCTGTATATTGCACCGCGCGCTGTGCCTCACCAGTAGCTAGTTTTTTTTTTGGTAAAAAAAAACATCAAACGTTAGACAGCCGTTAAATAACGCTGTACTCATTATTTAACGGCTGACTAACGTTGTTCAGGTATTTATTAAAATATAAATGCAAAACATAAGAGATCGGTCTGAACAAGATAATTATAGAATTTATACCATAACCGTGTAAATATTAAACGCGAAAAGACTTAATAACATATTTTTTTAAGCACTAAATATATGAAACTAGATACTTCAATTCCTGAACACTAAGAATTAAACTAGTAACAACAATTCGTTTCAAACATACAGATTCAAGGTTAAAGCACAAAAGAGCCAAATAGGGCCAACAGGCTGCCTACTAAAATATTTACTAAAACTGACGAAGAAATCTTGCCGCAGTTGATGAATTACTTAAACCGTAAAAAAAATCGAGGCAACACGAGAAATTACAAAATTAAAGACAAATTACAAGACAAAGAATGAGACACAGGAAGCTACTATTTTTTTCTTAGCCCATACTGTTCCACTTCTGAGCAACTAAGCCAACCAAGGTACTAAAAATTATAAGCTACTAAAATTAATAATTGAGAAACCACATTTCACGATTTTTATTGATAGATTCTGATATATTGTCCATTTTGAATGAAGTATTTGGGTGGTAGATGGGTGTGGTCATGGTTACCACCAGACGTAACTTTACCTTGATCATCCACGAATATTGTCGCCTTGCAGTTATTTGTGGTCCGGCTTGAGCATCGCCAGTAGGCCGTTCCTTTGATATAAGAGTATTTACTAAAGAAGTATGGATACCCTTTGTACAGAATTAACTTCTTGCCTCTCTTTGAAATTATGTACTTGACATCTGAAACACAGTAAAGTTATTATGAATTTGAAAAGTACCTGATATCTACAAAAACATACAAAAATACATTTTTTTTTTCGATATCTAGACCAATGGTTCTCAAACTTTTTTGGCGACGGCACACTTTTAGAAAACGAAATATTTGACGGAGCACTAAAATAATTTAAAATGGTTTTATGTGCATGTTTTATTAATAAACATATTACTTGACATTAACATTAACATTTTTTTTTAATTTATGTTGGAATATTTACATAGATTCTATTTTACTCAGATTGCAGAGTAAAATAAAATAAAATAGAATATTCTTTATTATGTAACCATAAAAGTTACAGATATAAATGTTGAAATTTTACACAGGGTGACACAATGGGCGGTCTTATCGCTAAAAGCGATATAAAATTTAGTAGGTACCCCTTTAGTATTTATTTTTCATGATTGAGAACACACTTTGAGTATAGCTGATCTAGAAAATCTTAATATGAAAATGTAAAATCGAGCCAATCCAATCACTTAGTAAAACACGCAAAAAGTGAATAGGAATTAATTGGAATAAAAGTACAAAAAGATAAGAACATGGTGTGAAGGCACACATAGAATTCCTTTTTAGCAGATCAAATAGTTGTAAACCTACCAAAAAGTAATAAGTACCCTCACAAAAAGAAACATCATAATTTATTTATCAAATGATAAACGGCCAAGTTACATCAGTCTTTTTTTTTATTTTGGGTGGTGGATGACTGTGGTCTAGGTGACGAAATACAATTTTACCATAGTCATCAACAAACATTGAAGCCTTACACTTTTTTATGCGGCTTATGCTGCATCCTCAAAAACTAGTTTTTTTTTTGTAGTAGAATAATTATTAAAGCTGTACTCTTTGTGCAGAATTAACTTTCTGCCTCTCTTTGAATTTATGTACTCAAAATCTGAAAGTAAAGTTATTATGGGGGTCGTAAGGGGGCACACTTAACATCTCAGTGCCCCAAGTCAACTTCACCTGCTCGTGGTGCACCCTGCTGAATAACAAACGAGGCTCTGACAACCGACAAATGGCGGTATAACCATTCTTAGTAAAACATCGCAGCTAAATGGTGCTGACTAGTAACGGGCAGCAGCGTCACTAGTGCTAGAAGCTGCGATCTGTGATCGCCAACCCGCATGCCCAGCGTGGCGATTATGGGCAAACCCTCCAAATGGCAAGCCAAAATAAACCACGGCCCCCAGTTCCCGGCCGCCTTGCTATGCCTGATTTTGGCGGCGATCACGGTAACGGCAAGGTAGGGGGTGCGAAGAATCCCCGGGTTACGAGTGGCCGCCAAACCCAACTGACCTTGGCAACGTATAACGGACGCACGTTACGGCTCGACGAACACCTAGTGCAGCTAGAAGAAGAGCTCGGAAAAATAAGGTGGCACATTCTTGGGTTAAGTGAAGTCCGAAGAGAGGGGGAGGACACAATAACCCTTGAATCGGGCCATCTTATGTATTTTCGAGAGGGAGACCAGCTATCCCAAGGCGGAGTCAGGTTCCTGGTAAACAAATCCCTCTGTGGCAACGTTGTAGAAGTTTCGAGTGTCTCGAGCAGGGTAGCGTACCTCGTAGTGAAACTAACTGAGAGGTATAGCCTCAAGGTGGTTCAGGTTTACGCACCGACCTCGGCACACTCGGATGACGAAGTGGAGGAAATGTTTGAAGACATCTCCAAGGCCTTGCATTGCACTACTAGGGCCCACTACAACGTTCTCATGGGGGATCTTAACGCTAAAGTGGGAGTACAGAGCTGCAGCGAATCGGTAGTAGGATCCTACGGGTTTGGCAGCAGAAATCATAGGGGGCAAATGCTTGTCAACTTCCTTGAGAAGGAGGGGCTTTTCTTGATGAACTCCTTTTTTAAGAAACAGTCCCAAAGGAAGTGGACGTGGCGAAGCCCCGATACTATGACGAAAAATGAGATGGAATTCATCATAACGGATAAAAAGCATATATTCAGGGATGTCTCAGTGATCAACAGGTTCAACACCGGCAGTGATCACAGACTTGTCCGAGGCTCTCTGAATATTGACTTCAAGCTCGAGCGAACCCGGTTGATGAAGTCTAGGCTCCGTCCAAACATGCTGCAAACTATGTTAGGATCTGAAGCGTTCCAGTTAGACCTGGAGAACCGATTTGCTGCCGTGGAAACCACAAATGACGTTGACCAGGCACTCGACCAAGTGGCGGAAATCCTCAAGGAGGAAGGCACGCGGTTTTGTAAAATGCGGCGTACGGGTAGGAGTTCCAAACTTTCGGAAGAGACTCTGGAGCTTATGACGGAACGACGTGAAAACCCACCTATCACTTCGTCGGAACAACGGGCACTCAACAAAAATATTAGAACACTGGTACGACGCGACCTCCGACACGCCAATACGCGCTCTATAGAGAAAGCAATTGAGCAAAATCGGGGGTCGAAAGTGTTCGTCCAGTCACTTGGGAGGAGCCACCTGACGAAGTTGACCAAATCTACTGGGGTTGTCGTCGTTTCGAAGCCGGAGATCCTTTCGGAAGTAGAAAACTTTTACGGCCAATTATACGCATCGCACGCGTCTCGACCTGATCCCGAGAATGAAGATTCCAGAGCCACTTTAACCCGCCATTTCACGGAAGACCTGCCAGAAATCAGCCAAGACGAAATCGAAGCGGCTCTTAAACAGCTTAAAAATGGGAAAGCCCCAGGGGAGGATGGGATTACGACCGAGCTCCTGAAAGCGGGAGGAAGTCCTGTACTGAAAGAGCTTCGGGAGCTCTTCAGCTCTATCTTGTTCTCTGGGAGAACTCCAGAAGCGTGGCGAAGGAGTGTGGTAGTTCTGTTTTTTAAAAAAGGTGATAAAACACTTTTGAAAAATTACAGACCTATTTCGCTCCTTAGCCACGTATATAAGTTGTTTTCGAGAGTCGTTACGAATCGTCTAGCGAGAAGACTCGACGAGTTTCAGCCACCGGAGCAGGCTGGGTTTCGAGGAGGATACAGTACCATAGACCACATCCACACAGTGCGACAAATTATACAAAAGTCCGAAGAGTATAATCGGCCCCTATGTCTTGCATTTGTGGACTATGAGAAGGCTTTTGACTCTATCGAAACCTGGTCTGTTTTGGAGTCTCTGCAGCGATGCCAAGTCGACTGGCCATCACATCACATCCAAGTGCTGAGATGTCTTTATGACAACGCGACTATGACCGTCCAAACTCAGGATCGGCGAACTGATCATATCCCCCTGCGTCGAGGGGTGAGACAAGGGGACGTAATTTCCCCGAAATTGTTCTCTAACGCATTGGAGGATGTGTTTAAGACGCTAAACTGGGAAGGACGGGGCATCAACATCAACGGCGAGTACATCGCACACTTGAGATTTGCAGATGACATCGTCATAATGGCTGAATCGCTGCATGACTTGCAGCAGATGCTGGACGGCCTAGTTGATTCTTCTGTACGCATTGGTCTCCGGATGAACTTGGACAAAACCAAGGTTATGTTTAACGAACACGTCACTCCGGGACCGATTGCTGTTAATGGCGGTGCTCTCGAGGTTGTTCGAGAATACTTTTACCTCGGGCAAACTTTGCAATTTGGTAAAAACAACTTTGAGAGGGAGGTTAACAGAAGAATTCAGCTGGGCTGGGCAGCATTTGGGAAGCTTCGTCGATTCTTCTCGTCGCGTATTCCACAGAGCCTAAGGACGAAGGTCTTCAATCAGTGCGTCCTACCTGTTATGACTTACGGAGCCGAAACGTGGACACTCACGGTACGGCTGGTCCATAAATTCAAGGTCGCTCAGCGAGCTATGGAACGGGCTATGCTTGGAGTCTCTCTGAGGGATCGAATCCGGAACGAAGTGATCCGGCAGAGAACCAAAGTTGTCGACATAGCCCACAGAATAAGCAAGCTGAAGTGGCAATGGGCCGGCCATATTAGCCGTAGAACCGATGACCGTTGGGGTAGACGTGTTCTTGAGTGGAGACCACGAATTGGCAAACGTAAGGTAGGACGCCCTCAGGCTAGGTGGAGCGACGATCTTCGCAGGGTGGCTGGTGGCAGCTGGATGAGAGTTGCCGAGAATCGAGCTGAATGGTGTGCAATTGGAGAGGCCTATGTCCAGCAGTGGACTGCTATGGGCTGATGATGATGATGATGATGATGATGAAAGTTATTATCAAGTTGGAAAGTTAATGATATCAAGAGTATCTTAATATGAAAAAGTAATATCGAGCCTATCCAAACACTTATTAAAACACGCAAACAGTTTATAAGAGTTTTATTGGAATAAAGTACAAAAACATAAAAATACAATAGAACAGATCTTTAATTTCTAAGTGAACAAACTATACAGGAAGAATCTAAATTTTCTGTTCTAAGCTCCCCTTGCAATGAGAAACTACGTAGATTTGTTTTGAAACTAAAAACGGAAAATCAAGTCTTGTTTTTATTGTGGGTGGTGCTGTTGGATGACTGTGGTCTAGGCCACCAAATACAAATTTACCATGATCGTCTACAAATAATCAAGTAGCTAGTTTGTTTTTGGTAACAAAAACCTCAAACGTTAGTCAGTTAATAAAAAACGAGTAGTGTTCAAGTTTATTTAAAAATGATGATTTTTTTTTTACCGGTTTGAAAAAAATAGGGTATATTAGGTGAACGGAGTAGCAGCCTATGGCATAGTCTTTTTTTTTCTTTTTTTTTAATAATCGCGCGCGGAATAATTTATTTGAACTCGTAGCGCAATCCTATTCTTTGAAGCCAGACGATAGTTACTCGCCGCGCATTTAGTAGGGTGCGTATGATTTGAATTTCGAAATTTTTCTGTTTTTCTTTTTTTTTATCTTTTTTTTTTGTCGATCTAATATGAAAAGTTCACTCTAAGTGTGATGGAAATTATGTCACCATTTAATTACTTACAATAGGTACAATCGCTGTACGGTTAGGTACCTACTGTCAAATTATTATCAATGAGCGCAAAACGACCCTGGAGGCGCGGGGGCGCCGTTAGCATGTTTTTGTACGGACAACCCGGTAACATAACAACCTTTAACTTTGTGATTTTTCATGATACAGTTTTGAAATTTTGTACATAGATTCTTTACATAAAAATACTAGACACGTGTTTCGGGTTTTGCATAAACTAAAAATAATGTTGTATAAGTGCAAAACATAAGAGATCGATCTGAAAAGCAAATTATAAAATTAACCCAAGCATGTAAATATTAAAAGAGAAAAATAGTTAAAAACATATTTTTTCTAGTACTTAATATTTATGAAACTACCTCCTTTAATTCGTGAAGACTAAGAATTAAACTAGTAACTACAACTCGATTCAACTATACAGATGTATCATTTTAAACAGAGAAAATAGCAAAACAGGGCAAACAGACTTTCTTCTGAAATGTTTACCAAAACTCTCGAAGAAATCTTGACGCAGTTGTTGAATTACTTAAATCGTGGAAACACGAGACATGACATAATTGAAGAGTCAGACAGAGGGAGCTACTTTTTTTTTGTTAGCCCATTCGATAAAATTTCTGGATAAATTGTAAGCTACTAAAAATAATAATTGAGAAACCACATTTCACGCTTTTTGATATATTCTCCATTTTGAATGACGAATTTATTATTTGAATTTATTACTTATTTTTAAGATACGGGCCTTTTGGCCTCCTACAGGACTTTCTGTTTGTATTTTAATTTTTACTTTCTTTTACTTTTAGTTTTGTTCTTTATGTTTCTATGAGTGTGTTTTTTTTTTAATTTGTGATCTGTGCGAGTCCCAATATATGCTTTTTCTTTCTTTCTTTCCAATTTAGGTGGTAGATGGGCGTGGTTCTGATTACCAGCTATAATGTTACCTTGTTCATCTACGAATAAAGTCGCCTTGCAATTAGTTTTGGTCCGGCTTGAGCAACGCCAGTAGGCTGTTCTGGTACTAGAATAATTATTAAAGCTGAACGTGTACTCTTTGTACAGAATTAACTTCTTGCCTCTCGTCGATTGTATGTACGTGATATCTGAAATAAACAAATATTTTCAAATTGAAAGAAGGTTAACACAGTGTGAATCTTGATAATGTGCACATATCGAAATTAAGTAAACTTAGCTAAATTTTATCGACGGAAAAAATATTCAAAGGGCTCCCAAGGGAGGAAGCTCTGATTTAGCTCCTGAGCAAAGCGAATAGTTATGGCTAGAGTCCTGAGCGCAGCGAGGGATTTAAGCTCGCTCAATACGAATACACCTTTATCTCCGAGGTGAATGATCTTCTTTTCGCACCTAGTACGCTTTCGCACCAAAAGAAGAGTAACTACCAATTCGAAAATCAAATCGGTTTTATTAAGAACCGATTCGATTTTCGAATTGGTAGTTTATGAAGCTGTTAAATAACCAGGGAATACTTATTATGGGCTATTATGACTTGCTTTAGGTTAGGTTTGAAACTATATATAATATATTATTATCTACACTAATATTATAAAGAGGAAAGTTTTTTTTGTTTTTTTTTTATATTTGTAACGAATAGGCTCCGAAACTACTGAACCGATTTAAACAATTCTTTCACCAGTAGATAGCTACATTATTACGGAATAACATAAGCTATTATTTATTTTCAAAAAAATTAAGGATCCGTAAGAAAATTGCAATATTGTAACCCAAGGTAGAAAACCCAAAATTGTTTTTGGCGTGCGCTGCGAAAACTATTAATGATAGAACAAAATAATAGCGTAATCTTAATCTTTTAATCCCGGTAGTACGTTTCCGTGAGATTTTTTACATCCACGCAGGCGAAGCCGCGGGCAAAAGCTAGTTATAAAATAAAGTCGCTTTTCGTGTATGTCTGTGTGACCGCGTTGTTCTTCTAAACTACGCAACGGATTTTGATGGGGTTTTCACAATTATTTAGAGAGTTTATAAAAAAAGGTATAAGTGAATAATAAATTAACATGAAACTTACAGATTAACATAACATATCATCACGCCTGTATCCCCCGAAGGGTTGGCAGAGGTGTACCTAAAGTACACCCACATTTCGCCATTTATGTTTAAGTCCCATGTAATAGGGGGCGAGCCTATTGCCATCAACCGGGCACAAATCCAGACTCCGGGATGCTACTGAGAAAGTCCTAATGGAAAATTTCAATAACACTTTGCCCGATCTGGGTATCGAACCTAGGGCCTCATGCTCATCAGTAACACTTGCGACCACGAGACCAACGAGACAGTAAAATTTTCTTTAAACTTACACATTATCTGCATAGGTACATATACAACATGTCCCAGAATTAACCTCTTAAGGGGTCATTCATTGCTCACAAACCTGAAATCGCTATATAAGAGTATTTACTAAAGAAGTATGGATACTCTTTGTACAGAATTAACTTCTTGCCTCTCTTTGAAATTATGTACTGGACATCTGAAACACAGTAAAGTTATTATGAATTTGAAAAGTACCTGATATCTACAAAAACATACAAAAAATAAAACTTTTTTTTTCGATATCTAGACCAATGGTTCTCAAACTTTTATTTGACGGAGCACTAAAATAATCAAAAATGGTTTATGTGTATGCTTTATTAATAAACATATTACTAGACATTAAAATTAACATTTTTTTTTTCATTTATGTTGGGATATTTAGATAGATTTTATTTTACTCAGATTGCAGAGTAAAATAAAATAGAATAGAATACTCTGTATTATGTAGAACATAAAAGTTACAGATATAAATGTTGAAATTTTACACAGGGTGACACAATGGGCGGTATTATCGCTAAAAGCGATATAAAATATAGTAGGTACCCCTTTAGTATTTTTTTTTTCATGATAATTAGTATTACCGCGGAGCCCCCACAGAGGTGTTGTGGAGCCCTGAGGCTCCGTGGAGCACACTTTGAGTATAGCTGATCAAGAATATCTTAATATGATAATGTAAAATCGAGCCAATCCAATACATATTAAAACACGCAAAAAGTGAATAGGAATTTATTGAAATAAAAGTACAAAAATATAAGAACATGGTGTGCAGGTACACATAGAATTAGTTTCAGCAGATCAAATAGTTGTTAAACTAACTAAAAAGTAATAAGTACCCTCACAAGAAAAAACAACATCATTTTTTTATCAAATGATAAACGGCCAAATTACAAGAGCCTTTTTTTGATTTTAGGTGGTGGATGACTGTGGTCTAGGTGACGAAATACAATTTTACCATAGTCATCAACAAACATTGAAGCCTTGCACTTTTTGATGCGACTTGTGCTGCATCCCCAAAAACTAGTTTTTTTGGTACTAGAATAATTATTAAAGCTGTACGTGTACTCTTTGTGCAGAATTAACTTTCTGCCTCTCTTTGAATTTATGTACTCAAAATCTGAAAGTAAAGTTATTATCAAGGAATGTATCTGATATCTAGAGTATCTTAATATGAAAAAGTAATATCGAGCCTATCCAACCACTTATTAAAACACGCAACAAGTTAATAAGAATTTTATTGGAATAAAGTACAAAAACATAAAAACACGATATGCAGCACACATAGAATTAGCAATCAGCAACAAATCTTTCATTTGTAAAGGAACAAACTAAACATTAAAAATCTAAGTTTACTGTTCTGAGCTCCCCTTACAATGAGAAACTACATAGATTCGTTTTGAAACTAAAAACGGAAAATCAAGTCCTTTTTTTATTTTGGGTGGTGCTGGAGGATGACTGTTGTGTAGGCTACCAAATACAAATTTACCATGATCGTCTATAAATATTGTCGATTTGCACTGTATTGCACCGCGCGCTGTGCGTCGCCAGCAGCCATTTTTTTTTTTTTGTAAAAAAATCATCAAAACCTTAGTCAGTCATTAAGAAACGAGTATAGTGTTCGGGTATTTATTAAAATATAAGTGCAAAACATAAGAGAT
Organism: Tiliacea aurago; assembly: GCA_948098905.1. Taxonomy (NCBI): domain Eukaryota; kingdom Metazoa; phylum Arthropoda; class Insecta; order Lepidoptera; family Noctuidae; genus Tiliacea; species Tiliacea aurago. The sequence continues at coordinate 6,804,603 of OX402588.1, forward strand.
CGATCTGAACAAGATAAATAGAATTAACCACAACCGTGTAAATATTAAACGAGAAAAGACTTAATAACATAATTTTTCAAGCACTAAATTTATGAAAATACATCCTTCAGTTCGTGAAGACCAAGAATTAACTAGTAACAACAACTCGTTTTAAACACACAGATTCAAGATTAAAGCACAAAAGAGCCAAATAGGGCCAACAGGCTGTCTACTCAAATATTTAATAAAACTCTCGAAGAAATCTTGACGCAGTTGATGTATTACTTAAATCTTTACATGACACAATTTAAGAGTGAGACAGAGGAAGCTACTTTTTTTTTGTTAGCCCTTTCGATAAAATTTCTGGGCAAAGGGTTAAGGCTTGCAAAAAATTGTAAGCTACTAAAAATAATAATTGAGAAACCACATTTCACGCTTTTTATTCTTACATTCTGATATATTCTCCATTTTGAATGACGAATTTGGGTGGTAGATGGACGTGGATATGATTACCAGATATAATGTTACCTTGATCATCTACGAATAAACTCGCCTTGCAATTACTTGTGGTCCGGCTTGAGCATCGCCAGTAGGCCGTTCCTTTTTTATAAGAGTATTGACTAAAGAAGTATGGATACTCTTTGTACAGAATTAACTTCTTGCCTCTCTGTGAAATTATGTACTTGACATCTGAAACACAGTAAAGTCGTTATGAAGTTGAAAAGTACCTGATAATTAGAGCAATGGTTCTCAAACTTGTTTGGCGAGCCCTAAAATAATCAAAAATAGTTCTATGTGTATTCTTTATTAATAAACAGATTACTTGACATTAACATTAGCATATTTTTTTTATTTTATGTTGGAATATTTACATAGATTTTATTTTACGCAGGTTGCAGAGTTAAATAAATATAGTAGGTATCACTTTAGTATTTCTTTTTCATTATGATCAGTATTTCCGCGGAGCACACTTTGAGTATAACTGATCTAGAGTATGTTATTATGAAAAAGTAACATCGAGCCAATCCAACCAATTATTAAAACACGCAAACACTTTATAAGAATTTTATTGGAATAAAGTACAAAAACATAAAAATACGATGTAGAACACATAGAATTAGCTTCAACAGATCTTTAATTTGTAAGTGAACAAACTAAACATTATAAATCTAAATTATCTGTTCTGAGCTTCCCTTGCAATGAGAAACTACATAGATTTGTTTTGAAACTAAAAACGGAAAATCAAGTCTTGTTTTTATTGTGGGTGGTGCTGTTGGATGACTGTGGTCTAGGCCACCAAATACAAATTTACCATGATCGTCTACAAATATTGCAGGTAGCTAGTTTGTTTTTGGTAAAAAAAAACCTCAAACGTTAGTCAGTTAACAAAAAATGAGTAGTGTTCAAGTTTATTTAAACCTGATGTTTTTTTTACCCTCTTGAAAAAAATGGGTATGTTAGGTGAACGGAGTAGAAGCATATGCTATGGCATAGTCCTTTTTTTTTTTAATAATTGCGCGTGGAATAATTTACATCAACTCGTAGCGGGATCCTATCGTTTGAAGCCAGACGATAGTTACTCGCCGCGCATTTAGTAGGGTGCGTATGATTTGAATTGCGATATTTTTTTGGTTTTTCTTTTTTTTTTCATAATTTCTTTTTTTGTCGGTCTAATATGAAAAGTTCACTTCTCAAGTGTAGTATTTATTTATAGATACATTTCTTACTACGTTATTAAAAAAAAAAATGTCTATGCCATACGCTTCTACTCCGTTCACATTATTTATTTCAAAACGGTAAAAAAGTCATCCGGTATATCAACATTATTTTTAGTATATGCGAAACCTGAATAAAGTTTGTTCAGAATAAGGAACCGAATCGATTTCAATAATCTATATACACCATGTTATATTTTGTCCCAAAAAAAATGAAGTGTGATGGAAATTATATCACCATTTAATTACTTACAATTCTTGACGTTCAAAAGTGCCTTTTATGTGCCTATTTGAAATAAATAATTTGACTTTGACTTTGAATACAATTGCCGTATGGTTAGGAACCTACTGCCAAAATTATTATCAATGAGCGCAAAACGACCCTGGAGGCGCGGGGGCGCCGTTAGCATGTTTTTGTACGAACAACCCGGTAACATAACAACCTTTACTTTAACTTTGTGATTTTTCATGATACAGCTTTGAAATTTTGTACATAGATTCTTTACATAAAAAATACTAGAGACGTGTTTCGGGTTTGCATATACTAAAAATAATGTTATAGAAGTGCAAAACATAAGAGATCGATCTGAAAAGATAATTATAAAATGAACCCAAGTATATAAATATTAAAAGAGAAAAATAGTTAAAAACATAATTTTTCAAGCACTTATTTTATGAAACCTCCTTTAATTCGTGAAGACTAAGAATTAAACTAGTGACTACAACTCGATTCAACTATACAGATGTATCATTTTAAACAGAGAAAATAGCAAAACAGGGCAAACAGACTGTCTTCTGAAATGTTTACCAAAACTCTCGAAGAAATCTTGACGCAGTTGATGAATTACATAAATCGTGAAAGAAACGTGGAAACACGAGCCATGACACAATTGAAGAGTCAGACAGAGGAAGCTACTTTTTGTTAGCCCATTCGATAACATTTCTGGATAAATTGTAAGCTACTAAAAATAATAATTGAGAAACCACATTTCACGCTTTTTAGGGTTCCGTACCCAAAGGGTAGAACGGGAACCCTATTACTAAGGCTCCGCCGTCTGTCTGTCCGTCTGTCACCAGCCTGTATCTCATGAACCGTGATAGTTAGACAGTTGAAATTTTCACAGATGATGTATTTCAGTTGCCGCTATAACAACAAATACTAAAAAAAACAGAATGAAATAAATATTTAAGGGGGCTCCCATACAACAAACGTGATTTTTTTGCTCGTTTTTGCTCTATATTGATAATAGCAACAGTTTTATGTAGACGCTTGAAATATTCACAGAATATTTAGTTGTATATTCGCTTTAAAAATAAATAATTAAATTAAAATAAAACAAATATTTAAGGGGGGCTCTCATACAAAAAACGTGATTTTTGCCATTTTTATAGATAATGGTACGGAACCCTTCGTGCGCGAGTCCGACTCGCACTTGGCCATTTTTTTATTCTTAGATTCTAATATATTCTCCATTTTGAATGACAAATTTAGGTGGTAGATGGGCGTGGTTATGATTACCAGCTATAATGTTACCTTGTTCATCTACGAATAAACTCGCCTTGCAATTACTTGTGGTCCGGCTTGAGCATCGCCAGTAGGCCGTTCCTTTTTTATAAGAGTATTGACTAAAGAAGTATGGATACTCTTTGTACAGAATTAACTTCTTGCCTCTCTGTGAAATTATGTACTTGACATCTGAAACACAGTAAAGTCGTTATGAAGTTGAAAAGTACCTGATAATTAGAGCAATGGTTCTCAAACTTGTTTGGCGAGCCCTAAAATAATCAAAAATAGTTCTATGTGTATTCTTTATTAATAAACAGATTACTTGACATTAACATTAGCATATTTTTTTTATTTTATGTTGGAATATTTACATAGATTTTATTTTACGCAGGTTGCAGAGTTAAATAAATATAGTAGGTATCACTTTAGTATTTCTTTTTCATTATGATCAGTATTTCCGCGGAGCACACTTTGAGTATAACTGATCTAGAGTATGTTATTATGAAAAAGTAACATCGAGCCAATCCAACCAATTATTAAAACACGCAAACACTTTATAAGAATTTTATTGGAATAAAGTACAAAAACATAAAAATACGATGTAGAACACATAGAATTAGCTTCAACAGATCTTTAATTTGTAAGTGAACAAACTAAACATTATAAATCTAAATTATCTGTTCTGAGCTTCCCTTGCAATGAGAAACTACATAGATTTGTTTTGAAACTAAAAACGGAAAATCAAGTCTTGTTTTTATTGTGGGTGGTGCTGTTGGATGACTGTGGTCTAGGCCACCAAATACAAATTTACCATGATCGTCTACAAATATTGCAGGTAGCTAGTTTGTTTTTGGTAAAAAAAAACCTCAAACGTTAGTCAGTTAACAAAAAATGAGTAGTGTTCAAGTTTATTTAAACCTGATGTTTTTTTTACCCTCTTGAAAAAAATGGGTATGTTAGGTGAACGGAGTAGAAGCATATGCTATGGCATAGTCCTTTTTTTTTTTAATAATTGCGCGTGGAATAATTTACATCAACTCGTAGCGGGATCCTATCGTTTGAAGCCAGACGATAGTTACTCGCCGCGCATTTAGTAGGGTGCGTATGATTTGAATTGCGATATTTTTTTGGTTTTTCTTTTTTTTTCATAATTTCTTTTTTTGTCGGTCTAATATGAAAAGTTCACTTCTCAAGTGTAGTATTTATTTATAGATACATTTCTTACTACGTTATTAAAAAAAAAAATGTCTACGCCATACGCTTCTACTCCGTTCACATTATTTATTTCAAAACGGTAAAAAAGTCATCCGGTATATCAACATTATTTTTAGTATATGCGAAACCTGAATAAAGTTTGTTCAGAATAAGGAACCGAATCGATTTCAATAATCTATATACACCATGTTATATTTTGTCCCAAAAAAAATGAAGTGTGATGGAAATTATATCACCATTTAATTACTTACAATTCTTGACGTTCAAAAGTGCCTTTTATGTGCCTATTTGAAATAAATAATTTGACTTTGACTTTGAATACAATTGCCGTATGGTTAGGAACCTACTGCCAAAATTATTATCAATGAGCGCAAAACGACCCTGGAGGCGCGGGGGCGCCGTTAGCATGTTTTTGTACGAACAACCCGGTAACATAACAACCTTTACTTTAACTTTGTGATTTTTCATGATACAGCTTTGAAATTTTGTACATAGATTCTTTACATAAAAAATACTAGAGACGTGTTTCGGGTTTGCATATACTAAAAATAATGTTATAGAAGTGCAAAACATAAGAGATCGATCTGAAAAGATAATTATAAAATGAACCCAAGTATATAAATATTAAAAGAGAAAAATAGTTAAAAACATAATTTTTCAAGCACTTATTTTATGAAACCTCCTTTAATTCGTGAAGACTAAGAATTAAACTAGTGACTACAACTCGATTCAACTATACAGATGTATCATTTTAAACAGAGAAAATAGCAAAACAGGGCAAACAGACTGTCTTCTGAAATGTTTACCAAAACTCTCGAAGAAATCTTGACGCAGTTGATGAATTACATAAATCGTGAAAGAAACGTGGAAACACGAGCCATGACACAATTGAAGAGTCAGACAGAGGAAGCTACTTTTTGTTAGCCCATTCGATAACATTTCTGGATAAATTGTAAGCTACTAAAAATAATAATTGAGAAACCACATTTCACGCTTTTTAGGGTTCCGTACCCAAAGGGTAGAACGGGAACCCTATTACTAAGGCTCCGCCGTCTGTCTGTCCGTCTGTCACCAGCCTGTATCTCATGAACCGTGATAGTTAGACAGTTGAAATTTTCACAGATGATGTATTTCAGTTGCCGCTATAACAACAAATACTAAAAAAAACAGAATGAAATAAATATTTAAGGGGGCTCCCATACAACAAACGTGATTTTTTTGCTCGTTTTTGCTCTATATTGATAATAGCAACAGTTTTATGTAGACGCTTGAAATATTCACAGAATATTTAGTTGTATATTCGCTTTAAAAATAAATAATTAAATTAAAATAAAACAAATATTTAAGGGGGGCTCTCATACAAAAAACGTGATTTTTGCCATTTTTATAGATAATGGTACGGAACCCTTCGTGCGCGAGTCCGACTCGCACTTGGCCATTTTTTTATTCTTAGATTCTAATATATTCTCCATTTTGAATGACAAATTTAGGTGGTAGATGGGCGTGGTTATGATTACCAGCTATAATGTTACCTTGTTCATCTACGAATAAAGTCGCCTTGCAATTAGTGGTGGTCCGGCTTGAGCAACGCCAGTAAGCCGTTCTGGTACTAGAATAATTATTGAAGCTGTACGTGTACTCTTTGTACAGAATTAACTTCTTGCCTCTCCTCGATTGTATGTACGTGATATCTGAAATAAAAAAAAAAACAAATTGAAAGAAGGTTAACATAGTGTGAGTCTTGATAATGTGCACATATCGAAATTAAGGAAACTTAATATAACAGATATAGCTTCTCTCATGAAGATAATAAAACAGAAAAAAAAAGGACCCGTTAGGGACCTGTTAAAGTAAAGTACGTAGCAGAGTGCAAGGCCTTTCTTTAACAGTTGATAGGAAACGTTGTGATTGACGTTTAAACATGGTGTTTTTACTTTTAGAAAGCTGATACGTAGGAGAATAATTTAAAGTTATAAAAAAGGGAAGGTAATCGGGACTTTTATTGAGATATTAAAAAAAAATTGTATAAATTGATGAAAAAATATCAGATTTTTGTTAAAAAATCACCCTAATTCTCAATTGAGGCCGAGTTTTTTATTTAGTTTATTTTATGAAGACGCGATATTATTTCCAGTTATTACTGAGTTTGCTTCATCGCGATAGATTGTTTAGTTTAAAAGTTATACCAATTTGTTTACACAGGGGTCACAGCAGCGAACATGAATTTAAAAAATGATCTAAGAATATGAATTGTTTTTTTAGATTTTTCTGAATATTTTTTCCATCGATAAAATTTAGCTAAGTTTCCTTAATTTCGATATGTGCACATTATCAAGACTCACGCTGTATATAGAAAAATCAACTGTCGTGCCTTAGTCTTGCAAGAACTCGAAAATTACTCGATCGATTGTGACAAAACTTTGATAGGTTGTAGAATGCGCGCCGGAGAAGGGTCCTAAGAAGAAAAAAATTAAAAAGACCTTGCATCGCATTAGCTAGTCTTAATATATAAAAATCCAACACTAAGCCAATCTAACCAGTTATTAAAAGACGTGAAAAGTTTATAGGATTTTATTAGGATTAAAGCGCAAAACAGAATTATCAAAAATCTGAAAAATATATGTGAATGTGTGGACTATAATAATAATAATAAAACCTTTATTTCAGACCAAGTCCATAACAAATACAAAAACAAGCCAGATTACAATATTTGGACACGAATTGGATTTCAGGATATTTGAGTCCTGTTTATCTGCAATGACGTGTAGGATGCTGTTAGTGCTACCCCGGACTCTGTTTAATAACGATGCGAGCCGCTTACGCATGATGGCATGAAAGCCGTCTACCCTGGCCTCCGCAAACATACCGGAGGCACTACAAAAGCGGGGCAGCCCTAACAACATCCTAAACGCATTGTTATATTGGATACGTAAGGCACTGAGCGACCTCCGCGTATACCTGAACCACAGGCTGCACGCGTAGAAAGTCTGACAGTAGGCTCTAAATAGTGTGACTTTAACTTGGTCACTACAACGCGCAAACCTGCGGGCCAGCATATTACTTCTGACCGCCAATGCCCTACGTTCCCTTTCTATGTCAACATGGTCGTCAAGGCACTCAGTAACGTAACTATGATGGTCACCTTTTTTATACTTTTTTTCTTTCCCAGTTAGTTTTTATGATGTCTGGCAGTTTGAGTAGGTACTTTATGCGGCCTACCCAATGACATTATATTAAACAGATATGTTGTGAGCAAGCAATGGGGACCAGAATAATGTTTGTTTACATTCACGCGAAATTGACAACAGTAGCTTTCTCTTTCTTGTTGTTTTTATCAAGCCATCATTTTTAGAGTTCCGTAGTTACTTGTAATGAAATGTAAAATGAATGAAAAGTGGGTATGTGTGCTGCCGCTGCTGCGCGGAACACTTTTTTCTGTTGTTTTGTGAGTGTATAACATATCTATTTAATATAATATCATTGGGCCTACCCAAATGTCCTTTCATTGGTTTTGTTAGTCGAGTGATTGAGCTCCATAAGTTCTGAGTTGAGCTACGCGATTACTGACAAACACTTGCACTGACTGGATAGTGTCACTCAAATCTGTGTTGTTCTTTTCTCAACACACTATTTCAGACGCCAATCTATCTGGTGTGCACATGATCTGACCAAGATTATGTTTATCAAGATAAAAGTACTTATTTTCTAAGCCTGAAACGCAACATCGAGCCATTTGAACCATTTATTGAAAGACGCGAAAAGTTAAAAGGGTTTTATTGGCATAAAAAATACAAAAGAACACGATGTGTACACAATGAACTGGCCCCAAAAAAACTAATAAGAAATTAAACATACAACTATCTTATTCAAGCTCCTCACCCATGTATGAAGTTTTGCAAATATATATATATTTTTTTAAATTATAATTATATAAATACAGTGTGTTAAAGTAACTGCGTGCCATAGCTTAGGAGTAGGTTCAGTACCGATAAAAGAAACCAGGAAAAAAAAATTAAACAAAAAAATAAAATAAAATGAGTCTCTTCGTACTTTGACGAGCTTAGGACCGTCAAATAAAATAAATTTAATTCTAAACGATTGCTATTTTAAGTTAGTAGGTATTTAATAAATTAGGTTGATCTTGCAATATATTTTTGTTTTCATTTTTGTTTTTATGTTTTTGAATTTATTTTATATTTTTTCTGGTTTCCTTTATTGATACTGAACCTACCCTTAAGCTATGGCACGCAGTTACTTTAACACCCTGTATACTATCATTTTAATTATATTCTAATGTATTGTCCATTATTGATGAAGAATTTGGGTGGTTGATGGGTGTGGTTTCGGTTTCCAGATATAACTTTACCATGTTCATCTACTAATATTGTCGCTTTGCACTTCTTTGCGCTTCGACATGTGCATCGCCAGTAGCTAGTTTTTTTGGTACAAGAGTAATTGTTGAAGCAGTAAGTGTATTCGTTGTACAGAATTTGCCGCTTGCCTGTATTTGAATTGATGTACTTGAAATCTGAAATAAAGTCAATAAACATGTCATTTAAAGGTCGTTGATATAACTAGTACACAAATACAACACCAAACGTTGGTCAATCATTAAAGGATGAATAAAGTGTTCAGGAATTCACACAAAGCATAAGAAATCGATCTGAACAAGATAATTATGGAATTAACCACAAGCGTTAAAATAAAAAAAAATTATAACATAACCTTTTAAGCACTCAACATAAGAAACTACATCCTTCAATTCATTTTAAAACGCAGATATATGCGAGTGACCTTGAGAGGTTAGCTTGCGTGTTCTGTACTGAGCTCACGCAACACGTTGTACTCGTTCAGCCAGTAATAGGTCTCGCCCATCAAGGAGCGCTGTCCTCAATTTGACGCATTATTAATTTATTATATATAAACCAAAAGGTATTTTAATAAAACGCGTATACTAAAAGATCAATAATAAAATTATCTTTAAATTGGTGAAGGTTTCAGAAAAATACGCTTGGTAGATTTTGCGCAATTCTCAGTTTTTTATCCGCGTTAGACATAACTTTACAAATTAATTTCACTATGTAATATAAAAATGATCTAAAATATTCACATATAATATTAAGTTATTAAGAAAATGCTCTAATTTAACATTTTTTTTTTTCAAATCATTAACACTACTCGTTTAGACGTGATCTTCAGTATAAAATCATTAAAAGTCGGTTATCGTCCCCTTAACTTAGAACTAAACAAGAAAGAACGAATTGATTCTACAGAGAGAAAAAGTGGCCGACTGTCTACTAAAATCTTTACCACAACTCTTGAAGAATCATGCAGTTGATGGATTCCTTAAAAGCTGAAAGAATCTAGGAAACACACGCAGACAGAGTTAGCTAATACATTTTGAAATTAAAAAACGACATTTCAGTCCTTTAATTGTAGATTCTGATTTAAGACATTCAGATTTATTACAGTTGTAATAATGTCATTTGGTTTAATTTTTATTATTTTAATAATATTTTATTTATAATCTTTTTATGTTTTGTGAATGTGAGAACAACACACAACAACAACACAGCTCAACAGATTTTATATTTGTAGACCATTTTCTATATTGTTAAGTACCTAATACAATTGACAGGCCTACCTATTGACACTGTAATTTGAAAACATTGTCAAATTCAAATAATTTATTGTGGATCATAGGTTAAAAAAGCAAAAAAAAAGCAAAAAGGAAAAGCAATTTAATTTTTTTAAGAGTAACTGTGGAGTTTGTTGCCGGCTCTTCTCCATAGGAAACGACCAATTGGAACCGTGCACCTAGCTTCTGCAGTTTCATAAGTGACCATGTAGGTCTGTGTTTTTTTTTTTTTTTGACGATGATTTTGGGTGGTGGATGGTTACCAAATATAATTTTACCATAATCATTTAGGAATATTGTCGCTTAGCAGTTTTGTGCTGTGCGGCTTGTGCATACCCAATAGGTTGTTTTTTTTTAGAGAAGAGAGGTACGCATTAAAGCTGTGTGCATATGTGTGTGTGTGTGTATGTGTATGTCTCTTTGTACAGAATTAATTGCTTGCTTTTATTCGATCTGATGTACTGGAAAACTGAAATAAAGTATCGTCATTATCACAAGGTAGTTTGTATCTGATATTAAAATTCCCACGTCAAGTCAATTTAATCAGTTATTAAAATACGCAAAAATGTTAAAAGATTTTATTATAATAAAAACGCAAAACATAGAACTCGATCTGAAAAGGTTATGGAATTAGCTTCAGCAGATGAAATAATAATAAAAATATACAAAAATAAAATTTTCTTTTTAAGAATCTTCACAATAATTTTCGACATACAATTAATAATAGATTATTCACTAAGGTCTTTTGTCGCGGGCGCTATTTTGAATCCCGAATGTAACGAAGGATTCCAGGAAGGTATGTAACCAAGGGCGGAAGCTCTGATTTGGCTTCTGAGCAAAGCGAATATTTATGGCTAGAATCCTGAGTGCAGCGATGGCTTCAAGCTCGCTCAATACGAAGACACTTTATCTCCGAGGTGAATAATCTTCTTTTCGCACCAAAAGTGGAGTAACTACCAATTCGAAAGTCAAATCGGTTTTATTAAAAACCGATTCGATTTTCGAATTGGTAGTTTATGAAACTGTTGAAAATAACCAGGGGAATAACTACATTTATGTTCTCATCACTCGTCAAAATATAGGGAGCAGTTTTCGCGATTTTAGCTTTGGTCCCATAGTAAAAGTTGTTCATATGATGAGTACCATGACCCCTTAAGAGATTTCGTGTATGATTAGATACACCATAAATATATTATAAAATAAAGTCGCTTTTCGTGTATGTGTGATTGTTCTTCTAAACTACGCAACGGATTTTGATGCGGTTTTCACCATTATTTAGAGATTTTATAAAAAAGGTTTATGTGAATAATACATTAACATTAGACTCACAGATAATAAAGAAATCTCTATGTTTTGTCAACTTTTAAAAACCGTTCCAATCAGGGGCGGGTTGCTAGTGACATATAATTTGACATTAGCAAGCTGTGGCGTCAAAAGTAATGATCGTTAACATAACATAACATCACGCCTGTAATCCCCGAAGAGTTAGGCAGAGGTGTACCTATAGTACACCCACATTTCACCAGATATGTTTAAGTCCTATGTAATAGGGGGCGAGCCTATTGCCATCAACCGGGCACAAATCCAGACTCCGGGATGCTACTGAGAAATTCCTAATGGAAAACCCCAATAACACTTTGCCCGACCTGGGAATCGAACCCAGGGCCTCATGCTCATGAGTAGCGCTTGCGACCACGAGACCAACGAGGCAGTAAAATTATCTTTAAACTTACACATTATCTGACATATACAACATGTCCCTGACACACACAACCTCTTAAGGGGGCATTCATTGCTCATCATTTTGAACAACTTTTACTATGGGACCAAACCTGAAATCGCGAAAAAGAAATCAACTGTTCCCTACATTTATGTACGCATAACTCCTCAAAATGTAGGGAACAGCTTATTTTTTTTTCGCGATTTCAACTTTGGTCCCATAGTGAAAGTTGTTCATAATGATGAGTACAATGACCCCTTTAGAGAATTCGTGTATGAATAGATACACCTTATGCGTAAGGTATACATTGTGAATGATAAAATGAATATTATTTAAATAAAGACAATCTTGACTACTTAAATACATTTTGATAATAAATAAAATAGAAATTACTTGTATTTTAAATTCTGATGTATTGGCCATTGTTAATAACGAATTTGGGTGGTGGATGAGTGTGGTCTTGGTTACCAGCTATGATTTTACCATAATCATTTAAGAATATTGTGGCCTTGCATTTTTTTGCGGAGCGGCTTGTGCATACCCAGTAGGTTGTTTTTTTTGTAGAAGAGTATTTATTAAAGCAGTGTGAATACTCTTTATACAAAATTAGCTGTTTGCCTTTCTTTGATTTGATGTACTGGAAATCTGAAATTAAGCAACACCATTATCAAATTGAAAGGTGATTGATGAAGTCTGCGACTCAACCTTGGTAAAATAATTTCTATGAAAACCCAATTATTAAAAGACGCAAAAGATTTAAAACATTTTATTAGGATAAAAACACAAAACATAGAACTACAAGGTCAAATTAAATTAGCTGGCGAAACTCCGCAGACGTGATGGGTACCTAAACACGACAAAAAAAAAAAGAATTAAGTACTTAATGATTTATTTTTTGGGGTCAGCGACCACTCGCTGATAGTGTTGATACTAGAAGCGAAGGTTAATAAAATCTGTTTATCGTGTTGAGATATCGATATCGATACCCATCACGTCTGTGAAGTTTTCACAAAAATAACGTTTTTATAAACTCATATTTTAAGTGACTAAACTAAGGGCGGTTGATGACCCCACAAAAAAAACATTAAATTAATTTATTTTTTGTTTAATCAGGTTTAGGTATCGATACCCATAACGAGTGCGGAGTTTCGCTAGCTAATTTAATTTGACCCTGTATATCTGAAGAAAACTTTTCCTCAATAGTTTCAACACTAAAATAAAGTAATAAAAACTTATACCCAAGTATCTATTACAGGGATGGGGAAACTTTTTCCTTTACGTGCCAATATTTACTAACGAAATATATGGCGGGCCAAGTTGTTGCATTTTTGGCTATAGTATTTACTGAAATAAAAATATTGCTATGTATTTCCTGAACACTAATTTATTGTGCAATATTACAAAATAACTATTGAATTAAGAGGATGGATGCGTAGTTCATACAAACGTAATACCAAAATAATTTGTAAATCAAACATATTCTTAAGGTAGTGTGTCTTTATTCCGATTGGAATACAGGATATCTAGGTTCTCAAATATATATTTTGAATGGACACTGATTTAAACAAGAGTTATGAGAAAAATAAGTTTTCTATAGATATTTTAAATTCCTCATATATCGTCTTTATATTATTGTCCTTTCAAAATATATATTTAGGAACATAGATATTCTGTAATGTTCCGTGCGGGAATCGAACTCGCGACACGCAGCGCAGCAGTCAATCGCTGAACCACTGCGCCAACCGTGTCGTCATTTGGTTAAAGTTTTCACACAATTTTTTTAGTTGAGGTTAAATATTCAAATTGCATTACTGACCAGCGGGTTATAATGGAATTCAGTACAATATTATTGCCATGGCTATTATGACTTGCTTTAGGTTAGGTTTGCATCTATACATATTATAAATTAAATTCACTTTTCGTGTCTGTCTGTATGACCGCATTGTTCCCCTAAACTACGCAATAGATTTTGATTGGGTTTTTACCATTGTTTAGAGATTTTATAAAAAAGGTTTATGTATATACTAGCTTTATCCCGTGGCTTCGCTCGCGTTAATTTAGAATTTGACAATCAATTCGGGTTGTACACTGCTTGCTGTTTGGCATTTGGCGGCAAAAAACTCTTAACACACTATTAAAGTTTCTATAATAATATAATTCAATCATGATTCGAAACACACGTGGCGCCATCTATTACCATAAGAACGTTAAAGTGGTTTTCCTTGGGAACAGTACTTTTTTTCGGGATGAAAGGTACCCTATGTCCGTTTCTGTACACCTGACAACATATATGCAAAATTTCAGGATGATCGGTTCAGTGGTTTAGGCGTGAAAAGGTAAAAAACAAACAAACAAACTTACTTTCGCATTTATAATATTAGTTAGGATTACATTAAAATTAAACTTACAGATATTAAAGAAATCTCAATGTTTTTCAAGTTGTAAAATCCGTGCCAAGCAGGGGCGGGTCGCTAGTGACATATAATTAGACATATTGAGCACCTGCTCGTCGTGTGAAAAGTAATTAACATTAAACTTACACATAATTATCTACATAGGTACTTATTATTATTATTATATGTGTTTATACATAAATAACGCCAACCTCTTAAGGGGTTATTGTACTCATCGTTATAATCAACTTTTACTATGGGATGAAACCTGAAATCACGAAATAAAAATCTGCTGTTCCCTACTTTTATGTTCTCGTCACTCGTCAAAATATAGGGAGCAACAGATTTTTTTTCGCGTTTTCATGTTTGGTCCCATAGTAAAAGTTGTTCATAATGATGAGTACAATGACCCCTTAAGAGGTTGTGCGTTATTTATGTTACGCCTTGTATATCTCGGGACCATGGGGTTCCGGTCCTTTGGAAGGCGTACGAGGGGCCGAAGCCAACTCACAGAGGCCCCTTCATCATCATCATCATTCCAGCCAAAAGACGTCCACTGCTGGACATAGGCCTCCACTAAAGGAGGGGTTTGCCATAATCGCCATGCTTGGCAGGCGGGTTGGCGATCGCAGTATGGTGTTAAAATCCATTGAGAACGCTGCTGGCCAATCTCTAGTAAGTCCCTTAGTCGCCTTTTACGACACCCACGGAAAGAAATGAGAGGGTGCTATTCTTTAGGAGGCCCCATAGACAATTTTAAATAATATTAAATGGAATGAGGCACCAACCGACGATTATCTTATTCCTGTTCGCATTAATATTATAATTCATTTATTTCAACCTACTTTGGATGATACAATTAAACCAAATTAAAAATTATTAATAAATTTAAAGAAATAGGTACATTCAATTGATAATTATACATTTATTTATTATTATAGTATTACCACATACATTTGTTTTTACAGATAGGAACCCAATGCAACAATGTAGTCATAATCTCCACACTCAGTGCCGTCACCCATAAAAACAATTAGACATCACCACCACCAAAAAAATGAACTCTTTTTAAACTGTCCTATTTTGACTGACAGGGTCCAAATTTATACCTGCCGATTATCGTGGATGGTTAACTAACGATTCCCAAGTAACGACTCTGAGTACCAACACAAGTCACCCAGAAGACAATATGTCAAGTGTCACCCTCTGGAATTCCGCCAAAGAGCAAGTAAACATCCAATCGCAGAGAGACGCTGTTGAGTATCTTTATAGCCTGCCCCACCGGTGCAAACCTTAACAAGTTTGTACGGGCCACCGGGACTTTAAACAGTCTCTCTCTCGGCCCTTGCCGCAGCCTACTGTTTGGAACGAGCATATTCAGCATACCACGAAAAACCATAAAAACATGTACCTATATAAACAAAATTAAAATTAAAATAATATCTTAACATTAGACAGTACGTGAACCAAGCATCAGTGGTTCACGTAGGTACTGACAGTCGAAACGTTCTGCCAATGCGTTCAGGATACTGTATTGTGAATGCATAATAATTAAATAAAGACAATCTTGACTAAATACATCCCGGCTCGTGCAGACTTGCGCGATATCGCAGGCCGACACGCGTTGCGCTGCCTGTTGCGTCGCCCCCGCGATATCATGCCAGTCTTTACGACCCTTCAGTTGTTAAAATACAAATCTATTACACGCCTCATAAGCGAAGCGTTGAGGTTGTGCTCTAATTCTCTCTCTCATTTAAAAAAAAGCAGTTTTCTCGAAACTGAAATCGTTTTTTTTTAATTTATACCGCACTTACAGGTTAATATGAGTGTACTAATATCAAGTCAAATAATTTGTCAGACACATAAAATATAATTCAATAACAATTATTTTGTTTAATATAGTAAATAATAACATTAAAAATTATCTGTCCTGGACGTCCGTGTGTCTGTGTTAGTAAGTAATATACTACGGTCTTTCTCAATTAATATATGCGTTCAATTCACTGTCGTTTAATTATTATTCATAAAAAACTAATATACGACTGTGTGTTTTTTTGTATATCTATCTATTTATTATAGTATTTTTTTTCCTCACCTTATAATTATGGCGCCACTAAACCATAGCAGTTTTCTTTTTTTTTATTACAATTGTTTTTTATATTTTTTTTATTATTATGTATAATTGTTTTTTTATTTTATTTCATTTGATTAATTATCTTATTGTTAGTAGTAATAAGAAAAAAACGACGCGAACGTTATGAGGCATGCACTTTTGGATATACCATTTTTTTTCAAATTCTGACGAATACGCCATTGTCGATGATGAATTTGGGTGGTGGATGAGTGTGGTCTTGGTTACCAGCTATAATTTTACCATTATCATTTAAGAATATTGTGGCCTTGCAGTTTCTTCCAGAGCGGCTTGTGCATACCCAGTAGGTTGTTTTTTTGACAGAAGCGTATTTATTAAAGCAGTGTATATAATCTTTATACAAAATGAGTTGCTTGCCTTTCTTCGATTTGATGTACTGGAAATCTGAAAATAAGCAACACCATTAGCAAATTGAAAGGTAATTGATGAAGTCTGCGACGCGACCTTGGTAAAATAATTTCTATGAAAAACCAATTATTAAAAGACGCAAAAAGTTTAAAATATTATAATTGGAAAAAACACAAAACATAGAACTTTATCTGTAGAAAAATGTTCCTCGATAGCCTCATCATTAAAGTCATTAAAACTTATACCCAATTATCTATTACATTGGTCTAAATATCGAATAACTATGAATATGAAAACGAAGACAATGACATCTCAGGTATTTGTATTTCAAATTCTGATATACAGGGTGTTAAAGTAACTGCGTGCGTTATAGCTTAGGGAAAAGAACCGAGAAAAAAAAACAAAAAATTAAAAACATTAACTAAAAATTTAATTAAACATAAAAAAGTAATAAAAATAAGTCTCTTCGTAGTTTAACGGGCTTAGGACCGTCAAATAAAACAATTTTAATTCTAAACGATTACTAAATTAGGTTTATTTTGCATTTTTTTTTTTAAGCTACGGCACGCAGTTACTTTAACAACCTGTATATTTTTCCATCTCTGATGAATAATTGTGGTGGTTTTCTGAGCAAAAGCGTAGAACACCACTAAAAATATTAATTAAAAACATTATTTTACGCTTTTTGTGTATAGATTCTAATATAATGTCCATTTTTAATTAAGAATGTAGGTGGTAAATGGGTGTGGTTTAAGTCACCAGTTATAACTTTATCATGATCATCTACTACTATTTTTGCTTTGCATTTGTTTGCTGTTCGCCCTGTACATTGCCAGTACGTAGTTTTTTTGGTAGAAGTGGAATTGGTGAAACTGTAAGTGTACCTTTTGTGCAAAAGTATCTGCTTGCCTTTCTTTGACATTATGTACTTAATATCTGAAACTAAAAAAATACTTTTATTTAAATGGAAGATGGCTGATTTATTGGTATAAAAGGCATCAAACCGATTCAATCACTTATTAAAAGACAAGTAGTTTATAAAACATATTATAATAAAAGGACAAAATATGAACTCGATCTGAAGAAAATAATAATAATATGGTATAAGCCGTTCAAATAAAAACAAACCGGTCAAGAGCGAGTCGGACTCGCGCACCGAGGTTTCCGTACGTATATTATGATGTTGATGATTTCTGAAAAACTGTGCTATTTAGAGACACCGTTTTATTTTTCCTGTAATCTTTTTATAAACTCCTATCACATAGAACAGTTTCAGATTTTTATCTATGCAAACATCGGAGATAAGGGAGGGAACGGATTTTTTTTTACATTTTTCATCAAAAGTCAGAAACTATGCTGCCTAAAAACAAAGAATGTGCAAACAGCGTTCTTTCATAAGATACCCCACATGCCCTAGTAGCCCCACTTCAAATTTTCAGGACCCCCGATCAGTCCCTTTTGCAAAAATTTAATATTTTTTTAATTTCTTTCTTATTTGCAAAATTGCTGAGCAAACGTCATCTAAAACTATTCTAAATTTCAAGTTGATAGCATTAGTAGTTCTTGAGATATCCAGGTGTGCCAGACAGACAGACAGACTTAGTCTCACCATAACGGTTCCTTTTTACCATTTTGGTTCGGAACCCTAAAAACTAACAAGATTATTTAAAGGATTTTTTTCCCTTGAAATATAAAGGGAAAAAATTAAAGCACAAAAAACATGAAACTATGATAATTAAGTAGTGATTCTATTTAATGCTGATAAATTGTCCTTAAGAGGGTTTTAAATTCTGAATTTTTCACCTAGTTATAGTAGTACCCACTATGTAACATACATAACTTGTTATATATAATATAAACAACAGAATTACGTAAGTTTACTCCTTTATGGATTCTCCTGTTAAGATGTGTTTTTCGTCTTGGCGTAGTTTACTTAAGTAGCGTTGATCTACTACTAGTTTCACCTTTTTGCGGTGCATGTCGTGCATTGCCCAAGGGTACTGTCTTTGGTGGAAGACTACCTTATGAAGCTGTGTGTGTACTTACTCTTTGTACAGAATTTGCCCCTTGCCTCTCTTCAATTCAATGTACTTACAATCTGAAGTAAAGCAAAGAGTGATTTCTTTGTAGGAAAACGCAACATCAATCAAATAAAACCCAATAAAACACTGTTTAAGTGTAAAGGTTTTATTAGAATATAATCATTAAATACAACCGTATAGCTACTCGTATACAAGTACAGCAATTTTTCATTAAAACTACACATAATTATCCAAATAATTTGTGAAATGCCATTGAATAATATGAAAATACAGACAATGAAATCTCAAGTGTTTATATTTTAAATTCTGATATAATTGCCATCTTTTATGAAATATCGAGGTGGTGGATGGGTATGGTCTAGGTTACCAGATATAATTTTAGCATGATCATTTACTACTATTTTTGCTTTGCATTTGCTTGCTGTTCGACTTGAACATTGCCAGTACGTAGTTTTCTTTGTAGAAGTGGAACTAGTGAAGCCGTAAGTGTACTTTTTGTGCAAAATTAACTGATTGCCTTTCCTCGATTTGATGTACTGGAAATCTGAAACGAAGCAGCACCATTATCAAATCGAAAGGTGATTGATAACGTCTGCGATGCGACCTAGGTAAAATAATTACTATGAAAAACGAATTATTAAAAGACGCAAAAATTTTAAAATATTTTATTTGGATAAAAACACAAAACATAGAACTATAACTGAAGAATAAAAAAGACTTTTATTTAAATGGAAGATGGCTGATTTATTGGTACAAAAGACCGCATCAAACCGAATCTATTCACTTATTACAAGACAAGTATTTTTTAATTAAATTATTACAGTCTAACCATTGTATTATAGATGTCACAGAGTTGAGTGAATGTCAAGTTTATATTGGCTCATGTCAGTATTATTATTAGCAATTGTCACTGTACTATCATCTGCAAATAGAGTCATGGGGTGTGTAGTTGATTTTGGCAAGTCTAATAATGTATAATGTAAAGAGAGGAGGTCCCGATACACTACTTTGTGGAACACCAAAGTTAACGTGATGTTCATCTGAAACATACATCTCTTCTTTTTTAGTAGCTATATTGATTCTAGTTATTTCTGGCTTTTGCTTTCAAATTGTCTAAATAAGATTTGATAAAAATTAAGTACATTACCTCTTATTCCGTAAGCGTCCAGTTTTTAAATTAGAATATCATGATTTACGTAGTCAAACGCTTGCGTCATGTCGGAAAAGATAGTACATACAGGTGTTCTATTGTTCATCTTTGCCAATACCGTGTACAGAAAGTCGTAGATTGCCATACTTATAGTTTTATTTTCACGAAATCCTTTTTTCACGTTACGTCCGTTTACTCGTAAGGAATTAAACGGCTACATAGACAAAAAATAATTTTCCGTTTAATTCCTTGTGCATGAGTTTTTCAAATACTTTAGAAATTATTGGAATCAGTGAAATAGGCCTATAATATTCCATGAGCTCTTTATCCTCTGTCTTAAATATTGGTCTAACGATCGCCATTTTTAGTGCGTCGGGGAAAGTACCTACTCTGTAACATACATAACTTGTTATATATGTTTATAAACAACAGAATTACGTAAGTTTACTCCTAAAAGGATTCTCCTGTTAAGATGTGTTTATCGTCTTGGCGTAGTTTACGTAAATAGCGTCGATCTACTACTAGTTTCACCTTGCATTTATTTGCGGTGCGTGCTGTGCATTGCCCCTAGGTACTGCTTTTGGTGGAAGACTACCTTTTGAAGCTGTGTGTGTGCTCTTTGTACAGAATTCACCCCTTGCCTCTCTTCGATTTAACGTACTTACAATCTGAAGTAAAGCAAAGAGTGATCTTTGTAGGAAAATGCAACATCAATCAAACAAAACCCAATAAAACAATGTTTAAGTTTAAAGGTTTTATTAGAATATAATCATTAAATATTAAATACAGCCCTTTAGCCACACAATTAAAGCAATTGTACATGAAACTTATGCATAATTATCCAAATACTTTGTGAAATGCTATTCAATAATATGAAAATACAGACAATAAAATCTCAAGTGTTTCTATTTTAAATTCTGATATAATTGCCATCTTTTATGAAATATCGAGGTGGTGGATGGGTGTGGTCTAGGTTACCAGATATAATTTTACCATGATCATCTACTACTATTTTTGCTTTGCATTTGCTTGCTGTTCGCCCTGTACATTGCCAGTACGTAGTTTTCTTTGTAGAAGTGGAACTGGTGAAGCCGTAAGTGTACTCTTTGTGCAAAATTAACTGCTTGCCTTGCTGTGAAATGATGTACTTAATATCTGAAATAAAAAAATATATTGATTTAAATGGAATGGCTGTTTTATAAGTATAAAAGGGCACATCAAACCGATCCAATTACTTATTAAAAGACGATTTTTTTAAATAAATTATAATAAAAGGACAAATCACGAACTCGATCTGAAAAAAACAATAATAATATGGTATAAGCCAAATAAACAAAACGAGCGAACCAACCAATCTAACATCTCAACAGCTCTAGGCGTATACTTGTAATATGGTGTGTAGGGATCTTGCATGAGTTTAAGTTTAGTTGCGCGTTTTTGGTGTATGATATTACCAAGCTGATTATGTTTATTACGTATAGTCGTTTTGGGTTAGTGTGATACAAGCTCCTGTGATATGTTGTATTGTTTCAGGTTTTCTGTGACATTTTCTACATAAATAATTTCTTACTGTACTATTATGTATTTTCTATATTTTTTTTTGTATTTATAACTTGGTTTTGAATGGCTAACAGAAACCCTTCTGTTTCAGGAAACAGCTCACTTAACTCTACCCGTTTCTTAGAAGCCTCTTTATCTATGTATGTTCGGTGTAAATCGTTGACATGTCTTCCATGTAGTTCTTTTTGCCTCCACTTCCTCTGTATCTCTTCTATATGTCTCGCTTTATCGACTGTCTCAATATTGATATCATCACTAAGGTTCAGTGGTGTATACTGTTTATCTATCTGTATAATTGTTTTGTTTAATTGACTGTTGTCTTTCTTACGCCTGAAAATAGTTTAAGACTAATTGTCTTTTATGAAGATGTGATATTTCGATTAGTCCCCTGCCACCTTCTTTTCTGGACATTATAACTCTTTCTATTGCTGATTTGGGATGGTGATATCTATGTTGTGTCAGTGTGGTTCTTGTGTTTACTTCGAGAGCATGTTATTCTGTGTTTGACAATTTTATTACACAGAAATAATAAGTATGACGACGTCAGCGACGGCGGAGCGATAGGGTCGTCACCATCTTGATTCAGTGGTAAAGGGTCCATTTCGTTGATGTCGTTGAATTATAATACGAAGTGTAAATATAACCTCACTTTTAATCAGAAAAACTAGATAGATAATAACAAGTGATAATAATTTAACTAGGCAAACCAACAGTTTCGTTTTGGAGAAGTGACTTGGTCCGCGTCTCGATGCGAAGTGCCCGTTCGACAATCCCCACCTTCCAAAACGACTCTGTCCACGTGCCGCCATTACAAAATAACGTCACGGCGTTTGCCCCTCTACTACATTAATCAATTGAGAAACTTTTTTTTATTAAAACAATATCGTTCCACGACAAGTATGTCCGAATCGCGTATGTATTTATGGATTTGAAGAAATGTTTATTAGATAGTTGCATTTTGCATAACGAATGTATTCTACTATTGTATTCTTGTTTTAGTTTATCCTTAATAGTCTTATGTTCTAACCATCTTGCCTGATTGTAACCTAAATGTTTATAAAGTTCTTCGTCTTTCATCGCTTCCATTACTTCTTCGGTGTCTGAGGAGTAGTTTCCTTCTATAATCTTACCTTTCTCTATATTTAGTTCCAAAATCCATTCTTGTCTTTCGAAAATGTTGTTGTTATGTTCAATAAATCATGTAAATCTGTATTTTTATTAGCATATAGTTGTAAGTCATCCATAAATAGTAAATGTATAGTTTGGTGCAATATCGACCTACCGTTCTTAATATCAAAGCCTAATTTCGATTCGATTAATGCTCGGGACAGTGGATTCAGGGCTAGACTATTATTATGATTTCCTTTATTTCAATAAAAACATATAAATTATATTTTTAAATATTAGAATATAAAAAATATATAAAACAAAAAAAAAATATTATTATTATTTATTATTATTATTAATACAATTTAATTTAGCAAGTATATTATAAATTTATAACAGTTATATTATAGCTATTAAAGTTCAATTTATAACATACTATGAAAATTCGGACAATGAGTGTGTTTCTATTTCAAATTCTGATATAATTGCCATCTTTTATGAAATACTGTGGGGGTGGATGGTTATGGTATAGGTAACCAGATATAATTGTTTCTTGTTCATCTATTACTATCTTTGCCTTGCACTTTTTTCTGGAGCATCCTGTGCATTGCCAATATGTAGTTTTTTTGGTAGAAGAGTAACTAGTGAAACTGTATGAGTACATTTTGTGCAGAATTAACTGCTTGCCTCTATTCGAAGTTATGTACTTAAAATCTGTAACAAAGCAACGTGTTTGTCAAGTGGAAAGGTGGAAAGTTTTGTTTTGAAATGCTACATCTAGTTAATCGAAACAATTTTTAAAAGACGAGGATCTTTAGAACAATTTATTGGGATTAAGTATAAAACATAAAATTCCACCGAAAAACACAATTTCGATAAAAATATAAGAGTACCGACAACTACTTTGCGATAGAAATAGAAATAATATTTATTTGCATAAAACATGGTGTATAAAGTTGTTTAAAAAATACATTAAAGAGCATACATGTTTTGCTTACATCATAGCATGCAAATATGATTGGTTACATTACAAGATGTTTCCCGTCAGTAAAAAGAAGAACGAGATAAAGGCTCGTACAGACTTGTGCGATATCGCGGCCGCGACGCGACACTAGTAGCACGATTTCTTTGTCGGTGCCTGTCGCGCCCACGATATCGCGTCGTACGAGCCTTAATGCGGAAGTAAAGCATTCTGAGGGTGTTTGCAGAGATGCTGATGGGCCTACAATGGGAAGGTTTACCAAGATACATGTTGCCACCAAAGCTTGTCAAACCTTCCTGTGATTGTGATTTTCTTTATCATTATTTTTAGCGTTACTGCATGTTACTAATACAAGCTGTTAAAGTGACTGCGTGCCAGAGCTTAGGGGTAGTTTCAGTATCGATAAAAGAAACCAGGAAAAAAAACAAACAAGAAATTGAATTAAACATTTTAAAAAAAAGTCTCTTCGTACTTTAACGGGCTTAGGACAGTCAAATAAATAATTTTTATTCTAAACGATTGCTATTTTAAGTTAGTAGGTACTAAATTAGGTTGATCTTGCAATATATTTTTGTTTTCATTTTTTTTTTCCGTGTTCCTTTAGCGATACTAAACCTACCCTTAAGCTATGGCACGCAGTTACTTTAACAGCCTGTATAGTTGTTAAGTAAGATGTAAGATGTAATATTAACACCCTATAGGCCTTGACGTCTGACAATAAAATATTTTTGTTTTTATTTATTTTAATCAAACTTGACTGCAAAATAGTACAATTTTTTTGAAAATAGTACGGTTTTGGATCAATCTCACCTATACTCCATTTGAAATAAGATTAGACATTTAAATAAACTTGTTTACTGTCCGTTCAACCGACCTAATTTGACTTCTATTCGGTAGGCATAAGGATGGCATTAAAAGCAAAAACGTGGTTTCAATAAACTGTTTATTACAGCTACCATTTCTCATGCCGCCAACGCAATAGAAGTAAAAATCGGTTGAACCGACTGTAAAAAAGGTTTATTTAAATGTCTAATCTTATTTCAAATGGAGTATAGTTAACCACAAATGACACCAATTAAAGTGCTACTAAGTATATTAAGGGTCTATACTACCTCAGCGCCACCTCACTCTTTATCTCGCTCGCACAAGTAGCTGGCGATCACGCGAGCAAGCGAGACAGGGTGGCAGGGAGAAGACTCCAAGGCACCGATATTTTAGTTTATTTATTTTCACGGTGAAAATAATTGTAATTTTAAAAAGTAACATAAGACCTTACCGAGGGTCCCTACTAGCCGTTATTCATAATTCCTTTTCAGTCACGAGACAATTTTTTAAAGGAGTAAATAAATATATGGTAAAGTTGAGGAGAGGGCGTACAACGGTCCACTAGCGCTTAGTGGACCGTTGTACGCCCTCTCCTCAACTTTACCATATATTTATTTCAAAATTAATGCTGCAGTATTTTCAAAAAACGGAGGATCATCATAAGCCATTTGAGGTAGTATAGGCTCTTAAATTCTGAAATATTGTCCGTTACTGATGACAAATGTAGGTGGTGGATGGCTATGGTCTAGGTTACCAGAAACAATTTTACCATGACCATCTACAACTATTTTCCCCTTGCAATTCTTTGAGGTTCGCGCTGAACATTGCCAGTACGTAGAATTCTTTGTGGAAAAGTATTTAGTAAAGCAGTATGTGTACTCTCTGTGCAGAATTAACTGCCTGCCCTGCTTCGAATTAATGAACTTGAAATCTGAAAAAATTTATACATTGTAGTTTATGTAAATAGTTAGTTAGTTGTATAATTTTTTTATTATAAATACTAGCTGTTGCCTGCTACTTCGTCTGGGATCCAGGATGAAATAGCACAGTCAGTCCTTACTCCAGTCATGGTCTATCTGTTTTCCGAATTTCAGCCAAATCCATCTCCAGCTCGTTTTTGCGTGATTGAGTAACAAACAAACAAACTCACTTTCTCATTTGTAATACTAGTAAGTATCTAAGGATTCTGAAAATATATATATATAACTAGCTTCTGCCAGCGACTTCGACCTTTTGAAATTTCTTGTTCCCCCGACCCAACTAAGTAGCTTTGCGCAAAAATTATTGTTGGGAACCGATTTTTATTTTTAGGGATTCAAAAATTGCAATTTTTATTGCGCGCAATATAACGCGAACCCAGGCAAACGGATTCAGTGCTGTTGTACAGTCGCCGTCAGATATATTGTAGCAGACAAGGTGACCAAATACTTCTGAACAATTTAAAATGTCAATAAGTTCCACACACTACAAGTTACCATTAATATCTAATATCAGTGTTGTCGTGTGAGTTAAGCCCCGCCCCTTCGTTCTACGCGGTACGCGTAGGTTCTTGTCGAATATTTGCGGCTATGAACGAAATTAATGTAAGATAAATCGAAAATTCAGATTATGTTTGCTTGAAAAAAAGTTTTATAATAACACTGGAATTCGTTTTCATAAAAAAAAAAAAGTTATGCGAGTTTGGCCTTCAATATCTCCAAAACCAGTGGATTCCCAGGTTATAGTCTAGTGGCAAAAAACGATCCAAATAATGGGTAGAATATGTAGCGTTTGGCTTCGGAAAGGGTCTTTTTACACCCGATATTATACTTAGGTTAGAGTATTTTAAATATTTAAGGATTCTGAAACAAAAAATTGTTGTTATCTGATTTCGAAGTATAAAAATGATTTCAAGCAAATCACGCACGATGTCGATGGTCTACATGAAGGACTAAGTGCGGAAACCAAACCCTCTAACATAGAACTCAAGCAAATTCAACCACGCGTTTAAAAACCCGTAAATTATAAAAGATTTCATTACAATATAAGGGTGAAACATATAAAGTACTCGATCTTGAAGTCTTTTATTAATATTAAATACATTACATACATACCCAAACATTAAATTATGCTGAGCGATGTCCATTTTGCGTGGATGTGATGCATATTTCCGCCAAATTTTTATTTTTTGTGTTTTTTCTTTGCGTCATTATTACCGCAAACAAACAAAATTTCTTAAAAAAAAAAAAAAATCTTACGTAACTTCTTCATATTCAATTTTATTATTATTATAAATTGACTACATAGATTTACACATTAAACTAACACACAATTATAGAAATACACAGTGAAACTAAATTAAATGCATATCTACTCGTATATATCTATATTATATATATAAAAGAAAGTTGTTAGTTACACCATTTATAACTCAAGAACGGCTGTACCGATTGGACTTACAATTGGTGGGGAGGTAGCTTAGAACTAACAGACGGACATAGGATACTACTATATTTATTTTCTTTTTTTTTCATGCTTTTTACTAGGGTAAGTAGGTTGAGTAGGTAGGTAGGGTAAGTAGGTAGGTAGAGTAGAGAGGTAGGGTAGGCAGGTAACCAGGTAGGTAGATAGGGTAGGGTATACTATACTTAGCGCTACCCGTGCGAAGCCGGGCCGGGTAAAGCTAGTTTTTAATAAAAAAAATGACTCCTCAAGTGTTTCTATTATAAATTTAAATGGATAAATTTGAATGGCGGATGGGTATGCCGTATAGTCTTGGTTACCACATACAATTTTATCAAAAGCGTCTACTTGAATTTTCGCCCTGCAATCCGATAACTCAGCGCTGTGCATTACCAGTAGGTAGTTATTTTTGTTAAATAGTATTTATTGAAAACGGTTTTATTCTTTTTACAAGTAAACCTTACCAACTAGTGATTGAAGCCTCCTTTTAAGAAGATATGCCTGTGTTAGGAGACCCCGCTCTTCCATAACTTAAATGAGTATAATTTACAAAAAAAACATTCACATAAAAAAAAGGTATTAAAGCAAAATTTATTGAAGCAGTACGTGTACTCTTTCAGCAGAATTAACTGCTTGCCTCTGCCTCTTTTGAGTAGCGTCGTAGACGATGGGCCTTAAATAAACCCTCGATAAAATCCAACTAACTACACGATCATAGATTTTTTTGTAGGGTAAAAGCGCACAGATTGTGTGCTCGGTTCGAAGAAGATATGGTTTTCAAAGTGGAAAAAGTTTAAAGGATTGTGTATCGGGATAAAAGTACAAAACAAAAGAACTCGATTTGAAGATGGAATTAACGACAAAAAATTGAGCAGCAGAGTAATTTAACATAAAACTTACACAACATTATCTAAATACGTAGTAAAATGCTGGAAAATAGACATCTAAAAAAGATGTTAAATTAACCACAAAAGTTTAAATATAATTTAATCTAATTACACTTACAAAAATACAGGGTGTAACAAGACCAACATCTACGCATTCTGTACATCAAACTGAGTAATATTGTGCAAAAATAAGTTCTGGGAAATGATTTTTATTTTTGGTGTGATAATTCGCTGTAACTCAATGTAACTCACGCAAAACATTGTACAATATGCATCGTGGTACAATTTAAATAAGTTATAGCATTTAAGACTTGGGGTCTAGTCCGAAGATAAATACGAAGTATCGGCCGACTACGGCTGACTATGGCTGACTACGGCAGAAGAAAAAAAAACGACAGTCAAAGAGATAAGTCAAAGTCAAAAACGTGGCTTGAAGTCGGGTAAGGAAACTTTGGAACTCATGAAATGGCCAAACATTCGGCCAATACTTCGGAATATCGCTTCGTGGTAGGCCTTTCGTAAAAAGTAAAAAACATAAAAAAAATTGGAACTTTGACCATCAATATCTCCAGAACCAGAAGGTTCCCAGGTATGGTCCTGAACAAAAAATTATCACAGTAACAAGCAGAACAAGTTACTCTCAGCTTCGTTAAGGGTACTTTTACACCCGTTATACCTAATCCAAGTAGGTAGGTACATAATAATATATGTTTTCTTTATTTAACTAGTAGTTCTGCAAACAGTAAACCACGCGAGCACTATTTTTTACCATGTTTAAAAAACAAAAACAAGGTAACAAACCAACAAATGTTAGAGTACCAACTTACTAACAGAGGAAAGCAAATTTTGCCAGACTTAAGACACAGATATATGCCAGTGACCTTGAGTGGTTAGCTTGTGTGTTCTGTACTGAGCTCACGCAACGCGTCGTACGTTCAGCCAGTAATAGGACTCGCCCATCAAGGAGCGCTGTCCCAATTTCGACGCATTATTAATTTATTATACACAAAAAAGGCAAAAAAACGCGTATACTGAAAGATCAATAATTAAATTATCCTTACATTGTTGAAGGTTTCAAAAAAATACGCTTGGTCGATTTTGCGCCATCCTCAGTATTTTATCCGCGTTAGACATAACTTTACAAATTATTTTCACTATGTAATATAAACATAATGTAAAATATTCACATATTAAGTTATTGAGAAAATGCTCTAATTTAACATTTTTTTTTTCAAATCATTAACACTACTCGTTTACGTGATCTTCAGTATAAAATCATTAAAAGTCTGTTATCGTCGCCATACAATATAAATCTTAGAATACCGATAGCTGATGGGGCCGAAAGGTTCTGGAGTGGCGACCGCTTACCGGAAGACGTAGCGACGCTTCGCACGCTCGGTCAATTAAGGTCTTTGATAACCGCAACTCGTTTGACAGTTCCATCGCGTAAATCATGTAAATTGTGAAATGTCATTGTAATAATTGAAATATTCATATTATTTATTTATTAATAATCATCATTCATGATTCTTCTGCTCTTATCTCAATTTATTTGGGGTCGGCGCAAAGTGTCTATTTCTTCCATACTTCTTAAGAGCCAACTAGTGGCGGGCTCGAACTCACTGGCGGGCGCGGTCAAAAACCACGCTGTCTCACCTAGCATCGTGTCCGACAGAGATAGCACCAGTGATGAGCAGTTAGAAGCTAGTCTACACGCATAACGTCTAGTCGCACGCACACAAACACAGTGCACGACGATTCATACTAAACCGCGCGCGTAAAAATATACGAAAACTCCTTTGGAAGGTGGGGTTTTATGAAAAAACTACTGCATAAATCATTTACGAATAAAGTTTATTATAATCTTCGACAATTGAGCTTTGTCGGAACGAGCTTTGTTTTTGAGATTTTATACTTCTTTTATTACTTATTTACGCCCAAAGTTGCGTTAAAATTAGCAGGAAAAACGAATCTTTGTTGGCTCATAACTTTTTAATGCCTTTGTTTTTTACTATTCTGCTTCTGTACAGACAAAATTAATAATAAGACAAAACGATATCATGTTTTACTTTAGATGTACAATGTGTAACAGTGGAGTAAAACCCCCCCGAAATTTGTATGGAAAAAGTATCGACTAGTTGCGCCTTAAGGCGGCTTCCCACGCGGACAACCACGCTCCGCACCGCACACCAACGCTCTTCCAACGGTGCGTGTCGGTCGGTGTGGGTCTTCAGATTGCACCAATTTTAATTCCAAAATGCAAAGTGAAAGAGAACTCGTAAAGAGAGCTCGCACCGCACCTTTAAAGTTACCAACTCGCTGCGTATCGGACGCACCGCAACAGACTTCTGTCAGTCTGCGCTACCACTATACTCTTCTCGTAGTGCGTCGGTGCGGGCTGGTCCGTGACCGTCTGCAATAACATGCACCGTGGGAAGCCAGCTTTAGTCGTCAATAAAATATTAAAATAATTACAACGACACCTCAACTCAAGTGTTTCTTTAATAAATTCTAAAATATATTCCATTACTGATGTAGAATTGTGGTGGTGAATGGGTATGATCCGGGTAACCAGATATAATGTTACCATGACCATCTACAACCAATTGCGCCTTGCAATTCTGTAAGGTTCTTCGCTCTGTGCATCGCCAAAGGGTAGATTTTTTTGCTGAATAGGTTCTAGTAAAGCCGTATGTATATTCTTTATGTAAAATTAACTGCTTGTCTTTCTCCGAATTTATGATCTTGATCCTATTATCTGAAATGTAATCGTAAAATTTAACAAAAAAGTGGCTAATTATTAAGTTTATAGATGTAACCTCAAAAAAATTCAAACACTTTTAAAGTATAACATATTTTATTAATGTAAAAAAGCAAAGCACAAAAAATAACTTCTAGGTGCAAAATATTTTTTTTTTAAACTTCAAATATTTCAACATTAAGTAACGTAAAGTAATTTAACATAAACATACATAAAATAAAATGATTGAAACACTAAAGTGGAAACGTGGAATGCTCATCTATATCTACATAATTATAATAAAATAATAACGAAGTCAAAACTGTACATTGAATATACATAATAATACATAAAATACAAATAAAAATAAAAAAGCCTTTTATTTCATGCATTAAAATTTTTTTTCTGTTTAATATTTTGTTTTTAACATTTTAACTTTTATACTGTGTATGCTAATTAAATTCAAAAGAAATTGTTAAGAACATTTACTTATTTTTATCATTTCATAATAATTATTTAATAATTTCCTTATTATCTTTTCATTTGTATTTAGTTTCATATAGTAGTTAAAAACTTAAAATATAATAACAATAGTTATAGTAATGGGTAATTATAATATAGGTATAAATTAAATTTGAGTTATTGTGATATTTATAAAATATTTGAATTATAATAAATTTAAAATAAAATGAAAATAAAATTTAAAAAAAATTATTTCATCACTACCTGAGGGTAGTGAGGGTGAAGGCCTCCTCCAGAGAACACCAGTGATCTCGGTCTTTGGCTTCTGTGAGGCAGTTTTTGCCTGCGACTCGTGTGATGTCGTCTGCACATCGAGTTGCAGGTCTTCCTCTTTTCCGAGTGCCCGTAGGACCTGGCCATGACGTCATGCGAATTGTCCATCTGATTTTCAGTGGTCACCCGAAAAATACTTACGGAACCCAAGTCAGGTTTGATGAGTTGTACATAAGTAAATAGGTAACAAAATAAAATAAAATAAACAGTACATAGAATATAACGCCTATACAACCAATTATACGAGTAAATATTATTAAATAACATACAAATTAATCCGCAGGCATCACCGTGCACATTAATATTATTACACGAAAATATCCAGTGTTTTGTCTCGCTTCCACACTCACCTCCGCGTCGCCTGCGCGCCCGCTCATAATTTATACAATAAAGTACAGACTACAGTAATACAGTTGCTCCGCGGATAGTCATCGCAACCCTCTGGTTGTGCAGGCCGCTAGTTATAGGCCTTCCACTATTAGTCAAACTCGCCGACCAAGGCATACTCTCTCAGACCCAGATTACTCCATTACTCTCCTCCAGGAAAGCAATACAGTGCACAAATTACACAAACTGTCATTCCGTCCTCTCCGCCGAGGTACCACGCGAACTTCCCGACTAAAATGTCCCCCCCGTCCCTTGCACGTCGAGGCGCCAGCCGCCCGCGCCGAGACTGAGTGCGCCGTAGCATTAATAGTAACCCCTAAACTTTGATCCAGCCCGTCCCCAATTTGTGATCCCCCAACGACGCCCTAAGCCAAGGTTCGTACCCCACAGGGGGAGCCCTTAGTACGCAGTCGTTTAGTTATAATATATATTTTACGCCCTGGCTGGAGGCTTTAAGCTCAACTTAAGGCAGACAGGAAAGCTCGGTTAAGTAGCCACGGCCTCTTAAGGCCACCTACGAGATGCCATACACAAAAAACAAAACAGTAC
Organism: Tiliacea aurago; assembly: GCA_948098905.1. NCBI lineage: Eukaryota > Metazoa > Arthropoda > Insecta > Lepidoptera > Noctuidae > Tiliacea > Tiliacea aurago. The sequence continues at coordinate 6,836,736 of OX402588.1, forward strand.
AGTAATACAGTTGCATTTGTCGATTGCGTCTATGAGCGTGATGACGTATTGCCACTGTGAATCATCGAGCCGGGCGCCGCGCTCGCGTACCTACTGTGGCGCGGCGGCGCACGAGTCCTGTGAAGTCACGAGAGAAAGAAGAGATCTTCTGTGTTAAATACTGATGTACCGTCCATTAATGATGTAAAATTGGGGCGGTGGATGGGTGTGGTTCCCGTTCACATATATAAGGTTACCACGATCATCTACTACTACTTTCGCCTGGCAATTTTTTCTGATGCGTCCTGAGCATTTCCATAAGGTTGTACCTTTAGTACCAGAATAATTATTGAAGCAGTATGTGTAATCTTTATGTAGAACTAACCGCTTGCCTTGCTTCGAATTGATGTACTTATAATCTGAAACAAAGCGATATTATTTTTAAGTTTAAAAGTTATTCCAAGTAGACAAATGGGCCATCTTTTGTTATAAAAATAAATTACATGTTTTTTATTTTTATTAAAATGTTTTATTTTATCAATTTGCAAATCATTCAGTCAGACAGTCCACAAAACAAAATATTCAGATTCGGATTCATACTTACATTTTCTATAGATACATTAATACAATTAAAATAAATCCCTAAACATAATATTTGTCCTATATCTGCAGTCAAAATAAGCGTTTTGTGTGGCTTCTAATGCCGAACTGGTCACAGTAACTAATTAAACCTTACCTAAACCAGGTTCCTAGGGCACCCTGACTGACTTGTTTAAGTTAAAACCGTGTGAGCAAACAGCGCGCGAGCCGAGCGAGCGCTACTTGGAAGTTGGTCGCAGTTTATTGGCTATTTAGTATTTTTAGGACTGACTTTCATAAAACTCTGTTTTCACTTTCAATCATATAATTTGTTTTATTTATTTCTGTTTCAGACGCCAATATTGTTCTTATGACACACAGCCACGAGCGTCAAACATTTTGAACTAAAATCTACAATCTAACATTTAATTTCACGCTGTTTTACATAACCACTAATCGTTGACCCGTTGCATTGATAAATGCAAAACGTTTATGCAAATCTGCGTGTTAAGGTTCAGTGATTATGAAAAACCGCTAAACGTCGTTCAGCTGTTTTACATAACGGAGGTGTTTTGTAAAAAAGCTAGCGGTTATGTAAAACAGCCGATGCGACAATCCGTCTGCAACTTAAACACATCATGATTATAACTGATTTTCTAATGGTTTGTGCTGATGATGTCCAGTCAATATTAAATCCGCCTAAATATCTTCAACAGCATTCGTTCTTCCCTGGTACGGGTTATCCCTACCGAGGAACATAAAGGCGTACCTACCCTCCATGCAAATTCAGCCCCTACTACTGCTACTACCAGTTGCTGCTACTGATCTATCTATCTAGCTCGATCCTTAATCTGCTACTGGCCACCAAAGCGGCTTGCGGCTCCACCTTAAGGCAGTTTCCACCTTCTACCTTATATTAAATAGAATCAAGTTCATCTGACTTCACAACAAGATGTCAAGACGTGTGTCTTCAACAGATGTTTTGCCTGGGGAATTTGATGCACCACTTCATCTTCCCAGCAGCAAAACAATAAGAAGTAGAGCAGGGCGGGCGACTGTTTTACATAATTTTAACGTTGAAAAAGTGCTCTTTCATTCTCAGTCTAATTTAAATTAAGAATAATAATATTAATTCAATTCAGATAAACAATTATTCATGGAGTAAAAATAAATGTTTACTTATTTATTGGATCTCCAACAGAGGCTACACAAATGCTTGCAAGTATAATTAAAACAGGGACAAATACAAGTGTGCGCTTCCAATTGGGAGACCAAATCATTTACATAAAATCTAGTTGAGTAGTTGTTGCTGTCTAGTAGTTTGACAAGATAAAAATATTAAAATAAATCAAAATAAATAACTCTTTAATCATGCAAAGGAAACAAAGTGTAATTCTCTCTGTTAAAATTGATAAGAAAAAAAAATAACCATTAAAGACAACAAAAATAACAAAATATTACGACTTGGACTATGACATAAACGACTTTTTTAAATTTTATTTTGATTTGCCGATCCTCCATTTTCACCGATCGTTGATAACATAGACTCCATCATGGCCACTAAATGCTGGTGGTGGGTGATTATGGGTACTATTGCCAGTTATCTTGCTACCCTTATCTGAGATGATCATAGCCTTGCATCCTTTTCTGTAAGCTTTGCAGCGCCATAAGTCAGTACGAGTTTTAAGATAATGATTGTGGTGCCAGAAAGGGTAGCCTTTGTATACAATTATTGGTTTTCCTTTCGTTGATTTTATTGGTTTTCCTTTCGTTGAAATTATTGGTTTGAGTTCTGGAACAAAGTAAAAAAAAAGAATACCAGTTATTATTAATTGTCCCACTGCAAGGAAAAAGGTTACGTCTCCAACAGAGAATGCACGAGCATTAATAACTACGATTGCTCCAGATGGAATGGAGATTTCTGAAGTAAACAAATAATATTTATAATGGTCTGATTCGTTCAATCAAACCAGTAGTTTAATCCCAAAAGGCTTTTAACAAAACGTGGTTGTTAATTTCAAGGCTTGATCGTTCATTAACGGTATGCTGCACAAGGGTGTGTTCCCACACTCTTTATTTTTCTTTTAGAATTAACTACGGAGTTGTAGTGTTTATCAAAAGGGATGCAGGATGCTGCTCGGACTGTCACGTTTCTGCAGTCCGTCGGGAATGTTTGCTGCTGCGCACACTGATGGCTACGCAGCGATCAGAAGTAAGCGTGCTGCGTCGCTGCTGCAGAAAGTTCAGGGTAGCTCGAACAGTTTCCTAAACGACATTGCGGAGAAATTTGATTGCCCGATCGATCATTATCCAACCTTCATGTTTACTAACATAGTTATTAAATTTGATGTTTACTAACAATTTTTATTTTTTGTTATTATTTAATTATGAATTTTCCGAAATAAAATGATTATTGTTATTATCTATTAGAAATACCTCACACTAACGAAATATTGAGAAGCGATTTTGTCGTGAAATAACGGTTGCAACTAGGAAAAAACCTATTTCGTAGTTAAAGTCCATTGGCGTTAAGAAAATAGGGAGTCATCAGTGCAACTGCAAGGTAAAGGTATTTTAATTGGTTGCTTTCTAATTTGTTGCGAGCCGATTGATCGAGGGGCGGGGCTCGGCCGGCAGACAACGATGACTCACTATTTTCTTAACGCGAATGGACTATAATTATGTATATACATAATATAGTCCATTCGCGTTAAGAAAATAGTTTCTCTTCAAGTATATAATTGAAGAGAAAATCGCTCAAAGGTATTTACCGTGACAGATAATGTTAATAGAAAATAAATAAAAAAGGTCACGTTTTTTTTATATTTCTTTTATTCTCTACAGCCGGTGCCTACGCTGCCGCTGGTTATAGATACTATATGTACTTGAATTATTGACAAAAAAGATATTCCAATCAACATAGACTATGGAGATTCATTTCACTTTATATTTATTACAGCTTCAGACTGCCACTTTTTTACGCAGCTTTTATTGGGCAGGGCTTTTATTATAATGTAACATTCTAATGTATTCTCCGTCACAATAATGAAATGTTGGTTTTGGATGGCTATGGTCATGAGCAACTTTTACAATATCGCCGCTAGCGTGCACTGTGATTCTAGCCTTACAAGTCTTACTGCGGCGTGAAGAACACTTCCAGTGGACATTATCCTTTGTGGTTTGATGATGGCAGTAACTGTAACCATTATACAGCACCATAGGGCGTCCTTTTCTTGATTGTATGTACTTGTAATCTGGAAAAAGAATGGTACAAGTAGGGTGAAGACTTCGATAGCAATTTAGTGTAATATCTACTAAGTATACAAGCTGATTTTTAAATTCATTGGAAAAAAATCAGGGCTGAAAGTAAGTATTTCAGGGCTAAGCTCTCATAAGTAGGAAGAAATTTGAGTAATTGAACCAGCAAGGAACCAGAACTTAATTATACAGGGTGTTTGGTGCATCGTGTGCCAAATTAAAATGGTCGACTGAAGGGGTCATCCGCTAGCCTTTCAGACCCCTTAACACCCCTCATGCTCTGTGGATTTTTTTTTATCGACTTTTTATTGTTTTCCAAAAAAAAGACCCAAATTTTACATTCAAATACAGATTTAAAAAAAAATATAAGGCGTAGACTCTGAATTTTAATTTTATTTCGATGTGTATTGTTTAAGAATACTTTTAAATACAAAATTAGTGATATTAGTCACCTAGTTTTTTTTTTAATTCACTCGCAAAGGTAAAACTTAAATTAAAGCTGTACATGTTACAGCTATTTATAAGGCTACAAAAAATAAACCAAAACGACCGGGACCCTCATTAATTTTCCAGTCTATCCTCTTTCTAATGATGTGCCACATGCCATAAAAGTATTTTAACAACTTTGTGAATTCGCTAGAATTGTGAATCAAGTCACATAAAACTACATTCCAAATTCTAATGAAAAAAAATTTATTGCGGAACTGTTACTTGAGAAAGAGGTAAAATTTGTTTTCTCACTCTTTCACAGTAAAATCTATCTTCTATCTCTTTCTTGCATACCTTAAATCGGTTTGAACAAATCGCGCCGCCCGACCCGCCATTTTTTTAGTCGAGACATGACTGCCTCTGCTACCTAACGTGTGTGCTAGTTCACCATACTCCGAGATTCTTTTATTACTTTGTTATCGTTAAGTTTTGCTGGTTCTTGTTACATTTGTTTAATTTTTGTTGTTATTGTTAAACTTTGAGTTTTTTGTTATTGCAATGGCGACATTCTCTAACGAAGAATATGCGGACATCATGATGGCTTACGGAGCCGCTAATGGTGTCGCTCGTGCAGCGCAACGACTTTACCAGGAACGCTTTCCTGGTAGACGATTACCTGGCCGCAGAGTCTTCCAAGACACATACCGACGCATACGCGAGACTGGCAGTGTTACTTTTAATGAACCAAGGGGCCATATTGTGCGACATAATGTTGAAGTAGACGAGAGAATACTGGCACTTTTTGAGGAAGACCCTACAAGAAGCATTAGAAATGTGGCATCACATCTTGATATTTCAATATGGAAAGTGTGGAAAGTACTTCGTCAAAACAAAAAGCATCCAGTCCACTACACTCCGGTGCAAGGTACGTAATTTTAAACTAACTTTAAACCCGTGCAAGCTTTGTTTGACCTTGCCTTTGTTTAGCAGGTAATGGGTATGGTATGGCGTCACTTCCAGGTAGTGAATCTATTAGCACGAACAGCGGGTCCTTTCTTGTGCAATTACTTATTGCCCAAGAGAAATTTAAAAGAGTTTTTTGTTTGTTGCAGGTCTTGAGGGTGGCGACTTTGAGAGACGAGTGGCTTTTTGTCGGTTTCTTTTACACACGGATGTGGATGATCCTGATTTTTTAAAAAGAATACTGTGGACGGATGAATCCAAGTTTACCAAGGATGGGATCCTCAATTTACACAATTTGCGAATTTACCTAACCATAAGAATGAGATAGCAGATTTATAGGTTTGACAGGTATCATTTAAGAGTTTTTTTTTAAAATCATAATTTTGAATATTAGCCTTAGGTGACTCGATTCACAATTCTAGCGAATTCACAAAGTTGTTAAAATACTTTTATGGCATGTGGCACATCATTAGAAAGAGGATAGACTGGAGGATTAACGAGGGAGTTGGAAGATCCCGGTCGCTTTTGATTTTTTTTTTGTAGCCTTATAAACAGCTGTAACATGTACAGCTTTAATTTAAGTTTTACCTTTGCGAGTGAATTAAAAAAGAACTAGGTGACTAATATCACTAATTTTGTATTTAAAAGTATTCTTAAACAATACACATCGAAATAAAATTAAAATTCAGAGTTTACGCCTTAAATTTTTTTTTAAATCTGTATTTGAATGTAAAATTTGGGTCTTTTTTTTGGAAAACAATAAAAAGTCGATAAAAAAAAATCCACAAAGCATGAGGGGTGTTAAAGGGTCTAAAAGGCTAGCGGATGACTCCTTCAGTCGACCATTTCAATTTGGCACACGATGCACCAAACACCCTGTATAATAATAATAATAAAATAATTATATATTGTTTTTTTCCGTTTTGTTTCAAATACCTATAGGGATTTTTTGTATAAAACAGCAGATATTTAAACATCGTAAGTATTAAATAATAATAATAAAGTAAAATAAAAATACAATAATAACTTTTATAATCATTAATTTACTATTATCTCTTTAAACAATACACGCCAACAATATTTATACACTTACAAGCGTGATACTAATATTGACAAGCGAAATTGAGTGCTTGATACTTAAAAACTCTGTTTTATTAACCATTCGTATCGAACGTGGGTCCAAGCGACACAATGGCTTTTTATTTTATTCTGTAACTACGAGTACCAGGCATACGAAGGGTTACAACCGAAGTAACTTTGAAATTAACATAAAAATTGCGACTCAATCAATTCAAATTAAAACTCTGGCCAAACTGAGGTGAATCCCGCGCGGGATGCGGGATGAAATACGCTCGCGCCGTGTTAAAACTGGTACGATCAGCAGCGTGTTTAGGAAGTCACGCTGCTGATCGTACCAGTTTTATCATTAAAGCAATCGACGCGCGCTGTCGACTCCCGCGTTCCGCGCGGGATTAGCCTAAATATGGCCTTAAGATGGATGCGTAGTTCATACAAACGTAATACCAAATATATTTTGAATGGACACTAATTTAAACAAGAGTTATGAGAAAAATAAGTTTTCTATAGAAATTTTAAATTTCTCATATCTCGTCTATATACTCGTATCATTGTCCTTTCAAAATATATATTTGGGAACATAGATATACTGTAATCCAATCGAACTACCTTAAGAATATGTTTCATTTACAAATTATTTTGGTATTACGTTTGTATGTACTACGCATGCTACGCCGGCCCCTTAATTCTTCTGTCTGTGGTCTTAGTAAGAACTTAATTCGAAAAATCACAAGTCACAAGAAATAACAAATCTTTAAATTCTTCCTTAGTGGAAGCGATCAAAAGAACAAAGGTGCTTCAATCTTTTTCCTCTTTCCAAGTTTATCGTACTTCCTAACATATTCTCCATTGAATATATTAAAAGTCGGCGGCGGATGAGTGTGCGCATGGATGCCTGACGTAATCATACCAATACTGTCGATCACTATTTTCGCCTGACATTTTTTACTTCGCCGAGATGAGCATTTCCAGTGGTCAGTGCCCTTTTTCTCGAACTTGTTATGATGGCAGTAAGTGTAGCCCTGGTGGAGAACCAAAGGTTTGCCTTTCACTGATTTTATGAACTTGTAACCTGAAAAAAAAAATTATACCAATCTTAGTTCGCGTCTAAATGATAAAAGAAGGCTATTCGGATTTTGTATTGTATCTAAATGAGTGAAAATGCATGAAAATTTTAATGAAACTGCTAGGGTTTAACATTATTTCTATTCAATTTACCATCAACGAAATTAATTTACAATTAGTTGAATTCAGAATCTCAGATACTTAATTATGTAGTTTGGGTAATAAAATAATGAAATAGTCAATTATAATCACTAAAACTTCAAACGTTTGACAGAAATAGAATGAATGTCGTACATGGCAAAGTTCAAATTTCAATGCAACCGGACTAAGGACCTTTAAATTAAAAATGGACACTCAAAAATCAACTTTGACTAAATAACGCTAAAGTAGACAGTTACAGTATTCACTTTGCTTTCAGGTGCGATGTTGTTGGTATGTCATGTAGCAAATACATCTAGTATTTATAAATAAATGACAAAATATTAAAGATTTACATAATTGAAATTTCATCTGTACAGACTAATAGATAAACATTAAATTTGTAAAATTGAGAATATAACCAACCCGAATTTTGAGATTTATGGATTAAAAAAGTAATCATATCATAAGGAGAATGGGCACATAACTATAGGTTTTTGCCCTGAAACCCAAAAGCCGTAACATATACACCAATGGAAAGAGCTTTTCAAGTTGAACCTTTGCTACTAACACGACATTTGCCAATAGTTAGTCAATTCGGAGTTAATGACCTAAATAGGTCACATCTTGGGCACTGAAGTTTAGGAATTATTGGCGCCCAATCGCTATAATATAAACATCAATGGAGAGAGCCTGCATTATCATTCCATGCTAGATTCCGTGCTGGATGTTCTATTCTATTCTATTTTTGAATATGGCAAGCAAAGCCGATGTCGACTATACTGCCAATGTCTAAAGTGAATTGGAAAAGCAAGTGTGTATTGTTGTAGTAGAAAAATAACAAAAATCTTTGATACAACTGTTGAACTTAATAATGTACATCTTGTGGGGTTAGTACTGGACTGAAACAAACAAAAAGATAAAATTACGTAAATATTATAATTTTTAGCACATTAAATATACATAAACCACATCCACACAGACATAATATTTACGGAAACAAATCATAATTTTATATTATTGTGACGAATGAAAATCATCAGCGCCACAAGCACATCTGAAGAGGGATAAGTTAAAAGGGAAGGGAAATGAATCGGAAGAGGGATCTTAAATTTAAGGAGACGGTTATACAAATCTAGAGGAGGGATGTTGTTTGAACATTCAAAAAATATGTGATCCAGAGTGCCCTCCTCCAACCCGCACTCACAGAGAGAGGAGTCGCGGATACGGATTTTGTGTAAAAAGACGGGAGTGCAACAAAAACCTAAGCGGATTCTACAGAGAGCAGAAATAACAGTTTTAGATACTTTTTTGTGACCGAAGAACCACGGTTTTGGTGTTATGGTCGGTTGCACTGCATAAAAAAAACTGCCTTTCTTTTTGCTTGATATATTCCACTGGTCCTGCCAGGAACATTGCAGGTTTAGTCTTGGAAGGGACAATAGGTCGTAACCCTGATAGGTATTGTGCGTGAGATCTGACGAGGAAGATGAACAAGCATCTTTAGCCAAAGCATCAACACATTCGTTACCCTTAATACCACAATGGCTAGGTATCCAAACCAGCTGAACATCCCTTTGATTGTTAGCGCCGGATAATAAAGCGTTTTTAATTTTTAAAATAATGGAACTGTGCAATTTACTTTTAAAGGGGTTTTGGACTAAGGCTTGCAAACAACTAAGGGAATCCGTAAAAATAACGGCTTTCTCAATATTAAGATGTGACTCTATAAAAAGACAAGCTTCCAATATAGCCACACACTCACCAGTGAATACAGAAGACTCCTTAGGGCATTTAAATTCTAAGATAATTTTGGAGCTTTGGTAATGGACCGCAGCGCCAGTGTGACTAAGATCGGCTAGTTTCGAAGCATCCGTAAAAAATAATTGAAAACCATTCCATCGCTCGCCCACCACCGCATTGAAGGCCAAATTCGCTGATGGAGATTTTTTGGATATGCCAATATCAAAAATAATTTTTGGGACATAAGTTAAAACTTCATAAGCAAAATTAAAAAGAGGTAATCTGGGATACTGGACGATCGGGTTTACTAAATTTAGAATTAGTCGAAGGGATTTTAGGATTAAGGGGGTTTCTTTATTTTTCCAGTAATTTGAGCTTCTGCATAAGGCATCCAACTCATTCAGTCTGCTTATAAGAGGATGGGAGGATCTACATATTAATCTAGACACAAAACGGGAGGCCAGATATTGTCGTCTAAGGGCCAGTGGAGGTTCAGCACATTCGACCTGCAAGGCGTTAACGGGACAGGACTTCATACAACCTGAGATGATCCGAAGGCATTTGGACTGAACCTTATCCAGCCCAGCCAAAGCACCTTTGTTGCAGGGAATCAAAAGATATGTTCCATAATCTAAAACACTACGAACTAAGGCATTGTAAACCAGTTTCATGGTGTACGGGTGAGCACCCCACCAAACACCCGCAAGAACTTTTAAAATTGAAATAATTCTTTCACATTTTTGGATAAGAAAATTTGTGATGTTTGCCAGTTAATTTTGTATCTAAAATAACGCCTAAAAATTTAACTTTATTAACTAAAGGAATACTGTGGCCTAAAATCTTCACTGAAATATGAGGGATGAGTCTTTTGCGGGAGAAGATAACTGCCGAACTTTTTGGAGCAGATAAAGTCAGCCCATGGCTTAAAAGCCACTGATTCAAAGAATCCATAGAGAGGCATAAAGATGACGCAGCGTCAACAATGGAGGAATCTGTCACATACAGAACAATGTCATCGGCATATTGTAACATCTGACAATTGTTATTTAAGCAGGACCCAATATCAGCCGTATAGAGATTGTAGAGTATGGGACTGAGGACATAGCCTTGTGGGAGTCCCTTCCATGTCTGCCTTTCATCAAACTCCTCACCCTGGACTCTCAGAACCAATGAGCGGGACAATAATAGTTCACATATGCATCGTATCATCTTAGCCGGAAGACTCAGCTGTTGCAGTTTGTGCCTGAGTACGGGAAGAAGTACATTGTCATACGCAGAAGCGATATCAAGGAAAGTGGCTACAACGGCTTCAGAAAAAGCTTTAGAAAAAGCTAAGCGGATGTCCGCAACTAAAATACCAACACTGTCCATTGTACCAAGCCCTTTCCTAAAACCAAATTGGTGATTCGGCAGTAAGTCTCTCGATTCAACTATCCACTCGAGACGGTTTTTAATAAGGTGCTCCAGTAATTTGGCCAGGACTGAGGATAAAGCAATTGGCCTAAGGCCATTCGGATCATTTGCATGTTTGCCTGGTTTCAAAAGAGGGATAATAATTTGTAGTTTCCACTGATCTGGGACCCAACCATGAATATAACAAAAATTTAAAATATTTAAAAAGTAGATTTTAGCCTTTTTGCCAGAATGGGTTATGAAGGAATATGGCACGCCATCAATACCAGGTGCTGAGTCCCGGACATGTTTGAGTACCACATTCAATTCCTCCAAAGTAAATGGTGCATCGAAAGGGTCTTCTGTTACATTAAGCAGGGGTGCGTTTTGACATTCAGATGAGAGTGGAACATAAGATGGTGCTATTTTGTCAAAAAAAAGTTCAGCCGTTTCCCTAGTGATTGGTGAAGAGATTGATGGGGAACATCCACGTCTAAACATATTGATATTTTTCCAGACAACTGAAACTGGAGTAGAGGGAGATAAGGAGGTACAAAACTTAACCCAACCTGTACGTTTCTTTTTACGAAGAAAACGTTTGGATCTGGCATTAACCTGACAGTATGCCAACAGATTTTCGGTGCTCATATCTGTATTGTAACACACTTCGGCCTCATTCCTATCCCTGATCGCCGAAGTGCATTCTGGATCCCACCATGGCGGTGAAGGTATTTTATTACGGGCACTGTTTTTTAATGGAAAGCAGGAATCTGCACTGGAGGTAATTGCTTTTACAAAACCATCATAACAGTTCTTGGCATGGCAGTGACCAGCAGTATCTGATAAATTTGAATTTAAATTTGGAAGAACATCAATTTTATCCTCCAATAATGATATAAATTTTGTCCAATCTGGTTTGGACATGTTATATTTTAAGAGTGGAGGGGAAGTTTTTTCTAAATAAAATTTATTAACCAAAGTAATGACTATAGGGTAGTGATCACTACCATGCGACAAGGTTGTGCATTCCCAGTGAGTCGATGCTGCTAACTCAACCGAACAAAACGTAAGGTCCACGCAACTCTTTTGCTGTCCTGGAAGAGATCGTCGTGTTGAGCAACCGTTGTTTAATATGCAGAGATCCAAGTCATCCAAAACATCAACTAGAGCCACACCAAAGGCATCACAGCGTTCAGACCCCCATCTATAATGGTGGCAGTTAAAATCACCCATGACCAGTATCGGACCATGAACGTTTGAAAAAATATCTTTTAAAATTGTTAAAAAATCATGGTGAGGATGTGCAATATAAACGGAAAACACTGTGATGCCCTCAACCCTCCCTGCGGCAATGCTCATATCACCCGTAAATGAAGGCAAAGTAGAAGGAAAAAGTGGGACCCGGTTGTTGACTAAGAGAGCCGACCCTCCATAGCCATCTGGTCTGTCACATCTGAGAATGTTGAAATGTGGCATACGAAAGCTAAGACTTGGGGTAAGCCAAGTCTCAGCGATAGAACAAGCCAATGGCTTGTACTTATTTAAAAGAAAAATGAGGTCGTGCTTTTTATGCCACACGCTCCTCACGTTCCACTGTAGGAATACTTGGCGAGACGCCAATTCTAAAATCTAAGAGAAGAGTTATAAGTTGGTCGGCAACGTTGGACGGTGATTGGGAATTAGAAGTAGAAGAAGATATAATAATAGGTAAGAGTTTTATCAGTAGGTCAATAATAGAAGAAGTACTATTATTGGAAGAATCATTATTATAATTTAGAGCGCAGCCATTAGGCTGTGAAGATTGTGGAGAACTAGTTATCTGTTGATGTGCAGCTTTATCATATGATGGGGAAAGGGGGGCATGGGTCCTGGGTTTCAGAGTTACAGTTTTCCGATAGGACTGAGAAATTGGAGTCTTGGTGACATTGGCATAATTTCGGGAAGCTGTAGGAATAATTTTGCTAGCCTCAGCATATGGGATATATTTTTCAGCCATAGTAGTCTTAATTGCTTTTTGTCTACCATGCTCGGGGCATGACTTGCTATTAGCGAAGTGATTACCCGAACAAAGCACACAGAACGCGTCAGACTCAGAAAGGCTGCAACCATCACCTGGGTGATCATGGCTACACTTACTGCAGCGTGGTTTAGATCTGCAAATGTTTGCAACATGTCCGAATCTACAACAATTGCGACATTGGATTGTAGGGTATATGTACTGTCCAACAGGAAGGGATGTGTAACAGCAGTAAATCCTTTGGGGTAAGACTTGGCCATCAAAAGTGATGACACAAGTTTCAGTGGGTTTCCACTCATTAATATTATCTTTCTGAATTTTCCGGTTAATACGGCGGACTTTGAGAATTTTCCCACATCCTGAGGGCACAGACAAATATGTAATGGCCTCTTCTTCAGTAATGTCAGAGAGAACCCCGGTAACAACACCCATTCTAGTAATATTAAATGTTGGAATTGAAGCAGAGTATTTATATTTGGACAACAATGGGTTAACTAAGAAAGAGTTAGCATCCTGAGGGGAAGCAAACTCAACGGACACACGGTTTCTGCCAACTCGATTCACACCACCACAAACAATGTTCGCAATGTTGTAGTTTAGAAGGAACTTGCCAAAATTAACGGGGTGAAGGGTGGTGCCTGCGTTTGGTTGGGTCTCTATGCGGGAGACGTGAACAACATATGGGGCCTTATCCAACACAGAATACTTGGTACGACCAATTTGACTTTTTTGTAGTTTATTTGGAGGACTGGGTGTCAGAATTACTTCGTCACTAGGTCGTTTGCGTGATGATTGTGGTGATAGGGATACATCCATCTCTGTTATGCTGCAGACAACATCCGCAAATTGGGATAGTGGACTCGGAGATAAGGGAATTGGACCTGGGATGTCGGGAGGGTCAGGATCGGGGGGTTTGTTTACATCCATCTTGGATAAAACGAGTATAAAATAAGACAATCACAATACAAACCTGGTTACGAACACAAGGACCACACTCTTAAAGAAAAACAAGTCACAAAAGTATCAACAACCACAGAAATCAGCAAAAAATCTAAACACACGTGCTAGCCAAGAACACTGTGGCGAGCGTGCTGGATGTTGTTGCTGTGTTGTTATTGTTCAAATCAAAAATCAAATCATTTATTTTTGCAAACATGGGTAATTGGTACATAGATGTTTTCTTAAAAAGTAGTCCTAGTCCATGAGACGGTAGAATATGTTCTACCGTCTCATGGGCATGCAAATAATATTCAATTCCAAAAATTCTATTGATACCGAATAAATATAAATGTCAAATCGTTAGAATTAAAAAAAAAACACAGTCTAATTCAGTAGTAACATTTTCACATTAATGTCACAAAAATATAATAAAGTATGTCAAAGTATCAATCAGAATAAAAAGTGTCAGAATAGGAACATGTATGTCAATCATAATAATAGTTTATCAACCAGTGCAGAGATTTATCATTAAGGAAGTCGTCAATTGTGTAATAGCTTTTCTCAATTAATATTTTGTTTAGTGCCCTTTTAAATTTTATTACAGTCATATTTGTTGTAAGCAACTATTAGTAGTTGCTTACAACAAATATGACTGTAATAAAATTACACACAACAACAGTTACAATTAACAGTATTCAAACATTTTTGTTGCGAACAGTTTTATTATAAGTTCTAATATATTCTCCATTTAGGACACAAAACTGTGGTGGTGGATGGCTGTGGTGATCATTAGTGGCTATAACGTTATGGTCACTGTCCAACACCAGTACGGCCTTACACTGTTTGCTTCGAGTTGAAGTACATGCCCAGTGGTCAGTGCCTTTAGTTGGGACCTGCCGTCGATGAGAAAACGTGTAATCTTTGTACAGGATTATCGGCTTGCCTTTCAATGATTTTATGTACTTGAATTCTGAAAAAAAAAATAAGACATACTTAAGACATTATAGTAATCTTAAGGGTCCCCGAAACGATCAATAGCAATTGTCAATTTTTCACATTGATCGTCAACCAAGTGCAATTGAAGCGATTGACAATATTACTACAATTATAGAATGCGATTGATCGATTCGGGGACCCCTTAGTTTTGTTCTAAATTCATGCTAAAAATGTTAAGGTATATTTGCACGGTTCACTTTGCTTTTCCATTTGATTGAAGCAACTAAATCGAAAAGTGTACAAATCATGGTATTCAATTTGGTTATAATGTGTATAATTGACAATTGAAAATGAATTTAGAAAAATATTGAAAATTGCCATTTCAATAACTGTATAATAAAAAAAACTAATAACAACATAATATTCTAAAAGCAATAAATATAATAAAATATACTATATATCTATAAGAGTCTCATGTGAACTGTTGTGATTGGTCAACAAATCATCACACCAATATTATAAAGGCGAAAGTATGTGAGTGTGTGTGTGTGTGTGTGTTTGTTACTTCTTCACGCTTAAACGGCTGGACCAATTTTGATAACATTTTATATGGAGGTAGCTGACATCCTATATAGGCTTTTTATCCCAATATTCTTACGGGATCGAGACTTACGCGGGTGAAACCGCGGTTAGTAAGTACCCGCGACGTTACGGAATTGATTTATTGGCTTTTCGAAACTGGGAGATATAAAGAACCTTTGTTAGCAATTATTTAACTCTGTATTCGAAATTTAAGCACAATTGTTTTTTTTTATTATAATCTATAGTGCACTCCGTCAATGACAGAAAATTTCGGCGGTTGATGGTTATGCTCATAATTTGCACTGATAATGTTTTTGCCAAAGTCTAATACTAATTTCCCTTTGCAATTTTTACTGCGACTTGAGGTGCAAATCCAATGTTGATCGCCTGTTGATTGAAGAGTTCGCTGCCAGAAGTACGTGTACTCTCTCAGCAGTATTAACTGTTTGCCCTTCAATGATCTTATGTATGTCATATCTGAAACAACTAACTCTTATTGGTATTGGATTACAGGACACATTGTATTGGTAGAGTTACCAACAGTTTTTGAAAGACAAGAAAATCAGTAAAGCTGTCAAGACGCTATCACACGATTCATATAATATACCTGTGCCTTTCAATTTTAATCTTAGCTTTTAAAATTTACAAAGTAATAAATTATTAACGAAGATTTTTTGTAAGTTTGTCTGTTTGTCTGGATGTATGTTCCGGATTGGCACAAAAACTGTTAAACGGACTTGGATGAAATTTGGCACACAGATAGTTTATAACCTGGAATAACAAATAGGGTACTTTTAACCCCGGTAGTAAATTCCCGTGGGATGTTTTCTGACATACACCTGGGCGAAGCCGCGGATAAAAGCTAGTCTTGAATAAGAAATAAAAACCTCTCAGTTAGCAGTTATTTGACTATGTATTTGAAGTTTCTACACAAAACGTTTCTAAAATAACAACATTGCATTAATTAAACTTTAAGTACACTATTTGTCCCCCGCACCGTGAACTCGACGTCAACGAGATACGAGATTATTCGGCCATAGTAAATGTACTGTCGCTACTTTGTCGTGGTCTCGTTGACGTTTATCCACCGTCAACGGGAGTGACGGTGGATATACGGAATTACAGTATTATTTTGCTTTACGAACATGCACTCCATCCATAACATTAAATTGTGGTGGTTGATGATTATGGTCCCAATTTGCACGGATTATATTTTTGTGACAGTCCAACACAATTTTCCCTTTGCAATTTTTACTGCGACTAGAGGTGCAAATCCAATGTTCAATGGCTTTCGACTGAATGGTCCGCTGCCAGAAGTAAGTGTAGTCTCTGAGCAGTATTAACTGATTGCCCCTCATCGATTTTATGTACCTAATTACTGAAACAAATAAAAACAACGTTTTATTAGTGGACAATTTATGTAAACCCACAGTTTTAGAAATACTATTCGTGAAAATTACTAAAGTAGCTAGCTCTTAGAAGGTATTTTTCGAGGTTTTCAGAATCAAGGGTAAGAAATTAAGGTGCTGGGTAATTATATTTTATTTGATTCTATATTCAGAGATTCTACACGAAGTTTTCAATAACATTAGCTTACATTTACATTAAATATTTATAGGTTTATTCTAATACATTGTATTCAAACGTGCACTACTTTTTCCATTAAGCTGGTATCAGACGTTTCTCTCAAGTGTAAGGTTCACTCGATAGAATGTTCATTCCACGTTCACAAGACGCCTACAAAATTACATAGGAATGACCGTTCACTCCGTCCCGCTCCTTTCATTTTATTTTTCGATCAGTCTGTAGGAGAGTGAAAGATGCTGAGTGCCTAAATCAAAATTGTGGATCGGTTCACTTGACGTGAATAAACACTAAAGTCTCAAATAAAGAGAGAAAGAAAATACATTTAATTAGCACAAACTAAAAGGGCACACAAATATACACGAGATAAAAAATGTGAAGTGCGATGAAAGAAATATACAGGGTTACTGGTAATTCGACGTATATCCGTCAGGGGCTGATAAGGGGGCCAAAATGCAACAAATTGAACCCCCCATATGTATGGCCGAAATTCAATAGTTTTCGAGATATTAGAATTTTAAGGGTTTTTCGATATGTACCCAAAATTTGACATTTCATTCCAAATTAAAAAAAACTACATATTTGAATGGGTACCATTAAAAATGATGTTGTAGCTGGCACTTCAATTAAGCTATGGACATAATTAAAACTACTTAATTTAACAAAATAATGAAAATAATGAGCGATATAAGAATAATATCTTACCAATATTTTCATTTTACGCTTCAAAAATGTTGTCTCGTCACAAAAATTTCTATGACATTAATCGTACAAATAACAAAACCAACTTGCTTATTCTGTAAGCTTTCCAGAAAGCTATAAAAGTCAATTTTAAAATACATAATTCGTGCCAAGGCATGTGTTTGAATCGGCGCGGGGAGAGAAAGGGTCATTTGTATTTGTATGAAATAAAATGCATAAAAAAATGTACATCAAATTTTATTACAAATTTTACACATCTTGTTCAAAATGAGCCCCTCGATTACGAATGCAGGTTCGAATTCTCTTCCTAACTTCGGTTTTCGTCACTCTTGATGTGAACGTTGTTCTCATCTGTTGCGCCGCGTTTATTATTCGCTGTCGAAGTTCTTCGACTGAATTTATTGGGGTCACATAAACTAATGCCTTCATATGACCCCAAACGTAAAAATCAAGTGGTGTGATATCAGGGCTTCGTGCTGGCCACGGAATTGGCCCTCCCCTCCCAATCCATCGGTTTGGATATCTCTCGTCTTGCCACTGTCGGACAGTAATCCGGTAATGTGCTGGGCAACCATCATGTTGAAACATGAGGTTGTTTTTTATTTCTTCGGGAACATCCGCCAACAAATCGTCTAGGTTGTTTCTCAAAAACTCCTCGTAATTTTCGCCGTTCAAATTTTGGGGCAAGAAATGAGGGCCCACCAAATAATTATCAACGACACCCATCCATACGTTCAGGGAAAATCTCATTTGCGACGCAGTTTCTTTTAGTTTTTTTGGATTCCTGCCTGCTTTAGGTGCCCAAAAATGTAAGTTATGGTAATTCGTTATTCCATCCCGGTCAAACTTTGACTCGTCAGTCCACAAAATATTTCTTAGGAAATGTTCCTGGTCAGCGTCAGCGTTTCGACAGCGAATAATAAACGCGGCGCAACAGATGAGAACAACGTTCACATCAAGAGTGACGAAAACCGAAGTTAGGAAGAGAATTCGAACCTTTTTTTTTTTTTTTTTTTGGGTGGGAAATTATCAAATAACTTCTCCCGCTCTAGGCAGAGCGGGAGGGCGTGTCAGACTCTTACTGACTAAAACCCACCCGTGTTCCTTCATTTGCCTGTGTGCCAGGGCCACGATATCCCTTTCGGACAAACTCGCAACCCTGGCAGGCATTGGTCCTGACGGACCCCGTCAGTTGGTGCTGACATCTCTTTGAGGCGCGCGTGGAACACAACGCGCCGTCGACCCGGGCCTGGTCCTTATCGGACGGCGAGCTACCCATCGCTCGCCATCCGCAAGCCCGCGCCTACGGTGGCCGGAAATCGGCTTGCAACTCCCGACGCCCGGGGCGTCTCCTGCAGCGACTAGAGGTGCGAGGGCGCGAACCTTGCCTCTCCCTCACGCGTTCCGCCTCCTCCTTCGCGAGCATTACTGCTTCGCAGAAGGAGGTGACGGCCTCCCATGCACTCTCGCTCCGAACCATGGCCTGAACCAGTGCTGGACGCGAGAGATCGTCGCCGCCGATCGCCTCCGTGAGGACACGGCGGTGCTCCACCCAAGCCGGGCAGATCTCCACCGTATGCTCCACCGTGTCCTCCGGGCGATCCACACAGTGGTGACACCCGGGCGTTTCCTCCCGCTTTATCCTGAACAGGAACCTCCCGAAACAACCGTGTCCGGTGAGGACCTGCGTCAGGCGGAAGGTGAGGACGCCGTGGCGCCTCTCCAGCCACTCCTCAAAGAGGGGACTTATCGCCACAATTGTAGCGTGCCCAGCGCTATGTTGCGACAATCGCACTCTCCATGCCGCCATGAGATCTCGCCGGAGTTCCGTCCGCTGTACCGTGATTTCTCGTGGCAGCGGAGTTTCACCCCGGCGTTTCGCCTCCTCGCGCCACTCTCAGATGTGCGCGAGGACTTTTGCCTCCAGATCCCACGGCGGCAGTCCGGCTAGGAGGCTCGCCGCCTCACGGGAGACCGTGCGGTAACCCCGTACCAGCCTGATGGCCATGACCCTTTGGGACGCGTTCAACCGCTGGGCTGGTCGCAGCCTCAGAGAACGCGCCCACACCGGTGCCCCGTAAAGGGCCATGGACCGCACGATCCTCGCGTAGAGCCTCCGGCAGGAGGCGTTTGGGCCCCCTAGATTGGGCTTGGATTGGATAAACGCGGCGCAACAGATGAGAACAACGTTCACATCAAGAGTGACGAAAACCGAAGTTAGGAAGAGAATTCGAACCTGCATTCGTAATCGAGGGGCTCATTTTGAACAAGATGTGTAAAATTTGTAATAAAATTTGATGTACATTTTTTTATGCATTTTATTTCATACAAATACAAATGACCCTTTCTCTCCCCGCGCCGATTCAAACACATGCCTTGGCACGAATTATGTATTTTAAAATTGACTTTTATAGCTTTCTGGAAAGCTTACAGAATAAGCAAGTTGGTTTTGTTATTTGTACGATTAATGTCATAGAAATTTTTGTGACGAGACAACATTTTTGAAGCGTAAAATGAAAATATTGGTAAGATATTATTCTTATATCGCTCATTATTTTCATTATTTTGTTAAATTAAGTAGTTTTAATTATGTCCATAGCTTAATTGAAGTGCCAGCTACAACATCATTTTTAATGGTACCCATTCAAATATGTAGTTTTTTTTTAATTTGGAATGAAATGTCAAATTTTGGGTACATATCGAAAAACCCTTAAAATTCTAATATCTCGAAAACTATTGAATTTCGGCCATACATATGGGGGGTTCAATTTGTTGCATTTTGGCCCCCTTATCAGCCCCTGCCGGATATACGTCGAATTACCAGTAACCCTGTATAGCAGAAAAGTGTGCCTTACGGCTGCGCCAAAAAGGCCCAGTTTAGCAATTACACGATGCAAGTTTCTTACCGGTCGCAAACCATAAAATTGAAACAACAAGTGTCTCGCATCGTCTAAGCACTGTTCAGACGGTGTAACTTTTATTTTTGATTTAACTCATCGTATGCCATAGGCAATTAAATCGCACTGTATAAATCCGGCTTAATTGATAAGATCAGGAAAGAAAATACGTGACTTCTAAGCTTCAGTGCACTTAGTCAATATTATAGCCTTACAATCTAAAATATATTCCGTCAGAAATATAAAATTTTGGCGGTGGATGATTATGCTTATGATTGACAGATATCATATTTTTTTTAGAGTCTAACACTAGTTTCCCTTTACACTTTTTAGTTCTAGCCGACATGCAGAACCAATAATCAGGGGCTATCGACTGAACTCTACGGTGACGGGCGTAAATGTATTCATTGTACAGTATTAACTGCCTGCCCTTTGTGGATTTTATGTACTTGATAATATCTGAAACAAATATAATTAGACACTTAATATTTGTTTATTTATGCACACATAGACACAACTACTACTAATATTGAGCATCATAACAATATGCATCTAACTTCTGACGTTTCATGTAGGTAGGTTTATGTGAAATAAATCATTGTTTTTTTCGACAGGTTATGTTAATGGAACCACCCAGCTTGTGAAATTTTGACCGAGGAAATCAGTAAAATTGTTAAATATCATGTTATGACAATAAAACCCGTTTTAATTATGCCTTTTAATGTGAATGACGCTACCAAATTGAATAGTGGGTATTATGTGACAGGCAAGGCCAAAGAAACAAATCTACATTTACACAGTAAATTCTTAGGGTCAAGAAAAATGGTCTCCGTAATAACTAATATCCGTAACATTTTCTCTAAATATACAAAGTCGCTTTTTGTGTCTGTCTGTGTGACCGCTTAGATCATCTGACTTTCACAATGGATTTTGATGCAGTTTTCACCATCAATTAGAGCATTTATTCCGGAAGGTATAATACATCAATATTTAACTTAAATATAGCAAAAAGATCTCGATTTTCTGATATGTCGCCATATCACTCCTGCAAAGCATGGGCGGGTCGCTAGTAACACATAAGTAAATGTGAATCAATTTGGTTGAACCGTGTACTGTTGCCCTAAGCTGTTGGGAACGGCGGATCAACAATAACAAATCATAGAAGTTGTTATAACACTCTGTATTCGAAGTTTTAACAAAAATATCTTCACGCCTCTTTTCCTCGAAGAGTTAGGCAGAGATAATATAAATACATACATTTTGCCAGGTATATTTAAGTTCCATGTAATGGGAGCGAGCCTGCTGTCATTAATCAGGCACAAATCCAGATTACGAGCTGCCACTGAGAAAAAACACACAACACAATATTTTGTTCAAATGAATGAACAAACTTCTCAGTCAGCTTATTATTTATTGGATCATTTAATTACAGGCGGTTGATGGTTATGATCAAATATTGCAGTGACTATAACGTTAATACTACTGTCTATTACTAATTTCGCTTTGCAATTTTTACTGCGACTCGATGTACAAATCCAGTGATCAATGGGTTGTGACAACAGAGTCCGTTGCCAGAAGTAAGTGTACTCTCCAAGTAGTATTAAATCGTTGCCCTGTCTTGATTTTATGTACTTGAAATCTAAAATTTTAAATAACCTTTGTAATTGGACAGCAAAGAACATTATATTAATAGGTTCACCTAGTTTCTGAAAGCCAGGGCCCCAAGTCTGCTATTTTTATAAATTTAGTCATTCCAACACGATCCCATTGTCATTTTGCTAAAAGTTCGTAATCTGCTAAATTCATAATGGTCGATCATTGGTCGGTCAATGTTCTCGTAATAGAATTGTGTTACTTATAATGGCATTGTCGTATTGCCATTATTATAAAACCCATTAATAGAAATGTCATTCATTTGTCATTATGTACGAGATTACCAATAAATGCAATTTCATTCAATGTAGTGTCAGTGGCCGACCATTGGAAAGTCATAATGACGCCATTATAATAGTAGATTACCAAACTTGTCAAAATCAACAATTATGAAATCAATGATCGACCATTCTGACACTATTGTAATAGCAGACTTGAGGCCCTGGTCAAGCGAATTAGTTAAGCTGTTAATCCAGTTTGGTTGAAGGAACCAAATTAAATGACAATGACGTTGACATGATATTTCAAAGTGCATTTTCTTGGTATTCAGAATCTGGTACAAGATTCAATAAAAAAAAATATCAGAATGAAAACAAAAAAGAAAGAAAATACGTTTAGTTGCGATAAAAATGACGCAAAAAAAGCAACACAAAAAAGAACAAGTTAAGGGAAAATATGCGTCATATCCACGTAAAACGGCCATCACTCAGCATAATGCTGTGACCTGTGAAGCTGGTTTTCAGCGACAGCCAAACTCAAATTCTTTGTTGTAGTTCGAAACTGTATTTGACGTATTAAATATTTATTGGAAAAAAACTGAGTTTCTAGGGACCTAATTACTAGGCTATTTTTCTTAAATTATAATCTAAAACTCACTCCTTCAATCGGCGATGCGTGGTTATGCCCATAAATAGCTCGGGCTATGTTTCATCTTCTAATACCAGTTTTTCCTTTGCATCTATAACAAAAAATCAATGTGCAAACCCAATGATCTTCGGCTTTCGACATTAATCTCACCTAAAGGGAGTAAGTGTACTGTCAGCACAATATCATCGACTTGCCTTTCATTGATTTAATATACTTGAAATCTAAAACAAATACTAACTACATTATTTTACTCGTTAGCATAGGTATACAGTATGAGTATGTACCCACGGTTTCTGAAAACCTAATCAAGAAAATGAATGTTGAACAGACTGTAAAAAAGTTTATTTAAATTTCTAATCTTATTTCAAATGGAGTATAGGGCTACAGAAGTTTTTGTATTCTTAATAAATTTTCCATGACCACAGAAATATCCCGGTGGCGGATGGTTGTGTTCATTATTATAGGCAATGACGCTATTGTCAATGCCTAGAGTAAGTTTTCCTTTGCACTTCTTACTAGTTCTTGAAGTACACATCCAATGGTTCGTCAATTTACTTCTGCAGGATTTGAAATGAAAGTACGTGTATTCATCGAGAAGTATGAGCTGGTTGCCTATTCTTGACGAGACGTACTTTATATTATCTGAAACTAAACAAAGACAGTTAGCCGTAGATCTGTGCTATAGTCCATTCGCGTTAGGGGAATAGTGAGTCATCAGTGCAACTGTAGGGTAAAGGTGTTTTAAGACTCAGATATATACCAGTGACCTTGATAAAACAAACAATTATAAGCTGTGGAACAGTCCTAATAAAAGTTGGTTAACTTCAGAGTAACAGACAAAAAGAAGAGAAAACTGCCAGGTATCGCTATAATGGCTGGTCCTGTGGCTCACTTAAGACGGAGATATGTGCCAGTGACCTTGTGTGGTTAGCTTGCGTGTTCTGTGCTGAGCTCACGCAACGCGTCGTACGTTCAGCCAGTTATAACTCGCCCATCAAGGAGCGCTGTCCCCAATTTGATACATTATTAATTTATAGAATACCGGTACCCATGTTCTAATTCCAATGAATCAATTAGTGCAATGGTAGGTTTTCATGAGTCTAAAACGTTGTTTTCTTACTGTTGCTCATCAGAAAAGTAGTAAGGATGCAAACAAAGGTGTTTTTTTAATTAAAATGTCTTTATCAATAAAAAAAATATTTACTGGATTAGCACCTAAAACAGTTATAGAGCAAACGTCTCTACACACACATTTATAATGATGGAAACACAACCTACAACGCCACATGTGAACTACGCATCAAACACCTTCACACAAATCCTTCATGCGCAAGCAGAGTTTACCGCGCGACTGGCATAAATACAACATCCCGACATCGGGCAGTAGTAGCCCACCAGACACAACACCCGTCTCGTCGGTGGATCCTCCCTTTTCTATAGAGGATGAGTGAACTTTACACCCTGTTCCTCGTGCCTCTATACGTGTTTAGGTTTTAAATTATAAATACAACAGAGGGCAATACCCATAGTTTTAAGAAAGAAGAAGAAAAAAAAAAAGACACAGAATGATGTTTTTAATACGTTTAGCGTTAAACGCATTTAGTGGTAAGTGGGCTTTAAGTACGGGAATTAGCCTTCAGTTCAAAGATTTCCAAGAGCCTATCAAATCCTGAAATATTCTCCATTAGCTATAAAATATTGGGGTGGCCCATGATTGTGATATCTATTGCCGGATAAGATATTATTGTAGCGGTCCAGTGTCAGTTTGGCCTTACAATGCTTTCTGCTACTAGCCGTACACAGCCAATGATGAGTGCCTTTTATGGGAAAATGTCTTTGATGCCAAAAAGTATAGTCTTTGTACAATATCAACGGCTTTCCAAATCTTGATTTTATGTACTTGTAGTCTGAAATTAAAGGTTTATTGTTTTTAGTCTTGAATTAATACATTAAAAAACCGATCAAGAGCGAGTCGGACTAGCACACCGAGGGTTCCGTACGTATATATGATGTTGATGATTTCTGAAAAACTGTGCTTTTTAGAGACATAGTTTTATTTTTCCTGTAATCTTTACATAGACTTCTATCACATAGTATTCTATGTGATAGAAGTCTATGTAAAAATTACATTCAGATTTTTATCTATGCAAACTTCGGAGAAAAGGGGACGGAAACGGTATTTTTTTTTATATTTTTCATCAAAAGTCGGAAACTATGCTTGCTGCCAAAAAAAAATGTTTAAGAATGTGCAAATAGTGCTCTTTCATATACCCCACATGCCGTTCTAGTAGCTCCACTTCACATTTTTAAGACCACGTTTCAGTCCCTTTTACAAAAAAGATATATGTTTTTTAATTTATTTCTTGTTTGCAAAATCATCTAAAACTATTCTAAATTTTAAGTTGATAGCATTAGTAGTTCTTAAGATATCCAGGTGTGACAGACAGACAGACAGACAGACTTAGTCTCACCATAAGGCTTCCTTTTTACCATTTTGGTACGGAGCCCTAAAAACGTAGATGATTGTATTTAAGTACACTTACCTAAACGCACATTACATTTATCATAACATCACGACTGTATCCCCGGAAGGGTTAGGCAGAGGTGTACCTAAAGTACACCCACATTTCGCCAGTTATGTTTAAGTCCCATGTAATAGGGGCGAGCCTATTGCCATCGCGCACAGGATGGATGGATATAGTAGCACATGAAGTAATTTTTTGCTCCTTTGGTGTAATTGCTGTATGGCGTTCCAGTGAGAGGATAAATAAATAAATAATAAACCGGGCACAAATCCAGAAAAGTCAAAGTCTTTATAATTTCCACTATAAGGTAAATAATCTACAATAAAGGAATATGGGCAAAAATATATGAGTGTAAAACACACAACCGACACAGCTTTATCTACCATACTTCGTTATGAAGGAATCTTATTGATATATCTTTTTGCTAAAGTGCATTAATTAAAAGATAATTAATGAATTAATAATTTGTCTCGGGTTCTTAATTTCTTAGTCAAAGTCGTTTTATGACAGGTTTTAAAACACTGGTTGGTAGTGGATAGCAAAATTTTATTTTTATACTTATAGTTTTCATAAAACATACTTAGTGACATTGGCTTACAAACTATTATTTCACTCACATTGTATTTATGTATTAGATACACATTAAGTCACTCTACAAAAACCATTGAAGGTACAAACAACATTTACAAGATAAGTTCTGTAAAGGTGTACTAATTAATAATTACTCAAACTTCTGAGTTTTACCCCTCATTTATTGCTAAGAGACGAAATTACAATAGTCCAAATCTAAATTTCAAATAATAATCAGCCCGTATAGTTGCCACTGCAGGGCAAAGGCTTCCCTTTCCCTTTACCACTCAGCTCGATCCTGAGTCAATCCCTTCTATAAGGGTCAAATTCGACCTGCCATCTACGCCTAAGGCCTTGTTTACGGAGACGCGGAGCGTCGCGCGTCGCGTTGGGCGGTCCGGCCCGCACTAAATTGAAACAATATGGCGTTGTATGAGAGCGTTTACGGAGAAGCGATTTTACACGCGTTTGCTTGAAATGCAGGTGGAGCACGCGGATGGCACCGCTGCGCCGCACGCGACGTTTATCGCGGCGGCGCACGCGGCGTTACGTTTCTGTAATTCTCCGTTCAGGGTAAAACGTAACAACACCCGCGGCGCTGCAGCGATGCCCGCCGCGTTTGCCGCCGCGTGCTACGCTACACGCTAGAAGTTCCGCCGAGGCCGCAGCGGCGGACACCGCTACTCTTCACGCCCCACGTCTCCATAAACAACATCGTACATTGCCATAATGTTTGTGTTTGCGCGTGTGATACGCGGGCCGCTGCACGCACCGCCTCTCTGTAAACAGAAAAAACGTTCGACGCGTCGCGAGACGCCACGCGACGCGCGACGCCCCGCGTCTCCGTAAATGAGCACTAAGTCTTCCGCGATGCCATTGGACGTTTTCAGCAACAATGCTGTGATGGTCTTAGCCCACAACGCATCAAACTTTTTATTAAACTTACGTCAATAAATTACCTATCGATATTTAATATACTCGCCATTATGGATATAATACTTAGGCGGAGAATGACTATGATCAAAAACTGACGACACGATTCTTTGCTTATTGTCCATTACGATTCTAGCTTTGCATTTACTTTGGAAATGAGACGTGCAGATCCATCTGAATGTGCCTTTCTTTTCTGATCGAGTCGCAAAAGTGTATGTGAACTCGTTCAGCATTATCAATGGCCTGCCTTTTTGTGATTTTATGAATTGGATGGCTGAAAAAAAAAAAAACAAATTATGCAACTGGGTCCATACAATGACTTTGCTTAGTTTCGATATCATTCTGTGTACAATAGTACGGGTTATGCGTACCTATTTGTATGATATAGAATATTCCCTATAATTATTTTATCTTATTCTTCAAATACAAATTTTATCATTATTACTATTATTTTAAGATATTAGAACTACTGTGAAGTATAACTGTTTTTCATCCCAAATAAATAAAATAACTGGTAGAGTAATAGCTGCACAGAACATAGTCCAAAATAACTTCACACTTAAGAGGCCGGCGATGGATGCGTACTCGTAGTTCATACTAACGTAATACAAAAATAATTTGTAAATCAAACATATTCTTAAGGTAGTGTGTCTTTATTCCGATTGGAATACAGAATATCTAGGTTCCCAAATATAATATTTAAATACCAACCGTAGCGTAGGCTGATAATTAATACAGATATTTTGGATTGGAACTCAAAGTAAACGGTTGGTTTACCGTTAATTTGTTTCGAGATTTTTTTTCTAAACGTGTTTTGTAACAACTAAGTGCCAATTTCACCAATGAAACTGAACGCGATCAGCACATAAATCACGTTTAAGAGCTGTCAGTGTCATTATTTTCTTTGTAATATTGACACTGACAGCTCTTGAACTCGGTTTAGATGTGCTGGTCGCGTTCAGTTTCATTGGTGAAATTCGCCCTTAGTTCTGAGAAATATGTTCAAGAATAACATATATTTTTTCCGCTACCACAAACTATAAAGGTTTGGCAATTTTTGTTTAAGACAATCCTACTTAGATCATTTGCCTCTTGTCAGCGCCTTATGACAATTGTAGTTAAGTTGTGACAGAAAGGTAGCAGAGATGTCAAAAGGACAGAAAAGAAAGACAATATAAAAGATGGGAAGACGAATTAAAGCTCACAGTGCAACATGTCTTCTTCTCCCATCCTTGGTACCCCAGCCAATCTTTAAAATAAAATTCATTGTTGGTCTGTAGAAATCTTAACACTATTTTACGAAAATGTTCTTTACTAACTTTTTAGACCTTTGTATCCTCAGTTCAAACAAGGGCTTGATAGTTTGTATGAAATGTTGTAAGGTGTAAAGGCTCTTAATCTAGGGCGTTGATGATTTAATAAATAAAAAGTGTAAATTATCTTGAAATGAATATATTTTTTTCTAAAAGACCATAACCATCGCCATCTTATAGTATTATTTTATTCAATTCTAATAGTTGCCTAGATTTTTTAGTGAATTAAACTACATACATAAACTCACGCCTTCTTCCCATGGGGGTAGGCAGAAACTATAGAACGCCACCTGCTACGCTCCTTACATACTCCTTTTGCTTCGGCTACGTTCATACATCTGGTCATACACGCACGCCGGTTGCGAGTACTACGCACGCACCTGACCTTTCTGAAGAACATCACCAACTAGGGCACTATATGTCCTACTAGGGCGTCCTCTCCCGGTGTTTCCACTCACCTCTGCTTTGTAAAACCTTTTGTTAGTCGCCTTTCACATCCTCTCAACATGACCAAACCATCTAAGCATACTACACTACTTACCTAAATAATCCATAAAATAAGCGTATGAAGGGGATTACAAGATGAGGGGATATAAAGGGGATAAAGGGGATTTACGCAACTGTACAAGGTCAATTACAAACTGCTAATTAAAAATCCTTATACAGCGTATACCAGAAAGGTGTGGTCAAATTTAAGGGTGTGGTACAGACCATCAAACTGAACAACTTTTTCCATATCGCAATCGAGAAAATATAATCGGCCATCCAAAACATTTGAGTCGAGTAGGTATTGAAGTTTTGTATGGGACAGTTGATATTTTTTTCCCGATTACGATTTTGGTCCCATGGAGAGAGTTGTTCAGTTTGATGGTCTTTAACACCTCCTTAATTTGACCACACCTTTCTAATACAGGGTTATTTTTATAACGTCAATAACCTCTTAAGGGGTCATTGTACTCATCATTATGAACAACTTTTACTATGGGAACAAAACTGATATCGCAAAAAAAAAACCAGCTGTTCCCTACATTTTAACGAATTATTCGAACATAAATGTAGGGAACAGCTGTTTTTTTTTTCGCGATTTCAGGTTTGGTCCCATAGTAAAAGTTGATCATAATGATGAATACAATGACCCCTTAAGAGGTTATTGACGTTTTAAAAATAACCTGTATATGCTGTATTTACATCCTCTTAAAAATACCATCACAAACATAATACATGGCTGGTGGATGATTATGATGTCCACGTCTGGATAAAATTCTCTTATCATCGTCCAATTGAAATTCCGCTTTGCAATTAAGTTTGTTGTAAGACGTGCACACCCATTGATGAGCGCCTTGTTTTCGA
The DNA here is from genome assembly GCA_948098905.1 of Tiliacea aurago. Lineage (NCBI taxonomy): Eukaryota > Metazoa > Arthropoda > Insecta > Lepidoptera > Noctuidae > Tiliacea > Tiliacea aurago. Next base: position 6,866,227 of record OX402588.1, read on the forward strand.
GATAATTGTCGACGGAACGAAAAGGTGTAATCTTGAGACAGAAGCAAAACCTGGCCTCGTTCGGATTCAACAAATCTTATGTCATAATCTGAAAATAAAAATCGAGATTAAGGACAGAATCTTTTACTAGTTTATACATAAACCAACACAGCCCGGGACTTCAGTAACTACCGTATAAAAAAATAGGACCTGGAATTATTTTTTAAAACAACTAAGACCTAGTACGGTCAGTGCTCTGCTTTACCTGACCCTCTTTACAAAGAAGAAGAGGAGAAAAGGGGTCAGGTTATGCAGAGAACTGACTGTACAACTCATTTCTACTGTGCTTATGAGAGGAATATAATAAAACATCAGTTAGTCAGGACAACCATTCACACAAATGTATTTCGTTAAAGCATGGCAAACACATATTTTGATTACATCGGATGCAACAAGAATGTATTATTTTGGTCTTCTTGGAAGCCTGTTTACTATAGAATGTTTGTCTTAGTTTTTTGTAACAGTAGCTGTTACAAAAAACGAAGAAAAACACTGGAAAGTAAACAGGCTTTTTTTGCCACCTCGCTTAAGAGCATGAAGGCTTCTACAGACCGGCGCGACTCGCGACGCGACACAAAGGCACCGCCCGTCGCGCGACGCGCGAGGTATTTGTGTCACGCCGCGTGTACTCGTACCTGTAAGGAATTCAAAACTGTTCATTGGAATGTGTCCCGATCGAAGCCGAAGAGCCACGATTCATGTTGGCCTGGTCAAACCACGAACAATTGCTGGCTGGATCGTCCCATAACAGATTTCCTTTCCTCCCATTTTTTTATTGATAAATACTCTTTACAACTTGTTTTAGGTGTAAACGGTAAACGCAAATGTTTGATAGTTATCAATAACAAGTAGATAACATGTATTGAACAACGTCGGTCGCATTGTGCCACGAGGAACTTCTGATCGAAGTAATACGTACCACATTTTTAATGTATTCTTTTTTTGGCATTAGTAGTTATATCCGAAAATATTTCCCATTACATAACATGTATTTACATGGAGGGTGATTATGTTCATAATTACTCGCAATTATTTTATTTTCAGCATTGGTGACGAGTTTAGCCTTGCACTTCTTATTGTTGTGAGTAGAACAGTTCCAACGAGTAGTACTTTTGTTCTTTGTCTGACGACCATAGGTGTAGTCGTTAATAAGAATTAGTTGTGACCCTTTCTGGGACTCAACGTACATGAAGTTTACTGAAAAAATAAGACAACATTGAGAACCTTCTCCATTTTTAAAGTCAATTAAAAGTAGTGCGATGACCGGGGTTCCAAGTGAACTGATTATTGAAAGAACAACACTTACACCATTTTCCCATACGAAAACTACACTAACACATTAATAACTATAAGTACTCTGGCTGACAACCGCCGAACCGGAAAACAATTTGTAACAACGAAAAAACCAGTTTAAAGTAAAAGTAAATAAAATTTTTATACATAAACATAATCTTGCAAAAGCAATACGAACATCTTTGCGCTGGGATCGAACTCGATACCTTATCTCTCGGCGCTTTACCTCGAGACCAGCCGGTTTCATAATTACCGTGGCGAATATGCCGTTTGGTACTTCGTAATTAAGGCTTCTACATACCGGCGCGACTTGTCGCGCGAAGCGACGCGACACAAAGGCACCGCTCGTCCTGTGACACGCGGGGCCTTTGTGCAGCGTTGCGTCGCGCGACAAGTCGCGCCAGTATGTAGAAGCCTTTAATCAATGTAATGCTTTGTCAATCGAAGCCGGACCTTTAATAATTTATGTCTAGACGATAAAGGGCGTTTCCGCAAGCTGAGGACAAAATGAAAACAGTCAGCCTTGCAAAACATCTCCCAATCATCCAAACTACATATAGACGCACTTACCCCGTAATTACTTCCACTGCTCGCCCACAAATTCACAATATTTTACCAACGACAATACGTATATTCTTACTTAGTAATTTCCAAAAAATTCAATGGCTTTAATTTCCAGAAATAATCAAATCAATTACGGAGCAACCGTTAGTTTTTTTTTCTGTCTTTCACTTTTTGACATTTCTCACGTAGGTACAATTATTTTTCTGCCACCGTCACTTGTCAATCGCCTAATACATTAATATTATAACAACTGCGGCGAGCCTAGTCAAACTAAAATGCATTTATTTCAAATAAACCTATTACTGGCACTTTTGAATTGTCAAGGGGTCGGTCAGTCAGAGAGATGAAGCTAGATGCCCATTCCAAAGCATAGTAGGTTCCTATGGAGAAGAACGGGCAAGAAACTCCACGGACACTCTTTTAAATCAAAATATTGTTACATAGTATTAGTTACATCATTTATGTTGAAATTATACATGTGAGAACAATGTAGAAAGACGTGCTCGTTAAAAGCGTCCGTAATATAAATATAAAAAGCAATTAAAATACATAAGTCAAAATAAGCCGCGGCAGCTAAGAAATTACCAATCCCTACTGACGGCGCCCGTTCACGAACATGACGCATGGATCAGCACCATTTAGCTCAACCATTTTGAAGGGAACTTAATGATCCAACACACACGCCATCATCAGCGAGACATTTGAGTGTGCATGACACACTCTCAGCCGCCAGGGCACATTCAACTCAATAAAAGACGTACACAGAAAATGGTAGGTACATAGTGCCTAGTAACGCCATCTAGCATTGAACTCGAGAACTAAATAATCGATCATTACAGTAGTCAGTAGTCTGTTAGATTCGATTATTTGTGAGCCTTTCTGCGAATTTGAAGTCTACTGAAAAATAAGACAACATTGAGAACTTTTCCTTTTTAGGGTTCTGTACCTCAAAAGGAAAAAAACGGACCCCTTATAGGATCACTCGTGTGTATGTCTATGTGTTCATCTGTCACAGCCAATTTACTCCGAATCTACTGGACCGATTAAGTTGAATGTTGGTACGCACGGCTACAGATCAAGCTATACATTTAGAGTACAAGCTGATCTCGCATTGTGTAGGATTTCCTTACAATGTCAAAGTCAGCGTAAACTGGGAATGTGTAGATTGATGTGTAGCCGTGTGTACTTACACATATCAATTTCTAGGACCCAAACACGGAAGTGTAACGTAAATAAATGAATTTTGTGTCATCCGCAAAAATAACGAGCCTAGTGTCTGTAAAACGTTTTTTTAAGAACTCGATTTAATCATTAATGAATAGGATGAAGAAAATTGGACCTAGAACAGATACCTGAGGGACACCTCGAAATACTGTCATTAACTACTGAGCCTACAATTAAAAAAAGATACAGAAAATAGTTATTTACTTATAGATTACAAGAAAACCTATAAGAAGTCTGTGGTCTTAAAATAACTTGGTGAATCTCTCAATATTGTGCGTACAAACTTAAACACTTTTTCAACCACAATATTAAGTTTGTTCTTAGAATAAATTCACCTCAACTTCGGAACCCTTCATTGTGCGTGGCCCGACACTCACTTCGCCGGTTTTTTAAAGCCGGTTAAATTACGAAGAGAAGAAAAAAAAAACAAATGGAAGAAGTTTGTAGTTATATCCGAATATATTTCCCATTACATAACATGTATTTGTATGGAGGATGATTATGCTCACAATTAGCCGAAATAATTTTATTTTCAGTATTGGTGACAAGTTTCGCCTTACACTGCTTAGCGTGGTGAGTAGAACAGTTCCAACGAGTAGTTTTTTTCATCTTTGCCTGACGATATTGACCATAGGTAAAGTCGTCAAGAAGAATCAGTTGTGAACCTGACCTCCCCTCTACGTATTTGAAAACTACTGAAAAATAAGACAACATTGAGAACCTTCTCCTTTTTTGAAGTCGGTGAAAATACGAAAAAACGAATGAGCAAAAAAAAACAACTGGCTTCCAAGAAAAACACTACGAAGTGAATAAAATTACTTTAATTTTGGAAGTCGGAGTTAATAACAAAAATACAGAACTAAAGACAAAAAGTTTTATTTTTCACTTTTTAGTTGTGGTACCTACCCCACACAAATTGGTATACCACTTCTTACTATTTAAAGTCCAGTGACAGGAACTTATAATAACATCGTCAACATACACAAAGTGGATTTAACGCGTACTATAGAAGCTAACTCAAAAACTACCCAAGCAAGCACAGTTAACATAATTTATGTGGGAGCACCCCGCGAGCTTTCTGTACCAAACGAATAACGAATCACTTAAGAGGCCGGCGATGGATGCGTAGTTCATCCAAAAGTAATACCAAAATAATTTGTAAATCAAACATACTCATAAGGTAGTGTGTCTTTATTCCGATTGGAATATAGAATATCTAGGTTTCCAAATACATATTTTGAATGGACACTGATTCAAACAAGAGTTATGAGAAAAATAAGTTTTCTATAGAAATTTTAAATTCCTTATATCTCGTCTTTATATCATTGTACTTTCAAAATATATATTTAGGAACATAGATATTCTGTAATCCAATCGAAATAAATACACACTACCTTAAGAATATGTTTGATTTACAAATTATTTTTATATTACGTTTGTATGAACTACGCATGCTACGCCGGCCTCTTAAACGGCTCAGTAATAACGGAGAAATAACAGAACATCCATAAAAATAAAACAATCACCTCCTCATTTTTGAAGGCTGTTAGAAACAAATAAAAGTAGTTTGTAGTTATATCCGAATATATTTCCCATTACATAATATGTATTTGTATGGAGGATGGTTATGCTCATAATTAGCCGAAATAATTTTATTTTTAGCATTGGTGACGAGTTTCGCCTTGCACCTCTTACTGTTGTGAGTAGAACAATTCCAACGAGTAGTATTTTTTATCTTTGTCTGGCGATATCGACCATAGGTGTAGTCGTTAATAAGAATTAGTTGTGACCCTGACCGGGACTCTATGTATTTGAAGTTTACTGAAAAATAAGAAAAAATTGAGAACCTTGTCCTTTTTTGAAGTCGGTGAAAATACGAAGAAACGTAAAACAAATAAAATTTAAACTTGTGTTTTATTTTTTTTTGCACCGACTTCCAAAAAAAAAAAACACTACAAATTGAAAAAAATAACTTTAATTTCTGAAGTCGGTGTCTTTACTTCTGTATTTTTGTGAACACCACCGACATCCGAAATGAAAGTTACTTATTTCACCTTGTAGTGGTTTTTTTTTAAGTCTGTTGTTTTTTCAATATTAAAGTTTTTAATTATTCACTTTTTAGGTTGTGGTACCCCCATAACATCGTCAACACACACAAGTTGATATAACACGTACACAATAGAAGCTAACTGAAAAACTACTCAAGCAAAGTTAATATAATTTATATGGGAGCACCCCGCGAGCTTTCTCTACCAAATGAATAAAGAATAATAATGAAGAAATCGCTGAACATACTGTATACAAAAAAAAACATTCAGTCTAATTGCGAACCTGCTCAGTTTTTGAAGTCGGTTAGGAACAAATAAAAGTAGTTTGTAGTTATATTCGGATATATTTCCCATTACATGAAAGGTATTTCAATGGAGGATGATTATGTTCATAAGTAGCCGAAATAATTTTATTTTCTGCATTCGTGACGAATTTAGCCTTGCACCGTTTGCTGATATGAGTAGAACAGTACCAACGTGTAGTATTCTTGTTCTTTGGCTGCAAACCGCGAGCATAGGTGTAGTCGTTTATAAGAATTAGTTGTGAACCTGACCGGGAAGTTACGTATTTGAAGTTTTCTGAAAAATTAAACATTGTTTTATTAGTCAAATTGAATTGATTAGTAAATTTTCTCCTTTTTGAAAGTCGTTTCAAATGTAAAGAAAAGAAAAACAAAACATAAAGGATAGGTTTTTTTTTTATTAGGACTTAAATTATAAATGATATATTTATCCTTTTTTTTAAGCATTAGCTTTTATTTTAATATGACAATTTTGTTGAAAGCTATATAGAAAAAATGCTTAAGTACTCGTACTTATAAGTAAACGAGTTCACTCTCCTACAGTATATTTTAACATTAGTTTTGTTTCCTTTTCCCATTTTTATGGAGCTAGATTTAGACTCGCTTCCACCGCTAATCTCTAAATGCGTTTAGCGTTAACCGAATTTTAAACTCCATTCTGTTTCTGCCAATCGTTTGACGATGACAGAGACAGAATTATGTTTTAAATAATTATGTTTAGCGCTAATTAAAGTGCAAGTGGGCCTTAATGTTGTAAAATTTTAGTTTTAATTTTAAGATTTATTGTTTCTACTACATACTACTTACATCAGTAAAATACAGCTAAATATTTATTTTAAATTACTAATATAAACCAGTACTTGATACTATTTATTTTAACTTTGCAATAAATAATTCTATGGTTAGATAGTAAAGGGTTTTGAAAGTATCAAATCTAAGAAAATCTCAATAAGTAATCCGTACCTACATAAAAAGTTAATAAATTTGAAATAATCATGGTCTGCGGGAAGTGTCGAAATCCTTTGATATAAATAAAAAAAGTAATGGATAATGGAAATAGTTTTAATAAGATATTTAAGGTATAGTAGTAAATAATATGGTTTAATAGTATAAAATTCTATTAAACGACGTTTACTACCACTAAGGCCGCGTCTTAACCAAAGCGGCCGTAGCGTCGCGCGAGCATGGAACTGTCGCGTTTATTTTGTTCGGCGAACTCGAACGCGGCGTCGCGCCGACAGAGGACGCTGTCCGGTTTTTCGGACAAATCAATGAACGAACGCGATGATCGCGTATTCAGTGACCTATCGCTTTGGTTAGGTGCGGGGTGAGATATCGTAATGCTACGCTACTATATTAACTACAGAAAGGAGGACATAATAATGCTTAAACAATTCTACTATTTATTTCTTAACTAATAAGTACTTAACCTATGTTTTTGTTAGCTAATTTACGAAATAAAAAGTTCTAGAGATTAAAACAATACACGATTAAATACTTAATGCAGCAAGATGAATCCAAGAGAGAACAGTTACAGTACTAATGACCATATTACACGGTTCAACAAAAAAGATCCATTTTGGTTGACAGTTGTAGAAGTCATAACCACATCTACATTTTATAAACAACATTGAGTAATTCACGTTCATGCTTACACGATTCGATTTAGTTATTTTATCCTACTATGAAGCCCGCTTTCTGTTCGACTCAATAATCTATTACAATAATCGCTTAACATAATTGTTTCTATTAAGTTCAAATGATTAACATAATTGTAGAGTAGTTTAGGGCTAGTAGTATCTCGTGAGCAGGCAGAAATGTAGGTCTCAATGTTTAATTTTTAGTTTACTAACTTAAAGTTTTTAGTCTTAATAGACTGTAGATTTGTAGACCGTTTCTTATTTTTTTAAATACCTGGTTTTGTTGACACGTCTACACTGTCCTCCCATACCTATTAATACTAATTTGAAAACATTGTAAAAGCCAATCATTTTTTTAATACACCGACCGCACATAATTCACCGACCTCTTAACATTTTATGACACTAAGTTCATTTTTGAAAAACAATGGTGCACTCAATTTAGTAAAGACATCAATCTGAATTGTTTTTACCCGACATAGACCGCCTAAAGTAGCACATAGCAAAAAAAAGCGCTTCAAAATCTCTTTGCAGACGCCTAAGAAGTCAATATTTTATTATATTTAAAGTATTTTATTATTCTACAAAACTTACATAATTAACTGGAACGTGGTTCGTTTACATGTATTTTTTTTTCATTATAACTAGTCATAAAGGCTATTACAAAACTCAGTAGGATGCAGCCTACCGTTTAAAGACTCGTGCAGACTGGCGCGACACGCGTCGTGCTGCCTGTCACGCCCGCATATCGCGCCAATCTGCACAATCCTTAACTCCGTCGAATATTATCGGATAACGCCTGGACTGATTGTATTATTGAATTGTTCAGCCGAAGCTGTTCAGAGTACTGCGAGTACTGGCGTGTACCTAACACGCCGCCAGTACTCGTACCAATCAATCAAACCAACCAACTTAGCCTCAGCGGAGAACCCAGGCTGCGCTGCAACCCCCTGTCCTCTGTGTCCGTACTCTTACAATTTTACCCAATTTTGATATAAACTCCTTTAACCACAGCATATTTGTAAGGAGCATGTGTATGTACCGAATTCCCGCTTATATTTCCAGTGACATCCGTGATCAGTTTTGCCTTGCACTTCTTGCCATTGTGAGAGGAACATCGCCAGTGAGTCGTGCCTTTGGTCGGAGACCGCCATACGAGGCAGTATGTGTAGTGGTTTAGTAGAATCATACTTGTGCCTGTTCTGGACTTTACGTACTGGATACCTGTAACCAAATATATGTACAGTATCAATACTGATAAATAAAACCTGCGTACCTACTTTAGATGTACCAATTTCTACATTACGTGCCTCGCGTAAATATGGTGTGTTGGAGGAATTGATTGATTTGTAGACGTTTATTTTAACCATGTTTATTCATTAGAAATAAGGCTGTAACGATTTCGGAGACAGATAGAGAAATAAAGATTATATTTTCTGAAGCTGTTTTCTTATATTTTTTATAATAGCTAATCTCTATTTTCTTGAAGTTTTCAAGGCTATTATATGATGATTCTTGGAGCAATTTCATGTTACAGGAGATGACAACGCGGACGGTTCAAGGTCTTGCCCAGTGCCGGGATCACAGATCGACACTGCTTTTCTCGGCGGTTTTCTTGTGATACATTCTTGTGTAAAATTCATGCTGACTAAAATCTCATGTTCTTTTTCCTGCAAAAAATCTCACTTCGCCAATTTTATGACTCCACCTTTGAAACCTTATTCGATGATAATCTCAAATGTACTAGATTAATATAAGCTAGCTCGTTCCATACATTTTTACCATAATTATTTTTCTCGCCTTGAAGGCTATTGTTTTTATACCTATGAGTTTTAAAACCACTATACAACAGTTATACTTCAGATACCTTAATTACAAATAAGCGTAAAACAGAAAATATTACTAATATAATTCATATTCATGACAGATGACTATCCATAAAACAACACTACAACATTATGATTTCCTTTATTTTAAAATAAAATTACAAAGTATATGTCAACAATATATGTCATCGTCTTGGGCAGGAGGCAAACCTTATTCATACTTAAATCGCTTAAATCTACTGCCTTAAAAAAACGCAAAAAAGGCATATGTCATGTTCGAATTCCGGAAAAGAATGAACGGTTCAACGCAGCTACGCTTTAAGGCTCCCGCAAACAGGCGCAACGCGACAGTGCGACGCGACCCTAGTGGACAATTTCTATAAAATGTCATGAAAATTGTTCTACTAGAATCGTGTCACGCCTATCTGCTCGAGCCTTTATGTTTTATTCGGGATTGACCATTTTTTCATAATAAAGTTAGTACCTACCACTGACGCAAACTTTGGATTAAAAATACAAATCTTTGATAAATGCGGTATCTACATTACATGTAGGCAGAAAATACCTATAACTAGAAACTACAATGTCATTCCAATAATATGTTTCACGATCCCTAGTGGATTTACAATTCTCATTTTATTATATAGATACCTATATTCTCTCGTCATTTCATATTGTAAGAATAAAAATCGTCTACGTTTATTGCAAAAATTATTTTCTAGAGCTTAAAACTAGTAATGGAAGAAATAACATGCAAATAAAACAAATAATATATTTGGGTGCTTTTGTGACAATAGCGTCTACATACCATATACTTGAACAATTTGTACAAATTCTAATGAGAATGAGTAGCATATATAGTGAAAAAGCATGAAATTAATAACTTTTTGATAGATATGAAAAAAAGATTAGTCAAATATGAAAGCATTAAGAAAGGGAAGACAAATAATTCCTAAATAAAACCTTCTTCACTTGTATTCAGGAACAGGTCCTGCATATGAATGAAGAAGAGTTTTTATGCAGGAACTATATTAGAACAGCTCAACCCGTAGTAAACTATCAGCCATTTAGCAAGGCGATGGCGAAGATGACATCCTAGTGTGCGCCCGACGTCATCGTGGTGGCTATGCTAATGCACAACATAATCCATAATCGTGATGTAGAGAAGTAATTAGCAATACAAGCGAAGAGATAATCAATAATAAAGATGGCTCTAAATCTAAGCACCCATGTGACTTTGCCCAAAACCATGGTTCATGCTCGTTTATCAAGCAAGTAGTGACGTATGTAGCTGCCTTTACAGTTATATGAACTTGCAACGTCAAAAGACGTTGTCTGTAGTGTTAAATCTTGATATACTGCCCGCCGTGTATACAGTACTTAGCTGGAGGATGTGTGTGTTCATTCTCAAGGCCTACGATGGCAAATTTCTCATCCAACTTCAGCTTAGCATTGCAGCCCCTACAGTTATGTGTGGAGCAGTACCAGTGGAAGTACTTGGTTTTCTTGCATTGTTTCTTGCAGTAATAGGTATAGTCGTTGAACATGACCAGGTGTTTCCCTGAGTACCGCGATTTTGCCAGCAGAATCACTGAAAAAAGAAACTGGTGAGTATTGAACTTTGAACGCTTTATTTTCTTAGCCATTGAAGTCTGACCCAATGAGACAGCTTAACTATTTGACGAAGCCTTGGAATACTTATAATGCTTGTTAAAGCCAGTTGACCGATTAAGGAAACTTCGGAATACTAGCCTGTCGCCCTTTTTACATATTGAAGTGCAATGTAAAAACTGAGTCAATCCAATACAATATTGTGAAATTGTCGTCAAACTATGAGCCTTTTCATCATCTTTATTGAATGGGCTAAACTAAGATTGGCGATACAGTACTAGTGGCCCAGTGGTAACGGCCCCGACTTACGAGTTGGTCGTGGGTTCGAACCCAGACAGGCGCTTTACATTGTGTAAATAATTTAATCACTACTGCTCTCAAAAGGGTGAAGGAAAACATCGTGAGGAAACCGGCATGTCCTAGAACCAAAAAATCGAAGACATGTGACATCTACCAACACGCACTGGGCCCGTGTGGTGGATTACAGCCCAATCACTAGCGAAGCCAGGAGGCCAGAGTCGGAGGATTATGATTATGCAAGGTTGGTGATTATACCTGATAATAGGCAAAAAAAATAACAAAAACAATGATCACCACAAGTTTATTACATTATGTGTAATTATAAGTTCCTAACATACCTGTATGTTTGCCTTTAAGTTAATTTAAATTCTTAAATACCTAAATGTACTGCAAAAAAGCACATTTGAAGCTTTCACATGAGACAACATTCATACATTAAAATATTTTAAAATAGATTTTTTTATTTCTACCTTCTACTTAATTTTGATTGGTTAAGCCTAAGAATTATTCACTACATATTAAGTTTTTGGCAACGTATAACTTACATTAAACGTTATCTATGGGTTTTCTAACAGGTACACACTAAGCAATTATACACGGTTCACTTCAGATATGCGGTTCAATATGGTTGAAGCAACCAAAATTAATCGTGTTAACATAAAAATGAATCACATCGTCATCCATAACTTTCATTTTGCGCCTTTTAACCGCAGGGAATCAATTTGGTTGAAACGTGTATTATTGCCACAAAATCAAAGTTCATATAGGAATGCTGCTATTTTCATTGCGCCTGGCAAATGCGTTAGAGATCGCAGTAGAATATATAATATACTACTTTAGTCACCTTTTACAACGCCTATACAACGTGTTCCTTTTGATTTCCCATAGCTCTAGGGTATTAATGAGACCATGTCAAAGAATCAACTGGCATAGTGATTTATTAAAAAAAAAAAAAATAGTTTTAAGTTTTCATACAAAATAATTCGACAGTCACGATTACGTTTGTAAAACACTCGTGAAATATTATTGTAACACACTAATATAGCTTGTAAGGTTGTACCTAACTAACTTACAAATGGATCATTGTTGTCTGACTTAATAAATACATTATTACATTATTATATGAAAATGTTGCATTTTCTTAGCCTTGAATATTGTTATAATAATATATCTTTATATATTTATTGCTGGTTTGAATGAAAATGATTTACTCGTACTTATCAATTAAACTTAGATACACATCGATCATCATCATCCTCATTTCAGCCGAAAGACGTCCACTGCTGGACATAGGCCTCCCCCAAAAAAATGGGGGGGGGATTTTCCATAATCGGCACGCTTGGCAGGCGGGTGGGCGATCGCAGTATGGTTTTAAAAATGCATAGAGAACGCTGCAGCCCATTCGCTAGTAAGTCCCTTAGTCGCCTTTTACGACACCCACGGGAAGAAATAGGATGGTGATATTCTTTACGTCCGGCACCAAACGGAACACATCGAGAGTCTAGTGTTAGTATTTATGATGTTATCTTCTAAAGTTCTAAACTATGTATTTTTGAAACACTTGTTCTATGATTTTTGTATTATTTGTGATTATGGGACATCTAAAGTAGCACGTTGTGTAATAGTCCCAGGCTCCTTATTTTCAATCTTTGGCAATTTTACTAGTTGTGAAACCTTAGCTTTAATCTTAAAACTAAAATATTTTAAAATGTTTTTTCTACCACAAATCCATATTGATTTATGGTAGAAAACTGGTTTTGAACGATTTTCGTTAAAGGATTCGATGTGTGATAAGTACAAAAGTTTCATTTTAAATAAAAACCTGGGATAATTATAAATTAAGCACGCTACACACACTAAAATAAATAAATAATTTATAAGGATCAATACTCAAGTACAATAAAAGTAAATGATTTATTACGGCCTGATGTGGAAATATCTACAACAGGCTTAAAGTAATAAACGAGTACAAGAATATATTAGACGCATGACTAAACTACAAAAATAAGTGTAAATGCCACAACAAAATGAATATTAAGTTTCTAGTATCACTAAATATAAGAATAAGGTTTTATCCCCTGTTTTTTAAATTGTATTTTTAACGTCTCATATCTACTTACCAACATTCATTCATGGCAATAGTGGACAATTCACTTATGCCACTCAATTGGGATGAATCAACCAAATTAAATAGTGTTAACATAAAAATAATTTATTCAACCTTACATTTTTAAACTTTTCAACCAAAATTAATCAATTTGGTTGAACCGTGTATTAATGCCATTATTGATCACAGGCTTGACCAAGTGTGGTAATCAGAGGGTAATTTTCAGTCTATTGATATAATTATATAAGTGGCATTTACACTTCATTTATTCGGAGCAATTTAATTGCTTCTTATTATTGCAAATTTTTACTAATATCAGGCAATTAAATTGCTCCGTATAAATGAAACTGTATTTTGACGTCTCTATTGATTTTTAAGTACAATAAATACCTATCGCTACTATCTATACAAATTACAAATAGGATAAGATTGATTGGCATGAGTTACAAAAATAGCATGCTATTATATTTTGACATAAAATCCATTGGATATGATAAAAGCCGGTGGTGCATGGACGTGTTCCAGCTTAGCTGATACCACGGTCCTATGCGCAGCTCTGTCTTCATTGGTGATGATAAGCCTTGCTTTGCAAAACCCTCCTTTGGTGCAGCTCCAAGTCTTCGTCCTAACATTGCTCTTATGGCAATAGAAAGTGTAGCCATTAACAACAGCCAATTCCTTGCCATCTTTCTTTCTCACCCATTGCAGCACTGGAAATAAAGAAGGCATGTTATGCTGTTCTGGAATTTATGGGTAGATATGGTTACCAGGTAAGTTTGACAGTCAAGGTTTTTTTTTTTGGGTGGGAAATTATCTAATAACTTCTCCCGCTCTGGGCTGAGCGGGAGCGCGTGTCAGACTTTTACTGACTAAAACCCACCCGTGTTCCTTCCGTTGCCTGTGTGCCAGGGCCAAAATATCCCTTTCGGACAAACTCGCAACCCTGGCAGGTATTGGCCCTAACGGACCCCGTCAGTTGGTGCTGACATCTCTTTGAGGCGCGCGTGAAACACAACGCGCCGTAGACCCGGGCCTGGTCCTTGTCGGACGGCGAGCTACCCATCGCTCACCGTCCGCAGGCCCGCGCCCACGGTGGCCGGAAATCAGCTTGCGACTCCCGACGCCCGGGGCGTCTTGACAGTCAAGCTGCGTTAGCCAATCAGATCATTGCTGACACTTTAGAAAAGCTATCGTAGTCTGGCTGGACATGCAATATTTTGTTAATATATAGAAGTATAGTAGGTTTAAAAGTAGGTATAGGAATATAGAGGGGCTAGTGGCTAAGTAACAGCCATACGAGTCAACGATCAAGATTAAGCTACGCTTGCCGCACTCGGTTCGTAGAGTACGTTACCATCTATTTCGTATCGAGAGGGCCTTGATTGCGAGTGATTGATGGTGTGACAGTGTGTGGGGGTGAGTTTGTGTGTGTGTGTGTGGTTGTGATTGTGTGTGTGTGGGGGGGTGAGATTGTATGTTTGTGTGAGTTTGTGCGTGGGGGTGAGTTTGGGTGTGTGTGGGGGGGTGAGTTTGTGTGTGTGTGTGTATGCCTACATTTATTGTACATACAATATTTCATAATTATATGCATGTGCTTAATCCTATGCACATGTATAAAGCAAAAACAGCCTATAATGTTCCCACTGCTGAGACAGAGGCCTCCACTCTGTGAGAGGGAGTGGGACATCGCGGGCCTAGTGCCGGTTGGTGAATGTCATATGTCTTCCAAATGTTTGGTTCTAGGATATTATTCCTCACAATGTTTTTCTTCGTTTTGAGAGCAGTGTTTTAAGCAATTAAATAAATTAGATAAAATAAAATTGGGGGACCTGTACAACTCTAAGTCAGGGCCGTTACCACTAGGGCCACCTAAGCTCTTAGGGCCTTATCATACTAGCGAATTGCGAGCGTCCTCAAAGCGGGCGCGCAACGAATAGGTTACCGACGCGCAACAAGATCGCCGTGAATACTGTCTCGTACAAACGCCAGCCCGGCCGCCCCGCCTCACTTTCTTCTTCCTCACATCCGCGACGTCCTCGCTGTGCAGCCGCGGCGTGTTCGTTACGCGCCTGTAACCTATTCGTTGCGCGCCCGCTCCGCTTTGAGGACGCTCGCAATTCACTAGTATGATAACGCCCTTAATGTCAGCAATTCTTGGCAATTCAAAATATTGTTAAATTCACTTGTCCACTACCTCCGCCCATTATTGCCAGCAATCATTTTTGAAAAGTTGTCAATGTAAACGCAGCTTTAAAGCAGCTGTCAAAATAAAATTCCGTACATATGCGGTGTATTTTTCGAGTGCGCGGTAGCTGTAAGTCAAAATTGGAGACTATATTGTATCTCTGTGTATGATTGACACATAACATGTCAATCATACACTGACAACACTTTCCGTCTTATTACAAAACAAGATTTATATTTTGACATAACTGGAGCCAGTTTTTGTAATAAGAACGTAACTGTGATTGAAATACCGTTCTTTATACAAAACTGAAAACTTAGTTCGGTATTAAGTTGTCAGATTTGTATTAGGAACTTTACCATAGACGGAATAAAGTTCGAAATTCAATAATGGCTCCATGGTTGATACCTGGGTCTGAAGACAAACCTTGTTTTGTAATAAGACGGTTTCCGCCTTATTACAAAACAAGATCTATATTTTGACATGGCCTAAACCATGGAGCCAGTTTTTGTAATAAGAACGTAACAGTGATTGAAATACCGTTCTTTATACAAAACTGAAAACTTAGTTCGGTACTAAGTTGTCAGTTTTGTGTTTAGAAACTTTACCGTAGTCGGAATAAAGGTCGAAATTCAATAATGGTTCCATGTTTTAAACCTGGGTCTGAAGATAAACCTTGGCAT
The DNA here is from genome assembly GCA_948098905.1 of Tiliacea aurago. Taxonomy (NCBI): domain Eukaryota; kingdom Metazoa; phylum Arthropoda; class Insecta; order Lepidoptera; family Noctuidae; genus Tiliacea; species Tiliacea aurago. Next base: position 6,882,049 of record OX402588.1, read on the forward strand.
GCATTAGTGCAAGCCTCTCCGTGCGCGCTAAGCCATTATGATTTCCAAATGCATGAAGGTGCGTGCGTTATTTTATGCGCAATTACCAAAAAACTTAAGACAAGCGCAAAGGTTTGAGTAAAGAAAAAAAAAATGGCGCGTATAATATGTTTGTTGTTTAAAAAAAACTGACTAAAACACCAATAATTTTATTTGTTAAATCCATCAAACCTTTAAAACAGTATTGTTTATAAAATATAAAAAAGATCAACCAATTAACCGCAAAATTATGGTACAAAGTTACAAACATAGGTACCTACAGACGCCAGCAGCTCAAGCTACCCGAAACTGTCAAATTTTCCTAATCAACCTTGAACCTTATGCTTTAAAGATAAAGTTAAAAATCTTTTAAAGAAATTTGACAGATTATAGCAGCTGGATGTGCTGGCGTCTGTACTTGGTATATATAATACCTTTATTTCATTACCTTTTCCATAACATAACAAACACATTCGATTAGGTAAGTACACACGGCTACACATCAAGCTATAAATTTCCAGTATCAGCTGACCTCTCTTTGTACGGAAATCTTATACAATGCGAGATCAGCTTATACTGGAAATGTACAGCTTGATGTGAAGCTGTGTACATGTTCTTAGCGTGATAGTTATGTGTACATATGGCATCTCAATGGCGGCCCGAGATCAAAGCAATGATTGTGGTCCAGAAGGCAAATTCCCGGACCAATAAAAAAAAAAAAAAACTAGTCGCAATTTCATCTCAAAAAAATACAGGGAAAATAGAGTTACTTTTGACAGATTCAGACAGATTATAATGCGAAAGTAGTTAAAAATATGGGAATTGGGATCAAAAGTATTAAACAGGTACCTATACGATCCCGGTCGTAACTCTGGATCGCGATCTGCCGCTAACCAAAGCAGGCGAATATTAGAAGTTTCTACTTTTATCTTCGAAGCTCTGAGGGCCTAGACAAATGGCATTCGCTTCGGGGCGATTCTATTTCTACAATCGCTATCGTTATTTCACTTTTTGACAAGCGTTATCGCGTTAACGCTTGTCAAAAAGTGCCACTTGGCTACGCATCTATATGGAAGTTATCGTTCGCCGCTGTCGATTCGTTTCATGGAATCGAATGATGATAACATTGTCTAGCTAATTTCTATTCGTTGATCTATGATCACGTGACATTTCGATAGCTTATGTCAACCCCATACATTTTGTAGGTATTCTACTAGCGTTATCGTTAATCGAATGTTACTTTGTATAGGCCCTGTGGGTAAACAGGTGTGATTCGCCTCTGGTCAATGATATTATATTAAACAGATAATATGTTATACACTTACAAAACAACCGAAAAAAGTGTTCCGCGCAGCAGCGGCAGGGCAGCACACATACCCATTTTTCATTCATTTTACATTTCACTACAAGTAAAAATGATAGAAAAGATATGGCTTGATAAAAACAACAAGAAAAAAAGAGACAGATAGTATTGTCAATTGCGCGTGAATGTAAACAAACTTTATTTTGGCCACCAATCACCGAATGTTGGCATCGCAGACTAACAAATACGTCCCATTTAGGACGATTGCGCGCTCACAACGTATCTGTTTAATATAATATCATTGCCTCTGGTGGAACCATTTCTATGGAAAATTCATGGATTTTTTTTACCGGAATCGCGTCGCACCTGTCTGCGGGAGAGCCATGACAAATTTTTTGTATTTCATTTACACCATTTTAATCAAATTAATCTCGAAGTAATCTGTTTTTCTCTTGTCTTCTTCTTCTGATCTTGCTTTAATTTGTGTAATAGATAGTTCCTAAATACTCATAATATTTGCCAGTGTTTTCATTCATTGTAGTCTCAACATTGTAACAACAAAGAAAATAATTCTTAAACTTCACTAAACCTTGACAATAAACCCTTTCGAAATGACAAATTTTGGGGGTGAGTGAACGTGTTCCAATCTGGCTGATTTCAGTATCCTCTTCGAAGGATCGTTCGTATTGGTCGTGATCAACCTCGCTTTGCAATTCTTCCCGAAGGTGCAAGTCCATAAAAGAGTCGTCCTACTTTGTACTCTGCAGTAAAAAGTGTAGCCATCCACAATGGCTAGTTCTTTCTCGGTATTCTTTTTTGCCCATTTCACTGTAAAGAAGTATAATATCTGCAGTTAAGCAATGAAATAGGTCTTATAGGGTTTCCCATCGGAAAAATGATAAATTTCCATACAAAATTTGATCCCCTATTTAACCCCTGAAGACGTGTATGCACGAACAAACAAGAACATGGTGAACACGAACATCGAACACTTTGTTCGCGTGTGCTTACCACTAACGAACTTCTTAAGCTTCTTGAGCTCCTTAAGTTCTGAGTTGAGCGACTACTGACAAATACGTGCACTGACTGGACAGGTCCCCTCAATCAGTGTGATTCTTTCATCAAACATCATTTCAGGCACCAATTTACATGGTATTCACATGATCTGACCAAGATTATGTCTGGACTTTAAAAGAGACTGTGACCTCTGAGTTTGTTTCGGCCTTTCTGCTCAGATTAGTCACCTCATCTAGTTTTTTTAAAAATATGATTGACGTGTAAAAGTGTTTGTACAAACCTACTTACAGAAAATATATCATTTATCATTAACGAACATCAAATATTATGTTCATCAAAAATGTTCGTGGCGATCCAATTCCGTTTTTCTGTGTGGACGGTGTTCGGAGAAATTTGATGCAATATTGTTCGTACCGAACTCAAGGAGTGAGCGCGCGGCGGTGCAGGGGCATCAGTTCTCAGCCACCTTTTTTTTTTTTTTTTGGGTGGGAAATTAACAAATAACTTCTCCCGCTCTGGGCGGAGCGGGAGGGCGTGTCAGACTTTTACTGACTAAAACCCACCCGTGTTCGTTCATTTGCCTGTGTGCCAGGGCCACGATATCCCTTTCGGACAAACTCGCAACCCTGGCAGGCATTGATCCTGACGGACCCCGTCAGTTGGTGCTGACATCTCTTTGAGGCGCGCGTGGAACACAACGCGCCGTCGACCCGGGCCTGTTCTCAGCCACCTATCCAATACTTAGTGTACCACTTCCAACGGCGAATCCATGGCTACTAAAAAAAATGTTTTACAAAACGAAAAAAACACCGACTTACAAAAAAAAAACACTACAAAGTGAAAAATAACCTTCATTTCGGAAGTCAGTGTCTTTGGATCTATTTATTTTTTTTGCCACCGACTTCCGAAATGAAGGTTATTTTTCACTTTGCAGTGTTTTTTTTTGGAAGGCGGTTGTTTTTTTTTTGTGTAAAGTTTTTTTAATTTTTCAATTTTTAGTGGGGGTCCATTTATCTAAGTTACAATAGCCTAATGTCAACTGCTCATCACCTTTTACAAAATATTGCGTTTCCCGATGCAGGGGCGTTAATAGTTGAGGAGTTCTCCTGGTAAGAACCAGGAGAACTGATAGTGACTTCACCATATGCATTGTGACGTGCATAAATTGCTTAGCAACCATATTAAAGTGTCTAATCGAATCGCAACAGTGAAATTTAAGTAGTGCCGGTGGCCATCTGTGGTCTTCATCATCAATTCCACTTCACCAAATGGTGTTTGTGTTGGCTTTGCTAATTTAAGTCGAAAAAAAATCTGCTGTTCCATACATTTGTGTTCACTTAAATCGACAAAATGTATGGAACAGCTGATTTTTTTTTCGTCATTTCAAGGTTGGTGCCATAGAAAAAGTTGTTCAAAGTGGTGAGTACAATGACCCCTTTTCGGGTTTAGTGTAAACAAAAAGTAATGTTGTATAAATAATTAATTATTTTATTATAACAAAACTGATTTACATGTAGCTAGCTAACGATAATAATGAGTATGAAAATATGAAATTGTTTGTTTTTCATTAATTTATTAAACTCACACACACACGCACACACACACACACACCAAAAAACATCAAATTTTAAAATAAAATCCATTAGAAATTACGAAGGCCGGTGGTGCATGTGAATGGTTTTCCTTAACGGACATTATTTGACGCTCCGAGGGTGTTGCTTTATTTGTGAAGATCAACCTGGCTCTACAATAATTGCCGTAGGTGCAGTTCCAGATATTTGTGTTTGTAAACTTTTTTTTACAAAAGAATGTGTATCCGTTTACAATAGCATATTCCTTTCCGTCAGTTTTCTTCACCCATTGAACTGGAAATTAACGAACTGATTATAATATCTAGTTATAACGTGACAAGAACAAGATCAAGACTGACTGGACATAAAAAAATAACAAATAAATAAACAAAAATACATTATAATAAATGTTAGCTTCCCATTAGTGAAATAACTTTTGGTATCGGATCAGTAGTTCCGAAGATTACTATTATATTTTATTTTGTGATAATACTTTATAATGCGCACAGCAAAAGAGTGGAACTCTCTGCCTGCGTCTGTGTTTCCGAACGCATACAACCCTAATCTCTTCAAAGTTAGAGTAAACAGGCATCTTCTGGGTAAGCTCACTTCATCGTCGACTTTGTCTCTGTCACCTCTGCCCTAGGCTAAGGTCATGAGCAAACCCATCCTAAATAAAAAAAAGAAACTAAGTAAATTAATGGCAAAATAAACTACATTTTCGAGAGCACAAAAGTGATGAAACTATACCACAGGTGCACAAGCACACTATACACACATTGTACAGGTGCTGTGACTGACAAGAATGGTTAAGCGACACAAAAAAATGTACGTTTATAATCACACAGACTAGGCCCGTATTACAGAACGTCACTCAATACTCAAGCATTACTTAAAGTTAGTTAAGAACATTTTCGAAATGTCGTATTTAAAAACAGATAACTGGAAATCTCTGTTTCTATGGAAAATTTAAAATCGGTCTAATTTGGCTGAAACACTATTTTTCGAAAATGTTCTTAACCCGTCAGTCCCTTCAGGGAATGAGAGGCTAACTTTTTAGACCTTTGTATCCTGCTTATGTGTAAGAAGTTTCATTAAAATCGTTTCAGTCATTTCGAAAAACAAGGGCTTGAAAGTTTGTATGAAATGCCGTAAGTCAAAAACAGACACTATTTGGCGCTCCGGGGGTGTGACTTCCTTGATAATGAACAGCTTAGCTCTGCACGAACCTTAACAGGTGCAATACCATAAAATGATATAAGAAGATATTGTTTATTTATTTATTTACGGCTCAAGGTTCAATATTTGTGTTTTAGCTGAATCGTATTACACTTTTATAACTAAGCAGTGACATTTAATTTCGGATCTCTTTGTCACGAATTATATTTCGCCGGTGTAACACACCTCAAATTTTTACATAAAATCCATTAGAAATCACAAATGCCGGAGGTCCATGTGTATGGTTCTCCTTAACAGACACTATTTGGCGGTCCATGGGTATGACTTCGTTGGTAGTGATCACCCTAGCTCTGCACGAACCTCCAGTGGTGCAATACCAGATATTCGTCTGAACACTTCTCTTTTTAAAAAAGAAAGTGTATCCGTTTACAATAGCAAGTTCCTTTCCATTAGTTTTTTTAACCCATTTAACTGAAAAATAATTAATTAATTCGTTATATAAATAAAACGAGTAAGCCGCGACGGAAAGAATGACAAATGTTTATGGAAATATTTTATAAAAATGTTGCTGTCACGGAAAAGCCGAGGCACTTACGATATAATATAGGCGCGTTAAGGCGCCCAGTTATTTTTAATGAAACTCAGTTCAAGTTTTCACAGGTTGTATTTCTTCCACAAGCAACAGCGGTACAATAACGTTATATACTGGTGATTGTTAACACAGAGTACAGTAACAAGTTATCTGGTGTTTTACATTCAGATTCGTGACGTTATCTGGAGTTTTCTTGAACCATAGACTCCAGACCATAGCCTAACAACTAGTGTTGTCCAGGTGGGAACCATAGCCAATTAGTTGGTTCGCCACAGATACATTGTAGTTCATTTATTTATTTACGACACAAGCTTCATTATTTGTGTTATAACAAAAAAAAAATAGTTTTTAAATTTCAAATCACTTTGTCATGAATTTGTTTTCGCTGGGCCAATAAACCTCATATTTTAATATAAATTCCATTAGAAATCACACAATTTGGAGGTGCATGTGTATGGTTCTCCTTAACAGACACCATTTGGCGCTCCGCGGGTGTGACTTCGTTGGTAGTAACCAGCTTAGCTCTGCAAGTTCGTCCAGAAGTACAATACCAGACCATCGTGTGAAAAGATCTCTTTTTAAAAAAGAAAGTGTATCCGTTTACAATAGCAAGTTCCTTTCCAGACATTTTTTCTACCCATTTAACTGAAAAATAAAAAAACTTGTTATAAAAATGTGCACTGAAAAAAAAAAATGTGTCTGCTTTAGCAAAAAGGTTGTTTAATGTGATCACGCATCTTGACTCCATACGAGCCTAACAAGATCTTGACTTCTGAAGCTAGGAGAACTTTGTTAAATTGTCATAGTTCCGTCAACTAAGTAATTAATTAGTTTAATTACGGGTACGTATTTAATCTAAGTCAAATATTGGCCAGTTTATGAATGTTATAATGCTAACAAGTTGCTTGTTACCATCAACTTAAATTATTATTTGATATACAACAGGGAAGAAGTAAAATCAAACAAAGCATGTATGTGTAACAAAGACCGGTGATTATTCTGTACATGTCACATTGTCGATATAAATAAAATGAATTTGTTGTGCCAATTATGCTATCTTGTTTATAGTAAATAAATAAATAATGATTCCAAACATTTTAATGCCCACTAAGAGAAAATATATCTTAGTCAGGGGATCCCTTCTTTTCGCATAATGTTCTTTGTCCTAATATACTTCGGCATAACGATTTTGGCACAATTTGTTTTGGCATAATAATACTTCGGCATAATTTTTTTAGACATACATTTTATGTTGGCATAATCATCTTAAAGACTAATTTGTTTTGGCATAAATTTGATTCGCATAACGTTAGTAGGCCTAATGGCTATTTGCATAATAATATTTAGGCATACAATTTTTCCTTTTCTAGTAGATACGTACTCCAGACTTTGGGTGGAAATGGTGGTGGCGAACTTGTAGTACCCCTTACATAATTCTGATCAAACCAATTTGCTATAGTTTCTGTAACAATTAAATAATATTGTTGGTTAAAATTTAATATGCTGTGCAACAAAAGTTAGTGACAGAACCGAATTGCTGCAAAACTGACTCCACGTAGTCTTGTTTGTCCTACCCCTAGAGTGTAATTTAAAATCGCGTAGGCGCGTAGGGGCGAGGCGGCCCGCGGGCTGAGGAGCAGGCTACTGCGAGCGAGCCGCCGCGGCTGAAGCTGGCCGGCGAAGCCTTGGCTGCGGTGGTGAGCGAAAGCCGTCTGCGACGATTAGCACGCGTGGGGCCGCCGGAGGCCCGCAGCGCCGGAGCCGTGACAGAAACCCTGCCTGCTGCATGCTGCATGCTTGCTTGCATGCTTGCTTGTTTGCTGCATGCTTGCTTGCATGCTTGCTTGCATGCTGTATGCAAATTTATGCTTTAGGATATTATGCTTAAAAAAGTTATGCTTTAGAACTTTATGCTTAATAAATTTATGCTTTAGAATATTATGCTTAATCATTATTATGGTTAGAGAAATTATGCTTAAAAAATTATGCGTAAGCTGTTATGCGTATTTATATTATGCGAAAATATAATTATGCCAAACAAAATTATGCTAAGTTATATTAGGTCTTAAAATTTTATGCAAATGGATAGGGAACCCTTAGTTAGCTCGCATTTTTTTCAATGTGTATACGACCACGACAGGCAGAATAACAAATTATTCAAAATGCAATATTTACAAAAATATTGCTGTCACCGAGAACCGAGGCGATTTTGAAAATAAATAAATTACTTATTGCCTTATGGGCATAAAATATTACAATTGGTAAGTGCTAAAATTATATCCAGTCAGATTTAAGGCTTCTACATACTGACGCGACTTGTCGCGCAACGCGACACCGGGAACAATTTCCTTGAATTTTTCATAGAAATTGTTCTACCGGTGTCGCGTCGCGCGACAAGTCGCGCCTGTATGTAGAAGCCTTAAAATAAAACTCATCTGATCACCTAAACTAAATTACACATCACAAAAGCGTGATTTTTAATGCCTATACAATAGCTATGCTTCTGATATTGACAACACAGCTATAACACATCAATTACAACCCTTGAAATATCGAGCATGAAAAGGAAGAACATCGTAAGCGACATAAATTAAAATTTACAGGAGAGGTTTTTTATTGATTATTTTATTGATTTTATTTAATTATTTCTGCGGAAAATCTCAAGCGGCGAAAGTATAATAACCTTATCGGTAATTATATTTTCGAGCCGTTTGGGGTTGAAACCCTCGGGCCGTGGGGTCCGAGTGCTCATGATTTGTTCAAAGATATCTCCAAACGGCTAGTTGACACTTCCCGTGACCCAAGGGCTGGCTTTTACCTTGGCCAGAGGTTAAGCATTGCCGCATACAACGTGGCAATGCCGCCAGTCTCTTGGGTACATTACCAGTCGACAGCGATGCGGAGGAATTTTTCGACGCTATATTTTAATGTTTTATAGTTTTAGTTTAGTTAGTATATAATTTTTATTTTTATAAATTAATTATTTATAAGTTGTTATTTATGTACATAATATTTTAATTCTAACTAAATAAAAATAGTCTCCTATTATTTATTGAAAAAGTGAAATACCTACATTATGTCGCTTACGATGTTCTTCCTTTTCAGGCTCGATATCTGCAAATAGGATAGAAATGAGACTAACTAACAAATATTGCAAGACTAGCTTCTGCCCGCGACTTCACCCGCGTGAATTTTCTTGTTCCCCCGACCCACCCCGCCGCATCGCATCGCCTGCGCACGCTAAATATCTTCGTATTCGCTTCGAGTTCTTTCTGACTTTTCGCTTAGCTACTAAGAGTCTTAGCATGATGTTAAACAGCTTTAGACGCGTAATACACGAACATTAGTGCACTCAAAAACAGCGTAAGCCATGATTGTAGCTACATACTTACATACAATCACACAGCGCGTGAAGAAAAGGAAAGACCTTTACCGATATCTGTTAGTAGAAAGAGATGAACATACATATTTAGTTACGTCACTAGCTGCTGCATGTTCATTGGCGCGTACGTAATAATAATTATTATTATTGTAAAAGTCAGGCAATTGCCTGGTATTTACTTGGCCATTATTGAGTGCAGGTAACGCATCTAAAGGTATATATTATTATCATTGGCTTATAGTCTTCTTCTCGAATTGGGTTATCAAATGCAAAAATACTTTTATCTATTCCGATTGGTAGTTCCAGAGAATAAAGCGTTCAAATAAATAAAAAAACAAACAAACTATTCAGGTTTATTATTAGTATAGATGCATTATTAGTAGGTATAGATAACAATTGTGTGCAATTAGTGGAACACTTAATATCTACGCGTACTTATAACACTTTGATAATATAATGTTTATACACAGTGACTAATGATTCATACAACTGACTTAATTAATTGATCGCTAGGACAAAATACCTTAAATCTTAACAAAAATTCCATTAGTAATCAGGAACGACGGAGGTTCATGTGTATGGTTCTCCTTAATTGACAGTATTTCACGGTTCGAGGGTATGTCGTCATACATGAACATAATACTGGCTCTACAAGATCTTCCGAAGGTGCAATACCAGGTATTCTGTCGAGGACCCATTCTTTTACAGTTGAAAGTGTATCCGTTTACAATAGCAAGTTCCTTTCCATTACCTTTTGTTACCCATTGAACTAGAAATAATAAATTATATTTTATCACACTTTACAAGACATTAAAAGAACAAAAAAATATATTCGTATGGTGGTATAATAATTTGTATCAAAATAAAATTTGAATCAACGGACGACCGCAAAATGACGGCGGCAGAGATCAATCAATCAATCAATCTTTATTTGTGAACATAGGTATTACAATAAAGGTCTTAAGGCTTCTACATACCGGGGCGACTAGTCGCGCGACGCGACGCGACACAAAGGCACCGCTCGTCCCGCGACACGCGGGGCCTTTGTGCCGTGTCGCGTCGCGCGACAAGTCGCGCTGGTATGTAGAAGCCTTTATGTATAAATTTTAGTCGAACTCTATGTTCTACCAATGAAATTGGTGTACAAATTATATTAGTTTTTTTTGTATTATAACTGAATCTATACAATACAAAGTCACGTTCGAGTAAATAATGTCAATTAAATGTATTAAGTATTAATAAATAATTAATCAATTATAACTTATTTTTACATGCATGTCATAAGTCAATGGTAAATTATAATAGAAGGCTAGTAATGTCATATTTCATAATTATTGTTAATAATGTAAGTAAATTAAATGTATTATTAAAATTATAAAAAATAACATGTCTATTTTGACAACTTATTACCGTTGAAAAAACTGCAGTCAACTTGGATGTACCGCTCGCTCAGCTCGCTCTCGGTGGCGCACAGTTCTAAGCTAACATAACCCAGTTGCGGGGGGTGCCCTAGCTTGGTTACTGCTACCAATTTTGGCCACAGTTCCAATCTAACGTAAGCCGTTTGGTCGGAGTAACCTAGCTCTGCGACCAACTGTGAGAAAAGGCCAGAAAGTTAAAAACAAGCTCAATTATTAAAAATAGTGCGCATTATTTGAAGATCTTTTAAATGTTTTTAATTTGACCTTAGCGCCAGAAACCAGAAACGCGTGAGGGAACAGTGAGCTTCGCGCCCTCACGCCCCTAGTCGTCGTAGGAGACGCCCCGGGCGTCGGGATTCGCAGGCCGATTCCCGGCCACCGTAGGGGCGGACTTGCGGATGGTGAACAATGGGTAGCTCGCCGTCCGATAAGGACCACGTCTACGACGGCGACGGCGCGGTGTGTTCCACGCGCGGTGCAAAGAGATGTCAGCACGAACTGACGGGGTCCGTTAGGGCCAGTGCCTGCCAGTGTTGCGAGTGTGCCCGAAAGGGATATCGTGGCCCTGGCACACAGGCAACTGAAGGAACACGGGTGGGTTTTAATCAGTAAAAGTCTGACACGCCCAGCTCCGCCCAGAGCGGGGGAAGTTATTTGACAATTTCCCACCCAAAAAAAGGGGAAGCCTTAGGCCTCGAGAAACCTAAGCTAAAGCACTTTTAGGTTGCTACCAGTGGAATCGGCACTTCAACTACTAGGTAGGAAGAATGGATAGAGGAGTTAATGGAGCACCTGCGACTACCTTCTAGAGATGAAGCGTATATACTAGAACAGATCTAGGGACTAGGTATTTAATGAGACTAGGTCGCACGCACCTATTCCAACTTTTAAAATACTCGATCCACCTAGTATCTAGTCTCACTGTGCCTACGCGGCGCACGGCACCCGCGCGGCCCGCTCGAAACGAAGTACCGGCGCAGCGAAGCGAGATAGCACAAGCCTGCTTTGCCGCTCACTCGTATTTGGCTAAATCATTCGTGTGTCGAGTCATTTGAATTTTAATCATATTTCAATGGACATGCGACGCGCCCTTGTGTTGTGCAAGAATATATTCTGTCCTTTTTTAAGTACACTATTCCGTAGTCTTTCCATCTTTGTCGGACGATACTCGACACTAGTCGGCGGACTTCAACCCGTTTACTAGGCAGACTTTATAGACTAGGTACTTGTCAATACTCGATACGAATTAAGACTTTAGACTAGATCCGATGCAGTCGAGTATCAAGTACGGACTAGTGCGCATGTGATCTCGCGTATTGGAATATTTTGAAATCGGTTTTCGTAAAGAATTTATGTTATGTATGATGTGGTTAAAGAACTTTTGATTTTATTTTTTTAAAGACATTACAGTGTTTATTGTTAAAAAAATGGCTCCCAAAGAAGTAGTGTCGCTTGGTATCATTTTACAGACAAAGGCCAACAAATAGCTGAGTATAACATTTGTAAAATACAATTACTATGTTTGCATCTTTATGTGCAATTGCATATTCATGTATCATGCATGTTACACATGTTTGAACAAATAAATTTATCTTTATCTTTAATTGAGTTTTAAAAGTTCTGTACCAAACCTTACAAAGCACATAAAACGTAAACATCCATTCGTAAGTTTAAAAAAACTGATAACTCTGCAAAATGAATTGAAATCTTTTAAATACGCCAACGATCTACAATGCAGATAAATCGTTACGTTGACAGTCCTAAGCCTGTGTAAAGTATGAACCGAAGATATCAATTCATTACTGCGTACGTACGTATCTTAGACACGTATCGGTACGCGAAGACTTTAGACTAAGCAGACTATGCGTACTTCGTGGACTAGGTGGAACAGGTATTTGGATCGAGTATTTGTACGGAATCGGACTAGGTGCACTTAGTACAAAATTTACCTAGTACGACTCATCTCTACTACCTTCTCATCGCAAAACTAAAAACGAGACTATAACGGGAGACTTTAAAACCAATATTAATGTCAGTTTTACAATAAGGTTACTAGATGACGTTAGGTCCCGTCGAACATTATATGTAACTGAGTTTTCTTAGGTGTAAAGTAGCTTAAAAAGTAGTCTTGTGTTTAACAGATAATAGTTGGATAGTTGTGGGTTAGTTTATTTCTTTTTAATTATCGTTTTGCCACTTGCCATGATTTTTTTGGCTAAGCGCAATAGCTTCAATCAGTTTTCTCACTGCTTTGACTACCCAAAGCAATAATGTTTCGGCATGGCTGCGACGCGACTGCTGTCGTGTAAGGCACGTCGAACGGAATTAATTTCGATGATGGCCTATGCTTACTATCTGGCGATAGGTATTATAGCATATGCCTGCAGCAAATGCAGAGATTGGTTCCGAACGAAGTGCAGCTTTCTACAGACTATTTTCTCCTATCCAAACCAAATAACTTTAGTGGTATATTATTTGTTGCAAAAAAGTTTGTACTCGCTAGGTTCTGTTTACAGAACTACTAGTTCTATTATTTTATATAGGTACACACAGTAGAATACAAAGAGATACGACATAACATTTTCTTTTGCTCAGCTCCTAAGAGTCTTAGCGTGATGTGAAATAGCCTTCCTTGAGAATTGGGTAAACAAAGGCAAAAAAAAAAAAATATCCGACCGGTAGTTCCAAAGATTAGCGCATTCAAACAAATAAAAAACAAACTTTTCAGCTTTATTATTATTATAGATGTATTTATTAGTATAGATAACAATTGGGTGCAATTAGTGGAAGACTTAATATCTATGCGTACATGTAACACTTTGATATAATATTTATACACAGTGTCTTATGATTCATACAACTGACCTAACTAATGGTTCGTTAGGAATATAAAAAAAAAAATTATAAAAAAAATATTATTATAATTATTAAAAATAAAAAAAAATACCTTAAATTCTAAGAAAAATTCCATTAGTAATCACGTACGATGGAGGTTCATGTGTATGGTCCTCTTTAATTGACAGTACTTCGCGGTTCGAGGGTATATCATCATACATGAACGTAATACTGGCTCTACACGATCTTCCGAAGGTGCAATACCAGGTATTCTGTCGAGGACCCCCCACTCTTTTACAGTTGAAAGTGTATCCGTTTACAATAGCAAGTTCCTTTCCGTTACCTTTTGTCACCCATTGAACTAAAAATAATAAATTCGTTTTTACCACACTATACAACACAATAAAAAAACATACAATTATATTCGTATACAATAATTTGTATCAAAATAAAATTTGAATCAACGGACGACCACAAAATAACGGCGGCAGAGATGAGTAATTGAGATGTATGGAAGAAAGAGACATCTGCGCTGACTTATAGAGATGTTTGGAAGAAGGAGACATCTGCGCTGAACGCAAATTAATTGGAATAAGGACTGGAGGATGATGATGAACGCAAAATATTAGAAAATCAAAGAAGCGTGGTTTATTATTGTTACACAAATTAAAACTCTAAAAACATTAACAATGAATTGAAGAATTCATTTGAAGTTAATAATAATACAATAACAAGATATTGTTGGATCGTACAGACTAGTGCGATATCGCGGGCGCGACGTGACAGTAGTTGCACAATTTCTTTGTCGCTGCCTGTCACGCCCGCGATATCGCGCGAGTCTGTATGAGCCTTTATTCATGAGATACATTGTATTTTTTATATTTGTTTTATTTATTGTAAAAACTCCATTCCAAATCTCATACGACGGAGGTTCACGCATATGGTTCTCCTTAGTTGCCTTTACTACATTCCAATAAACGGTAAAGGAGATTGCCAGAATTCAGGCCCTATTTGCATCCAGAACTTACGCGTCCCAAAAAATAACATTTCTATTTTGACAATTACAGTTGAAAAAACTGCGGCCAACTTGGATGTAGCGCTCGCTCGGCTCGCATTCGGTTGGTCCTTTTTTAGTGTTCCGTACCAAAATGGTAAAAAGGAACCCTTATGGTGAGACTTAGTCTGTCTGTCTGTCTTTCACACCTTAATATCTCAAGAACTGCTAATGCTATCAACTTGAAATATAGAATAGTTTTAGATGACATTTGCCCAACTATTTTGCAAACAAGAAAAAAAATATATACCTTTTTTGCAAAAGGGACTGAAATCGAGTCTTAAAAATTTGAAGTGGGGCTACTAGGGCATGTGGGGTATCATATGAAAGAAAGCTGTTTGCACATTGTCAAACATATTTTATTTTTTTTAGGCAGCAGTTTCCAACTCTTGACGAAAAATTAAAAAAAAAACCGCTCCCCCCCTTATCTCCGAAGTTTGCATAGATGAAAATCTGAAATTATTCTATGTGATAGAAGTTTATGTAAAGATTACAGGAAAAATAAAACGATGTCTCTAAATAGCACAGTTTTTCAGAAATCATCAACATTATATATACGTACGGAACCTTCGGTGCGCGAGTCCGACTCGCTATTTACCGGTTTTTATTTTTTCGGGTTGGTTAATCCTCATGGATGTCCTCCGCCCTGGGACGGACGGAGGGGTCTGTCAGACTCTTACTGACTAAAAACTACCCCGGTGTTCCCTTCCCACACTTGCACCGGGGATCTAGTGCGCGCGATCTTCAACCTAACCCAGTTGCTCGGGGTGCTTTAGCTTGTTTACTGCTACCAACTGTGAGAAAATGCCAGAAATACGAGTATAAAAACCAGCTTAATTTTTTTTAAACCGGCCAAGTGCGAGTCGGACCACACAATGAAGGGTTCCGTAGTTGGGATGAATTTATCCCAAAAACAAACTTAACATTGTATTTGAAAAACATGTTCTCCCATACATCGATATATGCCACGGTCAATTTTCCAACTGGAAATGTAAGTTTGTAATTGCATTGTTTTTGTGATAAATCTACAAATTGTAGATTTCGGACTTTTCCCTTTATTTGTGCTGTGAGACCTTGCTTCTTGCCAAATTTCATGATTCTAGGTCAACGGGAAGTACCCTATAGGTTTTGGTTTGTTTGCGAGTATCAAAATATGTCGCATAAATCGCCATACGTTTTATGGCTTTGACATGGAAACTTGATTTTTTTAGTGCTTGAAGGGACCATGGACTTACCGTATTTGATATTAATTTCAACTTGATACCTCCACGCGTTCCTGAGAAAAAGACTGACAGACAGACAGACAGAGGGACAACGAAGTGATCCCGTAAGGGTTCCGTTTTTTCTTTTTGAGGTACGGAACCCTGAAAACTGCAGATCATTTAAATATTTTCAACTTGGCCTAAGCACCACAAAGCGCCCGATTTTTTCCTTTTAAAATAAAAAAATCCATCACATATCTCAAAGGACTGAGGGTCATGCGTATGGTGTTCCTCCTCAATGGTTATTATTTGTCGTTTCGAGGGATTGACGTCATTTAAGAAGACAATACTAGCGCTACACGTCCCGTAGGTGCAGGACCAGGTATTCAGCCGAGGTCTAAGTCTTTTACAATAGAAAGTGTATCCGTTTACAATAGCCAATTCCTTTCCGTTATATTTTTTGACCCATTGAACTGTAAATAAAATAATTATTACTAACACAAATTATATTAAAACGAATGAATTATTTTATTTTTTTTATTTTGATTTTATGTATGTTTTCTCTTTTAATCTTACACACGTTGTCTACATCTCTTCGTCTACTTTCCTTGTCGCAGGTATGCTGGAAGAGATTTATTTAGAAATAAGCATCACCTTTGTACGTATTTTTCTGTTCTTTTTTTTTTTTCTTGTCTGTATATATGTGTGTACGTAAACTGTTAAATAAATAAATAAATAAATTAAATAATAGTTTAGATTACTTGAATTTAAAAGTTAATTCCAAAGAAAATTTATGGATGAATGAATTGTATGAGCAATGATATTGAAAGAGAAGGGAGTGAATGATAGCTTGACGGATGACAAGGGAGAATGGAAGACGAAAAAGTGTTGCGCCGACCCAAGTAAAAGCTCGTGCAGACTGGGGCGACATCGCGGGCGCGATAAGGGTTGCGGTGTCTGTCGCGCCCGCGATATTGCTCCGGTCTGCACGAGCTTTAACATGGGACAAGAGCAGGACGAAAATGAATCATTATAATCATAGCCTGCAGAAGGCAAAAAAACGGTAATTATACAACATTAGTTTTTATTTATACTAAACCCGACAAGGGGTCATTTTACTCATCACTTTGAACAATTTTTTATATGGGACCAACCGTGAAATTGCGAAAAAAAAATTGGCTGTTCCCTACATTTGTGTGCACTTAAATCGACGAAATATATGGAACAGCTGATTTTAATTTCACGATTTCAACCTTGAAATCGTGAAACTAAAATCATAGATTTTTTTTTTCAATATGATGTGTACAATGACCCCTTTTCGGGTTTAGAATAAACAAAAACTAATGTTGTACGTATATGTATGTGAAGAAGTTATTTAAATCAGATTTTGAACGTATAGTTATATTAAAATGTTGCTGTCATCCAGAAAACAAACACATAGGTACATCACATTTTTCCAGTTGCCAAAAGATAAAACAGTAGGTGTTTATGAATAAATTTTAAAATTTGTTGTTTTAAATTAACAATTTCCACAAACGGGAACTATATATTTCAAATTATGTACAATTTCTGTATTATCACTCTAAAACACTCACATTATAATACCATTAATTATAAGTATTGTTATAACGTGGGATTCAATGGAAATAGCAAACGGGACCCATCATTTATACCTAAAAAATGGGATCCATCGAAAATAATATTTTTAAATTCATAAAAGAAAGTGTATCCTTTCATATTGACAAGCTCTTTTCCGTCAGTTTTTTTCACTCGTTTTACTAGAAATAAATATACTCGTATTATGAGCAAGGCGAACAAAATATAGGTATTGTATTTGTATGTGGAGCTCAGTTTCTCAAATCTGACGGAAATCAATATTTTTTTTAAATTGTCTTACCTATAAAACATATTCACCGTAAGACATAATACTTTAACCGTTAATTATTACGTAGATAAGTCAAGCTTTCGTTCAATTAATTATTTAGGACAATAAAAGAATAATGAATACCTGGTACCTACTCATACTATTAGTTATACATTGTTATCAAAACGCAACGTGTTATTTTAATAAAAATTAATCAAAATAATTTATATGTAACAAATCCTACTTAAACATTAAAATTAAAACTGAGATGGATTGATTGAACCTAATTTCCTACAATTTTTTTTTTTTTTTAATTATATTAAATAAATCACGACAATTGATTATTTTTATCGTTCTTTTGGCTTCGCTTCGACACTTACACTTTAACATAAACTCCATTAGAAATCACAAACGACGGAGGAGCATGCGTATGGTTCTCCTTAACTGACCATATTTGGCGCTCCGAGGGTGTGGTGCCGTTGGTGGAAGTCAGCCTGGATTTACACGAATTTCCTTTGGTGCAGTACCAGACACTTGACCGCAAAAATACCTTTTTACAGAAATATGTGTAGCGGTTCATAATAGCAAGCTCCTTTCCGTCAGTTTTTTTTACCCATTGAACTGTAAATAAAAAATCTCGTTTTATATGATTAATATTTTGTATGAGTAGAAATAATTATAAAAAAAAAAAACATTAATAAGAGGAGTAATTAACAAACCGCCAAATAAAGTTACAAGTAAGATCATTTATTCATTAACGAAAATTATACATAAACACATAAACTCACGCCTTCTTCCCATGGGGGTAGGCAGAAACTATAGAACGCCACTTGCTACGTTCCTTACATACTCCTATTTAATTGCTACGAACATTATTATTGTTAAAATTAAGTACTATTCGATTTAACACTCTTATTACAAATGGATATTTAAATGCAATGCCTTATTACACTCACTCGCCTTCGCTGGCCCATTATATCTTAAACTTTAATATAAAATCCATTAGAAATTACAAACGACGGAGGTTCATGTGTATGGTTCTCCTTAACTGACCATATTCGGCGCTCCGAGGGTGTGGCGCCATTGCTGAAGATCACCCTAGCTGGACATCCTTTTCCATGTGTGCAATACCAGATACTCGTCCGCAAAAATATCTTATTGCAATAGAATGTGTGGTGGTTCATGATAGCAAGCTCCTTGCCGTTTCTTTTCTGCACCCATCGCACTGAAATATTAAAGAAATGACTTATTAAGACCCAGATATATGCCAGTGACCTTGAGTGGTTAGCTTGCGTGTTCTGTACTGAGCTCACGCAACGCGTCGTACGTTCCGCCAGTAATAGGACTCGCCCATCAAGGAGCGCTGTCCCCAATATGACGCATTATAAATTTATTAAACACAGAACAAAAGGTATTTAAAAAAAAACGCGTATACTTAAAGATCAATAACTAAATTATATTTAAATTGGTGAAGGTTTCAGAAAAATACGCTTGGTAGATTTTTCGCCATTCTCAGTTTTTTATTCACGTTAGACAGAACTTTACAAATTAATTTCACTATGTAATATAAATATAATCTAAAATATTCACATATTAAGTTATTGAAGAAATGCTCTTATTTAACATAATATTTTTTTTTTAAATCATTAACACTACTCGTTTAGATGTGTGATCTTCAGTATAAAATCATTAAAAGTCGATTATCGTCGCCTTAAGCCGTTGGTGGTCCCGGCTGTTATTCAAAGATTTTTTTTTTTTTTAAACGTTGCCCCACACTAGGAATTACTCCTGTATTGTGGGTGCGTTTACAAACATTTGAACTCACATAGATAAACAGCCAGACCCGGAACAACTACTTGCAGGTCATACAAATATTTGTTCCGTGCGGGAATCGAACCCGCGACACGCAGCGCAGCAGTCAATCGCTTAACGACTGCGCCAACCGCGCCGTCAACAGCAACAACTTTGACAGTCATTTCTGGTAGTAGAAACCCAAAAGTCTGACAACCAGTCTTACCAAGGGGTATCGTGTTACCCAGTAACTGGGTTGTGGAGTTCAGATAGGCAGTCGCTCCGTAAAATACTGGTATTCATACTGCATCCGGTTAGACTGGAAGCCGACCCCAAATTAGTCGGGAAAAGGCTAAGCTGATTGATTGATAAAAAAGGAAAATCGTTTATAACCGATGCTGTTAAAGAATTAACGATGATTTACAATATTAGACAACTCTGAAACTCTGAACAAAAACAAAACGCGTTTTCCATGTCAAGCTTAAAACTTACAAAACCTACTTATTAATATTTTAACGAGAAAAGTTATTTTATTACGGATAAAAAATAAATAACGGACTTAAATGTGCTCAAAACTAACATAAGATTTGCTGAAAAGCATTATACTCACCTACTACAAAAATACTAAAATTTTAGTAAACTTAATAAAACTTATATCACTTACAATATTATTTTTAGTAACACTTGAGGGGACAGTCGATTATTATTATAGCCGATTATTTATAGGTCTAACAGAGTGTCGCGCTACAAAAGAACTGAAACAAACCGGCCAACTTTGATAGACTAGTGAGCGTGACAGCTACATCCACTCGTGCCACGTCATCGTGCTGTCATTGTTGAGCAAGAATTTTGCGGCCAACAGTTGGACGCAATTTTGTTCAACGAATTCACAGCTTTGACTGTCTATCTAGACTTTTTTGTATCTTTGATTATACCTTAATATAAATACCATTAGTAATTAAAAAGTTAGGAGGTGGATGTGTATGTTCGAGCATTGCTGATACCACATTACGTAGAGAAGGGTGAACGTTATTGGTGACCACCATTCTAGCTTTGCACCTCTGAGAATTGGTGCAGCACCAGGTGTTCTTATTCGAAAAATGTTTCCGGCAATAAAAAGTGTAATTATTCACAATGGCAATTTCTTTACCGTTCACTTTTCTCGCCCATTGTACTGGAAACAAAAAACAAAAATAATAACATGGTTTATTAAAAAGTGCGTCTTTTTTATTTGAGATGCAATAAAATATATGCACACAAAAGTAAATGCATGACACAAAAAAGACACGATTTAATGGTAAAAAATTACAAGAAAATATAAGATGCCATAATAATTTTTTTTTTTTTTTTTTTAATTTAAAAAAATTCGTAGTGATATTTACAAAGATATAATAAAAAACTCCTTTATTAAAGGGAAATTCAAAAATGAAATGATGACGAGAAAAGTATATTTACGTATTAAGTCGCAGATATATTATATGATTATAGTGATTTTTAAATCTGTTATTACGCCTTCTTATAATGCAAATAAGTTATGCAAAAAATGTATGTTAAACTAAAACGCATACACATCAATTATATACATGAATATTTAAGTATTGTTGTAAAATACTTTATGAAATAAATTGAAGAAGTAATGTCTACCCAAAGCATCAAAAACGATATTACTTTCAAACAACTTAAGATATTTTAATGCTTTTTTTTGTATGAATAGACTGTGTTATGTATTATAATTCTATCAGATTTTTCAAATATTCATATTTTCGTTACTAAAAATAAATATTCCCTATGAAAGTTAATGGTTGCAAGGCGTAAGCGCGACTTGCGTTTGTATGGCCAAGGTCAACGGCGATTATCTGACCTTAAAATAAGTGTTTAAATGCGTATTTAATTTTGGTAAGTTGCTATTACCGACTTATTGGCGTAAATTAATTTCGTACAGTTCTTGGTAAACGCTAGGACGTTGTTGTTGTCGATTTTTTTCGTGTTTAGATATCGATACCCATCACGTCTGCGGAGTTTCGCTAGTTAATTTACTTTGACCCGGTATATCATTTGGTTTATGAGTCATAAGTAATTTATTTCGTAACAATATAGGTACGGTCAGTGCTCTGCATTATCTAACCCCTCTTACAAAGAAGAAGAGCAGAAAAGGGGTCAGGTAATGCAGAGCACTGACTGTACATTGTGTTGAAAAAATTAAATAATTAAAATAAAATTCATTAAATACATTTAGAAAAGTCGATAAAAACAATAACGGTCAATTAAAAATTCAAGTATAATAGATCTAATGATAATAATAAATGATCATCATCATTTCAGCCGAACAACGTGAACGTGGGGGAGGCCTATGTCCAGCAGACATAGGCCTCCCCCAAATCCCGAGGGTTTGCCATAATCGCCACGCTTGGCAGGCGGGTTGGCGATCGCAGTATGGTGTTAAAATCCGTAGAGAACGCTGCTGCCCATTCTCTAGTAAGTCCCTTCGTCGCTTTTTACGACACCCACGGGAAGAAATAGGATGGTGTTATTCTTTAAGTCCGGCACCAAACGGACAAATAAAAACTCAAGTTAATGAAAACAAAGGTTTTCACCAAGTCAGTTTTATTCAGCCGATTTTTATTTTCAGCCAGCATCTTTTTGATCTAATGCCTATCTACATTATAAATTAAACTTAATGGGAGATATTAAACCTCTGTGGTAAATTTATATCTAAACAAAAATTCAAAACAGATTTCATACAACATTTACTAAAATATCATTACAGCTTGACAAAATATCCCTTACAAATAATAAACTTAGGGGGTTTGTGGTCGTGTTCCAATTTAGCTCTTACCAAGCGCCTTGCATCATTATTGGTGGTGATCAGCTGAGCTTTGCAGATACGTCCGGAAGTGCAGCTCCAGGTGATAGTGTCCTGACGTCGCCAGTGGCAGTAGAATGAGTATCCATTTACAATACCAAGCTCTTTGCCGTCCTGCTTCTTTACCCAGTACACTAAAAGAGACAAAAGAAAGTCACTACTTACGTGTTCTTTTCTCGTATGGTTGGGAATATTTCACACCATAGCAAAAATATTTACTAACACAGTCAATGTTAACGCGCACACTGTGCGTCGCATAACCGCGAACCCACTGTGCAGCTGAGAGACGGCGGGGCGCAGGGGACGGGGGCCGCGCGGCCGCAGCGCGCCGCCCGCCAACCGACCGGCCAACCGCCGACAGTCTGCTCGGGGCACTCATTGCAAGCGCGTCGCTATACTGCCTATCTGCCTATGCGCAACGCGCGGACGCGCCACATAATTTAAAGTATATTGTAATTTGTTGGGTAATATATTTCTAAGAAGCAGATTCGCCTATTATTAGAGAGTGACCCCCAATATTCCCAACAGTCAACGTAGTAATAGCGGGGGTGCAACGAAAGTACTAAGTATTAAGGTATTTCCACTTAAATTGCAATTTAGAGGAATGAGGAACAGGGTGTAAAGTTTACTCATCCTCTATAGAAAAGGGAGGATCCTCCGACCAGACGGGTGTTGTGTCTGGTGGGCAACTGCCCGACGGTTGATGTCGGGACGTTGTATATTGCTAGTTGCGCGGTAAACTCTGCTTGCACGATGCAGGATTTTGCGTGACGTCAGTGTGACGCGTCGTTCGCATGTGGCGATGTTGATGCCGCTACAGCACTTAAGTTGGATTACCAAAAAATATACAAATTAATCGGGTAATCTTATAAGTTTATTATCGTAAAAATAGAAAAGAATAATTGAAGATCATTTTAATATAGGCATCAGAACACAACGTAAGATTTCAATCAGAACGCAACGTAAGATTTCACCTAGAGCTAAGACAAAAACCATTAGGTACATACATTACAAACATTTGTTCACATCTGAACACACGCTCTAAAGTATAGTCGTCCAAAACGAAACACACAAACACAACAAAGAAGCACAAATAACAGAAACAAACACAAATATCAGAAACAAACACAAATCACCGTCCGTCACCGTAGACGAAATTGGCATGGGTATGGAATTGGTATGGTATTCATTAATATTACACTTGCTCATTACAGCTTAATATAATGTCCTTGCGAAATTATATATTTGGTAGGCATATGTCCGGTGTGATCCATTCTAGATTTTACCAAGACCCTGGACGTAGGAGTATCGTCATTGGTGAGGATCAGCTGAGCTTTGCAGGGCCTTCCGAAGGAGCATCTCCAAATGTTTGTGAACCGACAACGCGAGTGACAATAGAATGTGTAGCCATTTACAATAGCAAGTTCTTTGCCGTTCGGTTTCTTTGCCCATAACACTGGAAAAGAGACAAGATTCATTCTAATATTACAACGACATTGTCGCGATAACGCAAACAAAACTTCGCGCGCTCTCTCTCGCACACCGGTCGACGTCTCGCTGTACAACAGTGAGCGCGCCATGTACGTAGTTCACGTAATCGCGACAATGTAGCCGTAGCATAAATCCGCGTTTCCACTAGGCAACAATTGACGCGCAACATGTTGCACAACAAGTTGCCCAACATGTTGAAAGTCAGCGCGGAACTTTTGTTGAACAACGTTGTCTGTCTACGCATCTACTACTTTACGTCAGTCGTCGACAACATGTCGCCAGAGGAACTGGTGTTGATTTCAGCGGCATTTTGAGCACTCGTTCGTTACACCACACTACGGACATTGTTGCGCGTCACGTCTCTACTCGACAGTAACTGATGCTCAACTAACGGTAACGATGCTCTTTAAACAAACAACAAGCCGCGCGTCTTGTTGCGCGCCAGCTGGCAACATCGCGCGCTGTTGTGCAGCGTTGCCGTACATGTTGAGCGTCACGTGTCCTGCGCCAAATGTTGCCTAGTGGAAACGCGGCTTGAGTGTCCTTCTCTCGTATAAACCATAATTATATCAAACTGAGAATATTTAAAACAGTGGTAAAAAAATGTTAATATTCATCATACATTAAAGTACCACTCAAATTCCACTTTAATTGGTTTACTTACAGAAAAAGAAAACAAATTAATTCTGCAATAACATAATTATATTCACATAAAAATATTAAAATATGAGATGCGTATCAACATCGTTTGCAAACACGTTCGGCATTTAAGAATAAAATGCTCCGAAGACAACAATGTTTCCACAATGTTGTCTTCGGCGCACCTTAAAACTGTTGCATAGTTAGAAATTAGAAATAACATTTGTTTTGACCTAATGTTAGGATAAACCATAAGGTACCTAGTCCCTACACTCTTTGAGGTGGAAAACTGAACCGAGCCTTGGAAGTACTTTAAATATTGATTCTACCAATTTAAAAAAATAAAACGTTTGATTATTTTCAAACCTAATTAAAACTGCATTCAAACATTTTTGATAAGAAAAATGAAATTAAAAAAAATATCGATCAAACATTTTTTTTTTTTAATTTTGCCGAACTGTGACCAAATACTAATATTTGGTCACAGTTTGGCAAAATTGAAACTGAATAGAGCGATCAGAACGTGAATGAAGGACTGAGTGAGTGAGAGAAAATAGAAGTCTGAAATAACCAATACGGCTACGGGTATAAGGACGAGATAGAATAAAGCACGGTGTCAAAAATCGTTTGTAATTAAATTATAAATACGTAAAGTAGGCGTTCGTCTTAGCATAAAAAAGGTTTTATTGGTTCTCGAATCCCAAACACCACAGATACTCGTATGAAACACAAAAAATCCAACCACAAAAACTACCTGCTATAAAAATTTTAAACAAAAAGATCAATTTTCAAGCATGCAATTCTTTAGGCATGTTTTTTTTTACAATATAATAAAATAAATGTACCTGTTGTTTTATCCCGAAATAATTCCCATTCTGGCGTTCTAAAATTACTAAATAGACTAATATGGTGTATGCCGTTGAATGGTTCCAAATCTCAGTTAAAGGCCTATTCAGATATAAGCGATATCGCTTGCGCGCTTCGGCCTAGAGTCCTAGATAAATGGCATTCGCTTCGAGCGATTCCATTTCTACAATCGCTATCGCTTCAACGATAACGAAGTTCGATTGGCAGGCGATAACGGTTGTCGAAAAGTGCCACTTGGCTACGCATCTAAGGAAGTTATCGTTCGACGCTGTCGATTCGTTTCATGTAATCGAATGATGACAACATTGTCTAGCTAATTACTATTCATTGACCTATGGTTACGTGACATTTCGATAACTTATGTCAAATCCTTACATTTTTCGGCTTTCTACTAGCGTCACCGATAGTCGAATGTTACTTTTTCTAGGCCCTCTGGTTCGCCTTCTGGTTAGTCACTTTGGAGCAGTATCGCTACCGACCGCGACAGCGATATCGCTTATATCTGAATAAGCCAGTGCGCGACGGTAACACATCATCTGGCAACTTTGATATAATATCCTTGAGAAATTATATATTTTGGAGCGGCATGACTGTGTACCAATTTAGCTTTTACCAGGATCCTTTCGTCATTGTTGGTGGTGATCAGGTGAGCTTTGCAAGTATGTCCCGCAGAGCAGCTCCAGGTGTTCGTTGAAAGATTTCGCCAGTGGCAATAGAATGTGTAGCCATTTACGATGGCAAGCTCTTTGCCATTATGTTTCTTTACATATCGCACTGAAAATAAAGAGGAGAAGTTTGTGACTTAGTTTCTGTTGTATTATGCAAATCTTTTGTAGAATTTAATTCTAAATATATATTTTTGTAAGTTGCTTTGCATTTTGCAAAGCGTTTGATAAAATGTTTATTTTTCTTTTAATTTTTTTTTTTTGCTTTAGCTAAAGGACGTTCTTGAGTGTGCAAGAAATTTTGAATCGCAAAGTATGAAACAATTATAATATATTAGACTCCGGTTAATTACAAAAACACATTGCTACTTATTACACTATAATAATTGTCTGAATAAATTACATTGGATGTCTAAGAAAAATCACAAACTACTAACAATGAACGATACCTAGGTGGGTAGATTTAAAAAATAATAACTAAGAAATTCAATTTCTCTTTGGCTAAAATTAAGACTAGACAGACTAACTACCAAGTTTTATTAAACTGCTACAATACAATGACCAGGGGGCCTAAAATGGACGCTTAGGCAGAATCATATTATGATCTGCGTACAATTCATACTTCCCGCAAATCATCTGTTTGACAGCTGCTATTTGACATTAGACTTCAATAAAGCATAATTTGTGGACCATTTTACGAAACTCCATACAAAACTGTCAAACAGATGAATTGCGGGATATTAATTGTACGCAGATCATATTATGATTCTGCCAAAGCGTCCAGTTTAGGCCCCCTGATAATTGAATCAAAATCTAACAATACAAGTGGTCTATTCCATATATATTTATTTATATAAATACATTATAATATATACAACCTGTTTTTTTTTATATCCCATAACTCTAGGGTTATATTCTGTAGGTAAAAATAATACTAAAACTCCTAGAATAGGTGGTCCAAAAATGCATCGTTTCGGAGATATCTTCAATCATAATTAAATTAGGTCAAAAATTGTCACCAGTATGACGAATCTTTACTTTTGCGAGGTTGCCAAACTTCGCAGTAGTGTAGTAAAATAAATAGTAAAATAAAATATGTAGGTATGTTGGTATCGGGGCTTCCCGGCGGCAGCTAGTGAAGGGAAAGCTACCTTGTCGACGTTGTCATATTTCACGTAAGGGTGTTTTACATTAGTAATCGTGACTTTGCCGAATTATTTTGTTTGAAAAATGAAAAAAAAAATGGTTATGTATGAAAAACGAAGGATTGGAACATAACTCATATGCCAGTTGATTCTTTGATATGGCCTCAATCATACCCTAGAGTTATGGGATATAAAAAAAAACACGTTGTATACATTATAACATAAATCCGAAGTATCGGCCGACTGTTCGGCCGTTGCTTGACTACGGCTAACTATGGGTGACTAGGGCTACAGCAAACTAAAAAAAATAAACGACAGTCAAAGAGATAAGCCAAAGTCAAAAATGTGACTTTAAGTCGGGTAAGGATTCAAAGTCAAAAAAGGAAACTGGAAGTTATAAAACGGCTGAACATTCGGCCGATACTTCGGGTTAACGCTTCGGAGTATACCCCCTGGTGTCGACTTCACTAACTCTCTACCCTCCTTCTCTTGTATCGGAACGAACTATTTATTTATTTATTTTAACTTTAATTAGCACGGTTAAACCAATTACATTATTTAAAGGCAGAGACACATACACATAGGAAGGAAAATATAAAATTTTAAAATTCAGGTAAAAAAATACAATACGTTCACGTTCATGAATCCCTCTCACAGTATTTCTGGCATGCCAATAAAATCTTCGTCCATTCATCCGCAAACAGATCGTTTGTTGGATTAGAATCCAAGAGATCATTAACGCTGATAGTACACCTCCGCCGTGAAACCATAGACGCGAAACCGCAGTAGTTCAATTGTACTGGTTCGCGTCATGTTCCGCTACTCGAATCGGATGCGAGTAGCGGAACATGACGCGAACCAGTTGTTTCATTGCTGTGGTTTCGCGGCGGAGATGTGGGGACTCAGCACGCGCAACGGTACGACATGGAGGCACAGCACAACTATATTAGATTAATACATTCTGTGGCAAAATATGTAAGCCAGTCAGCAAAAGGGTTCACTATTTTGATCTCAGGAATTTATCAGTAGCAGACTGGAGGTTGGATTTTTGTCCTGTGTAATATGTTCGCCCTTTACCTACATACATGGTTGAAATGTGGTTGTCCTGTGGATCCTTTTGGGAGCACTGCCATCACGTCATGAGTGGATATCTGCCACCATATCCTACGAAACTTCTGTGCCCTCCAGAGCCTCCACCGCCATATCCTGCACTTCCAGAGCTACTTCGTTCTCCAGAGCCTCCAGCCCCGAGGCCTCCTCCGCCTCCAGTTCCTCCTCCAAATCCAGCGCCACCTCCGTAGCCGCTGCCGCCACCATTCCCATCATTTCAAACGTCCACTGCAGGACATAGGCCTCCCCTAAAGGGGGGTGTGCCATAATCGCCACGCTTGGCAGGCGGGTTGGCGATCGCAGTATGGTGTTAAAATGCATAGAGAACGCTGCTGCCCATTCTCTAGTAAGTCCCTTAGTCGCCTTTTACGACACCCACGGGAAGAAATGGGATGGTGCTATTCTTTACGTCCGGCACCAAACGGACTAACCATCACAACCATTCCCACCTCATCAATAAAAAAAAGAAGTTGTCTTCACGTAAAACCCGTCAGCTATTTTAAAAGATGGCGGCTTATGGTTATGGTCCAGCTTAGATGTCAAAACCGTTCGATGTGCTGGGTCGGCTCTGTTCGTGATCATCATTCTAGCTTTGCACCTCATTGCGTTGGTGCACGTCCAGGTGCTCTTGTTCATATTTTGTTTGTGGCAGTAGAAGGTATATCCGTTTACTATAGCCAGTTCCTTACCGTTGGATTTTTTTACCCATTTGACTAAAAAAACAATTAACCTAATTAATATAATAGCGAGGGTGTTTGACGGTATAGATCAATTGGCGTTTCTAAATGCAAATTTTACATAGCGCTATAAAATACAAGAAGTAGAGTACAGTAACTTGTACAGTCGCCAGCACAAGTTACCAAAAACTGTCAATTTTTCTTATTCGATTTTTAACTTAACCATCAACATTTTAAGGTTTAAAATTATTTGGAGAAATTTGACAGTTAGGTATAACTTGATGTGCTGGCAACTGTACATTACTGGGTTGTTGAAATATATAAACAAGCGGAATGTAAGCTACAAAACGTGCGGTGCATAGAATTCAAAACATGAAATAATACACATTCTCTTGATAGCATATCAGTAACTATCTTTAATACAACTAAACAAAGACGCAATTCAGGTAACAATAAAATCCTGTAAACGAATAAACTTTATAATTATAAATTATAACACACCCATAACCCATACCCCATTTCACGATTGTATACATAAACTCAATTTGATTAAAACAATACACCAATTTATTTATTTAATACTTCAATCACACAAATGTACAGAGGTGGACTTAATACCCTACGCATTTCGTATCAACATTCCAGTTGTCAACAAATGACGGTGGTGGGTGGTTGTGGTCGAGTCTAGCTGACACTACAGTACGCTCTGAAACCAAATGTTCATTTGTTTCCAACAACCTTGTCCTGCATTTTCCAGCCTGGGTACAGCTCCAGGTACTTTTAATCGCATGATATTACTTATTTCAAATGGAGTATAGATAATTATAACATAACGTTAGTCAAATTATCAAAATTTACGACCCTTAAAAAATACGCCATCCCTAATGACAAAAGCTGGTGGAGCATGGTCGTGGTGAACTTTCATTGACACGACCTGTCGATCAGCAGTGTCAACGTTATTGGTGATGACAACCCTGGATTTACAGCCATGGGTGCAAATCCAACTGTTGGTCTTCGTGTTATAAGTATGACAGTAGAATGTGTATCCATTCACGATAGCAAGGTACTTTCCATTTTGTTTCCTCACCCAGATTACTGAAATGGAAGGTGTATTTTATTATGGTCTTTGTGTTATAAGTATGACAGAAGAATGTGTATCCATTCACGATAGCAAGGTCCTTTCCATTTTGTTTTCTCATCCAAGTTACTGAAATGGAAGGTGTGTTTTATTAGTATCAGATAGCATTGAAATAGAAGCTTCATCATCATCAGCCCATATAGGCCTCTCCAATTCCACGCCATTCAGCAACTCTCATCCAGCTGCCATCAGCCACCCTGCGAAGATCGTCGCTCCACCTAGCCTGAGGGCGTCATACCTTACGTTTGCCGACTCCCGATCAAGAACACGTCTACCCCAACGGTCATCGGTTCTACGGCTAATATGGCCGGTCCATTGCCACTTCAGCTTGCTTATTTAAGCAAAAAAAAAGAAAATTGATAATAATAATGTTACAATTTTTTATTTCCTGTAAGCAAGTTTCTAAAGAAGAGATTTGCAGGCGAACCAAGGTGACCGA
Source organism: Tiliacea aurago (assembly GCA_948098905.1). Classification (NCBI taxonomy): domain Eukaryota; kingdom Metazoa; phylum Arthropoda; class Insecta; order Lepidoptera; family Noctuidae; genus Tiliacea; species Tiliacea aurago. The sequence goes on from OX402588.1 coordinate 6,912,312, forward strand.
CATAGCCCGAAGAATTGCCAAGCTTAAGTGGCAGTGGGTAGGGCACATTGCTCGCAGAACTGATGGCCGATGTGGCTGAAACGTTCTGCACCGTGGAGTGATGACATTGTGAAGGCTGCAGGTATCCGCTGGATGCGGGAAGCACAGAACCGGTCGAAGTGGCGGTGCTTGAGGGAGGCCTATGTCCAGCTGTGCACGTCTTTCGACTAAAATGAATAGATGAAGTTTCTAAAAAGAAGCTTGCTGAAGAAATTTAAATTTTCTTTCTTTTTTGCAATTTGCAGGTCAGTTTTAACTTACCCTTAAAAGAGTTACTTGTAAGGTTCCTTCAAAAAAGATGGTTAAAGAACAGCGAAAAATATAGGAAAGATAAACATTTTTTTTTAAGTAAAAACTTCTTTAGGCGCGTTGAGCACTTTTTGGGTTAACAAAATCATGGAACTCGCGTCATCGTCACCGAACGCTTTCCATGAGCTATATGTATACTGCTTTCTTTTCTATTGGCAGTCCCCAAAGACTGCTCCGCATTTTTTTTTTACCTAGATAATATTTACATCAATTAAAAGCTAATAGTCTTAAAATAATATGTATGTCGGGATAGGTTCAGACATCAGAAGTAATACTCAGATATGGCAATACAGAAATATATTTCAATCGAACAATCAGTTATTTTAAATCGAGAGAATATAGAAATTAAATAGAATTAATTAAATAACTAATAATGGTAGTGGCGGTCACATAGGGCAGTACTGACTGTCAGGGACAGTGGTCCATGCACCCACCGCAATAAGGATAGTACTAATTTGTCGGAGACAGCGTTCCTATCCAATAACCGGGCAGTACTGACTGTCGAGAGACAGTGGTCCGTGCACCAAGACGCATCCGTTCAAAATGCGTACCGACTCAATAGCGCACCTCCTTATAAAGGCGATCCGCTAGAGGGGGGTAACGTTACAATATTTCACTCAATTGACTTCAAGTCTTTTAAGTCAAACATCCGATAGAATGAATGATTTGTCTATGGTGCACGTTCCACTAGCGCCATCTAGTCGCCGCCTCTCGCAGCTGTTAAATAATATGGCTTCCGTCATGTACTATTACTTTGTATTAGCGTGTGTATTTTGACAATTTTATTTTATTTTTTATTATTGTAAAGTGTGTCTTGTTTGTGCAGAATAAACAAATTTTCTTTCTTTTCTTTCATACATATATAAACTCACGCCTTCTTCCCATGGGGGTAGGCAGAAACTACAGAACGGCACCTGCTACGCTCCTTACATACTTCTTTTACTGAATGATTTTGTTTTAATATTCGTCTTTAATACAGTGGATAAATTGAAAAGGTAAGGGCATAGAAAGCGTAGAATGAAACACAGGCTACAGTGAAAATTTAAAGTTTATTCACACACAACAAAATGCAAGTAAGAACTGCGGAATACAATTTGGATATTGACATCATTTTAACATAACACAACATACTCGTAACATCACGACTGTAATCCCCGAAGGGTTAGAGGTGTAGTACACCCACATTTCGCCAGTTATGTTTAAGTCCCATGTAATAGGGGCAGGGACCGTACAACCCCGGTTAAGGGTTAAGCCTTTCGAAGGGATAACCAATTCAATGGGTTACCTTTATCATGATGTAACCCATTGAAAGGGTTTTATACTAGAAACCCTTTGAAAGGGTTACATGATAACCTATTCAATGGGTTTTATACTAGAAACCCATTGAAAGGGTTACATGATAACCTATTCAATGGGTTTTACACTAGAAACCCATTGAAAGGGTTACATGATAACCCATTCAATGGGTTCTATACCTACTTGAAACCCAGTAACATGAAAAAATCATAATATTATGTTTTTTCGATATCCGCCCAGCACGCGTAGCATGACCAATTCTATCTCTACTACCCAGGGACCATTTTGTTTACCATTTTAGAAAAACCTTATCGAAAACCCTTTCAATGTAAAGGGTTTTCGATATGCTTTTCCTAAGCAGTTAATCAAAAACACATACGGTGTGGGTAATTTTGAATGGCTTAAATTAAGCCGTTCAAAAGGGTTACCGCTGCCGTATGGGTTTTTATCGAAAACCCTTTCAATGGGTTACCAAAATTTAATTTAAGCCGTTCATAAGGGTTACCCTTATTGTATGGGTTTTTGTTTAACCGCTTAGAAAATCCCTATCGAAAACCCTTTCAATGGGTAACCAAAATGGTCCCTGAATAGGGGGCGAGCCTATTGCCATCAACCGGTCACGAATCCAGATTCCGGGCTGCTACTGAGATTCAAGAAGGAAAAATCGAACAACACTCTCCCCGACTCGGGAATTGAACCCAGGACCTCATTCTCAGCAGTAGTGCGTGCGACCACTAGACCAACGAGGCAACAATCCTTTTAATTTTGTCAAAAACTCGAACATACAAACAACAATTAATTTTTTATTTTTCTCCTATTCCTAAATTATCTATAGCATGAAACAAACAAGGTAATGTCTGTTCCAAACCTATCTGATGAAACTGTAAACAAACCCTATTCAGGTTAAATTCTGACGCAAACACTCGCTAAAGGGAATCAATAACACATTTATCTGTATAATATTATATAAAGGTTTCAACTTGTACCTATTAACAACAATTACCTATTACTTGAATAACATTATCAAATTGTAATTGAAAATAAATTGATTGACAAAAATTGAGGTTCAAAAACTAAATTAAGTTGATAAATCAAAAAAATTGGGCAGATGTGAAACATCGAAATTATTTACACACTACTACATATAGAGTGTATATACACACATCAACAGAATCTAGGGATATTTTATATTTCATCAAATATCTATGAAGAAATTTCTGATATATTAAATGGAAGAATGATAGGTTATTTTAAGGTCTTTAATAAAAAATAAAAAACATTTCGTGATTTTTTTGTTTTAAATATGAATGTTCATTTTTTTAATCACTGTAGAAAATTAGTATGATAAAAAAACTAAATTTTTTGTTATAAAACTATTAATTATAATTAAAATTGAAAAAATCTTAGAAAATCTAATTATTAATAATCAGTGTTGCCACCTCTAACATTAATTATTAAATTACACATCGACATCGATTGTTCATACTTAAAATTAAATTGTCAATGTCTTGCTGCGTTAGGAGGTCCCATGTTCTTTGCAAATGTTCGTAAAGTTGTTGTTCCGTCTTCAAATTTGGCGCGAAATCTCTCAAAGCTTTTCGTTGTACTCTCGATGCTCGATAGGATTTAAGTCGGACGACTGTCCAAAACTTGAATATCGTGGTCTCGGAGATCGGCCGACACCAGCCGCGCCGTATGGGCAAGAGCATTATCGTGCATGGGTAGCAATTCCTGGCCCATTTGGATTCTGTGTGGGACAATTACAGGCTCTTCTACCTCCTCATGGTATTTTTGTGTAGTCATGCTGCCTTGGATCCAAACGAGCTGTGTTCGTCCGCCAAGACGAATTCCTGACCCACATCATGATTGTCCTGCTTTGGTATTAGTGGACCTCCTGAGGGTTTACTAACAATTTTGCCGCCGATTTTCTTTTGTTTTTTTTATTTACATTTTTAAATTTTTAAAATAGAATAACCGAGGTTTCAATCTGTATACAGGGTGGAAGGGACACCGACGCGAATCCGTTTACCATGGAATCCGTTTGCATTCTAAAACCCCCTGCGTTAAAATTTCTCGTCGGTGATTAAAAAAAAAACTGCTGTTTCCTACAGAAGTGCAATACCTCCTCGGTCAAAATGTATGGTTTTTTTTTTTGCGATTAACCGACGAATAATTTTAACGCAGGGGGGCTAGAATGATGTACTGAATCCATGGTAAACGGATTCGCGTCAATGTCCGTTCCACCCTGTATACACTTTTTATGAAAACTAAAAAGATGTTTAATTATAAATTCGTAAATAATTTAGGAATACGGTAATCTTAGATTCTGTTGATGTGTGTATATATACTAGCATATAGCGTGGCGACGCGTCGCCACGGCATGCGTCGCCCCGCAGCGAACGGTTTTACGTGCGGCTATAGATGTTTCACATCAAAACATCTGTAGCAGCTCAAGGACACTGAATGAGACACAATAGAAAGTTTTAAGGCTCGTACAGACTGGTGCGATATCGCGAGCACGGCGAGGGTCACGGTGACTGTCGCGCCCGCGATATCGCGCCATTCTGTACGAGCCTTTATTGTTATGACGCCTATGTGCGTTTAACGGTCCTGAACGAGTAATATAAAATAAGAATTTCGGGTTTATGAGGCCGGCGATGGATGCGTAGTTCATACAAACGTAATACCAAAATGATTTGTAAATCAACATTTGGGAACATAGATATTCTGTAATCCTTAAGAATATGTTTGATTTACAAAATATTTTGGTGTTACGTTTGTATGAACTACGCATGCTACTCCGCCCCTTAAGTATTTAATTAATTAAATCAAAGTACTCAATTTTTAAGTGGCACCACAAATTGGCATCCACAGTAACGTGTTCTGATTGATTTGCTTACGTTTTCAACAGATCACATTATTATATTCATCGTAGCTGATATTTCAAAGCTGGAGCTGGATGCGAGTGATTCAATGTGGCCGATATTACGAATCTGTCCACAGGTATCATTTGACGTGTCGTAACCAGCTTCGCTTTGCAGGACTTGCCCAAACTGCACTCCCAAGTCCAATTCTTGCGGGAAGTTTTTTTGCGACAAGTGAACGTATATCCATTTACAATGGCAAGTTCCTTGCCGTCCATTTTGGTCGCCCACTTCACTGGAACGTACTCGTATACTGGAACAAAGATTACATGTTAGTGAGTTCCTAGAAAACAACAACTACATACAGACGACTTTTTTTTTAAATATTTTAACGGCCTGGTTGCTGGGACCTTTTAGCCAAGTCTTTAGAATAGAATAGAATAGAATACTCTTTAATAAGTACACCATAAAAGTTCCAAAACAAAAAGTTAAAAGTCAAAGTTTCAAGTCAAGTTCAAAGTTGCTTTATTTAGTTACAAAACTTGTTTAAATATTGATGAAATGAATTATATTCAATGCATGATGATGATATCCCCGCCCGCTCCCCTTGAGTTTTATAAAGATGTGGCACTTTACTGAGATATCACGCGAGAGAACTGGAAGTGATGTTGGACTGTTTTGTTTAATTTGCCTACACTAATGCACGTTCACAAACATTGAATGGTTAATAATCCACCATTATTACACATTAATGTTCGACTAAACACAAATTTTAGAATATAAAACAAAGCTGGTAAACATGACACTTCACTTTCCCGCCAAGAACCTCTCTCTACACGACTTACGTTGATTACCTAGCCCACGTACGCACGAAAGATTTTATCGCGCACTGGATTTTGAACTCTCGGTGTAAAGCCGAGTATTGAGAATCCAACAGAGTGCATCCCAGGCCGTCGAAAAAACACACTATTGAATTTTGGACTCTCGGCGCTGAGCAGAGCGTTGAAAATCGAGTGCACGAACTATTGCTGCGGGAAAAAATCACTCGTGTTAACCTGGGCTTACCATTTTAGATGGCTTAGGCTTTCAGTCAAACTGAATAAATTTTATTAAACAGTGTAATTTTAACAAGGTACTAAAAACTTATTATTAAGAATATATTCATCATCATCATTTCAACCAAAAGACGGCCATTGCACTGGTGGACATAGGCTTCCCCCAGGAATCGCCACTTCGACCGGTGCTGTGCTTCTTGCATCCTGCGATCTTCACAAGATCATCGGGCCACCTTTTCGAAGGCCTTTTATCACTTTGCCTTCCGTTACGAGGTGGCCACAGCAGAACCTTTGGGCCCCATCGGCCATCCGGTCTGCGAGCAATGTGTGCCCACTGTGCACTGGTTTGGCAGTTCTTCTATTTATTAATTGTGCAAAATTAAAACAACATTGTACAGCAATTTTTTAAACATTTATTTCTATTCCATAAAACACACGCACACGAACACAACACACCATAAAATACAAATGTGAGATCATTAAAATTGTATTCTGCAAACATTTTAAACAACAACCAACAACAAACATTTTGCTCCCAAAATACAAGCTTGACTTACGAGTAATTTGGGAGTTGGTAGATCATTTAATAAGTGCTGCTCTCAGATTATAGAAAGAAGTCACTAACAATAAATAAGTAACATAAATCCAAATAGACAAATAATCAATATTTTACCTATGAAAGATACTCCATATTTTTTCTTTTGTTTTTGGGAACAGTTTTTACAATGTTTAAAAATACAAGACGGCATCATTCTGAAATTATCTGTTAGAGCCCGTGACGTAATAACGATGCGACGCTTGTGCTGTACTGACTCGAGATTGTATTTGCTTTTGAATTTGTATTTGCTTTGTTGGCCGCACTCTCGGTGTTCCACGCGGTCTATCTGCTTCTTTCTATAATCTGAGGTGCTGCTGTACAACTATCAAACATCTTAATAAATTGTTTTTCATAGATTAAGGTTTCATTGTACTTTGAGAGCGAAATAAAATTTATATTATATTATTATTATTATATTTAACATACATTGTACTTTAATGAACACTGTGTCCGGTTAGACAAGGGACACACTTTCAAGGGAGTGTAGTACTCGTGAAAATGAACAACGTTTAGACATGGCACACACCCACCATGCGACTGCGACAGGTCGGCGACTAAACGCAACGACAGGCTGCGGCCGACAATTTTCATATATTTTGATCAAAGCTCCGCACATTTGGCGTCAAGTTGCAGCACAACGACAGACTAAGGGAGTCGCATGCTCCAGCTACTTGTCGAAGTACCTAGACGCATGATTTACGCGCACACCCGACGATAGTCGGATGCACTTCGCCTTCGCATGATAAGCATCAAGGCAAGTGCAACTAGAGGCTCCATATTCACTCACAAGATGAACAACACGACCGTTTCTCTTCAATACTCAAAGAAAATGATCGTTTCCACGACGCCTGTAGTAACGAGTGGTCGCAGACGCATACATTACGACAGCTCTACGTCTAGTCGCAGCGACAATACGCATAATTTGCGCTGGAACTTACTCTGAGACCAACTCTGAAATATGAAAAAAATATTTCATACGTTTTTGGTCGTATTTTCACATTTAGATTTCCATCCAAAATAAAATCTACTGTTCCCAGTAGATTTTCTTTTCATATATCAGAGTTGGTTACAAACTTGATCATTTTCATAAGTACTTACTACACTCCATGCTCTTCGTCTAATATAACATACTGCTTATAATAAATTAGTTTAAAATTATGACTAGATTTTGAACTCTACACGTACGAGTAAGTAAAATATAACTTTGCAACCATCCATATTAATAATATAAATTTAAAAGTAACTTTGTCTATTACCTTTTCAAGCCTAAACCACTTTTTTCAAACTTTGTCTCAAAAATAATCCAAAAGGGGTAATCATACAGGGTTTGTGTGAGTACTATGGAGCCGTTTATTATGTTATGATGATGTTGATTTAAAAAAGCTTGGCAGTTGAGAGTATGTCATGCTAACTTAAATGGCTCGCTGATGGTGGCGCGTGTGTTGGATCATTCGGTTCCCTACATAATGGTTGAGCTGGATGGTGCTGATCCACGCGTCATGTTCGTGAACGGGCGCCATCAGTTGAGACTGGTCATCTCTAAACTGCCAGGGCTTATTTGTAATCTTTTAATCTTATATTTTGATTGTTTTTTTTATTTTTATTTATTGTTCTCACATGTAGAAGTTACAAGAATTATTGTACCCAAGATTTTGTAATATCTTAAATTAAAATTAAAAGAGTGCCCTTGGGGTTTCTTGCCTGTTCTTCTCCATAGAGATCTACGTTTTGGAATGGGCAAATAGCTTCAACTTTCTGACTAACTGACCGACTGTTTGACAATTCAAAAGTGCCTGTAATTAGTTGAATTGAAATAAATGCTTTGAGTTTCAGTTGAAAGTTTGTATGGTAAACCCAGCATTTTTTAAGTAAGGGATTTGAAAATAAAAATGTATGCTTTTGGTGAGAAATAAAGAATTACGTTCTACAGCGTTTTTGTAAAATCATCCCATTCGGGGGTAAAATAGGGAAAGATTTTAAAATTCACATTTAATATGGACTTTTTTGTGTTTCTTTTTTAGAGATTTATGGGATTGGAAATAAAATTACATAGCTTAGTCCGTATCTTGAGGTAACATTTAGTCTAAGTTACTACAATTTAATATAATTAAATCGGTCCCTATCAGAATACCAGCGCTGCGGTATTTGTTTTTTTTTTTTTTTCAAATACCGCTGCTTCATGCATAGATAGGCGCCTTTTTAGCCTGCACAGGTCATCTTTTTTATTTTTTTTGTGTTCACTCTTTTGTTAGTTTTAATGTTTTTTTTATTGTTGTATTTCCTTTGCGTGTCCCAAATAAAATATCTTTCTTTCTTTTTTCTAAAATAACTTGGCTAACATGTAGGTGGGCGCTAGAGTATTTTAAAGTGATTGTGATTATATTAAAATTACTAATGATTATTTTTATGTTAGACATTTAGAAATAATAAAGTCCTATTTGATTTATTTTTATGATCTGTCTGTTACCTTTCTACGCCTTAATGGCTGACCTGATTTGGATGAAAGGCATGCCTACAGGATACGTTTTATGTTCGGTAATTTCCGCCATTAAGCTACTTTATAACGCTAAAATAGTTAGTAAATATGACTAGATTCTGTACTCTACAAGTAAATAAAATAGATTTTTGCAAATATTTAACATACAATACATTTTATTTTAATACATAGAGCTAAATTAGTTTTCAAATGTGACTAGAATTTGAACTCTAGATGTAAGTAAAACTGTTTATTCTAAACATTTAACATACCTACATACATATTTGTACCTGAATATAGCTAAAATAGTTTTTGAAACCAAGTTCGTTAGCGCACTTTATACTTCTGCACACATGGCCAATGAGAGCTAAACAGAACAAACAATTAAAATTTTGACCGTCACAACACTTTTGATACGTAAGTTTACGTTCCATAGGGGATCACACCTTCACCTAATTGCGAGAAATGTGGAATAATCGAGGACGTACATCACATCTTGATCGAGTGTGAGCGGGGCGAACGCCTCAGGAGAAATCTGTTTAATTCCCAAAATAAGTTTGGAATTGGTATTTCAAATAGTGTTTTAGCTAAGCCTATGTCGGACGAGGCTAGAACTCTGTACAATAAATATTACAATTATATAAAATAATTTAAAATTCAGGCTATGATGGAGGGACGGACATAGTCAGTATTGTGACAAAGCTCCTTAGTAAAGATTTAAAAAAAAAGTGTCGTGATGGTCAAATTTTTAATTGTTTGTTCTGTTTAGCTCTCATTGGCCATGTGTGCAGAAGTATAAAGTGCGCTAACGAACTTGGTTTCAATTAAAATGTATTTATAAAGACAACAAAGATCCTTATTGTTAGTAATACATATAGCTAGTGTTATTAACCAAAGTAATATTGATATTATAAGAGTTTAAAACTTTGCACTGAAGATGACCAAGCGGGGTACAAGTTTCTCACCTGGCCATCCTCTCCACAAAATGCCTCAAAATGGGAGAATAGAAACTCTCTGACACTGTTTTCAGAATGCTGTTGCTACTGGCCCGTGTTCTAGTTACTAACAATGCTATTTTTTTCGTATGATCGCATGAAAGCCATCAGTTCGATTCTGTGCAAACATTTCCGACGCACTACAGAAACGGGGCAGTCTCAAGAGCATTCTGAAAATGTATGCATTATATTGGACGCGCACGACATCTAGCGACCTTTTGGTGTAGCTGGCCCATAGACCTCCCGTGTACAGACCCTGACAATAAGCCTAGAATAGCGTTATCTTAACTTGGTCGGTACAGCGGGAGAATCTCCGTGCCAACATAATACCTGGGACCGACAATGCCCTACGCTCCCTCTCAATATCTACATATGACTTGCATGAGAGTCTAAATGCTGTTTAGATGGAGCAACTTTTATTGTTGCTTCAACTTATGGTGTGCCCCAAGCATCGAGATATAAGTACTAACGTACTAGAGAAGACACCGTAAATTCCTACTTTGTCTCGTTCAACAGCGGCGATCGCGCCGCACCTCACTCAGTCACTCTCTAGCTCTTTCGCGCCTAGTACTTCCGACAATAATAAATTATATAGAATAAATACACTTCCGCAGCAAATCTAGCGCTGTGGTAAATTAGTTACGGTTTAGACGAATTGTTATTATTTTAGCGCTGCGCGAACTAAAGATTCAAATTACGAAGAATAGGACAATTCAGTTATTTGACGTAGTTTCTCTAGTACGTTAGTACTTATATCTCGATGGCCCCAGGCAATTAAATCGCACCGTGTAAAACGGGCTTAATGCGGGCAAATAGACACACTTTCCATATTTTTCCTAATACTCAAATACTTATTCGAAACGCCAATAATATCATAACTACCCTACAAATTACAATTTAACATAGAACCCATTACTGATACAATATTCAGAGGGTTCGTGCTTGTGTTCCAGTTTCGCCGATAGGACGATGCGACGCGATGGCTTGTCGTGATTGGTTATCTCCATCCTGGCATGACAAGTCCCTCCATAGGTACAGTTCCAGACCTTTGTAGTCTTCTTCAAACTCTGCTTCCGACAGTAGTAAGTATAACCGTTCACTAACGCCACTTCTTTCCCGTTGACACGCTGCACGAATTTGACTGCAAAAATCGAAGTGTTAGCAGCGGATTAGTGTTAGTTGTACATAGGGGCATAACATGCATTTGGGTTAATTTCATGCAGCTTATCAGGCATGCGTATCGTTTACGGATAACATGCGTGGTTATTATAATGTGTTACAGATAAATCCTAACTATTATTTTTGTTACGGTTTCACGCTAAAATGGCTGAATGGATTTTAATGAAAGGGGTTTGGAATTTTTTCTATGGAGACTGGCTCCCTCTCAAAATCCTTATCACCATTTTGATTTTTTTCCAAATGAAGGCCATGTATGAAACCTTTAAAAATCGATAGGCTGTTTTAATATAACTCGAAAATATACTTTAGTAAAAGCTCGTAAAATGTCATGTTTTCGAGTAATAAGCTTCTATAGATCATGTAATACAAAAGAAAAAAAATTGTCTTTATTTACATTAAATAGTAACATTGAATCGAAAATAAAGTCGCGTATCGAGCTGAATGACATTTAAGAAAGCCCCCCTAGTCAGGGGATCAAGAGGGAGCGAGATAGCTAGAGTACGTTGCGATATTTCCCTTTCTAGTACCTATGCGGATCGATCGATCGGACGGTCGATCTCGATCAATCAGCTGGCTACTTTGTCCTTCACTGTACGCTAGCGTTTATCCTATTCTCTTTAAAGTGACTCTGTTATTGTTTATTAATTTGTTATTGTTCCCGTACGAATATTAACACGACGGTGTTATTTTTGTGGAATCAACACTGTTCCTGGTCCACGAAGACGATTTAGATAGTTAATACGCTCATACCAGCTAACCTTTATGGCGCTACTTGAACAACTTTGTTGTCTTATACGAGTGTATTAGAACATATTATTGTAATATGATGAAAGCAATCGATTTCCGTAAGTTTTAAGCTTGGCCGCTATTCAAGAAAAGAAACAAAATGGCGGACAGAAAGGGAGCCATAAGCTCCAAACCCCTTTGACACATCGATAGACCATGACCTGGGTATCTCCCTATGTCCTAAACATAGGGACTTTTTATCCCAGTATTCCTACGGGATTGAAACTTATGCTGGTTTAACCACGTAGCACGTAGCTAGTCTTAAATTGTATCATACTGGATAGTATTTTTTTTTGAAGCCTCAGATTAAAACAAAACATTTTTTTTAAGTAAAAGTTTAATATTAATTGTTGAATAATAATCTAAGTATAGGTATATAAATCAATATGAAATGCTGTTCGTTGATAAGCACATCACTTGAGCACGGCTGTACCGATGTGTTTATTTTGTATTGAAATGCTCTTAAACATCTAAACCGCGAAAGAAAAATTTAAAAATATGCCCAGAAAATAGGAAAATTCGGGAAACACTGAAACTGATTTTTATGGGATTCTGTATAAGTCGGGTAAAATTTATTTATGACTAGCTGAGTTATAAATAATTTTTATTGTAGATGGCCCAATCAGATTTTCAAAATCCACATTTTCACAAAGTTACGCTAATGAATAATCAAAAAAAAAAACTTAAAAAAATAAAATTAAGACAGTTTCCTAATTATCCCTTTAGAAATAACATTTTCACAAAGTTTCGCTCATGGATAATAAAAGAAAAAAAACTTAAAAAGATAACATTAAGACAGCTTCCTAAATATCCCTTTAGAAATAATAAATGCTGGAGGAGCATGGTTATGTTCTAGCCTTGACGATATGATCCTACGTTCTGAAGGTTTCAGACCCTTCGTGATGACCAGCCTTGCTCTGCAGGTTTGTCTTGAGGTACAAGTCCAGCTGTTATTATTAATATTACGTCTATGACAAAAGAAGGTGTAGTCATTCACAATTGCAAGCTCCTTTCCGTCAACTTTCTTTACGTATCTCACTGAAAAAGAAAACTTTGTTTTATAAGAATTATTAATTACCAGGATTAATAAGTCCGTTAGCCCAAAAGCCCTAAACCAGGGATGGCGAACCAATGGCACGCGTGCCATCGATGGCTCGCGACAAAATAATATAGGCACGGCATCAATATTGAAGAATTTAGGGACCTAACTCACCGTAACAAACATAGAAATCTGGAGCCTCCTGGCTCCTCGACAGGTAATTTCGACTATCGTTGCCCCGGAAATGCAAGGGAAAATGTGAACCTAATAGAATGTCTGAATAATAGCAAAGTCTAATTCTATTTGCGAATAAAGATAATTATTCTGAAACTATTTGGTTTTTTTCCAGTAGTCAAAGTCAAGATTGATTATTAACACGTCATGACCATATTAAATTCTTATTTTGAAAAAATGGCACGTCCACTTTGTCTCTGTCACCTCTGCCCTAGACTAAGGTCAAGAGCAAACCTATCCTAAAGAAAAAAAAAAGTTGATTTAAAAAGGTTCATATTCATTTATTTGCGTTCCCCTTGGTAAAAAAGATGTTAACAAAAGGCTTACAGCTAAGATCCGCTGTAGACCCTGTCAGGGCACAGCAAAAATTATATAGCTAAAATCAAAATATAATAAAAAAAAACAAAATATAATAAAGAAGTAAACATAAAATTTAAAATCAAAATTTAAGAAAAAAAAAACAAAACAAAATTTAAAAAAATCAAAATTAAATTCAAAAACATCAAAACAAAATTTAAAATCAAAATTAAATTAAAAATAAATCAAAATAAAACTATACATAAAAACAACAATAATCACATAGAAGTAAATAACAATAATATAAATAAATCTAATATTGAAAAACGGTAGCTATTTTGCCATCTCTACCCTAAAGGATTGAGATGAAGAACGATCACAAGCTGGATACTGCAACCATTTCCATCAAAACCATCTCGTTTTTATAGTGATATATGCCTAAGAACTCATAATCACGATAATTCATCATCATCATCTGCCTGCCTTTTCCCAACTATGTTGAGGTCAGCTTACAGTCTAACTACCAGCTGAATACCAGTATTTTACATGGAGCGATTGCCTATCTGACCTCCACAGCCCAGTTACTGGGTAACATGATACCCCTTGGTAAGACTGGTAGTCAGACTTTCGGGCTTCTAACGGCCCATAACGACTATCAAAGATCCAAGAGTATTAGCAGGGACCAACAGCTTAACGTGCTTTCCGAGACACGGAGGGGTCTTGGTATGTAAAGATGGTCACCCATCCACGGACCAACCGGGAACAAATAAAATGGTCACACAAAAATCACAAAATTGGTCTCATTTTAACATAGGTGGGTAATATCATAAAGCATCATAAAAGTGAGGATTTACCATCAAAAGTAATTTAATTACTTTTCAAGCTTCAAGCTTCCGACGCAACTTTTTAAAATTCTTTATTGAGGAACTGGAAGTGCTCTTGCCTATGGAATTTTTGTATTTATTTGAAAATGGAAATTTGGACAAAACAACTTTTGTGGGGCCAGCTAGTTTAAATTGAATTGTAGATGGAATCTTGCCCAATCAGATGTTTAAGATCCACAGTTCACAAAGTTTTGCTCATGAATAATTAAAGAAAAAAACTTTACTTAAAAGTACTTTTATTTAGTATAGTTAATCAAAAGAGCTAACAATTACACAGTATATACATATTACAAAAAAATAGAACACAAGGAGAATACAAATGTGACACAAGAAGACACCGACAATATTGATCAAATCAAATCAAATCATTTATTGGTTTGCAAACATGGGTAATTAGTACTTAGATGTTTTATTATAATAGTCCTCCATATTCGGCCATCACATGGGCATGCAAATCATATGTTTTTAATTGATTTACACAACTTTAGGTATTATAATTTTAAGTAACAATTAAGAAAATAAAATAATACAAAATACAAATTAATGTCAAATCATTTGAATGCCTGTAAAAATTTCATAATAATACAAAAATGTCAAATGTCAACAAGAGTACAGTAATAAAAAAAAAAACAAATGTAATATTAGCATGTCAATCAGTCAGTATATCATCATCATCTTCATCATCAGCCCATAGCAGTCCACTGCTGGACATAGGCCTCTCCAATTGCACGCCATTCAGCTCGATTCTCGGCAAGTCTCATCCAGCTGCCACCAGCCACCCTGCGAAGAACTCAAGAACACGTCTACCCCAACGGTCATCGGTTCTACGGCTAATATGGCCGGCCCATTGCCACTTCAGCTTGCTTATTCTGTGGGCTATGTCGACAACTTTGGTTCTCTGCCGGATCACCTCGTTCCGGATTCGATCCCTCAGAGAGACTCCAAGCATAGCCCGTTCCATAGCTTGCTGAGCGACCTTGCATTTATGGACCAGCCGTACCGTGAGTGTCCACGTTTCGGCTCTGTAAGTCATAACAGGTAGGACGCACTGATTGAAGACCTTCACCAGACCACTCAGTACAATATTATTTAATTGCATCGAAAGTAAGGTACCTCCAGAAAAAAATCTGATGTTTTATAATTAGAGATCCTAATACATTCTTCCTTAAATTAGTATTGATAAAGTAAAAGTCAGACAGAATAGATAATTGCATGAAATAAAATACACCAAAATTAGTTACTGCTAAGGATCACTAGAGAGATATTATTCTCATAACTTTTGTTATTGTGACAAGCAAGATGTTTGAAAATTCTCCAACGGATAATGCGAATAGACCCAAGTTAGAGAAAACCCTATTGGAATCGCCTGTGAGGCGACGTAGAGGTGCCCGCCTGCATTCGTACGACTAGGAGTGGCGGCGAAAACAGTTAGTGCTACCCCACGTCTCTGAATGATTCTAGGGACAACATAGCACAATATGTTATAAATGTCCACACAATCAGGCCCCACGCGCAATGGTCAAAATGAAGGACTAAGTGCGGAAACCAAACCCTAACATAGAAAATAATCCCTGACGAAAATTAGGGGTGTTATAAGTTTGTAGTGTGTATCTGTATGTCTGTCAGTGGCATCATTGCTCCTGAACGGATGAACCGATTTTGATTTTTTTTTGTTCGTTTTAAATGTGTATTTTTCAGTTAGTCGCTACAGGAGTGGTAAATACGACTTCAAGAACAACGGTAATATATAAGTTTTCAAGTAGTAGGTACTTGCGATGTATAAATGATGATAAATTATATTTATTTCTGTAAATTGGTTAAAAAAACACTTTTACACGTCAACAATTTTTTTTTTAAACTGCATGAGTTTGGTGTTTCCTAACTGACTACTCTGAGAAGAAAGACCGAAACAAACTCAGAGATCACAGTATCTTTTAAAGTCCAAACATAATCTTCGAGTAGTCCAAGTAAGTCCGAGTAAGTTTAAAAAAGCCGCATAAAGTACTCAAACTGCTAGATTATCTTAAAAATAACTGAGAAAAAAAAAACCACATAGTCCTCACATTCACAAAAAAAAATAAAAAATTTACTTTACAAAGTAAGTTTAATGTCATAAGCTCGATACAGTCAGTATATTTATCCAAATAGGCACTGACACTGCATATTCTAGTTGAGACCGGATCAATGATCGATACAGATGCACATATTATGTGCTAGAGTGGACGAATTTCATGGCTGATCTAATGACCGGCGGCGGAGATCTCTCGCGTCCGGCCCTGGTTCGGGCCATGGTTCGGAGCGAGAGTGCATGGGAGGCCGTCAACTCCTGCGAAGCAGTAATGCTTGCGAAGGAGGAGGCGGAACGCATGAGGGAGAGGCAAGGTTCGCGCCCTCGCGCCCCTAGTCGCCGCAGGAGACGCCCCGGGTGTCGGGAGTCGCAAACCGATTTCCAGCCACCGTAGGCGCGGGCTTGCGGACGGTGAGCGATGGGTAGCTCGCCGTCCGATATGGACCAGGCACGGGTCGACGGCGCGTTGTATTCCACGCGCGCCTCAAAGAGTTGTCAGCACCAAGTGACGGGGTCCGTTAGGGCCAATCCTGCCAGGGTTGCGAGTTTGTCCGAAAGGGATATCGTGGCCCTGGCACACAGGAAAATGAAGGAATACGGGTGGGTTTTAGTCAGTAAAAGTCTGACACGCCCTACCGCTCCGCCCAGAGCGGGAGAAGTTATTTGATAATTTCCCACCCAAAAAAAAAAAAAATGGCTTATCTAATGATGAATCCATACATACGATAAGCCTGACTCATAGTTTTATCAAAATGTGCGTCAACGTGCAGTTTATCATCGAGCAGTATTCCTAGATCACGAATTGTGTTAACTCTGGCTTTAACTTAAGTTTTAACTTTGTAGTGCATACATAGTCTAGTATTGATCTAATGGGTCTCAACATTTTTAGTGGAGCAGTTGGATGCTGTAAAAGCTCAGTGTAAACTAGATGCACGTGACGTAACGCTAACAATTTTTTTTTTTTATTCTTATTTTTATAGTTATTAATAATCATCTTAGCTTAACGAAACTTTGGCTCAAGTTACCTCAATATGTCATAAGTAAGCCATAAAATGTTCAGTTAAGTCCGAGTATCCGTTGCGGACGTGTTTGAGTCAGGATGATAAGCACTTTGCACAGTATTTAATAAAAGTCTTGTAAAAGATAAACGTTTCACGATTAGGTACGTTAGCACTGAATTTACTCGAAGTATACTTAATTTCCAAGACAAAACTAGTTGAGATCGGTAAAATAATGAATACAGGCGACAATAACCGATTTTTAATGATTTTATATTGAAGATCACGTCTAAACGAGTAGTTATAATAATTTGAAATAAATATATGTTAAATTAGAGCATTTTATCACTTATTATGTGAATATATTAGATTATGTTTATATTACATATTGAAATTAATTTGTAAAGTTATGTCTAACGCGGATAAAAAACTGAGAATGGCGCAAAATCTACCAAGCGTAATTTTCTGAAACCTTCACCAATTTAAAGATAATTTAATTATATATAGTATACGCGTTTTATTAAAATACCTTTTGTTTTGTGTATAATACATTAATAATGTGTCAAATTGGGGACAGCGCTCCTTGATGGGCGAGTCCTATTACTGGCTGAACGTACGACTCGTTGCGTGAGCTCAGTACAGAACACGCAAGCTAACCACTCAAGGTCACTGGCATATATCTGTGTTTTAAGCAACCGGAGCAAATTCAGTTACTAGTGCATTCGCAGCGCGTTCCAGCGATCACTGCGATTTATGATCGACCTTGTCAAAGGCTTTTGGAAAGTCAGTGTATGCAGCGTCCACTTGTACACGAGAGTCCATACTATTAAACAAATAGTCTGTGAAAGCTATCATAATCAGCTGTTGTGGACCTTCTTTTTACGAAACCGTGCAGTTACTGTAGTATTTTGTCGTGGACAATCGGAAAAAACTGATTACGAACGAGCCTCTCAAAAATCTTTGAGAAGGCCGACAGTATAGAGACGGGTCGATAATTTTCAACGTCCTATTTGGGGCCTTTAGTACAATCTAAATATTTGAGGGCACTAAGTACTTGGTCAGTACTAAGCGCAAGCCTATTAACAAGAGAATAATACAATTATCACATTAAATCAATTTCCTAAATATCCCGTTACAAATCATATATACTGGAGGAGCATGAGTATGTTCTAGCATTGACGATATGATCCTACGTTCTGCAGGTTTCAGATCCTTTGTGATGATCAGCTTTGCTTTGCAGCTTTTTCCGGAGGTACAATTCCAGGTGTTGTGATTCTTACGTCTGTGACAGTAGAAGGTGTAGCGATTCACAATGGCGAGCTCGTTTCCGTCTCCTTTCTTTACGTATCTCACTGAAAAAGAAAACTTTGTTTTAGAAAAAGTGTTCTATGTTTACTTCGTGGCCACACTAGCCACCCCAAAGGCATATGGATTAAAATAAAGATCGAGTAATGAACGTACACAACCTTTACCATCGAATACAACTGGTTTTACCAATGAAACATTATGCGTAAGAACTTGATTGAATCATGATAATAACGAGACAAAAAAATAAAAATATATATATTTATTTGTTGTAAAAATCACAAATTGGTCTCAATGTTTTATAAAATCGGGAATATCAAGCACCATGTAATGTGAGGTTTTACCATCAAAAGTAATTTGATAACTTTTCAATTACTTTTACTGTTTATAAGCAACGGAAGTAAATTCTTTCTTTTTTCTGAGTTTTTAGGCCTCAGTTATTGTCATCATGTTTGAAGACTAAGGTCTTTAACCAGTGCGTCCTGCCTGTCATGATATACGGTGCCGAAAAGTGGACACTGACAGTCGGGCTGGTCCATCAAATTCAAGGTCGTCCAGCGCGCTATGGAGCGGGCTATGCTTGGAGTCTCTTTGAAGGATAAAATCAGGAATGAAATTATCCGAAAAAGAACAGGAGGTACCGATATAACTTGCAGAGTAAACAAACTGAAGTAGCAGTGGGCTGGCCATGTTTGTCGAAGGACCGATGGCCGATGGAGCTGACGAGTCCTGGAGTGGAGACCGCGAATCGGCAAGCGTAATGTGGGAGGCCCCCCAGCTAGATGGACCGACGACCTTAAGAAGATGGCTGGGTCGGACTGGATGCGGAAGGCGGAGGACAGGGTGTTGTGGCGCAGGCTGGGAAAGGCTTCAGTCCAGCAGTGGACTTCGATAGGCTGAGTTGATTGATTGATTGATATTGCCACCATAAACATATGCTAAAGTATAGTGTTTTCACAATCGCCGTATGTATTTGGAATAATATTATTATTATAATATTATTCAGGCATTGGGGCATGCTATTAGGTATAAAGATCATCGTCATCATTTCGGCCGAAAGACGTTCCATTGCTGGACATAGGACTCTCCCGAGCATCGCAACACCGATTGGTCCTGCATTGCCTGCTTCCAGCGAATTCAAGCCTTAACCTAACCAAGTCATCAGTCCACCTTTGGGCTACCCAAGCTGCCGTGCCTATATTTTGACATAAAACCCATCAACAATCATGAACGTTGGCGGTGGATGTCTGTGCTCCAGCTTAGCAGATATAAATTTCCGCTTCAGAGGTTCAGGTTCACTGCAGGTGATCAGTCTAGCCTTACAGAGCCATCCATTGGTGCACGTCCATATCTTTGTCTTAGCGTTGTTCTTGTGGCAGTAAAACGTGTAACCGTTCACCATCGCCAGTTCTTTTCCATTCCTCTTCATCATCCATTTTACTGAAATATAATTGATTTTTAAGGGGGAACGCTTATTGAATCCGAGAAATTCTTGTCTTAAGGGGCCGTGCACGAAATCGGCTGATTGTGATCAATTTTGTTCATTGGTTGTGAGAACGGGAAAAAGAATTTAAACAGAAGTATTTGTGATTTGAAATGTCGAGTTCTTTGTTTTGCAAGTGGTGGAAAGAGAATTTTCAAATAGATTAATTATTCATGGAAAATCACTAATATTCGCAACAAGTTTTCCGAAAAATTACTCGAGGCTGACGTTTGATCATCTTTTTACAAGATTTTCAAAATCAAAAGTAGTGCTTTTGATTTTGAAAATTAAAAAATATAATCAACATTATTATTTGGGGGAAGCACTTTTTTCAACTTCAATACTATAGCAGAAAAATAATGATGAAAAAACCTTTATTAATGTATTTTTCCTATTATTTAGAAAACTATACCAAGAAATTTAAAAATCACACACTGGGCTTTAGCTATCCTTGAGATAAAATCAAAACTTTATTTTATGATTATACAATATCTTCATTAAGTAAATCAAAGGCGCGTACTACATTTTCGAAATATGGGCGTACCTACTATAGGTACCTACGCCTCTGCCTAATCCTTCGGGGATTATAGGCGTGATGTAATGTATATGTTACCGGCCAAACCCGATTTCAGGACAAACTAGTTTAGCCTAGGCTAAACTAGTTCTTCCTATACGCGATAGGATTAACTAGTATAGCCTAGGCTAAACTAGTTTGTCCTAAGCCCGATAGGATAAACCAGTTTAGCCTAGGTCGAATCGTTTGATATACCACTCAAAAGACATAAAACCTATTTAGTCTAATATGATAAACGTGCAAGCAAGCATGCAGCAGGCATGTTTTCTGTCACGGCTCCGGCGCTGCAGGTCTCCAGCGGTCCCATGCGAGCTTATCGTCACAGATGTGTTTCACGCTCACCATCGAGGCTTCGGCTTGCTGGCCGGCTCTGCCGGCCAGCCTCAGCCGCGGTGGGAAGCGTTGAAACCACCTGCTCCTCAGCTCGCGGGCCGCCTCGCCCCTACGCGCCTACGCGATTTTAAATAACACTCTAGGGGTAAGGCAGACAAGACTACGTGGAGTCGGTTTTGCTGCGATTCGTTTCGGTCACGCCGCTCCCGCAGCACGCTCAATCAGATTTCAGATTAGAACGTACCAGTTTATCCTAAAGCATGTAAATTCTAACTAGGATAAACCGATTCGACCTAGGCTAAACTGGTTTATCCTATCGGGCTTAGGACAAACTAGTTTAGCCTAGGCTATACTAGTTAATCCTATCGCGTATAGGAAGAACTAGTTTAGCCTAGGCTAAACTAGTTTGTCCTGAAATCGGGTTTGGCCGGTAACATATATAATATTTTCCAGGTCACTAATGATAACCACTTTTACATACCAACATTGGCTTTTCAAAAAAAAAATGTTTAATGGTTATGCTCGTTTTTAATTTGAACTATAACACCATTAACGGTAAATACAACTGATTTACATCCTGAACCTCTCCGAACACAACGCCACCGTATTTTGTTCTTTTTATTAATCAAACAACCTTTATTGAAGCGATACGGCCCTATGTTGAGAGACAGGTTGCCCCATTTTGTTGTGCTGAATATAAGTGCCGAAACAGAATCTGTAACAAAACATCATCATCATTCTGCTGCCCTTATTCCAATTTAATTTAATTTTAATTTCTTTAATCATCCCCTACTCTTATAGCCATCCACATGCATACATATATATCTTCATTTTCTCTCAAAACGGGCAGATTGATCTCTTTGGTGATTGGAACTTTTACTAACAATATCCACATTCCAAATTCAAATCACTTTTAGTCCCTAGGGATTTTGGAGCTATATTAGTCCCTGTTTACGAAGAATATACCAGCTCTTTTTTAAAAGACGTGATAATAGTAGTGAGTTATTAACGTACGAGTGTTATGTTAAATTAGCACGAGTGCATTAATTACTCACTTTAGCAAGGTGCGTAATCTACTTTTTTTTCAACTACCAATCTACCTACCGTGATAAAATATACCTAGGTACTCAAAATAAAAACTTAAGTTAAGGAAAACAAAGTTTTACACCAAGTCGGTTTTATTCAGCCGATTTTTTATTTTCAGCCAGTATTTTTTGATCTAATGCATACATTTTATATTAAACTTAATGGGAGATATTAAACCACTGTGTGTAAATTTATATCTAAACCAAAATTAAAAACATATTTCATACAACACTTCTGCATTGTTTTGGTTCTAAGCAAAAATATATAAAACACGTGCTTTGTGATCAGTTTTGTAGGGATTAATGATAACATTACTACGTAGTTGAAAGAAAAATCCCAACTATTTAATAACCTTCCAGTCGATATAAATAGTTTTATCACAAAAACCTCCTTTAAAAATAAAATTAGTACTTAAGGAGCTCTTTAATATATTTTGCAAAGCCTCGCTGTAGAGAATATAAAAAACTTGTGTCTGTTTTATAAATTTAAGGAATGTAAGAATAGCTTTAACCTATAAGTAAAAAGTGTCAAGTACAAGTAAAAAGTACAAGTTAATATCAGTAGTTAATATCACAGTTAATATCTGTAGATCTTTAAAATACTCCTAGGACGATACCCAGTGTGGAATTCTCACTACTGTTCTTAAGGCCCTTTTTTGAACGACAAAAGCTGTGTTAACATTGTACGCATAGCTACCTCCCCATAGAGAAATACTGTATCTTTGCATATTATGTATATGTATGTCGCAGATTATAAGAGTTGAGCGATACTAGTCCCTCAATTGATTATTGTAGTAGGTACTAAAGTGGGGGTAACCGCCGTGACGCGCCCGCTAGAGGGCGGCGGATGCAGACTACGCAGAGTCGTGGTAGGGGAAATGACTGCAAGACGAGTCAGTCTCGTGAGGGCAACGAACGGATGCAGACCTCTACTGAACAGAAAAAATATTTGCCACAAAACTCATGAAACTTAAAAAAACAAAAAAAATCTAATTATTATCATAAAATAAACATCTATGTACTTAAACACAATACGGGCACTTCGTTAAGTTTTTTTATTACAACCTTTTTGTTTTTATCACCTGCTAGAATGAACGAAACCGAATCAATATTTTTGCTAAGATCCTATAGTACCAATGTATAGTTTATAGTAGTCATTTACATTCAGCGCATCAGGGGGCCGCTCGCTGTTCGCGCTGCCGGCAGGCTCCCGGAAATATTGCAGAAGCAGGATCGAAGACAATACTTATTGAACACCGTAAGTACTGCTCCATTACTCACTTTGCGTTCGACTTTGAGCAATGGCGGACGTCCAAATAATTACAGCGTCAGCGCTGTCCCCTTCGTTTATACAATTATGTAAACTGTTTAAAAAGATATAAAAAAAAGAAATCGTCGTGCTTTCCTAATTTATAAGCTGCCAAAATGCCGCTGGACTGGAGCAACGATTTTTTTTAATAGATCGACATTATCCACCATCTTCAACGACGGGAGTGAGCTGAATGTAAATGAGGCATATAGCTAGTTTCTATTACCTTCCCTATTATTATACTCTAACGTAATTTCCATCAGAAGTTTTAATGATTTTCGGAGGGGGATGATTATGTTCTGTCACCGCACTCCTTATCGTCCCATCCTCGTTCAGAGTGAGCTTGGCCCGACAATTCTTCCCTTTCTTGGAGCAGGCTTGGTAACGAAACGAAGGACCTTGCTTCGAAAAGGTATAGTTCTGGTAGAAAATAACTGTTTTCCCGTTCAGATTCATTACTTCGTATGGTTTACCTGTTAATTGAAGAATTAATTACTTAGGTATCTATAAAATAGATTAAATAATAGAACTCATAATAGATGTTACTCGTATTGTGCTCCGCCACCAACTCGCAAACAAAAAACAATCAGTTTCAGATAAACTCTTACTTAGGTACTATTTATTCAATAAAAATGAAGGAGAAATTATTTTTGCATTCATAAAAATGCAAATAAAATAAATTATAATACACTTAAATGTTTAACTTAACAACTTTTAACTTAATCGTGGAAACAAGTTTCGGTACAATTCAACTTTGAATCCTCAAATCCAGGTGTAAGTGGGCTATACGCAGTAGTAGCCGCTTTCTATACAGGGTGTTAAAGTAACTGCGTACCAGCTTACGGGTAGGTTCAGTATCGATAAAGGAACCCAGGAAAAAAATAAAAACATAAATAAAAAATTTAATTGAACATAAAAAATAGATAAAAATAAATCTCTTCGTACTTTAACGGGCTTAGGACCGTCAAATAAAAGAATTTTAATTCTAAATGATTGCTATTTTAAATTAGTAGGTATTAAATTAGGTTGATCTTGCAATATTTTTTTTTTCATTTTTGTTTTTTATTTTTTTTTTCCTTGGTTCCTTTATCGATACTGAACCTACCCTTAAACAATGGCACGCAGTTACTTTAACACCCTGTATACAAATGTATACAGGGTGTTAATAGTCAAAACACTTTCATTTAGAATATATTCAACACAGATCTTCTTCACAACATCCCATATATCTTTCTTAGCTTCGTAAACTTGTACGTGCCATCCGTGGTCCTCTCACATCTTGGGAGGAGATGCGTGTGATACATGTCAGCAGTCACAATATTCCCACATTTGCCCAGTTTTATGGACGCGCGTCTCTTTTCGCTCATCTTCTGAGAATCGGAGCAAGGATTTGCCTTTCAAGTGGTACTGGGTGAAATAAGAACTTACTCCAATTTTTTGGAGTCGGTTAAAATTTCATTATCTGCCTTTTCCCAAGTATGTTGGGGTCGGCTTCCAGTCTGACCAGATGTAGCTGAATACCAGTATTTTACATGGAGCGACTGCATATCTTACCTCCACAACCCAGTTACTGGGTATACGATACCCCTAGTCGGTTAATAATTCAAAATTTAATGATTATGTTCGTGTTGTTCCTTAACCACTTCATCATTGACAGTTACGACTACACATTTACACCCGAGCCGTCTGCGGGTACATGACCATACCATCTTGGTGTCCTTGCACCTCCGGGCCAGGTTATATCGATAGGTACCTAGTACCAACACAGGATTGCCGTTCCTCGTCAGAGCAAAGATTAGATCCTGAGTAACTGAAATAGAAAATTATGTGAGTGGTAATTACTTACTTTTTACCCGACTGCGGCGAAGCCAAAAAAGGTGGGTTATGTGTTTGACCTGTATGTATGTGCACATACATACTGTATGGCTGAACCGATTTTGATGAATAATATGTCGCTACATATTATTCATCAAAATCGGTTCAGCCGTTTAGTAGTTATGAGAGAACAATGGACAGGCAAACATACATAGATAGATACATACATACATACAGGTCAAACACATAACCCACCTTTTTTGGCTTCGCCGCAGTCGAATCTAGCGAGATTCGTCTTTATTTCGCGAGTATCATAGTGTATATTAAAATTATTAAAAATCAAAATGGCGGATTTTTGGTTCCAAAAGGTGTTATCGAAAAAAAAAAAATCTGCCAAGCCTATCGAGTGGGGTATCAAAATGAAGGGTTTTAGTAGGTGATCACAAAAATATATTCTTATTATATGTTTAAAAGTAATTTTAATGAGAAATTATAAAAAAATATCCCGAACTTTTGGAGTGAGTGAGTAAGAGGTCGTTATCACCCGATTATAAGTGAGTATATATCCTAATTTACCGTCTTGTAATCCTAACTAAAAAGTATAAAATAAAAAAAAAGTTTATAAAAAAAAAGGTAATAAAAAAAAAACCCGACTGCGTAAAAAGTGAACTTAAAAAAAGATGGAAACAAGATTTATATAAATTAATACTATAAATAAACAATCTTCTCCTTCCTATTTTCTTTTTCTCTAGTAAAATATAAACATACAGGGTTATTGGTAAAACACCAATAACCTATTAAGGGGTCATTGTACTGATCATTATGAACAACTTTTATTATGGGAGCAAACACGAAATCGCGAAAAAAAATCAGCAGTTTCCTAAATTTTAACGAATTATGCGAACATAAATGTAGGGAGGGAACCACTGATTTTTTTTCCGTTATTTCGGTTTTGGTCCAATAGTAAAAGTTGTTAATAATGATGAATACAATGACCCCTTAAGAGGTTATTGGTGTTTTACCAATAAACCTGTATATAACGAAATTAAAAGGGAAACTATCACCGCTAAGTAGGCTTTATAAGTTAACGAGTAATAGTCGACCAACTTAATTATGCAGTTGGAGAATTGACCGTGACGTATATTGATATATGGGTGAACATATTTTTCAACAACAATGTTGAGTTTTTTTTTGGGATAAATTTAGCCAAACTGTGCAACCCTTCTTTGTGCGTGGTCCGACACGCACTTGGCCGGTTTTTTAAGAAAGAAAACGTTAATTTTTAATAAACAATTTAATAAATCATTATTGCTTATCTTAAATTATAAATAAAAAAACATTTTGAAAACATATAATTTTACCAAACTACCGATATTAGCTACCTATTTTGCAATATATTTTTATTACACAGTGTGGATTTTTGAGATGGGGCAGTAAGGGCAGCTACCTTAACCGTTGTAGCTACAGGATAAAGGTCTTAAGAGACTGTCCTTATCTTTTTGAGAAATTTTGTATCTTCATGTAGCGGTCCATCATAAAAAAACTAAGTTGGAATATCATTCTGCATTTCTTATGAAATGCATGGGAAAAGTATTTTTTACGATTTGTGACTTTTCTAGTACTCAAACCTCAGTTGGCCCAAGAGTGTTTGATCCTTATAAGAAACAGGGTCGAATGGCATTAAAAAAAAGTGAAAATTGGACATTGATGACTGTAATTTTTTTTTAAATCTGTGAACGTAGATCAAAATTTATCAAAAAGTTAAAGACAGTCTCTTAAGACCGTTTTCCTGTAGATACAACGGTTAGGGTAGCTGCCATTATAGCCCCATCTCAAATGTCCACCCTGTATACCACGGCTAAGCTTAGCTCGTATTCCAAAAGACTAAAATTAGTTACACCCGTATGTCATTTAGTTTTGTTCCCGAAATACAATTAAAATAAATGGACAAATTAAATGAAAACTCCATCAATCTGAAACAATTCTGCACCAACATACATAATGTTTCCCGTTTCTAAGGATGCAAATGTTCTTTTTTATGTGAAACTATCACATTGTCGACTGTGACAATAACTGACTTACACCCCACTGCCGTCCGAGTACAATGCCATCTTTGTTTGGACCCTTTGTATCTATTCACCCGATTATATCGATAAGGACCATAGACGATGACATCATTGCCACTCTTTGTCGTACTGAAAACTAGCTTGGAATCTGTAACAAAACTAGACCGTTAAGTAAGAAGAAATTAAAGAAATGCAATAAAGATAACTTTACTGCAACCATAAAGACCCAATTGAAAAAAAAAATACACAATAAAAAAATTCTCTCTCTTTTCTTTCACTATGGTTGGCGTGCTTTCACAATGAGCGTTGTTCCAGCGAAGGCAGTTACGCGGGGTTTACGCATCTCCTACGCGGTGTTTACGCATCACCTACGCGGGATCTCCGCATCGCTTACGCGGTTCTACGCGTCGTCTAGAAGTCGCCTTTCTTTTGCTCGCCTACGTTATCTTCACTATCGTTTACTATACTCATTAGCAAATATCTATATTAAGGTCTTATGTCAAACTTGTAGATTCTCTGGGCTGAATCAATGAAGAATTCCAACGATACGCTAAGACGAAGAAGGGTATTATGCTGAGCTACGTCCCTTTTGGAGTTTCTGTTATATTTATGCCAAAAACTAATTTTCTTTCTTATTACAAAAAAATGATTAGTTAGGAACATTTATTTATTTATAAAAAACAACAACACTTAATGGTTATGCTCATATTTTAAACTAACTATTACATTTTTAACTGTGATCAGAACCGATTTGCATCCCGTCGATCTTCTGGTACACCGCCATCGGATCCTGTGGCTACTGCCGTAACAAGCCTGATTGTACCGATATGAACCAATGATGATCAAAGGATTGCCATGCACAGTTGTTGTGAAAATTGCTTCTGTAATGTAAAAATTGCTTCTGTAAAATCTATTAATGTTAGTAACATAACACGAGTATTTCTCGAAGGGATAATCAGCGGTGAAGAAGTACCTACCCACCACAGATATGGATCTATATCTGTGGTACCCACAATTCACCATTTATGTAATGTATAAAAAATTAAAAAATTGTCTCATTCTTTATTGAACTCCACAAAATTATTCTTCGTTACATCTAATTAAAAAAAAATCACCATTTATGTACCTATTGGAATTTAAAAAAAAATTACTTAGTAACATTCTTTATTGAACTTTAAAAATGACAGAAAATTATACTTTGTTAAGATCTAATTTAATAAAAAACACGATGTATGTATTGTACGCAATTAGCCCGTGGCACACATAAAAGCGGTGTGACGTTGCATCGCAAGCAACGGCAACGTTACCGTAAAACGGGATGAATAGGGGATGCAGGGGTGAATCGAAATGGTGATTAAAATGAATGGACCTTGAAATAATACTACTACTAATAGTTTGTTGTCAACAAGGACACTTAATCGTTAATTATAATACAGGTAACACATTATTAGTCCTTTTAAAATCCATTTTAAAGTTGTGTGCCGACTCACCCCTGCATCCCTATTTACCCCGTTTTACCCGGTACCAAAAGTGTTTCATAGGGTCAGATTTTGTGATGCGACGTCGCACAGCTTTTAAGGCTCCTACACACCGGCGCGACACGCGACGCGACACAAAGCCCCCGCGTGTCGCGCAAAAAGCGGTGCCTTTGTGTCGCGGCACGAGTCGCGCCGGTCTGTAGAAGCCGTTATGGGAGTTGTCCCTTAGATCGCGCACTAAAGTTGACTACTCTAAAAATCTATTAAGAAATTGAATATATTATTATTTCTCCAACATGCTTGGAAATTAGAGCATTATTTTGACAACCTTCTTCGAGATAAATCGACAATGTTGTACTGGTCAAATATATGCGATCAGGCGACCGGCAATGTTAGTATGGAAATTCAGTGTTTAGCGGCCGAATAAATTATTATGAAAACTCGTATCTATCGTGTAATTTAAAAATGGAACGAACTTTTTACTTCAAAACATGGCAACCAAGGAGGTAACTTAACAAAGATTTTATTTAAATGTCGAACTGGCTTGCAAAGAGCTGTTTATAATAAAAAAGAAACAAATGAACATATTGGCGCAAGAATAATTAATTATTTGTTGTTCGTCATTGATTCTGGATATTACAATTAATTTACTAAGTTTGTATTTCCGCACATTATTTGAAAAAAATACTAAACAAGCCTTGGCAACCAGGCATTGAGGGACTAGTGTATGTGTGCCTCAGCTTCGCCTTGGCCCATATTTTCACGTCCATCAATGCCTCTTTTGCAGGCCACTGCAGTACAGCTACAACTGCGGTCTGCAGCCGCCCTTGCAAGCATACAATAAGAAAAGAAAAATAAGAATAAGAATATAAAGAAATAAGAATTAGAATATAAAGAAAAAAGAAATAAGAATAAGAATATAAAGAAAAAAGAAATAAGAATTTACCTAACAAATAAAAAAACATTTTAATGTTAATGATTGTGTTCATTTTTAGTTAGAACCACCTTTCTGTTGACTGTTATGGTAACGGATCTACATCCATAGATTTTTCTAGCACATGTCCATCGCATTTTGGTTCCCATGGCACCAGGCGAGGCTTGGTAATATCGATATCCATTAATATTCAGCACATAATTACCACCCTTTGTCGTCGTGAAATTTGGTTCTGTAAGTGAAAAACCCATATTTTAGTCTCAATCGTTACAAACAAACTCATAATTGCCTATCTACTATTAAATAGGAGAAATTCCAAGTGGGGCAACGTTTTTAAAAAAAAATAGCCTCTTACAGGACTTTCTTTTTGTTTTCATTTTACTTAGTCTTTTTTTTTTGGTTTTTATGTTTTAGTTTAATTTGTGATCTCCTGCGGGCCGACAACGGGCTGCCCTTACGTTTGTGACAAGACGATAAATTATGTCATGTCAATTTGTACTAGAATTTTATGACAAAACAGTTTTATCGCTCAAACTGTGATAAAATGTGTGACTCAAGCCATGTCACAGTAGGCCATGCTCGCCCCGCTGTGTGAGTCCCAATAAATAATTTTTCTTTCTTCTTTTTTACTACTAAGTACTCAGAAGATCATGGGTAAGGTCGTTTGTCCACCGGCACCGTCAACGAGAACGGGATGACGGCGCCGAAGTATATATATATATATATACATATATTTACTCTGGCCGCGTGTCCACAACACACGTTACGTTTGTACGAATAATCTCTAATAAGGCCCGGTTTCCACCAAAACGGAGAAGAGCGGAGAGGAGAGGAGATGTTTTGTAAACGACCAATAAGATATCTTTATTTTCACATCTCCACTCCGCGTAGCTAGGTCGTTTATAAATATCTCCTCTTCTCTCCGCTTGGTGGAAACCGGGCCAGACTTGGTTGAGACCCGCACGCACCATGCAGGGAATCATGTCCCAAAAGGGAGACATATACTTACAAGTGTGTGGAACAAGGGTGCCGATGATGATGATGATGATAAAGATGACTACAGGAGCACCAGCCTTTTTTTAAATTTTTGGTTGGGAAATTATCAAATAAATTCTCCCGCTCTGGGCGGACCTGCGGGCTAATTGCGTAACACACTATCAGTAGGAATTGGTTTCAATTTGACGATTCAACAACATTCATTGCGTTAATTACCTTGTTGAGCTTACAAATTTTTCTAACATATGAAGCAATGGATTAGCAATATATTTCAAAATCATTCCGATTCCGATTGTTACTGTGTTACGTAATTAGGGTGCGGGAGCGTGTCAGACTTTTACCGAGTAAAACCCACCCGTGTTCCTTCAGATGCCTGTGTGCCAGGACCACGATATCCCTTTCGGACAAACTGGCAACCCTGGCAGCACCAGCCTGCCCATGTCCTGTGTAGCCATTGTCTGGGTTGAGCTAAACCAATCACGGCACGACAGTAATGCCAGGCCTACTGCTGCGTTCCGGGGGACAATTAATTGGCGGGAGGAGGGGAGGGATGGAAGTCCGCTTCTTTACAAAGTAATAGTTATTATTCTTAGCTACATGTATGTCTACTAAGGAATAAAACTATTATTTTGAATTTCTGAGGATTTTGTTGCGCCCCTTGTTCTATCCAGCTCAAACACTTAAGAGGGCGTTTTTGGGACTATCTCTAGCACTTTTTACATTCAAAGGGTTCTCATTCTCAGCCTTATTTTAACTAAGAAGTTCGATTAAATGTTTCACAACCTAATGCTGGGAAGATGGGAAGGTTCATTAATAAGCTGATAGAAATAATAATATGTCCACGATAACAGTTGCATGTATTTTCAAATCAAGATTAAAGTTAAAATAATATTAATTACTGGTTATGTTCATTTTTAATCCGAACTACAACATCGCCAAATTAATTAATAAGCTTATAGAAATATGTCCACGATAACAGTTGCATGTATTTTTAAATCAACATTAAAGTTAAAGTTAAAATAATATTAATTAATGGTTATGTTCATTTTTAATCTGAACTACAACATCGCCAAATGTAGATATAACGGATTTACAACCTATACCTGTTCGGGTGCACCTCCATCTTGTTTTATGGTCTTTAGTAGCACTGGTTCGGTTATAACGATATCGACCTAGGATGATCACCGGGTTACCACTCTTTGTCTTTGTAAAAATAACTTGAGGAACTGTAAAAAGAACTGCTGTCAATTATGCACTGAAGTAGTTTTTAGAAGGGTTCCGTACCCAAAGGGTAAAACGGGAACCCTATTACTAAGGCTCCGCCGTCTGTCTGTCTGTCTTTCTGTCCGTCTGTCACCAGACTGTATCTCATGAACCATGATAGTTAGACAGACAACATAGTTTTTGAATAACCAAAACAAATGTTTAATATTATAGTAATCAAGTTCGTGAACGGGCGCCGTCAGTAGGGACTGGTTATCTCTTAGCTACCATGGCTTATTTTAATTTATGTAATTTTTGAATTGTTTTTATTTATCTTTTTATTACGGACACATGTATAATTTCAATATGAATTATGTAAACAATATTTTGTAACCTTGCTAAATATGTGGATATCATTCAGTTAAGGCTCGTGCAGACTGGCGCAATAACGCGGGCGCGACATGCAGCGCGACACTTTCCATGATTTATTTTATAGAAATTGTGCTACTTGTGTCGATGTCGCGTCGCTCGGTTGCAGCGCGTTTGTCTGCGGGAGTCTTTATCTGACACATGCGTATCGGGATAGTTCAACTCAAAGATGCAGTAGCTCTTTTTCAACAGCACTTTCCAGACATTGCCCTGTACTGTAAAACTCACATACTTAATATAATATATGGACTTTAAAAGAGACCATGACCTTGAATTTATTTTGTCATTTCTTCTCAGTGATCAGTCATCTAGGAAAAGCCGGCGCCATCTAGTTTCAAAATATTGCCCAAAAAAATTAAGGCTCGTGCAGACTGGAGCAAGAATGCGGGCGCGACAGGCAGCGCGACACTTTCCATGAAGTTGTTTTACTAGTGTCGCGTCGCGCTGTCACGTTGCGCCTGTCTGCGGGGAGCCTTTATATAAATAAATATAATTTTATTTCAATGAGTATGTTCTCTTTTATGTACAACTATAACATCATGGACTGTAATAATAACCGATTTGCATCGCAAGTCGGTCCGAGTACAGGTCCACCGTACTTTGGCACCTTCCCGCCGTTGTTTTACCCGATTATATCGATAGGAACCCAAGATAACCACAGGGTTACCACTCCTTGACATGCTGAACACTGGCCGCAACTCTGAATCTGTAATAAAACATAAATGCATTGTGTATTTTATTCAATATCATGAGGAAACCGGCATTACTAAGTACCAAACCTTAAAATACGGTTTAAGGCTCGTGAGCAGCGCGTCGCGCAGCGCAACACTTTCCATTAACTTTTCATAGAAATTGTGCTACTAGTGTCGCGTTGCTCCTGTCTGCGGCAGCCTTTAGTGAGCTGCTGTGTGCATCAATCCACCCGCGTAATGAATTGCAGATAGGCGGCCTGAATCCCAGCAAACGGAACGTTATAGGTTGATTATGTAATAAAAATTGTGATTCGTTAAAAAACCAGTAACAGACGATTAAAATAACAAACTCAACCCAGAGTCCCAGACACATCTTTTGCTGCCATCGGCTTATAATAACTACACAGCAACGGTTCATTCATATCATTTTATGAGTAATTGAGAAAACAAAGGACGAATAACAAAAAAAAAACATTTACGTATTTAAGCGAAATAATTACCTACTAATTCTAACAAGCAAACACGAAATAATACCTGGTAATAAAGAAAGAAAAATAATTTTAATTGTCACAAACGTGCATACGAAAATATAATATGTAATAAACTCGAAGGTTACACAAAACAGATCTAAATAATATCACAAACAAAAACATAATCGGAAGCTGCACGTCATGACTGTGACAAGAAGGCTTGCACTCAGCATGATGCTGTGCTATGGGGGACCCACAGCACAGCGCTGATTTTCAGTGGTCACCCGAAAAATACGTACGGAACTCCCAAGACAGGTTTGATGAGTTGTACATAAGTAAATAGGTAACAAAATAAAATAAAATAAACAGTACTCAGAATATAATTCCTATAAGTATAAATATTATTAAATACCATAAAAATTCAGATACTGAAAAAGATTCAAGGAAATCGCCTCAAATTCTCAATGGTTATGTTCAGTCTTATGGCTAATAATTAAACTGTCAAAAGTAAAGATTGTGGATCGGCACCCCAATGGGTACCGGGTACAAGTCCATCGCACTTTGGCCCCTTTACAAGATAAAACCCGATTGTATCGATAGGGACCAAGGATGATAACGGGATTGCCGTTATAAGTTGTACTAAAAACAGGCTCCATATCTGAAATAAAACACCAGTATTTTATTTTATGAACATATTATTAAAATTTCTAATAAACAAGCAAATGATTACCAAGAAAACGGAAACATACTATTGTTGCCCTCAGCTTTCAGTAAATGATACAATAAACAGTCACTGATATTTATAAAAATAATTAATATAATAAATATTGGTTGAAAAAATCTTGTAGTTTTTGTATTTAAACACAGAGACAAATTAAAAACATTTAATTAAAAAAAAATACAAATAAATGTGGAGCATAAATTATTAAGAAATTTAATTATACTTACATTATTTTTCAGAAGTAGATGAATTTTATTTATTTATAATTTTATATAACTATTGTTCCTTAATTAAAATACACAAGCTAACTCTAAAGTATGTATAGTATGTACAAGTATATAATAAAATAATAAAAAAGGGAAGTGCTCATTAGGCATAAAAAAATTCGTCCACATCGCTGTCAATGGGAGAAGTGCGCAACTGGCTGGCAGCATTGCCACGTTGGATGGCAATACTGACGTGACCGCTGGCTGGCTTACTTTTAGCCCAAAAAATCAGTATTGCAATCTAACGTGGCAATGCTGCCAGACTTTTGGGCACATTTCAATATATTATGTTACTCAAACTAGTTGGAAATCAATGGTTATGTTCACTTCTATGGTTAACAATCACGTTGTTAACAGTTACGATAACAGATCGGCATCTTGATGAGTTCCGAGTACACGTCCATCGCACTTTGGCCCCTTTACAACTATTAATCCGGTTATATCGATAGGGACCAACGATGATAACATCATTACCACTCTTTGTCGTGCTAAACACAGGCATGTAATCTGTAATAAAACAAAGTAGTTTTGCATAACTTGGCATTGCGATCTAGGGTTGATAATTATTTGCATATTAATGAAACATTAAGCGTATGACTAATAAAAAAAAATATCACGGAAACGCGGACGTACGTAGGTACTATTTATTGCCCTCGATTTGTCAGAAACTGCTGCAATGAACGGTCACTGATATTATTAGAAATTGCTTGAAAAATCTTGTATTCTTTGGGATTGTGAAACAGAGAAAAATAAAAACAAAGTAGTTTTGCATAACTTGGCATTGCGATCTAGGGTTGATAATTATTTGCATATTAATGAAACATTAAGCATATGACTAATAAAAAAAAATATCACGGAAACGCGGACGTACGTAGGTACTATTTATTGCCCTCGATTTGTCAGAAACTGCTGCAATGAACGGTCACTGATATTATTAGAAATTGCTTGAAAAATCTTGTATTCTTTGGGATTGTGAAACAGAGAAAAATAAAAACCATTTATTTTAAACAATATTTAATCATGCAAAGAAAAAATAAACGAAAAACTTTTTTGTATTTTTTTAAATTATCTCAATGGTTATGTTCGGTTTTATGGTGAACAATCTCACTGTTGACGGTTATGATAACAGATCGGCATCCTACCGGGTACCGAGTACAGATCCATCGCACTTTGGCCCCTTTATAACTATTAAGCCGATTATATCGATAGGGACCAACGATAATGACATCATTACCACTCCTTGTCGTGCTAAAAACCGGCAAGCAATCTGTAATAAAACAATAGTATTACATAACTTGGCTTTGGAATCTAGGCTTGATAATTATGAGCATATTTTAATCAAATTAAGCCTATGATAAACAAAAAAAAATATCAACGCCTACGTACTATTGCTGCCCTCGGGTTTTCAGTAACTGCTGCAATGAACAGTCACTGGTATTGATATTTTTAGAATTTGCTTGAAAAAATCTTGTATTCTTTGGTATTGTGACACTAAGAAAATTTTTAAACATTTATTTTATACAAGTATTTACTGATACAAACAAAACGACACGAAACTCTTTTTTATAATTGTTTAACTTTTTATACCCAAAAAAGTTTAAGGAAATCACCTCAGTGGCTGTGTTCAGTCTTATACTGAACGATCACACTGTTGACGGTTACGATAACAGATCTGCATCCTGTAGGGTACCGAGTACAGGTCCACCGTACTTTGGCCCCTTTATAACTATTAACCCGATTATATCGATAGGGACCAACGATGATGACATCATTACCACACCTTGACGTGCTGAAAACTGGCACGCAATCTGTAATAAAACACACTAGTATTATATACATAACTTAGCATTGAAATCCAGGCTTGATAATTCTCAAAAAACTAAACTGGCATATTATAAAAACCGGTCAAGTGTGTGTGGGACCACGCACAATGAAGGGTTCCGTACTTGGGATGAATTTATCCCAAAATCAAACTAAACATTTGTAGTTGAAAACATGTTCTCCTATACATGGATATACGTCGCGGTCAATTCTCCAACTGCAAATGTTGGTCGACTATTACTCGTTAACTTGTAAAGCCTACTTAGCTGTGATAGTTTTTCTTTTAATTTCGTTATATAGAATACTGCCTTGAATTTTTCAGATATTCAGAAATAACCATTTAGCTGGCAGAAGGGAGGACTTGACTCTAAAAAAAATAACACTTTTAAGCTTATTATTACGCAAACGGATCCCTAAATTGAAAAATAGATTTCACAGACCCGAAATATTTTTGAACAGCCTATCCAACGATACCCCCCCACACCACGGGATAGCCGAGAGCTGATATTGATTTTATGAGATATTGCTTGAAAAAATCTGTATTTCTTGGTACTGTAACATGGAGTAAAATTAAAACCAATTTTCTTAAAACAAATATCTATTAATGCAAACAAAAAAGACACTGAACACTTTTTTATAATTGTCTAAATTCTTATACGCAAAAAGTTTTAACAAAAGCATCTCAATGGTTATGTTCGGTCTTATGCTGAACAATCACACTGTTGACAGTTATGATAACAGATCGGCATCCTATCGGGTACCGAGTACAAGTCCAACGCACTTTGGCCCCTTTGTAACTATTAACCCGATTATATCGATAGGGACCAACGATAATGACATCATTACCACGCCTTGACGTGCTAAAAACTGGCAAGCAATCTGTAATAAAACACACTAGTATTACTTAACTTGACATTTGAATACAGGCTTGATAATGATGAGCAAATGATATGTGTTTATGATATTATTTTAAAATGACACGCATCAAATTGTAATTTTAATACTAACCTAATAATTGTATGTGCCTAATATTTGCACGCCATACTTGGCAGAATGTGATGATACCATTGACTAATCTTAAGACCATAAAATGTACCATGTTCTGACAAATAAATGATTATGATTATGCATATTATAAAAACATTAAGCCTATGATTAACAAAAATCCGAATATTCTCGATCAGTTACAGCTTATCGTCAACACTGTAGACGATCGGGAAAAAAAAGATTTCATTTGTTCACAGTGTTGACGAACGGGACTATTTTTCGATTATTCCCGATCAGTAATACCGCGTCGTTAACACTGTTGGCAATCGGAAAAAAAATATCCGTTCATTCACAGTGTTGATGAACGGAACTTTTTTTCCCGATCGTACAGACGCTTAGTTCATGTAAATTGTAAAATGTAAATTGTTTATTCATCATCAAAAAAAAAAATACATACAGATAGTTACAGAAACAATCAGTGGGTAGGAAGTTATACATATAATTATGTTTGTTGTAAAATCTGTTCAAATATTTTTAACACCCTGCCTCTCAAACTAGGTTATACGAGTAACCTGTATTTTGAGAAACAGTGTACGGCCACTAAATTCTTATACACTATAACTGTTACAACATTTATTAACGAACGGTGTCGTAATTTATGTGATTGTATGTATATGTGTGGGAGGGTGTCTTATATTGTGTGTATGTTAAAGAAATCAGGGTGCGTGAAAGATTAGGTGATGTATGTAAGTAGAGACTCCGTATAGGCATAATCCATGAGTCAAGGTGTAGGTAGAAAAGTGGAATTCAATATTAAAAATGACACGGATTTTTAAAATTCTCTAATTACGAATTACAAGGCAAATAAATAACATCAAAATAAAAAAATAAACGCCCAAGTGCGTGTCGGACCACGCACAATAAAGGGTTCTGTAGTTGGGATGAATTTATCCCAAGAACAAACTTAACATTGCAGTTGAAAGACATGTTCCCTCATACATTCCAACAGCAAATGTAAGTTTGTACGCATAATATTGAGTGATTTGCCATTATTGAGCGCAGGTAACGCATCTATAGGTAATACATCATTGGATTTACCATATTACTTTAAGACCATAGACTAAAAAATAGGGAAAAAAAATATCCATTCACCCACACTGTGAACGTTCGTTCACAGTGTGGGTGAATGGATATTTTATTCCCGATTGTCAACAGTGTTAACGACAGGGTGTTACTGATCGGGAATATTCACAAAAAAATGACATCAACGCATATGCTCGGCTTTTCAGTAACTGCTTCAATTAACATTCACTGATATTGATATTATGAGATGTTGCCTGAAAAAACCTTGTATTCTTTGGTATTGTGGCATGGAGGAAAATTAAAACCATTAGTTTTAAACAAATATTTATTAATGCAAACAAAAATGACACGGAACACTTTTTTATAATTGTCTAAATTCTTATACGCAAAAAGGTTTAACAAAATCACCTCAATGGCTATGTTCGGTCATATTATGATGAACAATCACATTGTTGACTGTTCTGATAATAGATCGGCATCCCACCGGATACCGAGTACAGGTCCATCGCACTTTGGCCCCTTTACAACTATTAACCCGATTATATCGATAGGGACCAACGATGATGACATCATTACCACTCCTTGTGGTGCTAAAAACTGGTACGCAATCTGCAATTTAACACAACAGTATTGTATAACTTGGCATCACAATCTTTGTAGGTACCTTTATGGCAATTTCTTCTCATTCGTCGACAAACCTTTCATCCATCCTACCACGGTAAAAAAATATATAAACGTTGCTACCTTTCGGCTTTTCAATTAACACTCGCGGAAATTGAAAGTTACGACCACACATAAACTGCTTGAACTGATTCTGTAGTGTTTATTGTAATACCTATGGGTAGATAATCAGTAAAACTAAAAACCCATTTCATTAAAAAATATATTTTGTCACAATCTACAAGCTATCCTTAAAACACAGCACTAAATAACTAACCTACAATAAAAGCTAACTTTGTGGAATGCAATCAATATACTTATTAAGACTCAGATATATGCCAGTGACCTTGAGTGGTTAGCTTGCGTGTTCTGTACTGAGCGCACGCAACGCGTCGTACGTTCAGCCAGTAATAGGACTCGCCCATCAAGGAGCGCTGTCCCCAATTTGACGCATTATTAATTTATTATACACAAAACAAAAGATATAATAAAACGCGTATACTAAAAGATCAATAATTAAATTATCTTTAAATTGGTGAAGTTTCAGAAAAATACGCTTGATAGATTTTGCGCCATTCTCAGTTTTTATCCGCGTTAGACATAACTTTACAAATTAATTTCACTATGTAATATAAACATAATCTAAAATATTCACTTATTAAATTATTGAGAAAATGCTCTAATTTAACATATATTTTTTTCAAATCATTAACATTATTCGTTTAGACGTGATCTTCAATATAAAATCATTACAAGTCGGTTATCGTCGCCTTAAGTATTGACCAATAAATTCAGATTATAATACATAAGACTGATTGCCTCGCTGGTCCAGTGGTCTTGGGTTCGTTTCCAAGGTCGGGCAAAGTGTTATTGGGTTTTATATCTGGAATTTCTCAGTAGCAGCCCAGCATCTGGATATGTGCCCAATTGATGGCAATAGGCTCGCCCCTTCTTACATGGAACTTAAACATGACTGGAAATGTGGCCGTACGACCTTAGGCACACCTCTGCTCAACCCTTCGGGAAATAGAACGACGCTCAAGCCTTCGGGAAGGAGATATGAACTTAATAGTTTTAGTGGTTATGTTCAGTCTTATGTAGGACAATCACACTGTCGACAGTTACGATAGTAGATCGGCATCCCGAACCGATCCGGGTGCAAATCCATCGTACTTTGGCCCCTTTACAAGTATTAACCCGATTATATCGATAGGGACCCAAGATGATCACAGGGTTGCCACACCTTGAAGTACTGAACACAGGATCGGTTTCTGAAATAAAAAATAGATTAGAATAGAATACTATTTATTATGGACACCTTATGAGTAACGGATATAAATGTGGAATGTTTTTTAGTAGAGATTTTTGCAACTGGAAATCTTCATGGATGTCATGCGCCCCTGGGGTGGGTTGACGAGTCTGCCTGACTTAATAACCTTTGGCCAGGGTGCTGCTGTCATAAAATAATTACTGCTATGAACAGCTGAGGAAATTAGCAGTTACCATCACACAGTAAGTGATTGATCCCCATGAGTACAGAAAGAGTAAATGAACGCATTTTATTAAGAAAATATTTATTCTAACCAAAATGACATACAAAACTCAGTATTAGTATTAATAATAATTGATTTGTTAGTTAAGATATTGAAAAGCACGGTAAGATTTAAAGAAGTCATCTCAATGGTTATGTTCCGTGGTATGAGTGATGATCTTGTTGTTGTAAGTTACGATATAAGATCGGCATCTTGATGCGTACCGGGTGCAAGTCCACCGCACTTTGGCCCCTTTACAAGTATTAATCCGATTGTATCTATGGGAACCATAAATTATCACAGGGTTGCCAAACCTTGTTGTGCTAAAAATTGGCTCCATATCTGTAAAAATATTAAATGTATTGTATAATTTT
Source organism: Tiliacea aurago (assembly GCA_948098905.1). Classification (NCBI taxonomy): domain Eukaryota; kingdom Metazoa; phylum Arthropoda; class Insecta; order Lepidoptera; family Noctuidae; genus Tiliacea; species Tiliacea aurago. The sequence goes on from OX402588.1 coordinate 6,953,045, forward strand.
CTATTTCAGCACTTTACCTGGCTTCAAACCAGAAACAGACCATCATTTAAGTTATTACTAATCCATTCAAATCAGCGCTCGGCTTTGTAGAAATGTCTGGAATTAACAGTGGAAATTAGTAGTACATATCATCACACAGAATCTTCAAATAATTCCTTAGCAACACTCACAGCCGGGGAAGCACAAAAATGAAGTCAATTCAATTTAAAAAAATATTTACTTGTAGTAAGTACCAATAAGTTAGAAAGCTAGAAATTATACAATACATACCTACCTAGTACTAATTATTATATCATCATAAGTGGGCATCAACATGCGAACTACGCGTCACACTGACGTCACGCAAGATCCTGCATCGTGACTAGAATTTACACAACGTTCTGACATCAACCGTTGGGCAGTTACCCACCAGACACGACACCCGTCTGGTCGGAGGATCCTCCCTTTTCTATGGAAGGTGAGTGAACTTTACACCCTGTTTCTCATACCTCTAGAGTATGACATCGCAGATAGGCGAGACACGACAAAGACACGCACAACGCGCAACGTTAGAACAATTTCTTTTAAACTCACACACTGATATTATTATTTTTTTTTTCTTTTAGGAAAACGTTTTATTTTTTTTACAATATTTGTAAATATGTGAGCACCATGTATCTATCACATAATTAATTTATCTGTCATTGCTTCATTATTAATTCTTTTTACCTATTGTGGTATAGTAATTTTATTCTAGGTGCATTGTCTTCACATATAGTTATATAATTGATGTACCTACACAAAATATAGTAAAACATTTTAAAAGAGTAACCGTGGAGTTTCTTGCCCATTCTTCTCCATACGAAGCTACCTTTTGGAAGGGTCGACTAGAATCAATTCTATTTTATTTGTAATTTTTGACGTTCAAAAGTGCCATTTATGTGGCTATTTGAAATAAATAATTTGACTTTTGACTTTTTTACAAAAACTTGCATCATCGCGTCGCGCCTGTTTGCGGGAGCCTTAATGTTGGATACAGTCCGACGACATGTCAACGTAAGCTAGAATTGATTTATTTGTCAATTGTTGACCAAAGATGACCTTACAACAATACCATTATTGTTTTATCTATATTTATCTGAACAATCAGGCTAAGTAATCCTTAGCCTTTCTTAGTTCCAAGCAATCATAGCTGCTCTTTCTCTTTCTGCCTTCAGTGGTTATGTTCAACCTTATGATGAACTATGATACTGTCGACAGTTATGATAGTAGACCGGCATCCCAACGGGTAACGGGTACAGGTCCACCGCAATTTGGCCCCTTTGTATCCACTGGATCGATTATACCGATACGGACCGTACTTGATCACAGGGTTGCCATTCTTTGTCGTACCGAAAACCGGCCCTGAAAAATTAAAGTTTTACGTAAGATTTTGCGATTATGTATATGTGGTAGGAACTGTACTTTTAGTATAGTGGGTTCTTTGTTAAACCACGTTTATTTGGTTAATTATATGTATTATTCAAACGGCACAGTGACAAAATATTATACAGGATAGTTAATACGTACATAACAAAAGATCCTGACTCACTCACTCACTGACTGACTCATCAAAGCTCAGCCCAAACTCTTAGATCTACAGATAACTAAGATTTTGCACAGAAGTTCCCTTTATGATGCAGACAAAGAAAAGGATATGTCGGAATAGGTCCAGACATCAGAAGTAATACTCAGATATGGCAATACAGTAATCTATTTCAATCGAACAATCAGTTATTTTAAATCGAGAGAATATAGAAATGAAATGAAATTAATTAAATAACTAATAATGGTATTGGCGGTCACATAGGGCAGTACTGACTGTCAGGGACAGTGGTCCATGCACCCACCGCAATAAGGATAGTACTAATTTGTCGGAGACACCGTTCCACATCCAATAACCGGGCAGTACTGACTGTCGAGAGACAGTGGTCCGTGCACCAAGACACATCCGTTCAAAATGCGTACCGACAGGGGGCGTGGCAAGCGGGGTCGGGGCGGCGCCCCTTTCCCGCGGATGCAGCACGGTGGCTCGCCAATGCGAGCCCCTCAATGTGTTGGCCTATGGCGGCCTTTCAGAATATTGAGCGCAGTTGTGCGCCCATGTGAGTAACAGCAGAGTATTTCTGTAAGGGCGCCGCGACGCTAATACGTTAGCGCCGCTTTCTTCACGACACCCCGGCGGTCAACCCCCACCAGGTGAGACCCCCGGTTCCCCGGGGGAGGCCCAGCGAAGGCGACCAGCGACGAGAGTGCCGACTCGACGCTCCTACAGAATAGATGATTAGTCCCCGCTCGTCTCGATCTCAGAGCTAGCCGATCACGGTTCGAGCTATGGGACAGTCGTGTGTGTGTGGGCGGCATTGTACTGTGTGACACCGCCCAGTGGCTACACGCACCGTGGCCCGCGCCACGCCTGCGTGTGTGTGTTAGGTCGCTTGCGTACCGACTCAACAGCGCAGCTCCTTATAAAGGCGATCCGCTAGTGGGGGTAACGTTACAATATTTCACTCAATGTACTTCAAGTCTTTTAAGTCAAATGACCGATAGAATGAATGATTTGTCTATGGTGCACGTTCCACTAGCGCCATCTAGTCGCCGCCTCTCGCAGCTGTTAAAGAATATGGCTTCCGTCAGATACTTTTGCAATATTATTAATATTTTTACATATTTACATACACGCAGGAAAAATACACAATACAAATGATTTTTTTTTCTTATAAACACAATTTTTCTTAACCATTTTTCCGCTCGCGCTATTTAGTGTAACATCGAGGAGAGTAATACTGATAAAAAATCATGCATCAATGCTGATAGGTAGATACAAAATTATATTTAATTTGGTTATTAAAAACTTTTTTATTTATTGATAATACACAGAACTACGTATCCAATAGGCTTTTGGCTACTTTTTTCTTATTTTTATTTCTGAAGAAAGAAAGAAAATACGTTTGTTTGCTGTAAACATGACGCAAAAAAGAACAAACACAAAAAATAAGGAAAGATTGGGGAAACATGCGTCACATCCACGCAAAACGGCTATCGCTCAGCATTATACTGCGACCATAACAAACAAGGCAGAGCCCCAGCGCTGGTTTCTGGATAGTATTTACATAATTTAAAAGCTATTAGTCTTAAAATATTACTACTTACTGTAATATTTTTGGCTATTTTGTATTGGAGTGTGTATTTTGTTTTTTTTTTTGTAAAGTTTGTCTTGTTTGTGCAGAATAAACCGTTTTTCGTTCTTTTTTTTCTTTCAGGAAGAACAAATAGCTCAAACAATAAATAAGTAGCATAAAAAACATTGATATTGACACATGGTATGTACATTTATAAATAAGTTATAGGTGCTTAAAGGTCTCAATTAAAGATCAATAAATACTGCATGATAATTTTAAAGCTAATAACTTTCAACATTTATCTAACGTAAATTTTTGACCATGTAAACTTTAAATCACAATCCTAATCCATTACTTCATATGTTTCAAAAATTCGTCTGCTCAACGACGTAGTGTGTCTTCATAATATGCACATATCAAAATGAGGGAAACTACGCCTAAGAGGGCCCTTCCCGGTCTCTCTATCGTAACGCGAGCATGGTCAAAAATCTTTTTGTTTCATCCCGCGCAAGAAAAAAAAGAAAGAAAGAAAAATAATTTTAATTGTACGAAAACATAATAAGTAATGAACTCGAAGGTTACACAAAACAGATCTAAGTAAACAAACAAAACAAGTGAGAACTACTAGCAAGCGAGTGAGAACGCAATAACATTGAACGAAAAATAGTGTGCGGAAAGAGGAATAGAATAGAATAGAATAAATACTCTTTATTATGTACACCATAAAAGTTACAGATATAAATGTTTAAATTGAACATTGATTGTTTGAATGTTTGAAGAACGGTCATTTGTGACCCAGACCCGACACGAACGAGACATATCTCAGTTTTTTTGTTATTTTAAATATAGCTAAAATTAAAAGTTACAGATATAAATGTTTGAATTGAACATTGATTGTTTGAATGTTTGAAGAACGGTCATTTGTGACCCAGACCCGACACGAACGAGACATATCTCAGTTTTCTTGTTATTTTAAATAAAGCTAAAATATATATTTTTTATATTCGAAATCAATGGCTAACACCAAAATATTGCCTTATGATTATGTTCAGGTGATATACAAAAAATATTGTTTATATCTATTTACCTTAAAAATTCATAATTGTATGCAACTCAATCACGATACAATAATTATGGAATTATCCAGGTGACCTGGTGATGGAGCTGGATTATGTAATTTTAAAACTTCTAGTATAACAATCGAATGAGAGTTCATTAAAATCGTCTTAATCGGTGATTGATTGCAGATTAGAGATTAGGATATCATTAAGAAGCTGGATAGGTAGTGGAATATTCTGGTAGCTAGGTACTAAATACACCGAGTTTGAGCATATCAATATTAACTCTATTTCAGTGCCGTTTGTGAAACAAAAATAAAACCAATATTTGTCCGGTAATAAGAAAGCCAAAAATCGTCGCAATATTTTCTATTGTATCTAGAAAATAAAAATCAGAAAATCATCGCGACAGATACAGCGAAAAAAAATGTTTTTTTTTTAATGGCATTTCGCAGTTCAATCTATGAGGTTGTAAATGGTGCATGTGGACTTTGTTCGCGTTGCAGGGAAAGGAGTCGTAGACACGTATGGCGGTGTTCTTCTCGGTTATCAGTTCACGTACGTCAGCCGGTACTTTCCAGCGATGGTCTTCCATCACCGGAAATTCCCGTGAACAATGCGTCAATACGGATTGTACGTGTTCTGTAAATCGAGTCGATCGCGCCCGTCGTGTCTGCGACTGAGACTATGAGGTCAGGAATGGAGTCCAAGTGAGGCGATGTGGTGCATTTCAGTCTTTCACTAACTTTCCTCGGTCGGTTATCACTTTGGTCTGTTCGGGAAAGAAAGCCAAGGACTGCACATGAGCTTCTAATGAAAGAGTGAGCATAGCATGATTTGTTACTGTTACTGGGTTACCTAAGCCGCAGCTGGTATTGAAAATTAAGATTAGAAGATTATAATAATACAACTCAAAATAAAGGCACTAAATAAGACGCCCGTACCTATATTGTGATCCACCAGGAGTATTTTAGCTCTAATGGAGCTAGAAGCTTGATGACTATCTATTTTTTGAGTTTTTATATGTATTTATATATAAATTGGTGTCATTTTAAATAGATATAATTGCTTTTCATAATTTTTTTTTTTAACATATTTTGAGTATCTAAGTAACCAAAATCAAATGGCAATTTATAGGTGTTAGCCACTGATATTCAGAATTGTGTTAATTTATTTCTGTTATATTTAATATAACAAAATTACTGAGATACGATCCTTTTGTGTCGGGCCTGGGTAAATTTCCTAAGGACCGTGACCGTTCTTATTTCATAAAACTTGTTCCAGGAAATACGTGTTTTTGAGTAGGCTTTACAAGTTTGTAAAATAAATGTTTGTCATTTAGAATCTCCATTACATGTGCGAGGTTTCTATTTTAATGTTTTCTTTACATTTACATGAAACAGGGCGTCCCACGGATATTAATTTATTATAGATTAAAAAAAAACAATTTAAACTGCATTCATAGATAAACAAACAATAAACAAATTTTCTTTCTTTTCTTTCTTTCTTTCTAGATATTTAAATAATTACATGGTTGAACAAAGTTCTGAATAAAACTTCACATCAAATATTAAAATTCATGGTCTTCCTTTTATTTGTGACACTATGTTATTTAGCAAAAAATAATCCTTATGACGAAGCCTTTCGATCGGTATGATAAAGCTACAGAGTGATTATTTTTCTCGTGTAACGGGTTCGATTTCCGGTTCAACCATGTAATTATTTAAATATCTATGAATGCAGTTTAAATAGATTTTTAAATTCAAATAATGTCTTCTTTCAGTAAAATGTTCCATCTACAATATTCAAGGTACTTTCCCTCCATGGATTTTTGCAGGCTTATACTGAATTTGTTTCTCCAAAATTTTATTTTTGCTTGCATAGAAACCGCACAAGATACCTATTGGTTCAAAAATTTCAAAGAAAGATGTGTTACAACGCCATAATCACGTACGTGAGCGTTTGTATGAAAATATGACGGGTTGGCCGCTCTTAAAGTTTCCTATCAACCTGTTAAAGGCCTTGCTTGTACACGGCTACGTACCATACTTTAGCAGGTAGAGACCCTTTTTTTGCGAATGATTGTAAATGCACGTGGGTTGGCATTGGTGCGGAGAGGCATGGTAAGCTAAAAGACAATATTGTTTTATCGTGATAGAACGTTTAATTTAAAAGTTATATCGATTTGTTTGACAGCAGCGGACAACAATTTTGAAAGATGCTATATATTTTTTTTATTCTTATAAAAAAAAATCAGATTTTTTTTAAATTCTTTTTTTTTCTTTTTTCTGTCGATAAAATTAAGCTTAATTTCCCTTATTTCAATATGTGCACTATATGAAGACTCACACTGTATAACGCAATTAATTTTGAAAAGTTGAACTGTCAAAGAAAAAAAAAAAAGAAAATGTATGAAAGCTAATATAATTATGTGTGTTTCTCCGCTGGTATTTTAATGATTATGCTCCGGCTTATGTTTAATTATGACATTGTTGACAGTAACAACATTCGATTTACATCCATACGAGTTCCTAGTACAATACCACCGCCGTTTGTGTTTGTGTAATAGATTACGACTATTATTATTCGTCTGATTATACCGGTACGGTCCTAAAATGAGCACAGGATTCCCTTTAGTTGTCGTGCTAAAAACTGCCACTGAAAAATAAAACATCCATGTTAGGTTGTATTGGTCGAGATACTCTAGCAATTCTTAGCGAATTCATTATCAATAAAAAACTGCTAAAAATATTTAGCAGTTTTTTATTGTTAATGAATTCGATCTCAACTGAAGTTTAAAGTGGCCTACAAGATATGATTCCCTGTGGCTTGTGTTCGTGCATATTTTCACTTAAGAGGCCGCGGATGGATGCGTAGTTCATACAAACGTAATACCAAAATAATTTGTAAATCAAACATATTCTTAAGGTAGTGTGTCTTTATTCCGATTGGAATACAGAATATCTCTAGGTTCCCAAATATATATTTTGAATGGACACTGACTTATACAAGAGTTATGAGAAAAATAAGTTTTTTATAGAAATTTTAAATTCCTCTTAACTCGTCTTTATATCATTGTCCTTTCAAAATATATATTTGGGAACAAAGATATTCTGTAATCCAATCGAATTAAATACACACTACCTTAAGAATATGTTTGATTTACAAATTATTTTGGTATTACGTTTGTATGAACTACGTATGCTACGCCAGCCCCTTAAGCAGCCCCTTAATGCGCTAAGGTAGCCCGTGAAATTAAAATTTTCTTTAGTTTTTTTGCAATTTGCAGGTCTATATCAGAAGGCCAATTCTCGTAATTTAAAACGTTCAAAATCTAGTCGCAATCTCATCTTGGCGACAAACAAACGTCAAAAAATTGTCAAAATGTAGGGAAATAAGAGATCAGACTGTGAACGTTCTTAAAATTAGTAGAATTGCCCCTCTGGTTGTATGTTCATTAAAGCCATATTTGTTACGGCCGCGAATCATATTTAGATCGGTTCAGTGGTTTAGGCGTAAAAAGGTAACAAACAAACAAACTTGCTTTCACATTTATAATATGAGTTAGGATGCGGTTTGTATAATATAATATCCTCCCGACTGAATTTCGGACACGGCGGCTAATCTCATCGAAGATTTGCCAAGTACGCTCTCAATTACCTCTTTTCCTTGATGTTGTATGTATTTATATACAACGTGCCGCTACAGTGGCGACATTAATTTAACACACGTATACAGTTTCGCCTTTACATTTTATGAAAATATTTTAATTTCATTAAACATTATTATTTATTGATTTATTTACAATTTTCTAAAATAGCATCTTGAAGCACCCAGTACTTTAAGAACTGTAGCACAGAGGTAATTAGCCGGGGTCATGGATCAATGAAAATAAAAAATAATGTGCAAAGAGTAGGCGAATTGCAGGAAAGAGAGAGCATTATTGTTTAGTTTATTTTATTTTTCAAATTTATAATTATGAAAGCCAATATACGTATATATGTGTTTTTTCGCTGGTATTTTAATGATTATGCTCCGGCTTATGTTTAATTATGACATTGTTGACAGTAACAACATTCGATTTACATCCATACGAGTTCCTATTACAATACCACCGCCGTTTGTGTAATAGATTACGACTATTTATATTCGTCTGATTATACCGGTACGGTCCTAGAATGAGCACAGGATTCCCTTTAGTTGTCGTGCTAAAAACTGCCACTGAAAAATAAAACATCCATGTTAGATTATATTGGTAGAGAATGCGAGATACTCTAGCAAATATTTCTAGCAGTTTTTTATTGATAATGAATTCAAACACAACTATAATAGAGTTTAAAGTAGCCTACAATATATGATTCCCTGTGGCTTGTGTTCGTGCATATCACCTAAGGGGGATGCGCTAAAGTAGCCCGCGAAATTAAAATTTTCTTTAGTTTTTTGCAATTTGCAGGTCTATGTCAGGTTGTATGTTGATTAAAGGCTTCTACATACTGGCGCAACTTGTCGCGCGACGCGACACCGGAAGAACAATTTTTCTTGAATTTTTGTTCTACCGGTGTCGCACCAGTATGTAGAAACCTTTTAGCCATATTTGTTACGGCCGCGAATCATATTTAGATCAACATCATATCACATCGCATCCACCTTAAAGCTTGACAGCAAAGAACGAGCTCGAGCATGACTCTCACTGGCTGACAGTGAACCGGAGCGACTGAATGTATTATTGAAATAACAGATTTAAGTATAACTAATAAAACTGATAACTGTAAAACATACAAATACTTTATTTAAAAACTAACGACAATACATTTATTTGATACTAGCTTTTACCCGCAGCTTCGCTCGCGTTAATTTAGAATTTGACAATCAATTCGGGTTGTACTCTGCTTGTTGTTTGGCGTTTGGCGGCAAAAAACTCTTAACACACTATTAAAGTTTCTAATAATACAACATTAGTTTTTGTTTATACTAAACCTCTTAAGGGGTCATTTTATTCATCATTATGAACAACTTTTACTATGGGACCAAAGTTGAAATCGCGAAAAAAATATCAGCTGTTCCTACATTTTGACGAGTTCAGCGAACTTAAATGTAGGGAACAGCTGATTTTTTTATTCGCGATTTCAAGGTTGGACCCATAGTAAAAGTTGTTCATAATGATGAGTACAATGACCCCTTAAGAGGTTTAGTGAAAACAAAAACTAATGTTGTATAATTCAATCACGATTCGAAAGACACGTGGCGCCATCTACTATCATAAGAACGTTATTGTAGTTTTCCTCGGGAACAGTACTTGTTTTCGGGATGAATGGTACCCTATGTCCGTTTCTGTACACCTGACAAAATATATGCAAAATTTCAGGATGATCGGTTCAGTGGTTTAGGCGTGAAAAGGTAACAAACAAACAAACTTACTTTCGCATTTATAATATTAGTTAGGATGCGGTTTATAATAATACTAGCAGCGCCCCGCGGTTTTACCCGCGTAAGTCTCGATCCCGTGGGAATATCGGGATAAAAATTAAAAGCCTATGTCTTAATCCAGGGTGTCAGCTACCTCCATACAAAATTTTATCAAAATTGGTCCAGCCGTTTGAGCGTGAAGAAGTAACAAACATACACACACACTCACAAACTTTCGCCTTTATAATATTAGTGTGATGTGATGATGATAGTGTGATATCCTCCCGACTGAATTTCGGTCACGGCGGCCAATCTCATCGAAGATTAGCCAAGTACGCAGGAGATATAATAACGCGCAAGTATGTGTGCAACTGTGTGTCAAAGACAGGTGCAGTCCCTCTTCTACTCTCGTGGGCCGATGGGAAGGCAATCGGTGCAGGACCAACGGCTTTACGTGCTTATAATTTATAAGAGTTATGACTGAGAGTTATTTTCAAAACAAATAGTGCAGAGTCATCTCAATTACCTCTTTTCCTTGAAGTTGTATGTATTTAAACAGAGTTATTTTTAAAACGTCAATAACCTCATATGGGGTCATTGTAATCATCATTATGAACAACTTTTACTATGGGACCTGAAACCTGAAATCGCGAAAAAAAAACAGCTGTTCCCTACATTTTAATGAATTATTCGAACATAAATGTAGGGAACTGCTAGTTTTTTTTTTCGCGATTTCTGGTTTGGTCCGTGCCGCTACAGTGGCAACATTAATTTAACAGACGTATACAGTTTCGCCTTTACGTTTTATGAAAATATTTTAATTTCATTAAACAATTTTCTAAAATAGCATCTTGGAGCAACCTGACTTAAAGAACTGTAGCACAGAGGTAATTAGCCGGGGTCATGGATCAATGAAATTAAAACAAATAATGTACAAGGAGTAGGCGAATTGAAGGAAAGAGAGAGCATTATTATTTAGTTTGTTATAGTTTTTTTTTCAATTTATAATTATTTATCTTATTATAATATTTATAGGTAATATATAAAAAAAAAAAAAATATTATATATATTTTTTTTATTATTACTGGCCACTAGTGGACACTAGTGTGTAAAATTAATATCGCCACTGTAGCGTCACGCTGTACACAGGGTGGATTTTTGAGATGGGGCAGTAAGGGCACCTACCTTAACCGTTGTATCTACAGGGAAACCGTCTTAAGAGACTGTCCTTAACTTTTTGAGAAATTTTGATCTGCGTTCACAGATTTTGAAAAAACAAATCAGTCAGCAGGAAAATGGGCAATTTTCACGAAATATTTTTTTATGCCATTCGATCCTGTTTCTTGTAAGGATTAGAAACCTCTATTGGCCAATTAAGGTTTGAGTACCTACTAGAAGAGTCTTAAATCGCAAAAAAACTTTTCCCATACATTTTGTAGGAAATGAGACTACAACTTGGTTTTTTATGATGGATAATGGACCGCTACAATGAAGACTGGCCAAAAATAAACAAATAAAATTAAACTTCAAATATAATTATATATTATTACATGTATATGTATTATAAGTTTATAACCTATTTATGCCTTTTTATTTACCTATTTTATTAATAATTAATTATGTTATATTTTAATATTTTTAGGGTTCCGGATTTTAAGGAAAAACGGAACCCTTATAGGATCACTCGTGTGTCTGTCTGTCCGTCTGTCAAAGCTAATTTGCTCCGAATCTACAGGCCAGATTAAAGAAAGAAAGAAAGAAAAATGCGTTTATTGGCATTACAGCAAAAAATACACCTTATAACTACAAAAACAGAATACAATTATTATAATGCCAAAAGTGCCTCAGCTCAGCATAATGTCAGATGACAACACAAGGTGTATTTGAAGCGGTTGTGTGAGTGCAGTTGCAGCGTTTAAAATCGTAGTCAGTCAGCGACAAATTAAAAAAACCGGCCAAGTGCGAGTCGGACTCGCGCACGAAGGGTTCCGTACCATTATCTATAAAAAGGTAAATTGCGGTTTACGATTTATGATGTATTAAAAAAAAACTACTTACTAGATCTCGTTCAAACCAATTTTCGGTGGAAGTTTACATGGTAATTTACATCATATATATTTTTTTTAGTTTTATCATTCTCTTATTTTAGAGAAGTTACAGGGGGGGGGGGGGCACATTTTAGCACTTTGGAAGTGTCTCTCGCGCAAACTATTAAGTTTAGAAAAAAATTATATTAGAAACTCCATATCATTTTTGAAGACCTATCCATAGATACCCCACACGTATGGGTTTGATGAAAAAAAATATTGTTTTTTTCTATTTTTGTGTGAAAATCTTAATGCAGTTCACAGAATACATCTTACCGAATTTCAACAGTGTAGTTCCTATAGTTTCGGAAACACAGACAGACATGACGAATCCTTAAGGGTTCCTTTTTTTGCCATTTGGCTACGGAACCCTAAAAATTCAGCGTTATTTAAATAATCCTTTTCCAAATACCTAAGAGCCGTAATCTTAATGGTTATGTTCGGTCTTATGAACAATCTTATTTCCAATTGTGGTAAGGCAAGCACGACAGCCCAACGAATACCGAGTACATTTCCACTTCAATTTGTTCCGAGAAACTTGTCTTGTGTACCTATATGCCTGGTTATACCGGTAGGATCCTAGAACGATCACAGGATTCCCTTTATTAGTTCTGCAGAAAATAGGCTCTGAAAACACAAAATAAAAAAAAAGTTAATTAAAAAATCAAAAACCCGACTGCGTAAAAAGTGAACTTAAAAAAAGATAGAAACAAGATTTATATAAACTATACTCCGTTTGAAATCAGATTAGACATTTAAATAAACCTTTTTTACAGTCGGTTCAACCGATTTTGACTTCTATTGCGCTGGTTGCATGACAAATGGCAGCTGTAATAAACAGTTGGTATTGTAACCACGTTTTTGCTTTTAATGCCATTCTTATGCCTACGGAATAGAAGTCAAAATCGGTTGAACTGACTGTAAAAAAGTTTATTTAAATTTATAATCTTGTTTCAAATGGAGTACAAGTATAAACAATCTCATGCACTCGGAGGCATTTTCTTAACAATATTGACCTATTGACTCCGACTGCACGAAATTGTTTATAGTATATATTATAAATTTTGTTTCTATCATTTTTTACGTTCACTTTTTACACAGTCGGGTTTTTGATTTAAAAATTAACTTTTTTTATTTTACAATTTTTAGTTAGGATTATAAGACGGTATTATTTTACTCACTAATTATAATCAAGTAATTACGGCTCACCAAACCACTCCACAACCACCCAAACCACTCACTCACTCCAAATGTTCGGGATAGATTTTTGGCGGTATGAGGAACAGGGTGTAAAGTTCACTCATCCACCTCCCAGACCATCCTCCGACCAGACGGGTGTTGTGTCTGGTGGGCAACTGCCCGACGGTTGATGTCGGGACGTTGTATATATGCTAGTCGCGCGGTAAACTCTAATTGCGCGATGCAGGATTTTGCGTGACGTCAGTGTGACGCGGAGTTCGTATGTGGTGATGTTGATGCCGCTACAGATTTAACATTACATCTCATTTCAGCGGAAAGACGTCCACTGCTGGACATAGGCGTCCCCCAAAAAGGGGGGGATTTGCCATACTAGCCACGCTTGGCAGGCGGGTTGGTGATCGCAGTATGGTTTTAAAAATGCATAGAGAACGCTGCTGCCCATTCTCTAGTAAGTCCCTTAGTCGCCTTTTACGACACCCATGGGAAGAAATGGGATGGTGCTATTCTTTACGTCCGGCACCAAACGGATTTTCATAATAATATTCCATCTAAACATATTATTTGTATATTTTTTTGGAATCATCTTGTAAAACCCTTAATTTTGATAGACTTGGAAGATATTTTTTTTTTCAAAACACACCTTTGGCGCCAAAAATCTGCCATTTTGATTTTTAATAATTTTATTATACCCAGTGACAGATACTCTCACAATAAAGACGAATCTAACGACATATCATTCATCAAAATCGGTTCAGCCGTTTAATAGTTACAAGGGAACATAGGGACGGACGTACATACATACAGGTCAAACACATAACCCTACTTTTATGGCATCGTCGCAGTCGGGTAAAAATAAAAGATAAGAGAATCATAATCAAATAAGTTTATTCAGGATCTTAATTCGTAAACGGTGTTTATTTTTTTCTAAATAGCTACATTTTGACGTACGTACAGATGTACCTGAATTTTCATGATTTTTTACGAATACACTCATAAGCGTTTCGGCTTCCCATCTTAACACATCTTATCTACTAAAAATGTATACTAAATGACAGTTTATAATAATGTATTACAAAATTCACACAACACACACATAATTATTAATAGGTTTGACATACAACAGATTTTCGTTTCTGAATTGATTGTAAATCTCATAATTTTAGGGATTGATTTTATGTTCACCCTTACCATATTTTTCATATTTTTTTACTTAATAAAAACTTACATCAAAGTAAAAATAAATAAATTACTGGGTAGCATGCGTAGTTCATAAAAACGTAATACCAAAATAATTTGTAATTCAAGGGTAGTGTGTATTTATTTCGACTGGATTACAGTTCCCAAATATATATTTTGAAAGGACAATGATATAAAGACGAGATATGAGGAATTTAAAATTTCTATAGAAAACTTATTTTTCTCATATCTCTTGTTTAAATCAGTGTCCTTTCAAAATATATGTTTGGGAACCTAGATATTCTGTATTTCAATCAGAATAAAGACACACCACCTTAAGAATATGTTTGATTTAAAAAAGATTTTGGTATTACGTTTGTATGAACTACGCATGCTACCCAGTAATTTATTTATTTTTACTTAAAATGATGAGCATTAGACACTTTTGAATGTATCATAGATAATTCAATGAGTATGTTCGGACATATGGCAAACGACGACATTATCAATAGTAACGATACTGGCTCGGCACCCGCTGTTGTGTCTAGTACAGTACCATCGTATCCTGGGCCCTTTACAATCATTTTTGCGATTGTACCGGTAACGCCCTAGAAAGATCACAGGATTCCCATGCTTTGTGATACCGAAAAGTGGCATTTGACCTGAAACATAAATCAAGCGTGAGTCCTTTTGGCGTAGTCCAATTAATATATTCGATGTCATGCATATGGCCAATAGTTGAGAGATAAGCTCGAAGAACTAACATTCCAACGAGTAATGGGTAGGTATATAACTACTTCAGTTCCCTTCATGATTTTTTTTCAAGTACTCATATACCTTTTATACAATTAGGATCCGGGAGAGTGGAGTATCAAGCTCCAGGCGAGCTGCTAGTGGTCATAACTTCGTAATAAAACTACGTGATTTCGATAATATGACAAATACTGTATTTCTTTCTTTTTTTTTTTTAAAAAAACGTTGCCCCAAACTAGGAATTTATCCTGTATTATGGGGGTGCGTTTACAAACATTTAAATTCACATACACAAACAGCCTATTCTGATTACAATGAAACGACCGATGTCTGCGCACGCTCATGGTGTCGGCGAGCGAGTGAAAGGCGGGATCCAGCCCGCGGTGTGGTATGTGGCCCGATGAGACGTCAGGAACAGGGAGTGACCATTTAATTTCATTTCATTTTATTTATTTTTCAGACATAGTCCATTAAATTACATTAGATAAAGTCACAAAATTGAAAATCACACCATACACAATAATATTATACTAAAAATTCAAATCAAATAAAATTAAAATACATTATCTACACTTATTATTCAAATCAAATTTAAAATACACACAAATGTCACATCATTTTTGTCAATATCTGTGAGAGAAATAAAAATATATATAAAAAGTCATCAATAAAAAGCAATATAAATTACAATTATAAATAGCATTATAAAGATTAAATACACTAAAGTTCATCTTAGTCTAAATTTAGGTTTGGATCCGGAATGCTCAATATGCAGTCTGGTCTAGTACCGCATTATTGTAGAGAACACACAGGGTGTCGTACGATTTTGTCGTATGCTTGACCCATAGGCTGCACGTGTAAAACGCTTGGCAATATGCCCTAAACAACGTTGCTTTCACTTCTGCAGTACCTACGAGCCAGTCAATTTCTTGATTTATACACCAAGATTTAAAATTTTAGATTATAAAAACAAAATTGTAAAAAAATAAACTGCTCTTTTGAGAATTTCGTAAAATAAATTAAACACTTTTGAATGAAATGCAGATATTTTAATGGTTATGATTGGACATACGTGTAACGACGACACCATTGAAAGTGACGATACTGGATCGGCACCCACTATTGTGCCTTGTACAATACCATCGCATTCTGGGCCCTTTCCAACCATTATTTTTCAGATTATACCGGTAGGATCCCTCAAAGATAACAGGATTCCCATGTCTTGTGGTACCGAAAACAGGTAGTAATTCTGAAACATAATTTAAAGTATTTATTTAGAGTATTTATTTATTTCTAGATTATTTTACAAATTAAACCTAGGCTAGTTTTGAGTACAAATGAGTTAAGCATCTCTAGCCGAACTAGGCAAAACCTGTATTTCGGCTATCAGCGCCAATCCTCTCTGATAATTTTACATTTATCATAGCCATTAACATTAACTTTTACAAAATAATTTAACAGTAGTGTTATTATACACATATTATTATATTTTATTATAATATGTAGAGTATGAATGCGTGTCCTCTCATTGTGTGGAATGCAGTGAGAGTGTGTATTGATAGATGGTGTGTGGGTGTGTGAAGTCCATGAGAAGTTATGTGATCTTTGAATTAATTAATTCAAGTGTGAGTCCTTTTGGCGTAGTCTGGATGTGTTCGGTGTCCTAAATTATTATATTGCCGATAGTGGAGAACAAAGCTCGAAACAACGACGTTCCAACGAATATTGGGTAGGTATACAGGGTCAAATTTAATAAGCTAGCGAAACTCCGTGGACGTGTTGGGTATCGATATCTAAATACGATACAACGAAAAAAATTAAGATTTGATGTTTTCTTTTCTGGTGTCAATGACCACTGGCAGTAAAGTTACTGGAAGTAGTTAAGTTTTTGTTTTATCTTGTTTAGTTCTCGATACCCATCACATCTGTGAAGTTTACACTGATTCTGAAACTCATATTTCAAGTAACTAGTCGTTGACCCAAAAAAAAATACGATGTTTTTTTTTTGTTTTATCGTATTTAGATATCGATACCCAACACGTCTGCGGAGTTTCATTAGCTAATTTAATTTGACTTTGTATAATCGCTCCAATTTCCTTCATGAAACTTTTGATACATTTAGGATCCGAGAGTCATCACTGGATTCCAATTCTTCGTCGACTTTAAAATTCCATATCTCTTGTTACAAACCAATGTTTAGAATATAAAAACAAAATGGCAAATACATTGACTGCTCTTTTGAGAATTTGGTAAAAGAAATGAAACACTTCTGAATAAAATACAGATATTTTAATGATTATGATTGGATGTACGTGTAACGACGACACCATTGAAAGTGACGATAGTGGATCGGCACCCACTGTTGTGCCTTGTACAATACCACCGCATTCTGGGGCCTTTCCAATATCTATTTTTCAGATTATACCGGTAGGATCCCTCAGAGATCACAGGATTCCCATTTTTAGTCGTATCGAAAAGTGGTATTGAATCTGAAACATTATTAACAGTTACATGTGTTGGTAGTCCTTTTGGCGTTCAGTGTTATGATTATGAATACGATAACCCAACGAGTAACGGTTTAGTTTCCTTCATGCAATAATTTTTAAACAAGTAGTATTTGAGAGTGATCACAGGATTCCCTATCCATGTCAAGCTACAATATAAACTAAATGTTTAGATCATAAAACAACAAGGTGGTGAAACTGGGTGAAACAAGTTAAACACTTTTGAATGAGTCGAGATTATTATTTATGTATTTATTTAGGATCTGCAACAAAAGATATACACAATACATAACACATAAATAATGGGCAACATCAGTTACTAAGTCGGTGTAGATGTATATACAATTATATTATTAATGGTTATGCTGGGACTTGTGGCTAACGACAACATTATCAAAAGTAACGATACTCGATCGGCATCCACTGGGGTACTTATTACAATACCACCGCATCTTGGACCCTCTGCAACTATTTGTTCGATTATAACGGTAGGGTCCTAGAAAGATTACAGGATTCCCATGCATAGTCGTTCCGAAAACTGGCGTAAGACCTGAAAAATAAATTTCAAGTAAGTCTTTTGAGCGTAGTCTCAATAATTATGATTTTCGGTGTTATGAATAATTGGGATCATTCGCCTTTACCCGCGATCTAGCCTATTACTTTTACCTATTTAATTATAATTATGTATTAAACCTATTCTGCGGTTTTTTTATTTTATTATCTCTGAGTACCTAGCAGGCGATGGCCTGCGCAGACAACTTGCAAAGCGCGGCCGCTCCGCGCCCGTCCCGGGCCCGCCTTGTGCCCGTGCTTCGGCTAGTGCCGTATTGACTGTGATCAAGGTAAGGTTTTATTAATTTAACTGAAATTACACTGTTTAAAATCTAATAATCAACTCGATTTACGGTTTAATAATTTTGTCCTGGTCATACTGACAGCGGAAATCCGGATTTGAATAAAATCGGGAGATTGAACTTATTGCACTAGCCACACTGGTGTCGACGCGACGGTTGCGATACGTTGACAAAGATCGGACACTTCTTGATGGGAGATGGCAGCGAGCGGTCGTGGGATTGATGTACCGTGGTGATTAATTTTAAGAAATAAGTTTTGCTATAAATAAGTTGTGAGAGTAATAAACGTTTTTTGAAGTTTAACTGTGGTTGTTTCTGAGGTATCCTATGGTAGTATAAGCGGGTGCGAGGCGAGCGCAGGGCAGGCGCGGATTTTGCGCGTGGCGAACGCGGATGCAAGGCGGGCACAACGCGTGTGCGCGGGTTATGCGCGTGTCTTCCGAACGCAGCCTAACGGAATATCATGAATATCAGTCTACATATACACGGTGATCTTGAAAAGGCACAACTGGGCTAAATCCGAAAGAATGGATAGTAGAGCATTTTGCTCTACCTCCCATATTTTTAGGAAAATATGAGATTTTGGAGGAATATAGAACTGTAATTAAAGTTTTTTGAAAAAGCTTCTGCTTAAACCAGGAATCAACCCGATCTGTAAAACATCCTGTATTATTAACCGACTTCTAAAAAAGGAGGAGGTTCTCAATTCGGATGTTTTTTTTATTTTTAATGTTTGTTCGCGCATAACTCCGTCGCTTGCCAACCGATTTGATAAAATCTTTTTTTTGTTGGAAAGGGTTATAACTTCTCAAATTTTAATGGTCCCATGAAAATTTTATCGAAATAGGACAAGCGGTTTTTGAAAAATCAACAAAAATCTAAAAATGTATCTACATTGTCTACATTAACGATCTTTTCATTTACTCTGCATTGCGTTTTTTATTCGCGCATAACTCCCGTCATTTACGAATCGATTTGTAAAATTCGTTTTTGGCACTAAAAAGTGAAAAATAAAAAACTTTTTACAAAAAAAAAAAATAACCGACTTCCAAAAAAACACTACAAAGTGAAAAATAACTTTAATTTCGGAAGTCGGTGGCATAAAACTAAAATACAGATTCAAAGACACCGACTTCCGAAATTAAAGTTATTTTTCACTTTGTAGTGTTTTTTTGGAAGTCGGTTATTTTTTTTTTTTTTGTAAAAAGTTTTTTATTTTTTATACTGAGCGATAGTGTTGCTGATAAGGATCAAATACTGCCAAATGAATCAATCAATTAACTCAGCCTAGCGTAGTCCACTGCTGGACATAGGCCTCTCCCAGGCTGCGCCATAGCACCCTGTCCTTCCGCATTCAGTCTGTCCCAGCCACCTTTTTAAGGTCGTCGGTCCATCTAGCTGGGGGGCGTCCCACACTACGCATAACAAAGGAATATTATGTAAAAATCTACTACTACGTACTTCGTGCTTCTTGTAATTTTATTTGAAGGAAAATTAAAAAAAAAATGCCATGTGCTTTGACTTACCACATTATATTTGCTGGCACGCATTTGATATTTACCTCCATCTCGATCGGTTGGTGCAATAATACAAGATGCTATTTTGGTAAAAGAATCTGGTTTGCGTCCTCGCTCAGGCAGAAGCTTTTAAAAAAATCGGCCAAGTGCGAGTAGGACCACGCACAATGAAGGATTCCGTAGTTAGGATGAACAAACAAACTTAACATTGTAGTTGAAAGACATGTTCCCTCATATATTCCAACTGCAAATATAAGTTTGTGCACACAATACTGAGCGAGTTATTTTAAGACCATAGGTTAGACCGTACTTCTTATAGATTTTCCCGTAATTTATAAGTAAAGAACAATTTTCTGTATTTTTTCGAAATTTTAGGCTCCGTAGTTTCGGGTTTCTTAAATAACTTTAAAAGTATTCATTTTAAAATTATTAAAAAAAAACTGAAATCCTTACACAAGCTTTTTCATTTGATATGTCACCCGGTACCGTTTGCAAAACTTTTTTTTTAATTTTCTAATTAGCCCCCCAAAAGTGACCCCCATATCAAAATGCGTTTGCGTTGCGTCCGTGTTTGGGTAATAGAAATTCATATGTGTACCAAGTTTCAACTTAATCGGTACCGTAGATTCGGAGCAAATTGGCTGTGACAGACGGACAGACAGACACGAGTGCTCCTATATGGGTTCCGTTTTTCCTTTTGAGGTACGGAACCCTAAAAAACAAAAAATGCAGTTTTATTTTCCTCCAAAATCGAGGTCATGGTTCCTTTGAGCACCTTGCTCTATTACCCATAGATTCGGATAAGTTGACTCTGTACCTATAAACTGATTCAACTCAGCTCAGACTGAATTTTAAGTTTTACTGCGATACAAAGTTAAATTTATTAGTTAAGTTATTTCTACTAAATGTATCAAGTTTCGTTATTGGCCACCGAATAAAAGGGCACCAATTTTGGCAATTGGCTTTTCCTAAGTAAGTACAGTAGGAGCTTTTTATGCAGTTAGGATCCAAGAATTATCACAGGATTCTTATTTCTTGTCAGCCACAATGCTTTATTCATAAATATAAAAGAAAATTATTAATGGTAAAATAATTTAAATGCTATGTGAGAATTTTGTAAAAAAAAAACACTTTTGAATGAATCGCAGATTATTACTATGATTATTATTTATTTATTTATGATCTTCAACAAAAGATATACACAATATATGATACAACATTATTTTTAGTATATGCGAAACCCGAAACACGTGTCTAGTATTTTTATGTAAAGAATCTATGTACAAAATTTCAAAACTGTATCATGGAAAGTCACAAAGTTATAAGGTCGTTTTATTACCGGGTTGTCCGTACAAAAAACATGCTAATGGCGCTCCAGGGTCGTCTTGCGCTCATTGATAATAATTTGGGGCAGTAGTAGTAGGTACCTAATCGTACGGCGATTGTATTGTAAGTAATTAAATGGTGATAACATTTTCCATCACACTTAAATATTATTGGGAAAAAAAACATGGTGTAAAAATGATTGAAATCGATTCAGTTCCTTATTCTGAAAAAACTATATTCAGGTTTCGCATATACTAAAAATAATGTTGTATAATGGGTAACAATCAGGTAGGTATTAAATTAAGTTGATGTGTAGATAATCGTTTAATGGTTATGTTCATACTTATGTCTAATTACGACATTATCGAAAGTAACGATACTCGATCGGCATCCGCTGGGATACTTATTACAATACCACCGTATTTTGGACCCTCTGCAATTATTTGTCCGATTATACCGGTAACGTCCTAAAAATATCACAGGATTCCCATGCATAGTCGTGCCGAAAACTGGCTTTGGACCTGAAATATAAGTCTAGTGTAAGTTTCTTAGCGTAATCTGTATAATTATGTTCAATGTTATGAATAATTTGATTTCCGATAGAAAAGAGAGAAGCTTGACAACCCAAAGAATAACATTATTACTTCACTTTGCTTCATATAAGTTTTTCCAAGTACCTACCATTATGCTTTTTCAAGGATCCGGAAGTTATCACAGAATCCTATTTAGTTGCATTGCTGAAAATAGGCTCAGAACATAAGTAGGTACATGATGGCAGAAATTATAAATTAATAAAAGCTATAACATTAATTGTTAAGCCGGGTCTGCTGCGCCATATTTGCGTGTTTCAAACAGTTAAAAACATGTTTCGACCACGCCCCTAAATCGTGTTTAAAACATGTTTTTAACTATTTGAAACACGCAAATATGGCGCAGAAGATCCGGCTTTAGGAGTCGTTATGAAGAAAACACGTCGTATTTCACTTAGGTTTATTAGAACTAGCTGCGCCTCGCGGTTTCACCCGCGTAAGTCTCGATCCCGTAGGATTATCGGGATAAAAAGTATCCTATGTCCTTATCCAGGTCATGGTCCACCCATGTGTCAAATTTCATACAAATCCGTTCAGCCGTTTTAGCGTGAAAGCATAACAAACAAACTCACTTTCTCGTTTATAATATTAAGTTAGAATAACACAAGGAGGCACGTATACTGTACTCATCACATCACAATTAATTTACTACAAAAGTCGTGAATACGCGAACGGCTCAATGAATGCGCATGCGGACTGCCGAGCCCTTCCGACCCGACGACTGACTGGCGCTTACGCACCGCGCCCGCGCCCCGCGGTCGGCGTTGGGTTCCCCCCGCCCGCAGGCTCCCCAACCTTCGCTGGCCCTACGCTACATTAGAATGGGGATGGAATGACCGAGTTATAAAGCATTATGTTTTTGATGTGCAGACTTCTTTTTGATCTTTGCTCTTTCGTAGTTAAAAATTCAAGCCTTTTTGACGTATTATGATGTCGGTCGGCGTTGGGTTCCCCCCGCCCGCAGGCTCACCAACCTTCGCTGGCCCTACGCTACATTAGAATGGGGATGGAATGACCGAGTTATAAAGCATTATGTTTTTGATGTGCAGACTTCTTTTTGATCTTTGCTCTTTCGTAGTTAAAAATTCAAGCCTTTTTGACGTATTATGATGTAGTACGTTATTAGTCGCAAATATATTTTTAATAAATACACAATAAACACCCCGATATTAGGGCCTGTTAAACTGTTGCAGTATTTAAAAGAAGAGTGAAAGAACACTATCTTTCCACTTCGTCATAGTTGCGTATGTATTTATTATTTTAATTGAATTATAATTATTAATATTCTAGTGATTTTATTTTATTTAAGAAGTATGTATCTATGTATTTAAGTATGTATATTTGTAAATACTCATATTATGTGTTGTATTTTAATTAGTGTATTGTTTTGGATTTAATGTATTCTATTTTCGGTTCTACTCTTACACACGTGGTCTACATCTCTTTATCAACTTTCCTATCGCAGGTATGCTGGAAGAGATTTCTTTAGAAATAAGCATCACCTTTGTACGGGTTTTTCTGTTCCTTTCTTCTTGTTTGTTTATACAACATTAGGTTTTGTTTATACTAAACCCGAAAAGGGGTCATTGTACTCATCATTTTGAAAAAAAAATTCTATGGGACCAACCTTGAAATCGCGAAAAAAAATCAGCTGTTCCCTACATTTAAGTTCGCTGGACTCGTCAAAATGTAGGGAACAGCTGATATTCTACTCGCGATTTCAAGGTTGGTCCCATAGTAAAAGTTGTTCATAATAATGAATACAATGACCCCTTAAGAGGTTTAGTATAAACAAAAACTAATGATATTTGTGTGTTTACATAACTGGTAAAAAAAAAATTAAAAAAATAAAGCAGATAACACACACACGCCTGTTTGTCAAAAAATACATAATGTATAGGGTTAATGCATCAATGGTAATTAAGTTTTTATTTACATAACACAGTCCTTTTATTTTAGGTCTTGATATTAATGATTATGCTTGGGCTTATGGCTAATTACGACATTATTGTAAGTAAAGATACTCGATCGACACCCATAGTTGTATTTGTTACAGTACCACCGTACTTTGGGCCCTTTACAAACATTTGCCTTATTATAACGGTAGGATCCTAGAATGATCACAGGATTCCCATGCTTGGTCTCACTGAATACCGGTGATGGATCTGAAATATAACTTAAATGTCAATTCGTTTTGGTAATAAGATGTTTAAATATGCGAATTCTTGCAGGTGCGAAAATAATATAAAAACTAAAGGGTCCTGTCATTTCACCGACCATTAATTTACAAATTTTCACTTGACAAGTAACGATGGGCAAAAAAAAAATGTCAGAATAACAAGTTTGCCTAATAATTAACTTAAGAAAACACTTACCCATTTAACTTTTGATTTAATAACGTATTATTTGACAAAAAAAAAAATATTTACTTTATCTCATTTAAAAAGTTTGGAATAAAAATGTTTTACATATTTACGCAATTCAGTTTATTTAATTTATTTATTAAATAAATAGGCAGAAGGGTAATTTTAGTTTTTGTTGATTTATCGAATTATCGCACAAGCTAATAGAAAAAAAAAGATGTTATTTTTAGTAGGCTACCCGGGACTGAACTAGTTAGATTAGGTTCAATGTTGTTGTGTTTACTCGTAAAAAAAAGGCTAGGTTAGGTTAGAACTACGACCCCCTACGTACGAGCCGATTGAGCGAAGCGAGCGTGCCACGGAAGCGGCCAGCGAGTCCCAAAAAAGACTAGAATTTATAGAAAAAATACTTCAGTAGGCGAGTTGCGAGTTGATAACATAATGAATAGAATGATTCACATCTACTTCGAATGTCAGTGCAATTATTAATAGATTTAGGTACGTAGTTCAATAAAATTATGCAAAAAAAAAACTGTCATGATCACTGGTTTAGAAAATGTAATAAAAATTAAATTATATTTAGTAGGTATGATTTTTCCAAACGAATCTAAATATTAAATGAAAAATTTATATGATTGATCATGCGAAACATTTGTAAAGAGCCAAATAATTGCCAAATAAATGTTTGTAAAGCGAGTGTTTATAAAATAATACATTTACGGAATAAGTTGTTTGTGAAATTAATTATATGAAACGTTGGTTGTAAACCAAAAATTTGTCAACGGGGTTTTGGTGAAACATTAGTGAACCAAATTAAAGAGATATGTAATTTTGACGTGTTTTTTCGACTTAGATACGAGTCTCTCACAAATAAAGCGTTGAAAAGCATCATGAAAAGTTTCATCAAAAATATTCTAACTATTAATTTTAATATATTATTATTTTATACGGTACTAAACAAGCGTAACTAACTAAATAATAGCTGTAATAATAATTTCAATCACATGTCAATGCTAAGATGTATTAACAACATTTAAGTACTTTACTAACAAAAGTGACAACAAATTAGAGTCTTAAATTCTTGGGAACGAAATTCAAAACTTCACATTGTGTTATAATTAAAATGTAGTTTTATTCCTTAGTTTATAACAAATGCTTAGATCATCTAAAAAAAACGTAGATTTATAAAAGACAAAAATTTACCTAAACCGTGTTACGTCTAAGGCCAAGATCTACAATATAACAAAAACCCTGTTGTTCCTTCTACCTACGTTTTAAGAATCGGTATACATACGTAATAAAGCAAGTCATTTAAAAAAACTGTTCAACGAAAATAATTAAAATAAATATTTAATTATTAATATTTGTAATGTTTAACTGATTTCTAACTTCTTTCATTCTTTGATTTTGACTTCTCGACTAGCCACTACTTAATTTTTTTAAATTATAATTCCACCAATGTTGTGCTTGTAGGTAAATGTATACGTCCCTAAAAAGAACAACAGGGTTTTTGTTACATACTGTATAAACGTCACTTAGCACGCACTGTGGCTTAGATATGTTTCCGTCTCTATCTTGCATTTGTAGTTCGACAGCTGTGCGACATTGACAGGAATAAATCAAATCAAATCATATAAAACGCTTAGCCAAAGTACGTGCTAAGTAACTTTAGATTTCGGCCTTACTGTTAGTAGTTTTAGTAGTTGATTCGAAAGAAACAGTAAAATATTTTAATGGTTATGGCAGTTCTTATGGCTAATTATGACATTATCGATGGTAACAATACTCGATCGACATCCTTTGCGGTACCAGGTGCAATACCACCGAACTTTATGCCCTTTACAATCAGATGCTCGATTATACCGGTAGGATCCTAGAATGATCACAGGATTCCCATGCGTGGTCGTACTGAATACTAGCACATCTGAAATATAATTCGAGTGTCAGTTCATTTTGGTAAAAGGATTTCGTGTAGATGCGAAAAATGCAGAATATTTAACAAAAATATTAAAGAGACACGTCATTTTGATGTATGACGTACATGATAAGATAAGAAAAGATAATATATTTATTTGCATGATCAGGATTATTTATGAATAAAGACTATTGTGATTGACTCGATCGACGTAGCTGTATATACTGTCCATTTTGGTAATAGAATAAGACGACTTTTAATAGATGCGAAAAATGCAGAATTTTAAAATAGTACTTTAATTCTAAAGGGCCCAAAGTCAGCCATAGGGCAACTGCCCGATTATCGGCCGAACCCAATAACCTATTTTCAGTGAAAGACAGATCGCTATTGATGATAGACAGTATAATTCTATTTATCATTGGATGGCGTCTCACAATCATTGATAAAGGCTATCTATCTAACAAATACAATAAGTAGGTTTCTCTACTTCACCCTCCCGTGCGTTTCGTTACAACCAACATCACTTTAAAAAACAACATGTGTAATTATAATTACTAATTAGTCTTATTAAAAAACTTCTTTGTTTTTTACTTCTAAATAAGTTACTGCATTAAGATATAATTCTGTAGCTGTGCGACATATTTGTTATGGCCGCGAATCAAAATACAACCTGTTACTGACCTGCAAATTGCAAAAAACGTAATAAAATTTGAATTTCACGGGCTACTTTAGCGCATATTCCTTAAATGAATGCTGTTTTTTTTTTTAACTTAAATTCATGTTGGTATGGTTCTTGCACGGGGGGTGCCACAAAGGGGGTGGGTTAAATTTCTGTTATTTTTTGCCTAGGACGCACCGTTTTCGAGATATTTGATTTTTTTTTTATTTACTTAAAAAAAAAACATCTATGATCATTATTGCATGTACTAAAGCTTTAATTTTAGCTTGGCTACTTTACGTTTATCCCTGCAATTCGGAGAATATACCAATCTGTCATCTTTAGTACTGTCCTGTCAAACAAATCGTATATTGGGACGCATACTTTGGCATTTTCATACAAATAGCTATCCGTTGTAGGCAATACATCCTCCCATCAGTACATAGTGTGGGCCGGTAAGATTCCATAATGTCTCATAGATTATTGGGACGAAAATGCAGAGTATAATCAATTTAATCTATGTTTATATATCTTTTAATTATCTTGAGTACAAAATCAAAATTAATTATACATAAGAAACAAAATATACCTAATTAATTAATAAAAATAATAATAAAACATACTAAGTTAACTAAAATTATTAAGAAACTAAAATATGGCGTCGAAAAATTCATCCGCATCGCTGTTGACTGGTAATTTACCCAAGGGACTGGCGGCATTGCCATGTTGTATGGCAATGCTTAGCCTCTGGCCAAAGTAACAGCCAGCAGATATTTATTTATCAGAAATCTTGAAAGGAAAACTCACAAAAACATTCCAAAAGGGTCTAGGAACTATCTCATCAGCAAGCTTCTCAGTCATAACGAGTATTGAGAAGATTTCCACTTTTTACCTCAGTCTGCTGGACTCTTTCCATTTTTGGATGTGAAAAAAAAAACTTCCATTATTACAATAGGGATATCAAATTGAAGGCCTTGATGAGCACAAGCCAAAACTATACAACCTTTTGGAAAAAAATCATAATGGCGGGAGTATGGTTCCATTTTCAAAATTATGAAAAAAAAATCTTCAATTATTACAATATGGATATAAAATTGAAGGCGTTTATTTTATTTATTTATTTTTAATTCAGGCACATTATTAATAATTTGTTAGTACTTATTACTTAAACTATATTAGTACTTATGCATAATTAATTAAGACAAAAACATAAACAATGCAACACAACACACCCTAAAAAATACAACTGCCAACGAAAGCGTGACCTGAGAAAACGCGGCAAATTTAAAAAATCTTTATGTGGCATTACTAACTATATTCCATTGGTATAGGTAGTTAAATAAAGGTAAACAAAAAAAACCACGTGACGAGACAGCTGTGAAGTAACCGACTAAAAGTAATACCTGTCACTTCAGTTGTCATGCTACTTCACAGTTATGCTCTTCAATTTTGCAACGTTATAATTCGTGGACGTTTTGAGAACCTGTATTTATGGACTCTTTACAATAGACAGATTACAAAAAAAATATAGTATTATTATTAATCTAATTAAAAAATTCTGCTCAAGCAGTTACATCAACGAAGAGTAGTTTAAAAATAAAAGATAAAGTTTAACATACATTATCTAATAAAAGAGGGAACTATCGTAAAAATTAAAAATCCATTTAATTTGGTTATAAGTTACAACGTGTTTTTAAACAAGAAAGTGTCATCTATAAAAACCCTTTATACGATTTTTTTTATCTTAATTTAACTACCTAAACCAATGGAATATATGTATAACTCTAGTTATCTATAAAGTTATCCAGACTATCTGCCAGGGTTACGAGCCTATCCGAAAGGGATATCGTGGCCCTGGTACACAGGCATTTGAAGGAACACGGGTGGGTTTTAGTCAGTAAAAGTCTGCCCGCTCCGCCCAGAGCGGGATAAGTTATGGGATAAGTAATGTGATAATTTCCCACCCAAAAAAAAAAAAGAAAAAAAAAAGACTATCTAGACACTTAAGAAAAGGTATCAAATAAACAGCCAACAAGGATCAGTTATTTTTGTTGGCCACGGCCTCTACACATTATATCTATTATGCCATCTGGAGACACCGGGAAACAATACATGCACTGCGCACAGGTGTCCCATCAGGTGGACTTCAGTCTTATTAGCAACAATGCCCAGGAAACTGCTGACAGGAGATTTATGAATACATGCCAAAACTATAAAATTTATTTGGATACATCGTAGATCAATGATATTATATTAAACAGATATGGTATACACTCACAAAACAACCGAAAAATGTGTGCCGCGCAGCAGCGGCAGCACTAACACCCACTTTTGATTCATTTTACATTTCTTTACAAGTAAAAATGATAGAAGAGAGATGGCTTGATAAAAATAATAAGAAAACAAGAGACAGCTAGTGTTGTCAATTGCGCGTGAATGTAAACAAACATTATTCTGGCCACCAATCACCGAATGTTGGCATCACAGCCTAACAAATACGTCCCAATTAGGACGTTTTCCAGTCTTCACGATTGCGCGCTCACAACATATCTGTTTAATATAATATAATTGTCGTACATTCAATTTTTTTTTTCATAATAATAATACAGCTCATTATTGGCCCACTGCAGATCAAAATCTTCTCATACTGCGAAGGCACGGCATTGATGCCAATAGGCTCGCCCCCTATTACTTGGGACTTAAACATAACTGTGGAAATGTGGGTGTACCTATTATAGACTGCCTAACCCTTCGGGGCTTATAGGTGTGATGATATGTTAATGGTTGTGGTCAGATTTACGGCTAATTATAACATCATCATAAGTCACGACATTCGATCGGCACCCGCCGGGGTACTTGTTACAATACCAACGCACTTTGGGCGGCTTACATCTATTATTTCGATTATACCGGTAAGATCCTAGAGTCAGCACGGGGTTTCCATTCTTTGTCTTGGTCAAAACTGGCACTGGATCTGAAATAAAACATTAGAGTTAGAATATTTTGGCGATAATATATTTAATTTAAGGGATAAATGGGTAAATGTGTAGAATAATAAACTCAAAGCATTTATTTCAATTAAACCAATTACAAGCACTTTTGAATGGTCAAAGAGTCGGACAATTAGTCAGAAAGTAGAAGCTATTTCAAAACGTAGATCTCTATGGAGAAGCACAGGCAAAAAGCTCCAAGGACACTCTTTTAAATCAAGATATTACAAAATCCTGAGTACATTATTCTGGTCGCTTCTATAGTGAGAACAATGTAAAAAATAAAATAAATTTAAAACAATTCAAAATATAAGATTAAAAGATTACAAATAAGCCCTCAGTCTCAACTGACTGACGCCGAATACTGTAATGTTTACTTATAAAAGTAACAAAGCAGCATCAACTCATTTCTAACAAGTAGGAAAATATACAGGGTCAAATTAAATCAGCTAGCGAAACTCCGAAGACGTGATGGGTATCAACATCTTAAAATAATAGAACAAAAATAAATGCCATCGTCATAAAAAAAATTAGGGTCAACGACTTTAGGTGATTTTATCTACATTGAAATATCAGTTTTTTTTTTGTAAACTTCACAGAATCGGTGAGTATCGTAATCTCAATGCGATAAAACAAAAATAAACATGATTTTAAAAACGGTAAAGGTCCTGATCATATTTTACCGATCAAGTTGTGTGGAACTGCCCTAAACATTGTAAGTAAGTTTAAATATCTTGGACACATAATTAGGGATGATTTAGCAGATGATGCTGATCTAGAACGACAGAGGCGTAGTATCGCATGTCGAAGCAACATGTTGGCTAGACGCTTTTCTCACTGCTCCAACCAAGCTAAAATAACTCTGTTCAAGGCTTACTGTCAGTCGTTCTACACCAGTCAGCTCTGGTACACGTACACGAAGAGTGCTTTTATCACTCTTCGTGTACAATATAATAACGCCTTTAGAGCTATATTAAAGCTGCCTTGGCGGTGTAGTGCGTCTGGCATGTTCGTTGAGAACCGAGTTACCAATTTTTACGGGCTCTTGAGGAAACTCAAGGCATCCTTCCTGACTCGACTATGTGCATGTACGAATCAAATAGTGTCTGCAAAACTTCGCTGTGTCTACATGCTAAGACGCTGTATTTTAATTTAATGTAATTCATTTAATTTTTATACAATTTTGTGCATGTGATTTAATTTAAATTTATAATGGATTGTAATTTTGTTTTAGTTTTGTAATTTTACTATGGGTTTAATACCTGAATTAAACGACTTTTTTATTTTATTTTATTTTCTATTTTAACAACTCATACTTCAAGTAACAACACTACCACCGATCGTCGACCCCAAAAAAAAATCACATCTGCAAAGTATCGCTAGCTTATTTTATTCGACCCTGTATTAATGTCATCTTTAAGGAACGAGTATGTATACAAAGTTTAAATTTAGTCCCAGAGGAATTTTAGGCCAGTTACCGTAGACACAAATTCGCCCTAGGTCGCAAAAAATTACACTGTACTGATTAAAGTAAAACCAAGTTTGCAGCTTTGAAAGACCTGTGCTAAGGGGTCTTTCATTAATCACGTGATGTTTTTTTAGCCACTTTATAACCCTCCCCTCCCCCCTGATGATACGTCACCACTTATCTCATCAGATTTTAGACTAATCCCCGCTCAAAATCACATGTATTATTTTGGTACAAAGTAGGTATCTTAAATAATTTCAGAATATTTTATCTTTAAATACAGGTAGGGTATAATCTAATTTATACCTGAATTTAAAGTCGGCGACTCAAGGTCACGCGCCGCTTTTCGGTTTAAGAATCACGCGTTCAACGAAAATACACGTGATAATAAAGGCTTCTACATACCAGCGCGACTTGTCGCGCGACGCGACACGGCACAAAGGCCCCGCGTGTCGCGGGACGAGCGGTGCCTTTGTGTCGTGTCGCGTCGCGCGACAAGTCGCCCCGGTATGTAGAAGCCTTAATATCTTTACTGGGCCCTTTCGAGCCTCACGTGATTAATGGACGATTCCTAATTGCGTGGTGCTCAAAAAACCTCGAAATTTTCGTACATCTTTTAGTTTTTGACTGATTACTTGTAAAAGGAGCATCCTACGATGTTTTAAATGACGCCTATATGTGTAA
The DNA here is from genome assembly GCA_948098905.1 of Tiliacea aurago. Classification (NCBI taxonomy): domain Eukaryota; kingdom Metazoa; phylum Arthropoda; class Insecta; order Lepidoptera; family Noctuidae; genus Tiliacea; species Tiliacea aurago. Next base: position 6,984,734 of record OX402588.1, read on the forward strand.
CATTTACTACCAAAACATTATGCTGTCATAGTAACAAGTAAATTAAAGCTTTAAACGTTTGGAGTAAATAAATGAAAATGCAAACGCCAATATTAATATTTTATTAAAAAAATACCTACTAATAGTTTTAAAATACAACAAAATTCAGTTTTTAGGGTTTCGTAGTCAACAAGGAACCGTAAGGGTTCCTTGTTGACTTATTACAAAACAAGGTTTATCTTCAGACCCAGGTTTAAAACATGGAGCCATTGTTGAACTTCTAACTTTATTCCGACTATGGTAAAGTTCCTAAACACAAAACTGACAACTTAGTACCGAACTAAGTTTTCAGTTTTCTATAAAGAACGGTATTTCAATCAATGTTACGTTATTATTTCAAAAACTGGCTCCATGGTTAAAGTCATGTCAAAATATAAATGATAAATGATTTTTTTTTTATGAGAAAGGTAAGCTGGAGCAAAAAAAATCCTGTCTATACAAAATAAACTCGTCTTGCCGTCAATTCAATTTCTTCGACGTCATGCGTCGAAGAACTTGAATTGACGGCAAGCCGGACACGCGTACGAGTTATTTTAGGGCAAAATTGTTGTGTTTTTGGGATATAAAGGCAATAATATAATGTATTCGTTTTTTAATATTTTAATTTTACGGTGTATTAAATACCTATAGTGTGATGATGATGATATTATTTGGCATTATTAACCCATCAACATTTCGACTATGCCATTTTTAAATGACGATAGAGGTTGTGTTCCGAATTTCCGAAGGGAAGCCGGTAGGAATCGTGTTATACGGTGCTTTCGGCTCTGAATGGGTAAACATAATCATCACGCCAACAAAGTAGTAAAAAAATTTTTTTGTAGTAACAGCCTGTATTTTTGTAGTAACAGCCCGTATTTTTGTAGTAACAGCCTGTATTTTAATGCTTATGCTCAGAGTTATATTTAATTATTTTACTATAGTAAGTAACGACACTCGATCGACATCCACTGGTGTATCTGTTACAATACCAACGCACTTTGGGTCCTCTACAAGCAGTTGCTCCATTATACCGGTAGGATCCTAGAGTCATCACAGGATTTCCATGCATTGTCTTGCTGAAAACTGGTAAAAGATCTGAAAAAAAAAATCATGTTGAAAATAAGATAAGTACTTATTTCGAGGGACTTCTAGGACGTATTCACCTTTAAAAATACCTACAGGATTTTGGTAAGCATTATAAATTTAAGGCTTCTATTGACCGGCGCGACACGCGGGGCCTTTGTGTCGCGTTGCGTGTCGCACCGGTCTGTAGAAGCCTTAAATTTATAATGCTTACCAAAATCCTGTAGGTATTTTTTCTCCCAAGATACAGGATTTTCCTAGTTTGGGAAACAGGGTACCTACTCATAAATTGGACTTTCGACTTCATTGCAGTCACTAACCACCTTTTGTATCCATTCATTGTGTAATGTTACTCAAGCCTGTTTACCCTTCTGTGTTATTGTCAAAGTTTATGTTATGTTTAAAGCAGCAACAGCTGGCACTATGAGATTCTACCGGTACACTCAGTGATCGCAGTTTTCCCTCTTTTCTTAAGCCAAAAAAAAATTAAAACCGAGCCAAAAATACCATAAGAAATAAAGGTAAAAATACCCTGTATTGAACCGTGTTTTTTTTCGGTGAATCTACTTTGGTGGTATGAGGAACAGGGTGTAAAGTTCACTCATCCACCATAGAAAAGGGAGGATCCTCCGACCAGACGAGAGTTGTGTCTGGTGGGCAATGCCCGACGGTTGATGTCGGGACGTTGTATAAATGCTAGTTGCGTGGTAAACTCTGATTGCGCGATGCAGGATTCGCGTGACGTCAGTGTGACGCGTTGTTCGTATGTGGCGATGTTGATTCCGCTACACTACGTCGTTATGACGTACCATCGTACCTTTAGGTTAAGGATTACTAATGATAATATTTATAAGCATGTACGGTCAGTGCTCTGCATTACCTGACCCCTCTTACAATAAAGAAGAAGGGCGACAGGGTCAGGTTATGCAGAGCAGTGACTGTACCTTAGTTTTCCAACTAATTTGAATGAAATAAAACCATGCTTTCTGAGCACCGTAATTGTGTAACACACTTTCCGTCACAATCAGAAAGTTTTGAAGGATATTGCTAATCTATTGCTTCATAGGTTTGAACAGTAACCCATTCAATGGGTTACCTTTATCATGATGTAACCCATTGAAAGGGTTTTTTTTATACTAGAAACCCATTGAACGGGTTACATGATAACCCATTGAATGGGTTTTATACTTGAAACCCAGTGAAAGGGTTACATGATACCCATTCAATGGGTTCTATACCTACTTGAAACTCAGTAACATGAAGAAATCATAATTATGTTATTCCGATAGATTTGTCTGCTCAACAACGTAAATAGCGCAATGAATGTGGGTGAATTATCAAAATTAAACCCATTTCGATCAATTGTCATTTTATGTGTGTTACTGAATTACCCCGCTGGTGTAGTCACCAAACTGTAAAACTTTCTCCTTTGATTTTGAACTTAACCGTCAAAATTTAAAGGCATAAAATCATTTGGAGAAATTTGACAGTTTGGTATAAACTGACGTGCTATCGACTGAAACCGAAACATGCTCATGATAAAATTCACACGCAAAAATTTCAGATTATATTTCATCATCATCATTAATTTCAGCCGAAAGACGTCCACTGTTGGACATAGGCCTCCCCAAACAGAGGGGGGGGGAGGTCGAGGGTTGCATAATCGCCACGCTCGCAGGCGGGTTGGCGATCGCAGTATGGTGTTAAAATGGATAGAGAATGCTGGTGCCCATTCTCTAGTAAGTCCCCTAGTCGCCTTTTACGACACCCACGAGAAGAAATAGGATGGTGCTATTCTTTACGTCCGGCACCACACGGATTTTTTTTATTATCTTACTAAACAAATAAATACATTAAGTATTATAATAGGTTTGTACATAATTCAAAAACCAAGATTTTAGACAGTGCATTTATATTCCATACACAATATATTTCTAGCAATTTATACTATAAAAATATGATCTAGTTGATTATTTCGTAGATTTGTGCCAAAAATTAAACAAACACCTTTGAATGAACGTCAGGTATTTTAATGGTTATGATAACACTTATGGTTAACTACGACATTATCGAAAGTAACAATACTCGATCGGCAACCATTGGCGTACCTATTGCAATACCAACGAACTTTGGACCCTCTGCAATTAGTTGCTCGATTATACCGGTAGGATCCCATTATGATCACAGGGATCCCCTTCTTTGTCGTGCTGAAAACTGGAAATTGATCTGAAATATAATATAATAACAATCTTTATTGACATTAGTTATGCATACATTTTTATGAATTCCCTAGCTCTTGCTCTAGTATATACTGTATTACAGGAGCTAGTGACAACCGCTAGATAAAAATAAAAGAGTGTTTATCTTTTAATACAATCATACCATTAAATTACGAAGCATCCGTGGAGGCAACCAGGCAAGACTGAGCCGGCTGACGCCCCGTGAAAGAAAGTAACCTCTGGTTATATTTCAAGTACCTACCAACAGTACCAACCTACCAGTACATCAGCGACTTTCATTGACATCAGTTACGTCCGTATTTAAACCGAAAACGTTATGCACTAAACAGACAAACGGAAAAAGTTAAGCTGCAAATACAATATAATTTTTGGAAATAAATCTCTTACAAAAAAGGAGCCAAGCTTATATATTTGACCGATCTAAGTATGAATGAATTCAATAAACTTACAATAATTCTAAATGCATTACTTTATTTCCATATATTTTTCTTTTTATTATTTACAACATATAAATTACAGATATAAATGTAGAAATTTAAATATTATTTTGGCATCTACTTTATTAACAGTACATTTACATACCGCACACCAAATTGCTCGAGCAGTTTCATATTTTGACAAATTGATTACGAACTAAGTCGCAACTGCATTAGAGTTCAAAATAGCGGGCAAGAGATTCCGTGACTTGTAGTTTGCTCTGTATCCGCTACCTCTACAGGAAATGTGGACACTGTGCAGATGTACCAGGCTAGAGTGTGTATTGGAATAGACCTGTGCAGTTTTTTAAACCGGCGCAGGCGACTGGAGCAAAATAGAATATCAAAGCCCTTTACCGTGCGTGTTTCGACATGCGCTTATCGCCATATCGATATGTTATAGCCTCTAGCTTGTCCACGTCCGAATCTGGGCTTTGAAAAAAGCGTTGAGAATATCATTTATTTGAATTTTTTGAACGTAGCTGCGTGTGTCTATATGATGGCGAAAAGCCCGTGTATCAAACTATTAAAAAAAATGTATCTGTGTTTTATCAGGCTGTGGAAATATGAAATCTGTGGTTGAAACTGACAAAGTTAGCTTGTTGAACTAAGTTGGTAATGTCCTGAACAAAGAATACATACGTCCCATCACTACAAACTATATGCAGGTGCCGTTCGGGGACTGAAAATAATAACAATAAATTGTTCCACCGAATCGCACTTATCAAAATCTTGTCTTGTCTTGTCTTGTCTTGTCTTGTCTCGTATCGGACAAGTGCTGTTGAAATCAGTGCTCTGAGTGGAATACCTCATTCTTACGACACCGAACGGTAATTAGCGAAGCGAACTGAAGACTCCTAAATTGTCTCATAATCTTGATCGGTAGCTTCATCAAAATCATTTCATTCGAAAGACGTCCACTGCTGGACATAGTTCCTCCAAACAACGCCACATCTTCCTGTTCTGTGCTTCTCGCATCCAGCAGATTCCTACGGCCTTCAAAGGTCATCGGTCCACCTTGTGGGCCTTCCAACGCTACGCCTTCCGGTACGTGGTCGCCACTATAGAACGTCTCGGTCCCATATCAGCCATCTGTTCTGCGAGCAATGTGCCTAGAGCCACTTGAGTTTGGAAACTCTTCGGGCTATTTCGGTTATCTTAGTTCTCCTGCGACGATCGAATGCATTTTAATGGGTATGCTCTGACTTATGGTTAACGATGACATTCTCTATAGTAAAGACACTTGATCGGCATCCCTTCGTGCGTCTGGTACAATACCACCTGACTTTGGGCCCTCTGCAGCTAGCTGCCCGATTATAGCGGTAGGGTCCCAGTGTAATAACAGGGTTACCACTGGATGTGTAGCCAAAAACTGGCATTACAACTGAAATAAAGCGTGGTAGGTTTATTTTGGCGATTATGATTGTGAGGTACAGACGGCTACACATCAAGCTATACATTTCCAGTATAAGCTGATCTCACATTGTATAGGATTTCCGTACAATGAGAGGTCGGCGTATACTAGAAATGAATAGCTTGATGTGTAGCCGTGTGTACCTATTGTTACGGACTTTAGAAGTAACGAGGAATTTCAAGCTGATAGCGAACACATATAAGAGAAACGCAATCAGGATAAGCAATGCGTTTATCATCATTCCAGCCGAAAGACGTCCACAGCTGGACATAGGCCTCCCCCTAAAGGGGGGGGGGGGGGGGGGTTGTCATAATCGCCACGCTTGGCAGGCGGGTTGTGGACCGCAGTATGGTGTTAAAATGCATAGAGAACGCTGCTGCCCATTCTCTAGTAAGTCCCTTAGTCGCCTTTTACGACACCCACGGGAAGAAATGGGATGATGCTATTCTTTACGTCCGGCACCACACGGAGCATGCGTTAATAATACAATTTAATTAATATAGCAATACAATATAATCACAATAACTACTTCCTACAATACAATGAGATCACTTTAAGAGCGTTTACGACTTTTCATACAAACTTTCAAGCCCTTGTTTTTCAAAATGACTAACCCGATTTTAATGAAACTTCATACGCATAAGTAGGATACAAAGGTCTAAAAAGTTAGTTAAGAACATTTTCGAAGAATAGTGTTACAGCCAAATTAGACTGATTTTAAATTTTCCCTAGAAACAGCGATTCCAGTTATCTCTTTTTAAATAAGACATTTCAAAAATGTTCTTAACTAACTTTTTATCCCTTTGTATCCTGCTTGTGCGTATGAAGTTTCATTAAAATCAATTCAGTCATTTCGAAAAACATGTGTCTAATGATTATGGTGATTCTTAATAATGACTATATTGTTGTTGACAGTCATGATCACAGATTTACATCCTAACATGTATCGGGTGCAAGTCCAGCGAGCCTTGATTCCTTTGTACTTAGAGTCCCGGTTGTAACGGTACCGACCTAAGTTGAGAGCAGGGTTGCCATTCTTCGTCGTGCTGAATACTACATCTGTAATAGAAATGTGTCGCCGTTAGCTTCTTTTTAAGTATTTTTTTAATGTTCATATGAGAAAGAAAGAAAAACAGTTAAACATGCACAAACCTATACTCCATTTGAAATAAGATTAGACATTTAAATAAACCTTTTTTACAGTCCGTTCAATCGATTTTGACTTCTATTGCGTTGGTGGCATGACAAATGGCAGCTGTTAAAAATAGTTGGTTTTGGTTAAAACCACGTTTTTGCTTTTAATGCCATACTTATGCCTACGGAATAGAAGTCAAAATCGGTTGATCGGACTGTAAAAAAGGTTTGTTTAAATGGCTAAACTTATTTCAAATGTAGTATAGACCTTGTCCAGAAAGGGCGAATTCGCCGCGAAACGTTTCGCGCGAATGCATTCGCGCGTTAGCGAGATACTAGGCGCCAGTACATTGCGTCCAAAAGCATCGCGCGAGTTCAAAATACGCGCGTAAATCGCGAGCACTTCGCCAGACTCTCGACTCGCGCGTATTGCGCGTGAGTTGAGATACTAGAGACGCCTTGTTACGTCCAGTTAACGCGCACTCCAGAGCGAGTGCACGTATCGAGGGAAATGGAGCGCCAAAATTTTGACACGGAAATGTTTATAGACGCGCGTTGGTACGCTCCTTCTGGAAGCACCGGTCGCGCGTGATACGCGCTAGCGAATCGCTGTGAATTTGTCCTTTCTGGACAAGCTCTTAGGTAGATTGAAATAAAAACGCTCTTTATCTGCATCCAATCAATCAATCTGCCTACCCTTTACCCAAATATGTTAGGGTCGGCTTCCAGTCTAACCGGATGTAGCTGAATACCAGTATTTGCCCAGTTACTGGATTATACGATACCACTTGGTAAGACAGGTTTGTCAGACTTTCGGACTTCTGACGACCCTTAACGACTGACAAAGATCCACGAATGACAGTCGGGACGTGGCTTAACGTGCTTTCCGAGGCATGGAGGAGTCTCGGTATGTAAAGATGGTCACCCATCAAACTCAAACTCAAAGCATTTATTTCAATTAAACCTATTACAGGCACATTTGAATTGTCAAAGAGTCGGTCAGTTAGTCAGAAAGTTGAAGCTATTTGCCCATTCCAAAACGTAGATCACTATGGAGAAGAATAGGCAAGAAACTCCAAGGACACTCTTTTAAATCAAGATATTACAAATTTCTGGGTACATTATTCTTGTCGCTTCTACATATATGTGAGAACATTGTAAAAAATAAATTATTTAAAAACAATACAAAATATAAAAGATTACAAATAAGCCCTGGCAGATAGGAGATGACCAGTCACAACTGACGGCGCCCGTTCACGAACATGACGCGTGGATCAGCACCATGCAGCTCAACTATTTTATAGGGACTAGTGACAGTAGACATCCACGGACCAACCCCGGCAAGCGTAGCTTAACCTGATGGATCGACCCGTGCGGCTGTTTCACTTTACCTAAATATTAGAGCCAAAAGCCCAGTATTCAAAACAATGAATGAATGAATGAAATGCTGCGACCCCCGCGTGGTTTGACCAGACTCGATCGCTCGAATGAACCCAAAAATTCACACTAGCCCTTGCAGCCTCATGTTTCATGGGACCACAGAGACCATTGCATATCAAAGAGTAGACCGGGGGGCGCGATAATGGTAGGGAGGACGTCAGCCTTGAGCAAGCATTGGAATAGTGGAGAGACGGGTTATATTTATCTATGGGAGGGGCATCTTTTAATAGCGTCACCGGCAGGCTGGCTCCGGTCCTCTCGACTCTGTGGCACAAATAAAAAGTTGCGTTTTCCCGTTGGATTATTATTTGTCTTTAAGTGCGTCCCCCTTCATTCTTTCTTTGTTTTCTATAAACACAAAAAACACATGCAGTAGGAATATGGTCTAGCTCGAGTGAAACACTATACTTATTAAGCTTATTCTATATTTATATTTATGCTTGTATTTTATAGTTATTTCCGAGCTATCTATCCCGTACGTTGCACCCATGTTGTGTCTCTGCATCTTCTTAAGGTTGACTGGTAGAAAATGCCTCAGGCATTAAGTCCGCCTTTGTACATTGTATTTTTTACTGGTGCAGTTTTAATAAATAAATAAATTAAGTAAATATAATAAAAAACTTTGTTTTCAATGGATATTTCTGTACTTCAAATAAAGAAAAATCAAAACTAACATTTATACACCAAACAAAATTTATAAATAAAAAAAACCAGAAAGTTTTTTTAATAAATAATAATAATAATTTATCCATTTATTTTCAGGCAACACAGGCCCATAGATAATTACTTTAACCTAAACATACATATTTTTCTTGTAAACAAAACAAAACTTGTGTTAATAAAAAAACATATGAGTATGAAGTAGGACTTCCTGCCAGGGTTGCGAGTTTATCCGAAAGGGATATCGTGGCCCTGGCACACAGGCAACGGAAGGAACACGGGTGGGTTTTAGTCAGTAAAAGTCTGTCGCGCTCTCGAGAAGTTATTTGATAATGTCCCACCCAAAAAAAAAAAGAAAAAGTAGAATTTCACTTTGCACTAGCTTGACTATGTGCTATGTGTGTGTGCTAGTTCAGTGGTTATGTTCATTCCTATAAGCAATAATGGTATTTTCGATAGTAACAACAATAGCTCGACATTTTAAAGTTTTTCTCGCGCAGGCCCAACGCAATTTGGGCCCTTTGTAGCCAGAGCATAGGTTGTACCGGCGACGGCCAATGATGAGGACAGGATTTCCAGATTTTGTTTGACTGAAAATCGGATCTGAAAAGAAATCAAAGTAAAATTTTAAGCAGTTTTTTCTATGAGGTTATTGGTCTATAATATGGATGTTTTTAATTAAAACGAGTGTGTAGAAACAGATTTGATTTATTAAAATAATAATACTTCTAACATTTAAAATTTAAATTTATCTAAAACTTATACTTACATAGATCATCAAAGACTTCGTCATGGAAAAACACCGATCGAATTTTATGGATAAACAACAGTTTAACTTTCACTAAATAAATTTAGGTTTTACAAGATAAATTAATAAAAACAATGAATGCCAAAAATCAACAACTCTGTTCATGGCGCTTCTCAATTTCTACAGTAAGCAAATTGTGTTCATTCTTTATGGCTACAATGACATTTTTATTGTGTAAAAGTTCGCTTTACAAATTTTACACACACAATTCCGTTTAGTGTATAGTTCCACCACACCCTTAATAAACTGAGGTAAAGTTAAATTGATGAGAACCTACGCAGATAACAGGATTGCCGGATTTTGATTAACAAAAACATACATCTGCAAAAACCAAGAAGTTCTCTAAGGAGATTTTTTAAATTATTTCATACATAATGTAATGTGTGAACGAAGACAGACCGAGACCATTGAATAAAATGATACAAATCAATTTTGGTACATACAATCCGATAAAAAAAAAGAACTATACCAGAAAATACTTATATTTTTTGGTAGAAGAGAAGATATACTTCTCTTCTGATTTTTTGCGGCTAACAATCTTCTAGACTGATAGAAGAGACTGTGGCCTCTGAGTTTGTTCTGCCTTTCTTCTCAGAGTAGTCAGATCGTTTAGCAGTGTTTGTACAAACCTACTTACAGAAAAAAAAATCATTAGATTTTTTTTTTTTCTGTTGGCTTCGCACGGTTTGTGCATTTAGCCAATGTCACGTTTTAGTTCTTGTATAATATTGATGAAATGAATTATAAATGCATGATGATGATATCCCCGCCCACTCCCCTTGAGTTTCAGTAAAGATGTGGCACTTTACTGAGACCTCACGCGGACTTCTTGAGAGAACTTGAAGCAAAGTTGCAGTGTTTTGTTTCATTTGCCTACACTAATGCACGTTCACAAACACCTAATGGTTAATAATCCATCATTATTAAACATTCATATTCGGCTAAACACAAATTTTGTAAAATTAAACAAACTGCTGAACATGACGCTTCACTTTCCCGCCAAGAAGTCCCCATTAGATATATTATGTTGGCGCCCGAATGACGTTGACATGAGGGCGCTGTTGGTAAACATTTGTGCAATTGTTTTGTGACGTCACTTGAAATGTATTAGAAAAACCGGCCAAGTGCGTGTCGGACTACGTACAACGAAGGGCTCCATAGTGGGCATAAATTTATCCTAAGAACAAACTAAACATTGTAATTGAAAAACATGTATAATATTGAATGATTTACCATGGTACTTTAAGATCATAGACTTCTTATACGTTTTCTTGTAATCTATAAGTAAAGAACAATTTTCTGTATTTTTTTCAAAATTTTAGGCTCAGTAGTTTTGGAGATAAGGGGGAATGGTCAATTTTCATCTGTTTTCTTAAATAATTTTAAAATATATTTCTTTTAAAATTATAAACAAAATATATCTGAAAACCTTACAACAAGCCCTTTGATTTGATATGTCACACGGTACAGTTTGCATCACCATTTAAAAAAATCTATTTTGTACCTCAAAAGTGACCCCCATATTCAAAATTCATTTATTTGCGTTACACGTCCATGTCTGGGTCACAGAAGTTCATATGTGTACCAAATTTCAACTTAATCGGTCCATTAGATTCGGAGCAAATTGGCTGTGACAGACGGACAGACAGACATACAGCCAGACAGACAGACACACGAGTGATCCTATAAGGGTTCCGTTTTTTCCTTTTGAGGTACGGAACCCTAAAAACCAGATGGCGGCATTAGTTTCGATTTTGGCCACGCGCCAAAACAACCATAAAACGCTATCCGCCTTATTACAAAACAAGATTTATATTTTGACATGGCTTATACCATGCAGCCAGTTTTTGTAATAAGAACGTAACAGTGATTGAAATACCGTTCTTTATACAAAACTGAAAACTTAGTTCGGTACTAAGTTGTCAGTTTTGTGTTTAGGAACTTTATCATAGTCGGAATAAAGTTCAAAATTCAATAATGGCTCCATGTTTTAATCCTGGGTCTGAAGATAAACCTTGTTTTGTAATAAGGGGGTATGAGTGCAGTTTATTTCAATGGTTGTGTTGATTAGTTTGGCTAGTGATGACATTATCGATTGTGAATATAGTCGCTCGGCACGAATTCTTCCGAGAGCAGGCCCAACGAAGTTTACGCCCTTTATAACCACAGGTCAGGTGGTACCGATAAGAACCTACGAAGAGAACAGGATTGCCAGATTTCGTTTCCCCAAAAAATAAATCTGCAAAAAATCGAGATTTTAAGTAGATTGTTGTATTATTTCATACATATCGTAAAGCGTATAGGAACAAAAAAAGCGCTGAATAAAATGATAATGATATAAAATGAGATTTTCATGAAAATTTTAACCAAAAACACTTTATGCCACTCCGCAGTAGTAGCCCGTGAAATTCAAATTTTCTTACATTTTATGCAATTTGCAGGACAGAGTCAGGTTGTATCTTGATCAAAATTTGATTCGCTACCATAACAAATATGTATTTACAGAATTATAATTTATAACCATTAAAATCATTTATACATATGTATATCTAAGTTAGATTTGTTCCAAACCCTTAATTTGGCAAAAGGCAAAGCACATGTTGGTACAGTATTCTGGCAAAGTATAAAACTGCAAATTAACAATTTATTTATTTTTATAATAGCTTTAGGGGGGCTTAAATACAATTGTGGCGATACGTCCCCTCTTTGAAGAGTGGCTGGAGAGGCGCCACGGCGTCCTCACCTTCCGCCTGACGCAGGTCCTCACCGGACACGGTTGTTTCGGGAAGTTCCTGTTCAGGATAAAGCGGGAGGAAACGCCCGGGTGTCACCACTGTGTGGATCGCCCGGAGGACACGGTGGAGTATACGGTGGAGGTCTGCCCGGCTTGGATGGAGCACCTCCGTGTCCTCACGGAGGCGATCGGCGGCGGCGATCTCTCGCGTCCGGCCCTGGTTTTCGGGCCATGGTTCGGAGCGAGAGTGCATGGGAGGTCGTCACCTCCTTCTGTGAAGCAGTAATGCTTGCGAAGGAGGAGGCGGAACGCGTGAGGGAGAGGCAAGGTTCGCGCCCTCGCGCCATTAGTCGCCACAGGAGACTATTATATATGAAATATTATATTTTATATGAAATTAGTTTGTTACTTTATAAAATATTAATAGTGCCCCAACGGGTAGCTAAAATTATTAAAACACATTGAAGTTTAATATATTTATTTTGTTTTTTCTTTAAACAGACCCGTGCTCTATAGGTCACACGCCGAAACTCGTATCTTATTTTCATGTGTTCTCTAGTACACTTGCCAAGTTAAGGGTTTAACCCTTAAATTTTCATTACAATCAATCTTGAAGATTTGTTGCATAAGAACATAATCAAGATCTTCATTATCAACATCTTCAAGATTGATTGTAATTCTGTAAAAACATTTGTTATTTGAAAATTTGAATTACGCGGGCTATCAATGTGGATTCACCTTAATCAAGATGTTCGTATTACTTATATCTTGAAATCGTCAAAGTACCTTTATTTCAATGGTTGTGTTGATTAGTTATGCTAAAGATGACATTATCGACTGTGAATATAGTCGCTCGACACGAATTCTTCCTAGAGCAGGCCCCACGAAGTTTGCGTCCTTTATAACCCGAGTTCAGGTGGTACCGATAAGAGCCTACAAAGAGAACAGGATTGCCGGATTTTGATTTACCAAAATATAAATCTGCAAAAAATAAAGATGATAAGTAGATTTTTATTATTTTATATACATCGTAATGCTTACAAATACAAAAAAAAACCTGTGAAAAGAACAGGATTCATCACAGGTTTTTCAAATATTCCTTTCTGTAAAACCTCAAGGCAAATTTAAAAAAAAAAACAAGATAATACTTTTTTTAATTACTTATATGTAATATAAGTAGGTAGGTACTTACTTGCGCTATATAATGAAACAAAATATTTAAAAGTACATTCAATTTATGAAATCATTAAATTCATACTACATTTTTAGAGTTCCGTACCTCAAAAGAAAAAACGGAACCCTTATAGTATCACTCGTGTGTCTGTCCTTCTGTCACAGCCAACTTGCTTCGAATCTACTGGACCGATTACTTCGAAATTTGATATATAATACATAATTAATATCTGTTGCCCAAACACGGAAGTGTAACGTAAATAACTGAATTTTGATTATAGGGGTCACTTTTGGGGGCAAATTAGAAAAAAGGTTTGCTACCTGTACCATATCTAATGAAAGAACTTGTTGTAAGGATTTCTGATAAACATATATATTTTTATTTTAAAATAAATACGTTTTAAATTATTTAAGAAAATAGATGAAAATTGACGCTCCCCCCTCCTCCCTTATCTCCGAAACTACTGAGCAAAATTTTGAAAAAAATAAAGAAAATAGTTATTTACTTATAGATTACAGGAAGATGTATAGGAAGTCTATGGTCTTAAAATAACATGGTAAATATCTCAATACTGTGCGTACAAACTTAAATTTGCAGTTGGAATGTATCAGGGAACATGTTTTTCAACTACAATGCTAAGTTTGGTCTACGGATAAATTTATCCCAACTACGGAACCCGTCATTGTGCGTGGTCCAACACGTAAGTACGTGGCCTAATTTATAGTCTATTTTGATCCCTGCACGTACACGAACTACACGGTACAAAAAGACCAGAGGGGTAATTCCCGTAATGTTACGAACGTTCGTGTCGTATTCTAAACTCAGTCATAATCTGTCAAAAAAATTGTATAGTGTTTACCAACGTTTTTGATATTTGATGGTCGCTGAGATGAGATTGCGACCAATTTTATAACGTTTTTTATTACCTACAGGAATTGTCCTTCTGATTTTAAAACCAGATCAATATCAGCATTTGTGGACGAATGCAAAGGCTAGATTCATTGAATAAAATGAGACAAATAAATTTTGGCACAATCAAGAAAATTAAATTCATATATTATCTTTATCATTTTCTACCAGTCAACCTTTGGGCGATGCAGAGACAAACAGTGGTAGGTGAAATAACGAAAATTGTGGAATAAATATTTATTTAAATATAGAAAGAAAGAAAGAAGAACGAAAAATAATTTTATTCGTCACAGAAACACGTGCTTAGGAAAAAATAAACTTGAGCAGGAACGTAATATAAGGATATACATGCATATACCTAATAAAAACTTTAAATATAATTATTATATTATATAATTATATAAACTAATTATACATAAATATAGAACGCTACCTGCTACGCTCCTTACATACTCCTTTTGATTCGTTTACGTTCACACATCTAGTCATACACACACGCTGGTTGCGAGTACTATACACGCACCTGAACTTTCTGAAGAACATCACCAATAACATTACCATAATAATTACTTCTTAGGCGTCCTCCCGGCATTTCCACTCACTTCTGCTTTGTAAATACCTTTTATTAGTCGCCTTTCATTTATCGTCTCAACATGACTAAACCGTCTAAGCATACTCTTTTAAATTTTTGTCACTACGTCTTTTAAACCACACCGTTGCCTTATCACATCATTTTTCAGCCTATCATTTATATTTCGTTCTATAGTTTCTGCCTACCCCCATGGGAAGAAGGCGTGAGTTTATGTATGAGTATGTATACATAATACCTACAAGCACAACATTGGTGGAATTATAATTTAAAAAAATTAAGTATTGGCTAGTCGAGAAGTCAAAATAAAAGAATTAAAGAGGTTAGAAATCAGTTAAACATTACAAATATTATTAATTAAATATTTATTTCAATTATTTTTGTTGTTCAGTTTTTATAAATGACTTGCTTTATTACGTATGTATACCGATTCTTAAAACGTAGGTAGAAGGAACAACAGGGTTTTTGTTACATATTGTATAAGATCATTCAATGGTTGTGTTCATAAGTTTGGTTAAGGAATTCATTATGGATTGTGTAGATGCTCGCTTTACATCCGTAATTCCGTCTAGTACAGGCCCAGCGTTTTTTCGGTCCCTTATAGCTCGACGTCAGATTGTATCGATAGGCACCTGTGGACATGACAGGATTGCCACATCTTGTTATTCCGAAAATCATTTCTGCAAAAAATAATCTTATGTTACGTAAGCAGGTACATTTCTAATAAGTTTTACATACGTGCGTTCTATTACCATTACCTAGATAATATAGAAAATAAAACAATAAAAAGTTTGTGTGATTTTTTAAACACAATTTATTAAAACATTGAATTATTGATATGCACGTACTTCTTTATCTATTTGTTTACATTCACAGATCTGGAAATACCGTTTTATGGCTTCTTTTTAAGCTTATTTATAAGTTTATATTTAATAGTCTTAAGAAAATTTTGTAAGTAACTTGCATATGGAAATGATGGGGCTGACATGACTCTGGTTATAGGTTCCAAGTACCTAATAAATAAAGAGAAAAAAAGGCTTCTTTTTATTCAAATAAACTTTAAACAATGATACAAATACACTTAAAAAAAGTAAAACGAATGAGATAATACAAAATAACATAACATCACGCCTGTATCCCCCGAAGGGTTAGGCAGAGGTGTACCTAAAGTACACCCACATTTCGCCAGTTATGTTTAAGTCCCATGTAATAGGGGGCGAGCCTATTGCCATCAACCAAAACAAACAATCAATAATAAAAAGAAAACAATACAAAATAAAAAGCAATTAAACAGAATGCGTTTTTGAATTTGCATCTTATCTGCCAAAAACTCAGCCTATTTAAACATGGAGGCACTGAGGCAACAAAATACTGAAGACAATTTTATATGGATTAAACTAATTAATACAAAACACCATCATCATTTCAGCCGAAAGACGTCCACTGTCCGCTGACCAAGCAAGGGAGGGTTTGTCATAATCACCACGCTTGGCAGGCGGGTTGGCGATCGCAGTATGGTGTTAAAATGCAAAGAGAACGCTGCTGCCCATTCTCCCGTAAGTCCCTTAGTCGCTTTCTACGACATCTACGGGAAGATATGGGGTGGTGCTATTCTTTACGTCCGGCACCACACGGATTTACAAAACACCAGACCAATGTTTATTATAAAAAAATAGGCAGTCATGGCGACTGCCGACAGAAATTAAACCTTAAAACTATGCATAGCTACAGTTATACTGTTAAAGTGTTAAGATCAGCATGTCAGTGACGCAAACCCAAAAGTTGTTTAATTTAATTTAATTTTTGATTTGTTTTTTTTAAATCTTTTATGACGTTTTGTATCGTTCTCACATGTATAATTTCAACGTACATGTTGTAACCAATATTTTGTTAGCATAATTATGTTAATTTAAAAGAGTGTCCGTGGAGTTTCTTGCCCGTTCTTCTCCATAGGAGCCTACTAAGCTTTGGAATGGGCAACTAGCTTTATCTTTCTCGCTGTCCGACCCTTTGACAATTCAAAAGTGCCTGTAATTGGTTTATTTGAAAAAAAAACTCAACGATAGGCAAAAACACAGTTAATAAAAAAAAACCGGCCAAGTGCGGGTTGGCCCACGCATAATGAAAGGTTGCGTAGTTGGGAGGAATTTATCCCAAGGGCAAACTAACATTGTAGTTGAAAAACATGTTCCAAATGTAAGTTTGTACGCGCAATATTGAGAGATTTACCATGTTATTTTAAGACCATAGGTTTTCCTGTAATCTCATAAGTAAATAACTATTTTCTGTATTTTTTTACATTTTAGGCTAGTAGTACTTTCGGATAAAGGCGGGGAATGATATATTTTTATTTATTTTCTTAAATAACTTTAAAAGTATTTATTCTATAATTATTAAAAAAAATCCGTGTTTGAGTCACAAAAATTTCATGTATTTCTGTTGCCGCTTTAACAATAAAATAAATATTTAAGTGGGGCTCCCATACAAGTACAACAGACATGTTTTTTTTGCCGTTTTATAGATGATAATGGTACGGAACCCTTCGTGCGCGAGTCCGACTCCTACTTCGCCGGTTTTTTTTTTCTTTGCGTTATGTTTACCGCAAATAAACGTATTTTCTTTTTTCTTTTGAGGTACGGAACCCTAAAAACAATCTGACGAAAAAACATCCGAATTTTACATGGAACGACTGCCTATCTAAACTCCACCCGCCTTATATTTTGACATGGCTTAAACCATGGAGCCAGCTTTTGTAATAAGAACGTAACAGTGATTGAAATACCGTTCTTTATACAAAACTGAAAACTTAGTTCGGTATTAAGTTGTCAGTTTTGTGCTAGGAACTTTACCTTTGTCGGAATAAAGTTTGAAATTCAATAATGTAAACATGTTTTAAAACTGGGTCTGAAGATAAACCTTGTTTTGTAATAAGCGGGCACAAGTTCCACAACCCAGTTAAGTATTGGGTAATACAATACCCCTTGGTAAGACTGGTTGTCCGACTTTTGGGCTTCTGACTACCCATAACGCCTGCCAATGATTTACGAATGACAACCGGGACCGACGGCATAACGTGCTTTCCGAGGCACGGAGGGGTCTTGGTATGTAAAGATGGTCACCCATCCACGGATCCACGATTTTATAAAAACATAAAAATTATTCAAAGTAGCCATGTTTGTTGAGTTAAAGCAAGAATCCAAACTTGACAATTCCAACACACGACAGAAAACCAAAATTATGGTAAGAATTTTCATCAATCTAGGAAAACGGTCATTGGATTTAATGGTTGTGTTCCATATTTTGCTTAATGATGACATTTCCGAATGTGAAGATGATCGCTTTACATCCATTCTGCTTTTTAGTGCAGGCCCAGCGCAGTTTCGGCCCTCTATAGCCTGTGGTCAGGTTGTATCGACAAGAACCTATGATGAGAACAGGGTTGCCAGCTTTCGTGGTGCTAAAAATAGGCTCTGAAATATTATCAAATTTTGACTGCGTTAGACACAATCCTTTAAGTACTGAACGAAAATCTAATTAAATCAATTATAAAGGACTGAAAAATAGAAGTCGAAATAAAAAAAAAGGAATTATCATTAAATCTTTATACTTAATTATTACTTGTACATGTACAACACAGACACATATCAGCTGTAAATTGCAGTGTATTTAATTGTATTATATTGGGGTATGGTCATTTTTCATCTATTTTCTTAAATAATTTCAAAAGTATGTATTTTAAAATAATAAAAAATATATATAAAATCCTTAGAACAAGCCCTTTCATTTGATATGTCACTCGGTACAGTCAGTAAAACTTTATTTGTCTAATTTGCACCGGGGGGTGCAAATTAGACAAATAAAGTTTTGAATATGGAGGTCACTTTTGGGGGGGGGGGGGGCAAAAGTGACCTCCATATTCAAAATTAATTTATTTACGTATCACGTCCGTGTTTGGGTCACAGAAGTTCATATGTGTACCTAATTTCAACTTAATCGGGCCAGACGGACAGACAGACAGACACACGAGTGATCCTTTATGGGTTCCTTTTTTCCTTTTGAGGTACGGAACCCTAAAATTAAAAATAAAGTAATAACACGCTTCAAGGCTTCTACATACCAGCGCGACTTGTCGCGCGACGCGACACGGCACAAAGGCCCCGCGTGTCGCGGGACGAACGGTGCCTTTGTGTCGCGTCGTGTCGCGAGACAAGTCGCCCCGGTATGTAGAAGCCTTTACAGGCCCAGGTATCAGCGCAGAATATAAAAACACGTAGCTGGGTTCAGTTGGACGTGGAACAATTAATTATTTACAACAATTGACCCATAATTAAAATATATCAGCTAAGTCTAAAGTATGTAGGTATAGTATGTACACAAAAGTACATACTATACATACTTTAGACAAGTATACAGGTTAAATTTTAAATTAGCTAGCGAAACTTCGCAGGCGTGTTGGGTATCGTTATCATATCATGATAAAACAAAAATGTAATTAATTTGATGTTTTAATTTTTTTATTTTGGGCTCTGCTGCAACTTGTAGTTGCTTGAAATACTTATCAGTTTACATTCATTTTTTTATTTGTGTAAACTTCACAGACGTGAACACGACAACACAAAAAAAATACTGATTTTATCAACTCATACTTTAAGTAACTACACTTCCAGCGGTCGTTGACCCCAAACAAAATATCTTATTTTATTTTTATTTATCGTGTTTAGATATCGATACCCATCACGTCTGTGGAGTTTCGCTAGCTAATTTAATTTGACCCTGTATAATAAAAAAATGGGTGTTTATAAAATTAAAATTAATTCAAGTTGTAACCTTCGCCGCACACTTGACAATTTCAGCACACGACAGTAAACCAAAATAGTGGTAAAAATGTTCGTAAATCTGGAAAACTGGCCATTGGATTCAATGGTTGTGATAATTATTTTGGCAAACAATGACATTGTCGACTGTGAATATGTTCGCTTTACATCCATTCTGCTTTTTAGTGCAGGCCCAGCGCAGTTTAGGCCTCTTATAGCCTGCGGTCAGGTTGTATCGACAAGAACCTATGTTGAGAACAGGGTTGCCAGCTTTCGTGGTGCTGAAAATAAGCTCTGAAAAAAAAATGGTGTTTAAACAGTTGGTAGAGAATTAAATAAAGTAATTTTTTTATGAATGAAATTTTGACTGCGTTGGACGAGCCTATATTCAACGCGAATTAAATGAAATCCTAACTAAAATTATAAATGCGAAAGTAAGTTTGTTTTTACGCGTTCACGCTAAAACAGCTGAAAGGATTTGGATGAAATTTGGCACATGGGTAGGCCATGACCTGGAGTAGGATAGAGGATACTTTTTATCCCGATATTCCGCAAGACCGAGTCTTATGCGGGTGAAACCGCAGGGCGCAGCTAGTCGCTATCACTACATAGTATAAAACAAAGTCGCTTCCCGCTTCCTGTCTGTCCCTATGTTTGCTTAGATCTTTAAAACTACGCAACGGATTTTGATGCAGTTTTTTTTAATAGATGAGTGATTCAAGAGGAAGGTTTATTTGTTTAGAAAAAGCCACGCGGGCGAAGCCGCGGGCAGCAGCTAGTTAGTTATAAAGAATAAGAAAATAGATCAAGGCGAATTTATTTAAGTAGCATCTTGGAGCGAAATAGAAATAAAACGAATTTTCTTTCATATAAATAATTATTAGATACTCGTACAATAAGTACACACACATAAGCTGTAAATTGCAGCATATTGAATTATAATTATATTCATTAATTATATTCATTAATTATATTCATTAATTAAAAACACACACTTTATAGGGTTGCAGCATCTGGACCAAAATAAACACATACCTAAGTAAAACAATAAAGGCTTCTACAGACCGGGGCGACACGCAACGCGACACAAGGGCCCCGCGTGTCGCGCGACGAGTGGTGCCTTTGTGTCACGTCGCGAGTCGTGCCGGTCTGTAGAAGCCTTAAATAGGTTCCATTTTGCACAAATAAAATGATGTTACGACACTTACAAGTATCTATCATTATCATAAAGAAAAACACATCTTAAAATTAATCAATCAAAAGTACAGGTATACCAAAAAAGGTATGCGCTTCTGTAATCTTCGTGTTTCCGAATCCCCACAGAGGCAGAGTTTGTAAGTTTTGTACTGCCGCGCTTTGTAGTAGTTAGTGTACCTATCATTGATTTTTTAGAGTTCCGTACCCAAAGGGTAAAACGGGAACCCTATTACTAAGGCTCCGCCGTCTGTATGTCTGTCCGTCTGTCACCACATGTGTTTTTTTCACAGATGATGTATTTCTGTTGCCTCTATAACAACAAATATTAAAAAACAGAATAAAAAAAAAATTTAAGGGGGCTCCCATACAACAAACGTGATTTTTTTGCCATTTTTATAGATGGTACGGAACCCTTCGTGCGCGAGTCCAACTCGCACTTGGCCGGTTTTTTTTTAAGTTTTCTCTCTGCCTAGGTAACTCCCCGGTCGCAGATCGTCATCTACCACTCAAAAGTTTTGAAAAGTTTTTTTTTAATTTGTAAAGACTATAAGACTTGTTATAATTGTAATATAAAATAGGTGATTTTATATACAATTATTTCGTGGGATATCTGTAGGTAGGTAGGTATTAATGGTTATGCACAGGTCGATGGGTAACTATAACATTGTTGAATGTGAAGATTGCCGACCGGCAACCTAAAGGGTACCTAGTACAGTACCACCGCACTTTGGGCCCTTTGCAACCACTGGCCCTATTGTACCTGTAGATACCTAGATTGATTACAGGATTCCCCATTTTCGTGGTGCTGAAAACAGGCTCTGAAATTAAAGAATTTACTTATTTTATTTAGTAATTTATAGAGTTGTTGGTCCCAGTCGACCACTTTTCGCCCTTATGCCGATAGTAATAAGGTTGAAAAGTGGCCGACCGGAAACTTTCGCGGTGTTACATTACGTTTGTTCCAATCTAGGTTTACAAAAAAAAGAAAAAGATATTTCTGTGTATCATAATATTGTACTTAATATCATTAAAAAATAATCAGTTACAAAAGTATATTGTACTTTTTTGACATTTGTATGTAAAACTCTTTTTAATGGTTATGCTCCTTCTTATGGTTAACGATGACATTTTCAACAGTTATGATCGTCGATCGGCAGCCTAAGGTGTATCTCGTGCAGACCCATCGTGTTTTGGACCCTCTGTAGCCACTGGATCGGTTATACCGATAGGGACCAAAATTGATGACAGGATTGCCTTTCTTCGTCATGCTAAAAATTGGTGCTGAAAAAGAAATGTGTGGTTGAGGCAAAATCGAAAGTGATTCAGACTTGTCTTTTACAAAAAAAATATGGTGCCTACATTCCTCAACAAATAAATCAAAATGTCTTAAGACGCAGATATATGCCAGTGACCTTGAGTGGTTAGCTTACGTGTTCTGTATTGAGCTAACGCAACACGTCTTACGTTCAGCCAGTAATAGGACTCGCCCATCAAGGAACGCTGTCTCCAATTTGACGCATTATTAATTTATTATCATCATCGTCATCATCATTTCAGCCGAAAGACGTCCACTGCTGGACATAGGCCTCCCCCAAGCACCGCCACTTCGACCGGTTCTGTGCTTCCCGCATCCAGCGGATACCTGCGGCCTTCACAAGGTCATCGGTCCACCTTGTAGGAGGCCTTCCAACGCTACGTCTTCCGGTACGCGGTCGCCACTCCAGAACCTTTCGGCCCCATCGGCCATCAGTTCTGCGAGCAATGTGCCCTGCCCACTGCCACTTAAGCTTGGCAATTCTTCGGGCTATGTCGGTTACCTTGGTTCGCCTGCGGATCTCTTCATTTCTGATTTGATCACGTAGGGAAACTCCAAGCATAGCCCTCTCCATTGCCCTTTGGGTGACTTTTAGCCTTCTGATAAGGCCCATTGTAAGCGACCACGTTTCAGTGCCATAGGTCATCACTGGCAACACGCACTGGTCAAAGACTTTCGTCTTGAGACACTGCGGCATAATTTATTAAACACAAAACAAAAGGTATTTTAATAAAACGCGTATACTAAAAGTTCAATAATTAAATTATCTTTAATTTCGTAAAGGTTTCATAAAAATACGCATGGTAGATTTTGCGCCATTCTCAGTTTTTTATCCGCGTTAGACATAACTTTACAAATTAATTTCACTATGTAATATAAATATAATCTAAAATATTCACATTTTAAATTATTGAGAAATTGCTCTCATTTAACATATATTTTTTTCAAATCATTAACACTACTCGTTTAGACGTGATCTTCAGTATAAAATCATTAAAAATCGGTTATCGTCGCCTTAAGCGGCCGCCGAGCGCCAGATTCCCTCTATTCTTGGTGAATCATTTGGGTTAGATGAAGTTGTAAATATGAAAATTAGGTCAACTGAACGTTACAAATATAAATAAAAGCTTCTTATTTTGTATTTTAAGTAACTCAAATTAATGGCTGTAAGTTGCAGTTAGGTTGATTTCTCGTTACTCGCAGTCAGTCGCTCACTTAGTAATACTTTATCGTAAATTAATTATTTTTTTGTTGAACGCGTCCCAAAAGGTCATGGCCCGCGGGCATGGCTGGTACGGGGTTACCGCACGGTCTCCCGTGAGGCGGCGAGCCTCCTTGCCGGACTGCCGCCGTGGGATCTGGAGGCAAAAGTCCTCGCGCACATCTGGGAGTGGCGCGAGGAAGCGAAAGGCCGGGGTGAAACTCCGCTGCCGCGAGTAATCGCAGCACAGCGGACGGAGCTCCGGCGGGATCTCATGGCGGCATGGAGAGTGCGATTGTCGCAACCCAGCGCAGGGCACGCCACAATTGTGGCGATAAGTCCCCTCTTTGAGGAGCGGCTAGAGAGGCGCCACGGCGTCCTCACCTTCCGCCTGACGCAGGTCCTCACCGGACACGGTTGTTTCGGGAGGTTCCTGTTCAGGATAAAGCGGGAGGAAACGCCCGGGTGTCACCACTGTGTGGATCGCCCGGAGGACACGGTGGAGCATACGGTGGAGGTCTGCCCGGCTTGGGCGGAGCACCGCCGTGTCCTCACGGAGGCGATCGGCGGCGGCGATCTCTCGCGTCCGGCCCTGGTTCAGGCCATGGTTCGGAGCGAGAGTGCATGGGAGGCCGTCACCTCCTTCTGCGAAGCAGTAATGCTCGCGAAGGAGGAAGCGGAACGCGTGAGGGTAAGGCAGGGTTCGCGCCCTCACACCCTTAGCCGCCGCAGGAGACGCCCCGGGCGTCGGGAGTCACAAGCTGATTTCCGGCCACCGTAGGCGCGGGCCTGCGGAGGGTGAGCGATGGGTAGCTCGCCGTCCGATAAGGACCAGGCCCGGGTCGACGGCGCGTTGTGTTTCACGCGCGCCTCAAAGAGATGTCAGCACCAACTGACGGGGTCCGTTAGGGCCAATGCCTGCCGGGGTTGCGAGTTTGTCCGAAAGGGATATCGTGACCCCGGCACACAGGCAACGGAAGGAACACGGGTGGGGTTTAGTCAGTAAAAGTCTGACACGCCCTCCCGCTCAGCCCAGAGCGGGAGAAGTTATTTGATAATTTCCAACCCAAAAAAAAAAAAAAAAGACAACTTTACAAATTAATTTCACTATGTAACATAAACATAATGTAAAATATTTATTTATTATGTTATTGAGAAAATTCTCTAATTTAACTTATATTTTTTTCAAATCATTAACACTAATCGTTTAGACGTGATCTTCAGTATAAAATCATTAGAAGTCGGTTATCGTCGCCTTAAGATGACTAACTACCGCAGCTTCCACCTCCATTTTGAACGCGGTTAACGCATTAACTTTGGAGCTGAACCACAATAACGCAGCCACTCGGTAACGTGTTATTTTTTAAGGCTTTTAGTTTGGCACAGAAGATAACATTAACACAGGTGTAGAAGCATGAAGTATAAGAAACTTAAAAAAAAACAAGGAATTAAAAAAAAAATTGTTAAAGGTATATAGAAATATTAAAATAACATCAAAATAATGTTTTTTTTTTGTTTACAACATTTAGGTACAACGCTACACCTAATACTATAACATATTTAGATGATTTAATTTTTTTTTAAATAAAATATAAATGTTAATAGTTACCAATCTTCTTTCAACATTCTACGTACAGTCGACAGCACATCAGCTTATACCAAACTGTCAAATTTCTCCAAATGATTTTAAATCTTAAAAGGTTGAAGTTTAAGTACAAAATCGAATTAGAAAATTTGTCAGTTTGGACATACAATGGCAATTGATCGCATTTTCTTTCATGTTGACAGTTCAGCCACGTTCATTGCGTTATTTACGTTGTTGAGCAGACGAATTTATGAAACCTATGAAGCAATGGATTAGAAATATCCTACAAAACTCTCGAATTGTGATTGAAACTGTGTTCCGCAATAATTAAGGTGCTGTTTTAAACTGTGAAAATCATTAATGTTCAAGTATCCCACCAAATAGAAATAAATAACTGTAATATAATTATAATTAAATAATAATAACTATGTATAATTCTCTGTTCGCATTATTTATTTATGCATTTTTTTTAATAATATTGTATAGTTATATGTACGGATGTACGGAGTTCCACATTGCATTTAAATAGTATTTACTTTAGTGATATATGTCGATAATTATTAAGTAATCAATTTACTACGAGTATACCTACTCCATTTGAAATAAGATAAATAAACCTCTTTTACAGTCCGTTCACCCGATTATGACGTATATTGCGTTGATGGCATGACAAATGGCAGCTGTAATAAACAGTTGGTATTGTAACCACGTTTTTGCTTTTAATACCACCCTTATATCTACGGAATAGAAGTCAAAATCGGTTGAACAGACTGTAAAAAGGCTTATTTAAATTCCTAATCTTATTTCAAATAGAGTATAGATAATAATAATACTAGATAGGTTGACAGTAACTTTAAATAAAAAACTTTTTACAAAAAAATAGTAACCGACTACCACAAATAACACTACAAAATGAAAAATAACTTTAATTTCGGAAGTCGGTGTCTTTGGATCTATATTTGAGTTTTTTGCAACCGACTTCCGAAATTAAAGTTATTTTTCATATTGTAGTGTTATTTTTGGTAGTCGGTTACTATTTTTTTGTAAAAAGTTTTTTATTTTTCACTTTTTAGTGGCTCGGTTTTGATTTTATCTAAATTACAATAGCCTAATGTTAACTGCTCATCACCTTTTATAAAATATTGCTTTTCCCGATGCTGGCACGTTGATTGTTGAGGAGTTCTCCTGCTAAGAACCAGGAGAACTGCCACTCGACATATGCATAGTGACGAGCATAAATTGCTTAATCGCAACCCGTTAAATAGGTACTCATTATTTTATTGTTCCGGTGGCCATCTGTGGTCTCCTTCATCAGTTCCACTTCACCAAATGGTGCTTTCCGAGAGCAAATGCACGAATTACTATAAAAAGTTCCCAAATCGCTATAAGTTTGCATATCAAATTTGAGGGTTTCCCTCGATTTCCATGGGATTCCCTCATCAGATTCTGATTTGGTGGCAATGGGACCACCTCGGGAGTATACCCTTTCAAACAAAAAAAGAATTTTCAAAATCGGTTCATAATTGACGGAGTAATCGCGTAACAAACAAACAAAAAAAAAAAACTTACAGACGAATTGAGAACCTCCTCCTTTTTGGAAGTCGGTTAAAAAAACACGGCAAGTAATAGTTTATTGGCATTCATAATAGTAGGATCTGCCTGCCTGCTAGTCAAAGTCGTCCGTAGTTTTTTGTAACAGCCTGTACAATTTGGTATCGATATATAAGACCCATAAGAATTGTATGTTTTTTTTTAATCTTTTGAAACCGATGTAAGTATTCTGAAAATAAATTGAGTGTAATCGTTGGTTCATAACCGGAACAACCTGCCAAATTGGTAAAAAAAATCTAATATTTAGTTTACAAAAATGCTCAAAACAATTGGGCCAAAAAATTAGAATTAAACTTACCAAATATAGTACAAGAAAAACAAATGAAAGATTAATTTAGATGTTTGCGACTTTGAATTAGAAGTGTAAATAAAGAAATTATTATTAGAATTCTTCTTGTGGCAAACGCTATCCATTGTTAATGGTCTCGAGACGACTAACCATTACTTTGTAATGCGAGTGACAGCTGCACGAAATGCACCAAACACAACAGTTGATCGTACTTACCTTGTAGGGTGCATTGGCAGCCCCTACTTTAAATAAAAGGTAACCGTACCGGTATTATTATTTGTTGCCTATTATTATCGTTTTTAGGGTTCCGTACCGAAAGGGTAAAACGGGAACCCTATTACTAAGGCTCCGCCGTCTGTCTGTCTGTCTGTCCGTCTGTTACCAGGCACATGAACCGTGATAGTTAGACAGTTGAAATTTTCACAGATGATGTATATCTGTTGCCGCTATAACAACAAATACTAAAAAACAGAATAAAATTAATATTTAAGGGGGCTCCATACAACAAACGTGATTTTTTTGCTAGTTTTTGTTCTTTATTGATAATGGCAACAGGTAGACGCTTGAAATATTCACAGAATATTTAATTATATATTTACTTTAAAAATAAATAATTAAATTAAAATAAAACAAATATTTAAGGGGGGCTCCCATCCAACAAACGTTTTTTGCCATTTTTATAGATAATGGTACCGAACTCTTCGTGCGCGAGTCCGACTCGCACATGGCCGGTTTTTTGAAGTACCTGAGGGCCTAGCCTAGACAAATGGCATTCGCTTCGGAGAGATTCTATTTCTACAATCACTATCGTTATTTCACTTTTTGACAAGCGTTATCCTAGCGACAACGCTTGTCAACCTGTTATGAGCGCGGTGCGAGCCTTGCACTCCATTCCGCGCCGCCCTTGGAACGCAAGGCTCGTAACATGGTGTTTAAAAAAAAAACAGCTGTTCCATTCATTTGTGTTCACTTAAATCGACAAAATGTATGGAATAGCTGATTTTTTTTCGCGATTTCAAGGTTGGTCCCATAGAAAAAGTTGTTCAAAATGATGAGTAGGTACAATGACCCCTTTTCGGGTTTAGTGTAACCAAAAACTAATGTTGTATATTAAAGAGGTATTTGTGAGTTTGTATGTAGGGTGTAATCTTCGAAACTACTGATCAACTTAGATTTTTTGGGAAAATCCTGAGAAACAATAACATTTTCTGGTACTGCACAAAAAAGGGGCATTTGAAACAATAAGCTGGTATGTAGTGGAGGTGCTTGTGGCTAACTTATAACAGCCGACCGGGTCGATAGATCAGGTTAAGCTACGCTGGCCACGGTAGGTCCGTGGATGGGTGACTATCTTTACATACCAAGCCTTCCGTGCTTCGGAAAGCTCGTGCCGTTGGTCCCGGCTGTCATTCGTGGATCTTTGATAGTCTTTACGGGTCGTCAGAAGGCCGTAATTCTGAAAACCAGGCTTACTAATGTAAACTTTAACACGATATTACTTATACAATTATCAATTTATGAATAGATATATTAAAACTTATTTATGCGTAGATGTGGGTAATTTAAATATATTTATACTTTAAAAATTATTGAGTAAATAAATCAAACTATTAGCTTAACTTTCAGTAAATATTTATATTAAAACAAAACCTTATAATCAAGTAAATCGAGGGTACGAACTAAATAGTTTTTTTTTTTAATTAACGTACAAATAAAATGTAAACAGAAACATCACAAAAACCTCAATAGGTTTGTCCGGATGTTAAAACAGTTTTAAAAAATCTTAATACTAACGAAATATTATAAATCTAAGGTTAAAACATAGTTTATAAAACATTGTGAGGTAGTAAATAAAAACTAAAATAAAAAGAACAAAAACGACGACGGCGCGGGTCAAACAGTCCGTCGATGATACTACCAATTGAATGAAATTTAAACAGGATGATGCATTTTCAAAGAGATTCAAAGAAAAGTTTGTATATTATTTATTTTTGTAATTATTATTTGTTATTTCCGATTGTTTTTTTTATACTTTATATTTAATTATTGCAAATTTGGCTAGCATTGCTCGCAGTTTATCGCTTATGGAGTCAGTGTGATAGCCCTAGTTAAATTTATCATCAACGACTAGACCCAAATATTTGTAGTGTGTAACCTGCTCCAATGGTACACATTTGCAACAAAGCCTAGATAATTGCACTTCATGCAAACATTGGTGAGTGTGCGCAATTGTTTTAACTGGCTTTCCAGAGTTGAGTAAGTGATTGGAACGAACGTGGATAGCCTTCGTTTTACCAGCATTAAGACGCAGATATATGCCAGTGACCTTGAGTGGTTAGCTTGCGTGTTCTGTACTGAGCTAACACAACGCGTCGTACGTTCAGCCAGTAATAGGACTCCCCCATCAATGAGCGCTGTCCCCAATTTGACGCATTATTAATTTATTATACACAAAACAAAAGGTATTTTAATAAAACGCGTATACTAAAAGATCAATAATGGTTTCAGAAAAATACGCTTGGTAGATTTTGCGCCGTTCTCAGTTTTTTATCCGCGTCAGACATAACTTTACAAATTAATTTCACTATGTTATATAAACATAATTTAAAATATTCACAAATTCATTTATTGGAAAAATGCTCTTACTTACATATTTTTTTTTTTCAAATCATTAACACTACTCGTTTAGACGTGATCTTCAGTATAAAATCATTAAAAGTCGGTTATCGTCGCCTTAAGCACCAGTGATTTTGATAATTTATGTGAGTCGTTTCATGATGCTGGTCATGAGACCACTCACACAAATTATCAAAATCTTTTGAATTGTTTGTTCAGCCTTAGATAATTTCCCACCCAAAAAAAAAAAAGCCGTATATAAGTAAGTCTTTATCAGCAAGTTAAATCAGCCGTCAGATTAAACAATTAAATAATAATAATCTGTTCCATATAATGAAGCTAAATAATGAGTGTTCCGTCGTACGGTCCAACTGACAAGAGAGCGGGCGCGGCGACCGCCGAGCGAGCCGGGCTCCTCCCTAACACCAACAGCGGTTGTCCGATGTTGACGTCACGGTTAGTTAGGCGAGGTTTGTAGTTCCGGTCGCCAATAACAGGTGGCGCTCACTCCACGAAGTTGCCAACACTAAGGGGTATCATATTACTCATAGAAGTAATAGGCTTAGAACCGCAGTACTCGTATGCAAAGTGAAGCCATTTCGTGATAGCCTTTAAAGGCTACCTAGGACTTTCGGCACGTCAGTAATTAAGACCAAGTATTACAATAAGAGCTCGCGCAATTTTACAAAAGAAATACGTACTGTGTAGTGAAAGGGTATCACAACTCATCACATAATCACGAGAAAAATTTAAAGATCCCATTTCACGGGTAAGTACTGCCTAGCATCTTATATTTTTTGTATAAAAAAATTATCAAAACAGATTAATAAATCGTAAATTTGACAGATGACCATTACATTGTAAAAATTGCTAGGCAAAGGAAAATATTTTACACCATTTTTTGTTATTTTAATTATGTACTGCCTATAATACCTGTATATCGGCAAGTTTGGGAAAATTGGAACAGTTCCATTTTCCCCACTTTTTCGGGAAAATGTCATTTTCTTGCAACTGTAGTTTGCTTGTGTGCGTGCCGGCGAACGTTGTTGCTTCAACTTTGAACGGAATTTTGAATGAAACTATCACTCACAAGTGCGAATTTCATTAAACAAACTGAACGCGATCAGCACCTAAAAATCGAGTTCAAGAGCTGTCAGTGTCAATCCAACAAAGAAAATAATGACACTGACAGCTCTTAAACGTAGTATACGTGCTGATCGCGTTCAGTTTTCATTGGTGAAATTAGCCCTAAGTGCGAATTTCACCAAACAAACTGAACGCGATCAGCACCTAAAAATCGAGTTCAAGAGCTGTCAGTGTCAATCCAACAAAGAAAATAATGACACTGACAGCTCGTAAACGTAGTTTATGTGCTGATCGCGTTCAGTTTTCATTGGTGAAATTCGCCCTAAGTCTAATTACTCTAAGATATTACCCAGTAACTTTGTATTCAGCTGCTTTCGGTTAGGCTGGAAGCCAACCTCAATATAGTTGGGAAAAGGCGTATGATGAAATTTTAACCGACTCCAAAAAATAGAGTAAGTTCTATTTTCACCCAGTACCACGTGAGAGGCAAAAAATCCTTGCTGCGATGTACTCAGAAGATGAGCGAAAAGTGCCGTGCGTTCTTAAAACTGGGCAAATGTGGGAATATTGTGACTGCTGTGATGTATCACACGCATCTCGCCCCAAGATGTGAGGAGATGATAATGCAGGTATGTTAGTGGTCATTGTGCACTTCAGTTTTCTGCATCCTTATTGCACGGTAGAGTAGGCGACCAAATCGCGTCAACCATTTGTTCCAAACCGCTGTTTGAAATTTGAAATCTTCGTCAATCCGAGCATCAGTGTCAATAAAATAAAATCTTGGGTTAAAAAGTGACTCGTCCCAGGAAGAGGAATTTCCGGTCCCACTATTCGTTGCTGACAGCGGCAGTTTATAATTTAGTCCATGCCCACCCCTCGGTCTCACACGGCCTCTTGATTTTCCGCCTCGTGTTATTGGTCCACCCCGAGTTCTAGCACGACGTCCAGTAGAAGTAGTTAAAGATAATTCTAAATAATTTACTGTTTCTTTAACGCGTATACCTGGTCAAACAAATAATAACAGGTTACATAAGCATAATGCAGCTTAATTTGTCTCTATGTCATATACGCACACTGGGATCCTTTCGTGTACCGCCTAGTAATTGGGACCTCATATAATACCTGCAGGTATGATATTCAGATTTCACCACATGTTTCCCAGTTTGCATGCAATTGTCAACAATTAAATAAAACGGCCAAAACAATTGCACCTCAGATTATAGAAATAATCTGAGAATTGCACTATTTATTATTTTAAACAGTACACGTAAAGGCTTGTACAGACTGGTGCCATATCGCGGGCGCGACAGGCAGCGACAAAGAAATTGTCTACTAGTGTTAATCGCGTCAGTCTGAACGAGCCTTAACTCTTTACGACAATAACAACAAAAGAAAAAGTTCAAAAACTAAACCTAGAATCTTAAAATAGAATGATACCTTTTCTTTTTAACGCTACTGCCCAGTCTAGTCTAGTAAGTCCCTTAGTCGCCTTTTACGACACCCACGGGAAGAAATGGGATGGTGCTATTCTTTACGTCCGGCACCACACGGAGTAGTGACACGTATATGAACATATAAAAGAAGACGCTTTTTTTCCGTCCACGATAACGTTATAACGTACACGTATACATTCCTTTCCATTTGTTTATAGTCGTATGGACGGTGGGATGTTGTCGTGTGATCCAAACATATAACCGTAAAATATGGTACAGAATAGCGCCGTCTTAACAGCCGCTTATTGTAGGTACACATTACATAGTGCTCTGAAAAACCCGACCCCTTTTCCCCTCTGTTTCTTTGTAAAAGGGGTCAGGTAATACAGAGCACTGACCATACATGTATAATTGATCAATGAAAGCTGTTTGTACAAAGGTGAGCTTAAAATGTGCTTTCTGATTACAAACTTGAAAGTTATTTTTACTATGATTATCTCATACACAACCATAGATTTTACACTAAAAACAAAGTCACAAAAAAGATAAAAAACAATTTTTGTACTCATTGAAAACGATAACAATATATTTTGATGCAAGTGTGGTGAATTAAGTTTATAAAAAAAAAAACAATAGTTTGATGGCAATGACAAATGCTCACGCGCATCAAACGGTGATTTTCAAAAAACTTGTAACGGAAAAAAAACATAAACTTAATATTTTGTAACAAATGTTTGGGCGGATGTCAGATTTCAGTCAGTGCTTGACTCAATTCCGCCCAATATCTTACTATTAAAAGACCATCTACAGTAAAAACATTACCTGTAACATTGGATACTATTCCGGTACTGTACTAGGGCCATTACAAACGCAAAATCAGAGTCATAAAACATTTTGTCAATAACAATAACACAATTTACGCACAACCTAGTGTTGAAAATGCACACTATTTGCACACACTTTTCCATGAGGGTCGTAAGTGCGAGCAAGAAGTCCGATAAAAATAATTTATGACTCTTACTTCGCGTTTGTAATGGCCCGAGTATAATCCTGATTGCACTGGATTAACAGATTACACCAGTTGTGCAATGCAGGTCTGCGATGACCTGACCTGACCTGTCTTTAAAAGGTTATTTACTTAAACCCTAATAAAAACACTATTACTTATTACATAACTAGGCGGAGAATGATTGTGTTCCAGATAACTTGATTTGAAAGACCCTCTGTTCTTAGAGATGACGAAGCGTGCTTTGCAGCGGCTTCCTACTGTGCATCTAAATATATCAGTTGTCTTGCTTTGCCCTTCGCGATAGAATGTGTATCCTTGTATTATGGCTATCTCTTTTCCATTCTGCTTTCGATACCATTGGACTATAAATAATTAAACAATTATTTTATAAAAACAGCAAAAGGAGGAAAAAAATGTAAAAGAGTGAGAAAGGAGTATGTTAGGATCGTAGTAGATGGCGTTCTGTAGTTTCTGCCTACCCTCATGGGGAAAAGGTGCGTGTTTATGTCTTTATTAAAAGTAAGAAAGTAATGTAAAATTTTCGACAAAAGTATAATTAATTGAAATATTATGTTTGTTCATATTTATTTTATTTATTTACGCAGTTAAATATACATCCACATTTTTTTAGACATAAAAAGACATGAAGGTTCTTTGCTCAGAATAAAAAGAAATAGCACATCTCTGAATAGTTTATAGTTATCTGTGGCGTACTCGACAACATTTAAAAGAAATATACTAATATCCTGATTGCAATAAAATAACATAATCATCAGTAGTCCCTACAGGTGCCCGTGATACGGACACTGCAGTCTAATTCATACGGATTCAATTTGTACGAACTCCGTATTGAGGAGCCATGACTCATATTTAAACGCGGGTATTACCTATATTTATTAGTAGGTACCTAAATTAGTCGATTTTACAGGCCCAATTCTGGAATTTGTAGTAAAACACTTAAAAAGTTACAGGACGTTTAAGGTGGCTCCTCAATTCAAATGTCTGAATTGAAGCGCCACCTTTGAACTCGAAAACTAGCCGATGGATATTTTTGATTTAGTATGATTTCGAAGTATTTATGCATTATCTATGTAAAAAAAAAAATTGGTTTTGTACTGCTGAGTTTGAGATAGATACAATACTTGGATTTGTCAAAAAATGACATGACATAGCGCTGTTTTTTTTAAATTAATCAGCCTTTTAACACGGTTTTAGTATCAATCAACAATCTATAAACTCAGCCTATCGCAATCAACTGCTGAACATAGGCCTCTCCCAGGCTGCACCACAATACTCTGATCTCGGCCTTCTACATCCAATCAGTCCCAGCCAACTTTTTAAGGTCGTCGGTTCATCAAGCTGGGGGGCGTCTCACACTTGCCGATACGCGGTTGCCACTCCAGGACTCGTCTGCTCCACCCGGCATCGGTCCCTCGACAAACAAGGAGCTGGCCTTGTCTGTCGCTCTGTCACTTCAGCTTGCTTACTCTGCATGCTATATCGGTAACTCCGTAGTACCATTTAGTAGTAAATCTGCGACGATCTTAACTGTCTTTAAAAGCTATTTATAAAGTCTTATAAAAACACCATTTCTTATTACATAACTAGGAGGAGGATGATTATGTTCCAGATTACGTGATTTTAATAACCCTCTGTTCTTGGTGATGACGAAACGAGCTCTGCAGGGTCTTCCGTTGGTGCACCTGAACATATCAGTTGTATTACTTTGTCCTTCGCAATAGAATGTGTATCCTTGTATTAGGGCTATCTCTTTTCCATTCTGCTTTCGGTACCATTTGACTGTAGAAAATGAAACAATAAATTATAAAAAAACCAAAGATGAAAAAGAGGTAAAAAAATGTAAAGGATGAGGGAGAAAGGAGTATGTAAGAATCGTAGTAGGTGGCGTTCTGTAGTTTCTGCGTACTGCCATGAGAAAAATACGTGAGTTTATGTGTATGTTATAAGTAAGAAATTACTGTTAATTTGTTGACAAAAATAAGTAATTTAATAAAATATAATCTTTATTTTTTATTTATTTACACAGTTAGATAAATGTATACAAAAATTTTTAGGCATTAAAAGGCATGAAAGTTCTTTGCTGAGATTCAAAATAAAAACAAATAGCACATCTATCTCTGAATAGTATATCTGTGGCTTACTTTCCCACAATAATGCAGGAATGCAAAGTAAAAAGCAAGCATATTCAATACTAGTATATTGAACACGCGTGCTTTGTGAACTCAAAAGTGGTACAATAAGAGCCACTTTTCGAGCAAGTGTGTTGAAAATATGAATATTACAACACACTTCACAATTCAGCCGTAGCAAAAAAAAATCGCTATAACATTGGATACTATTCTGGTACTAATATCCTAACAGCAATAGACTAACATATTCATCAGTAGCCACTACAGGTGTCTTCAATACAATTCATACGGACCTCGTTTGAATCGAGGAGCCAGGACACAAATTTAAACGCGGATACTACCAATATTTCTGAGCACCTAAATTCGCCGATTCTGTTGGTTGAATTTGAAATATAACCCTTAAAAAATTACAAGACGTTTAAGGTGGCTGCTCAATGCAAACGTCTAAATTTCCATTCCCAGGCTGTGCCACAATACTCTGATCTCCGTCTTCTACATCCAGTCTATCCCAGCCACCTTCTAAGGTCGTCGGTCTATCTAGCTGCGGGTGTCTCACACTTGTCGATACGCGGTCTCCACTTCAGGACTCGTGTGCTCCACCAGCCATCAGTCCTTCGACAAACAAGACCAGCCCAGTGCCACTTCAGCTTGCTTACTCTGCAAGCTAGGTATATCGGTAACTCCGTATTATCATTTAGCAGTAAATCTGCGACGATCTTAACTGTCTTTAAAAGGTTATTTATTAAAGTCTTATAAAAACACCATTTCGTATTACATAACTAGGGGGAGGATGATTGTGTTCCAGATTATGTGATTTTAGAAACCCTCTGTTCTTGGTGATGACGAAACGAGCTCTGCAGGGTCTTCCGCCGGTGCACCTGAACACATCAGTTGTATTACTTTGCCCTTCGCGATAAAATGTGTATCCTTGTATTATGGCTATCTCTCTTCCATTCTGCTTTCGGTACCATTGGACTGTCGAAAATTAAACAATAAATTATAAAAAAAGTAAAACAAGAAAAGGAGGTAGTAAATGTAAAGGAGGAAGGGAGAAAGGAGTATGTAAGAATCGTAGTAGGTGGCGTGCTGTAGTTTCTGCGTAATGTCATGAAAAAAGGCGTGAGTTTATGTGTATTTTATAAGAAACTAATGTTAATTTGTTGACTAAAATAATATCCGTTTTCACCGTCCGACAAGGACCAGGCCCGGGTCAACGGCACGTTGTGTCCCACGCGCGCCTCAGCGAGATGTCAGCACCAACTGACGGGTTCCGGTAGGACCACTGCCTGCCAGGGTTGCGAGTTTCTCCGAAAGGGATATCGTGGCCCTGGCACACAGGCAACTGAAGGTACACGAGTGGGTTTTAATCAGTAAAAGTCTGACACGCCCCGCTCCGCCAAGAGCGGGTGAAGTTATTTGACAATTTCCCACCCAAAAAAAAAAGTACTGCCATGAGAAAAAGGCGTGAGTTTAAGTGTATGTTATAAGTAAGAAATTACTGTTATAATTATAATGTAAAAAAAAAAAAACAAATTAATGAAATATATCTTTATTATTCATATTTTATTTATTTACACAGTTAGCTAAACATTCACATGTTTTTAGGCATTAAAATGCATGAAGGTTCTTTGCTGTGATTAAAAATAAAAACAAATAGCACATCTATCTCTGAATAGTATATAGTTATCTGTGGCGTACTTTCCCACACTAATGCAGGAATGCAAAGTAAAAAGCACGCGTGTTCAAAAGACTACATTGTGAACCTAAAAGCGGTACAATAAGAGCCACTTTTCGAGCAAGTGTGTTGAAAATATTAATATTACAAACGAATTCAGCCCTAGCAAAGAAACTATACCTTTAATATTGGATACTATTTTGGTACTAATATCCTAATAGCATATTCATCAGTAGTCACTACAGGTGTCCTGCAATTCAATTCATATGGACTCCGTTTTAATTGAGGAGCCATGACACATATTTAAACGCGGATACTACCAATATTTGTGAGCACCTAAATTAGCCGATTTTGTTGGCCCAAACCTGGAATTTATAGTAACCCTTTAAAAATTTCAAGACGTTTAAGGTGGCTTCTCAATTCAAACGTCTCAATTGAGGAGCCACCCTTGATCTCGAAAACTTGCTTATGGAATTTTTAATTTAGTATGATTTCGAAGTATTTATGCATAACCTGTAGACAAAAATTGGGTTTTGTACTGCTGAATTTGAGATAGCTACAGTACTTTGATTTGTCTTAAAAATCTACATGACACCACGCTGTTTTTTATAAAGTATTCAGCCGATTCATTTTTAGTATCCTTTAGTAGCAAATCGGCAATGCACTTAACTGTATTTCAAAGGTTATTTATTAAAGTCTAATAAAAACACCATTACGTATTACATAGCTAGGAGGAGGATGATTGTGTTCCAGAACACTTGATTTGACAAACCCTCTGTTCTTAGAGATGACAAAGCGAGCTCTGCAGGGACTTCCTACGGTGCACCTAAATTCATCAGTTGCTTTTCTTTGCCCGTTACGATAGAATGTGTATCCTTGTATTATGGCTATCTCTTTTCCATTCTGCTTTCGGTACCATTGAACTGTCGAAAATTTAACAATAAGTTGGTAACAATCGTTTCTCCGTACCGCATGCGCGAAAAGTGCATGTTTAAGTGTATATTACAAGTAAGAAATTAATGTTATTTTTTTGGCAAAAATAAATAATGAAATTAAATATATGTGTATTTAAAATATTTTATTTATTTACACAGTTAAGTATAACTATAATTTTTTTAGGCCTAAAAAGATATGAAGGTTTTTTGCTAAGGTTAAAAAACAAATTGCACATCTCGGAATACTCGTAGTATATAGCTATCTATTGCGTATTTTCCCGCACTAATGTGAAAAGAACACACATGTTCAACCCACTGCATTGTGAATCTAAAAGCGTTGCAATAAGAGACACTTTTCCAGCAAGTATGTTGAAAATATTAATATCATTAACGAATTTATATTCAGATTGCAATAGATTAACGGATTCACCAGTAGACACAGCAGAAGGCCAATTCTCGTAATTTAAAACGTTCAAAATCTAGTCGCAATCTCATCTTGGCGACAAACAAACGTCAAAAAATTGTCAAAATGTAGGGAAATAAGAGGTATTTTTGACAGATTGAGACTGAGATCAGACTGTGAACGTTCTTAAAATTAGTAGAATTGCCCCTCTGATGTCCGTAATACGAGTACGTACACTGCACTTTAATTCATACCGACTTCATATGATTTCAGGAGTCATGAACTCATGACTCATAATTATTATTTAAAGGTGAGATGTCAGATGTTACACATCATCATATGCGACTACTGCAAGGCTCGCTCGTTTTTTAGGGTTCCTTACCTCAAAAGGAAAAAACGGAACACTTATAGAATCACTTCATTGTCCGTCCGTCTGTCTGTCTGTCTGTCAGTCAGTCTGTCAAGATCAAGACCCTTTTTCTCAGGAACACGTGGAGGTATTATGTTGAAATTTAATCAAATACGTAGGTAGGTATACGATATCTTGGTGTTCTAAAAAATCACGCTTCTATGTCAACGCAATAAAAAAATACGGCGATTTATGCGACATATTGAATTTGATTGAACCATCTGGGTCGCAAATGACTATTTCATTTTACTGGTATTTATAGCTCATAATTGATATTACACACCTCAATAGACACCAAAAACAATCTCGACAAAACTCACCTTTTTTTCACAATTCAAATGCGACGCCATTCCTTTGTTTGTGCTCTATCATTCGTACTTGATACATTGATTATTGTTG
Organism: Tiliacea aurago; assembly: GCA_948098905.1. Classification (NCBI taxonomy): domain Eukaryota; kingdom Metazoa; phylum Arthropoda; class Insecta; order Lepidoptera; family Noctuidae; genus Tiliacea; species Tiliacea aurago. The sequence goes on from OX402588.1 coordinate 7,023,543, forward strand.
ACATATTTAAAAACCTATTAAAAACGAATCATATTTTGATACTCGCAAATAAATCAAAACCTAGGGTACTTCCCGTTGACCTAGAATCATGAAATTTGGCAAGAAACAAGGTCTCGCAGCATAAGCAAAGGGAAAAGTCAGAAAGTCGTTAATTAATAGTTTTATCACATAAAAAAAAAACTTTTTGTGCTTTACCGATTTACCGTGGCGTATATCGATGTATCTATAGGAGAACATATATTTCAACTAAAATGTTAATTTTGTTTTTCGGATAAATTCATCTCAACTACGGAACCCTTCATTGTGCGTGGACGGACACGCACTTGGCCGGTTTTTTTTTTAATTCTAAATACTTAAAAACGTAATTAATTTATGTAAGTGTAATAAAGGGAATTAAACTTTAATTAAAATACCATTACGTATTACATAGCTTGGGGGTGGATGACAGTGTTCCAGGTGATAGGATTTCATATGTTCCCTGTTTTTTGTAATGACGAAGCGGGCTTTGCAGTTTCTTCCTCCGGTGCACCTGAACACATCAGTTGTATTACTTTGCCCTTCGCGATAGAATGTGTATCCTTGTATCAGGGCTATCTCTTTTCCATTCTGCTTTCGGCACCATTTGACTGTAGAAAAAAAAACGATTATAAGAAGAAAAAAATATTTGATTTAGGTATTTTAAAAAGAAACAAAAATAGTACATGAATAAAGGAAATTAATAAACGGAATAATTATTGTTAATTATTTATTAGTGACTACAGAAACAATACATACCTAATATCAGTAAAAATCATGTTACCTACGAGTATGTTAATTAGTAAACATAAACACAAAAATGATACCACACAATACAAAACTATATTCGATCAATCTGCCTAGCCTTTTCCCGAATACCAGTATTTTACATGGAGCGACTACTTATCTGACCTCCACAACCCAGTAACGGCAGTGACGGCACGGTTGGCGCAGTTAGTTAAGCGATTGACTGCTGCGCTGCGTGTCGCGGGTTCGATTCCCGCACGGAACAAATATTTGTATGACCTACAAGTACTTGTTCCGGGTCTGGCTGTTTGTGTATGTGAATTTAAATGTTTGTAAACGCACCCACGATACAGGAGAAATTCCTAGTGTGGGGCAACGTTTTTAAAAAAAAAAAAAACTGGGTAATAACCCCCTCCCCCCCCCCCCCTTGGTAAGACTGGTGGTCAGACTATCGGACTTCTGACGACCCGTAACGACTGTCAAAGATCCACGAATTACAGCCGGGACGGGCTTAACGTGCTTTCCGAGACACGAAGGAGTCTCGGTATGTAAAAATGGTCACCCATCCACGGACCAACCCCGGCAAGCGTAACTTAACCTGATGGATTGACCCATGCGGCTGTGAGCCACGATTCAAAGCTATATTACTTACGCTAAACTATATTATGTCATGTTATGTGTACAACATAAAAATTAAAAACTAACGTAGCTGCTAATGTAATTATAATAAAATAACAAAACTGCAAAACATCACGCCGTTTCCCCGAAGGGGTGGACAGAGTTGTACCTATACAACATGTCCCAGAATTAACGCACAACCACTTAAGGGGTCATTGTACTCATCATTATGATCAACTTTTACTATGGGACCACACCTGAAAAAACCAGCTGTTCCCTACATTTTGACGACTTATGAGGACAGGGAAAAGTTATCGCGATTTTAGGTTTGGTCCCATAGTAAAAGTTGTTCATAATGATGAGTACAATGACCCCTTAAGAGGTTGTGCGTTAATTCCGGGACATGTTGTATAGTACACCCACATTTCACCAGTAATGTTTAGTCCATAGGCATAGGGGGCGAGCCTATTGCCATCAACCGGCGAAAAAATCCAGACTCCGGGCTGCTGAGAAGTTCCTGATGGAAAACCCCAATAACACTTTGCCCGACATGGGAGTCGAACCCAGGGCCACTAGACCAACGAGGCAGTTTTAAATTATCTGCGTCTTTTATATCTAACATAATATTCCTAATAATATACCTATAATTAAAGTCACTTTTCGTGTCTGTGTCACCGCGTTGTTATTCTAAAGTATTCTCAACTAAGCAAATAGGGTTTTCCCTATCATTTAGAGACTGTATTCCGAAGGTTTAAGTGTTTACATCAACATTCATCCACTGTTGGACATAGGCCTCCCCTAAAAGGAGGGGGGATTGCCATAATCGCCACGTTTCGCAGGCGGGTTGGCGATCGCAGTATGGTAACAGTAACATTAAACTTACATAGGTACTTATTTAAAAAAAATATGGCCGTCACGGGACGCCCAGCAGATGTGAAACATAGCATGACATAAGAGAGCGTCATCACGGCATACGAGTCGATCTTACTCCCAAGGCGCAGCCATTAGATGTTACACATAAAAAAAAACAATCGAGCCTACAGTAATCGCATAAATGATGTGTGACATCTGACATCTCACCTTAAGACGTAGATATACGCCAGTGACCTTGAGTGTTCTGTACTGAGCTCACGCAACGCGTCGTACGTTCAGCCAGTAATATGACTCGCCCATCAAGGAGCGCTGTCCCCAATTTGACGCATTATTAATTTATTATACACAAAACAAAAGGTATTTTAATAAAACGCGTATACTAAAAATAGTTAAACTATCTTTAAATTGGTGAAGGTTTCAGAAAAATACGCTTGCTAGATTTTGCGCCATTCTCAGTTTTTTATCCGCGTTAGACATAACTTTACAAATTAATTTCACTATAATATGAACATTCACATATTAAATTATTGAAAAAATGCTCTAATTTAACATTATATTTTTTTCAAATCATTAACACTACTCGTTTAGACGTGATCTTCAGTATAAAATCATTAAAAGTCGGTTATCGTCGCCTTAATACACAACTGAGCGGCGACAGAAATTACCCCCTCTACTTACAATCTATAAAGTACTTACTAATTCCATGAGTACACTAATTCCACGCTATTATAAAGTTCTTACTAATTCCATGCTATTAAAAAGTAACTACTTATTCCATGCTCAATCTGTCACTTGCTGTTACACACTTCCGTCCCTTTTCGAAATCACTCCCACAGAAAGCTAGAGCAAAGACGTTACACATCAAAAATCTCGATATTTTGTTAAATAAAAACCATACGCAGCCGAGTAGGAACGTTATGAATGAATTATGAATGAATGAATGATGAACCAATGAATGAACGATGAACCAATGAATGAATGAATGAAATGCACTGACCCTAGCGTGGCTGTACCAGACTCGATTGCTCGAATGAACCCAAAGGTTCACCCTAGCCCCTGAAGTCTCATGTTTCATGAGACTACAGAGACCATTGTATACCAAAGTGTCCACCGGGGGCCGCGATAATGGTAGGGAAGACGTGCCCTTGGGATATGAAAGGATTATTAGAGCCTATAAATAATTTGTAATCTCTTAACTCATAAACAAGTGACATTGTTACAGACTACATTCTTACATAGAAACCATTACGTATTATATAACTAGGGGGTCCATGGCAGTGGTCCAGATGACAAGATTTCATTTGTCTCCTGTCTTTTGTGATGCTGAAGCGGGCTTTGCAGTGTCTTCCAAAGGAGCATATATACAAATCGGTTGTCTTACTGCGACCGTCACACCAGAACGTGTATCCTTGTAGCATGGCTATCTCTTTCCCGCTCTGCTTTCGGAACCATTTCACTGCAAAAATTTATACAGTTAGATAGGTAGGTGGACAGGGTATCAAAGTTGAGTTGAGTTGTTGGTTAAGTTATAATAACGTCTGCTTAATCATACGTGTTTTGACGTTTAAACGTCTCTCAACTTTAACCAATGATAAATTCCTGAAATGATTAAGGGATTGAGAAATTAAACAATAATAATATCTTAATCCGGAAAACCCTGAAAGCGATGAAATAACAAGAAATAATAAAAAAAAAATTCTTTATTTGAACTAAACAAATGCATAGTTGGTCAAAAACACCTTACAAAATAAGTTTTAAGCTTTTATAAGAAAATTATGTCACATAATAAAAAAGAATAACTTTCACGTGGTCGATATGAGATAAAAAGAACAAGAAAAAAAAAACTGGCAAGTATTTAGCAAAAACATTGAAGACACGGCAATAACCTATACCAATAGCCGCTACACTCCATTTGAAATAAAATTAGAAATGTTTTTTTTTTTTTTTATACTTTGTCCACACTAGGAATTTCTCCTGCATTGTGGGTGCGTTTACAAACATTTAAATTCACATACACAAATAGCCAAAAAAAAACAACCGATGACGTGATAAACCTTTTTTACAGTTTATTCAACCGATTTTGACTTCTATTGCGTTGGTGGCATGACAAATGACAGCTGTAATAAATAGTATCGTAACCACGTTTTGCTTTTAACACCATCCTTATGCCTACCGATAGAAGTCAAAATCGATTGACGGACTGTAAAAAAGGTTTATTTAAATTTATAATCTTATTTCAAATAACCTTATTCGAAATAAAACCACATTTACATATTTTATTTATTTATGTTACAATTTATGTACACACATATAAACAGACAAGAAGAAAGGAACAGAAAAATACGTAAGTGATGCTTATTTCTAAAGAAATCTCTTCCAGCAGTCTCTTACTCTTCTTTTCTTTTTGTTATTTTCGTTATAATCATTTTCAAAGGCTTGGCGTTTGATAATTATAACACCAGAATGCCAATAAATTATCGTAATAAAATTGTTGGCAATACCGCTCCGATCAAGTCACGATGTCGTGAATAACATTAATATTCTCCAAATGATACTAACAAATGGCAAATGTGAATAGATATTCGAAGCCAGAACGGTATTTATTCTGTACCCCAAGTGTAAGTTTGCAAGAGAGTAAACGTAACTATTTCGTTTACGTTAAAATTTGACCGATAGATCATAATGCTAAGAGTATAAGAGTGAGAATAAAAATCTTAACGCAAACGCGCTAGTTCATACTCGGGGTCACCAGTTTAGAGGCATGAGAAACAGGGTGTAAAGTTCACTCATCCACCATAGAAAAGGGAGGATCCTCCGACCAGACGGGTGTCGTGTCTGGTGGGCAACTGCCCGACGGCTGATGTCGGGACGTTGTATATATGCTAGTTGCGTGGTAAACTCTGATTGCGCGATGCAGGATTCGCGTGACGTCAGTGTGACGCGTTGTTCGTATGTGGCGATGTTGATTCCGCTACAACGTTACCTCACTTGCAAACTTACACTCGGGGTACTGATAACTTACACCCTAATTCGATTACTGCAGGCATAGCACGAGAACCGTAGAGAAGCGTTTTGTCGACGGAAGAGTAGACAAAAATGACGTTTCCGTGTAGACAGTTGACAGTTCTACCGAGAAGGGCAGACAAGCGATTTCTATTCTACAGTAGAGTAGAAATATAAAGCGTCATGCTAGGCCTGCTGGTAGACTTACAATCGCAATTGGAATGAGTTTGAAGGAACTTAATAATCCATTGCTTCACATATAAGTTTTGCTCGTCAACGAAAATAAAACATTGAAAGTTATTGAACTTTTAAAATGAAAGGCATTGGAGTGTAAGTCGTAAGTGTGCTGGCAATTAAGCTTCAGGACTAGACAGCTTAAAACCCCCAAAAATAATGTGTGGTAAGAATATTTGTTCATACGTGGCAAGGTAGAACACATGCACAATGCCATTCCGTCTTGCAGTCTTTAAGTTCAAGTGTGAAAAGTTCTGCAGTTGTGTGACGTCAGCAGGCTTAGCAAGAGAACCGTAGAGAAGCGTTTTGTCGACGGAAGAGTAGACAAATTGACGTTTCTGGGTAGACAGTAGAACATTTTCGGTAGACAAGCGATTTATTTTCTACAGTAAAGTAGAAATAGAAAGCGTCATGAAAATAGATAAAAAAACTTTTTTACAAAAAAAACAACCGACTTCCAACAAAAACACTAAAAAGTGAAAAATAACTTTAATTTCGGAAGCACATAACATAACATCACGCCTTGTTTCCTCGAAAGGTAGGGCAGAGGTGTACCTGTAGTACACCCACATTTAATATAATATTTAATTTAATTTCGGAAGTCGGTGGCCATAAACGAAAATACAAAACCAAAGACAGAAGTCGGTGGTTTTTTTTGTAAAAAAGTTTTTTATTTTTCACTTTTTAGTGGTACCTACCCCACACCAATTCGTATACTTCTACTTGCTATGAAAACAACAGAGACAGAAAGTTTTATTTTACACCCCTTAAGGGGTTAAATCTTCAAAAATCTGTTTTTAGCGGTTACCTACGTCATAATAACTATCTGTGTGCCAAATAACCCAATCAATTCAGTGATTTGAGCTTTGTGTTGATAGATCAGTCAGTAAGTCAGTCACTGTTTCCTTTTGTATGTATTATATCTATAGTGTAATTCGACATGTTACGACGACTTTAGGGCAGGAGACTGATGATGAAGTATTCAGGCTAAGTTTCAAGTTAATAGATCAACGAAAGAAGATTTTTTTCATACAAACTGCATCCATCCCCCTTTACACCCCCAAAGAGGTTAATTTTTAAAGTGGTTTGCGACTTTTCCATTATTTGACATAGAGGTTCAGAGGTTCACAGAGTGCATCTCATGACAATTCCAATAAGACCAAACACGGGTAGGATACATTGTTTTTTAACGGAGTTCCAGTGCCTACCATCCGGCTTCATAATCAGATCAGTTTGATGGTACCATTTTGATCAGAACTATTTATTTAAATTTGCTTTGCTTAACTATCTTAATCCAGATATCTCATCGCCATCCGTGAATTACGTATCACTGAGAAGTTCCGGTGGCCATCTGTGGCCTTCTTCATCTGTTCCACTTCACAAAATTATACTTTCTGAATGCAAATGATTGACTTGTTGATGAAAATATAAACATTTATATAGGTATGCCTATAATATTTGAGGAGTTCCCCCAATTACTCATGGATCCCAACATCAGAACTGGATTTTGAAAAAAATGGGACCAATCTGGAAGTATATCCTTTCACTTAAAAAAATAATTTTCCAAATCGGTTCTTTATGAACCGATTTGGAAAATTCTGAGGAGGAAAATTCCGACGGAGTTCTGAGGTAACAAACATTAAAAAAAAAAATACAGACGACTTGAGAACCTCCTCCTTTTTGTGAAGTCGGTTAAAAACAACAACATATTTATCTGTAACTAGCTTTTGCCCGCGGCTTCACTCGCGTTAATTTAGAATTTGACAATCAATTCGGGTTGTACTCAGCTTGTTGTTTGGCGTTTGGCGGCAAAAATGTCTTAACACACTACTACTTCTATAATAATATAATTCAATCATGATTCGAAAGACACGTGGCGCCATCTATTATCATAAGAACGTTATTGTTATCGGGAACAGTACTTTTTTTCTGGATGAAAGGTACCCTATGTCCGTTTCTGTACAACTGACAACATATATGCAAAATTTTAGGATGATCGGTTCAGTGGTTTAGGCGTGAAAAGGTAACAAAATAATAAACAAACTTACTTTCACATTTATTATATTAGTTAGGATTTTTATGGTGTACATAATGCAGAGTATTTATTATTTTCTATTCTATTCTAAATTTTTAAATAAACACCATTACGTATTATATGATTAGGTGGTGGATGAGAGTGTGCCAGGTGACCGGATTTTATTTCACTCGTGTCTTTTATGATGCTGAAGCGAGCTTTGCATTTTCTTCCGACGGAGCACGAATACGAAAAGGTTGTCTTACTTTGGTGGTCACGACTAAACGTGTATCCTTGTAGCATAGCTATCTCTTTCCCGCTCTCACTTCGGTACCATTTAACTGTAGACAATAAAACAACTAGAAAATATTAATAAATTTATGTTTATAGAATTGAGAAACGAGGCAGTAGAACTAGAAAGTCTCAACTTTGGCAGCGAACAACAGAATTCAATCATTTAAATGATCGAAAGGTTCTAAAAAAAACGTTATGTTGTTACTAATCATTTTTTTTTTACTTTTAATGTTTTCATAAATCGTTTAAATGTGAAAAGTTGAATATCTGAAGTTGTACGCTGCACAAGGATCTTTTAGTGCGTGGTAAAAATCGGAATTAACGCCGCCATTTTTTTTACCAAAACATTTCGCAAAAAGATTTCATTAATGATTACCATCAGCGACTCTCTGTCAACATCATTCGTGCGTCAAAAGATCCTTGAAGGCCTGCACGTCTGGCGACAGCGCCGACTAAACATTATGAACTACCACAGATAATTACATAATTGACAACCTCGTCCTTAAATAAACATTTGAAAATGTTCCTAAAAAAATATTCATTGTTTCACCCTATGTAACATTTCAAAATTCTCACGTCTTGCCGAGTCCAATCCTCATCGAAGGGTCGCTTCTCGAAGTTGTGAAGGAGTACCTAGGGCAAGTTTTCCAGCTTGGTAGGCACAACTTTGAGAAAGAAGCCGACAGAAGGATCCGGTTGGGTTAAGCAGCGTTTGGAAAACTTCATCGTTAAGTCTTCTCGTCGCCAATCCCGCAGTGTTTAAAGAAGACTAAGGTCTTCAACCAGTGCGTCCTGCCCGTTATGACATACGGTGCCGAAACGTGGACACTGACAGTCGGGCTGGTCCACAAATTCAAGGTCACTCAGCGTGCTGTGGAGCGGGCTATGCTCGGAGTTTCTCTGAAGGATAAGATCAGAAATGAAGTTATCCGGAAGAGAACCAGAGTTACCGGCAGCCGAGTAAGCAAGCTGAAGTGGCAGTGGGCTGGCCATGTTTGTCGAAGTACCGATGGCCGGTGGAGCAGAGAGTCCTAGAGTGGAGACCGCGTATCGGCAAGCGTAGTGTGGGACGCCCCCCAGCTAGATGGACCGACGACGTTAAAAAGGTGGCTGGGACAGACTGGATGCGGAAGGCGGAGGACAGGATGTTGTGGCGCAGCCTGGGAGAGGCCTATGTCCAGCAGTGGACTGCTATGGGCTGAGTTGATTGAAAATTTCAACATATATATTTATATCTGTAATTTTCATGGTGTAGGTACAAAATAAACAGTATTCTATTTTAAATTTTTAAATAAATACCATTACGTATTATATAACTAGGGGGCGGGTGACAGTGTTCCAGATGACAGGATTTCATATTTTTTCTGTCTTTCGTGATGGTGAAGCGAGCTTTGCATTTATTACCTGCGGTGCAGGAGTACAAATCGTTTGTCTTATTTCGAGTGTCACCCCGGTACGTGTATCCTTGTAGCATGGCTATCTCTTTCCCATTCGGTTTTCGGTACCATTTAACTGCAGAAGATTAAACAATCAATATTTAATTTAAGAAACAAAAAACATTGTTCAGGGGATTCACAAACAAGAGATTGTATATGAACACTAGCTTTTGCCCGAGGCTTCGCTCGCGTTTATTTAGAAATTTGACAATCATTTCGGGTTGTACTCTGCCTTTTGAAATTTAAAGTGCTATTAAATACATTCCCTATCATAACTCAATCATGATTCGAAAGACACGTGGCGCCATCTATTATCATAAGAACGTTATTGCTGTTTTTCGCGGGAACAGTATTTTTTATCGGGATGAAAGGTACCCTATGTCCGTTTCTGTACACTTGACAACGTATATGCAAAATTTCAGGATGATCGGTTCAGTGGTTTAGGCGTGAAAGTTGTAACAAACCAACAAACAAACAAACTTACTTTCGCATTTATAATATTAGTTAGGATGTAGTATTAAATTAACATTGGCAGCGGGAAACAGATTTCATATTAAAAGGACAGAATTATTCAGAAAAACTCGATAAGTGGTTCGAAATAAGCAACTTTTATTTTTCATGCTTTGATTATTTATAATATGTCTAGATAGTGTCGCAAAACAACCAACTTTGTTAAGACGCAGATATATGCCAGTGACCTTGAGTGGTTAGGTTGCGTGTTCTGTACTGAGCTCACGCAACGCGTCGTACGTTCAGCCAGTAATAGGACTCGCCTATCAAGGAGCGCTTTCCCCGATTCGACGCATTATTAATTATTATACACAAAACAAAAGGTATTTTAATAAAACGCGTATACTAAAAGATCAATAATTAAATTATCTTTAAATTGGTGAAGGTTTCAGAAAAATACGCTTGGTAGATTTTGCGCCATTCTCAGTTTTTTATCCGCGTTAGACATAACTTTACAAATTAATTTCACTTTGTAATATAAACATAATCTAAAATATTCACACATTAAGTTATTGAGAAAATGCTCTAATTTAACATTATATTTTTTTTCAAATCATTAACACTACTGGTTTAGACGTGATCTTCAGTCTAAAATCATTAAAAGTCGGTTAGCGTCGCCTTAAGCTGGTGTGCGCAACAGCTACGTCTTACTCGCGCCACGTCATTGTGCTGTCATTGTGTTATTCTAGTGTGCGTGCATTTTGCGGCCAAGAGTTGGACGCAATTTTTTCCGACGAGTTCACAGCTTTGACTGTTTATCGAGACAAAATATTTTCGTTTTCATGTTTTATTTAGTTTTGATTAGCGCCAGCGCTGGCTTAAATTAATGAACCTACAGCAGATTATTACATAATTTAATACGACTAATATCCATTTTTTAGCTAGATCAAATTAATCATCGTATAGTAAAATCATTATATACAATAGAACACGCAACTAACTATTTACACTAGGGACCAACGAGATAACAAAAAATTGAGCCGTCTCGGGACGCCTGGCAGATGTGAAACATCGAAATTATTTACATATAGACTGTATAGTAGCGACGCGTCGCCACGCGGTTTGCGTCGCCCCGCCAGCAATCGGTTTTACGTACGGCTATAGATGTTTCACATAAAAAAATACAAAAAACAAGAAAAGGACACTTAAGCGTCGAAGTACTCGTCCGCATCGCTGTCATCGGAAAACGTCTCCAGTAGACTGGCAGCATTGCCACTTTTATCATGTAGTAGGTATTATTACTTCACTCGGTCCTTAGGGGTCAAACAATCTTTTGGGCAAAAATTATTCGGTCCATCGTTCTTTCGGGCAAGTGTTCTTCGGAACAGTGATATTCGAGCAATCGATACACAACAAAAGAAAAAGGGAAATGGTTCCTAAATTTTAAAATAAACACCACCACGTATTAAATAACTAGGGGGTGGATGAGTGTGTTCCAGATGACAAGATTTCATATTTTTCCTGTCTTTTGTAATGATAAACCGAGCTTTACATTTCTTTCCTACGGTGCATAAGTACAAATCGGTACTCTTTTTTCGACCGTCACACCAGAACGTGTATCCTTGTAGTATGGCTACCTCTTTCCCATTCTGCTTTCGGAACCATTTGACTGTAGAAGATTAAATAATCATTATTAAAATGAAGAAATAAAAACATTTTTCAGGGGACTTAGTGTTACAAACAAAGAATTATATCAAGAACATGAAGTCTTAACATTGGTAGCGGGAAACAGAATTCATACTGAAAGGGATAAAATGGTTTAAAAAATAATCCTTATGGCGATCGAAATAAAAGATCTTTTTTACCTTTGTTGTTTTTATTCTTCGATTATAAGTGAAAAGTTGAATGCTATGTTTAGCACCAGAGCTGGCTTAACATTCCGAACTTTCGCAGATAATAACATGATTTAAACACTGACCCCCTTATTACAAAACAAGGTTTATCTTCAGACCCAGGTTTAAAACATGGAGCCATTATTGAATTTCGAACTTTATTCCGACTATGGTAATGTTCCTAAACACAAAACTGACAACTTAGTACCGAACTAAGTTTTCAGTTTTGTATAAAGAACGGTATTTCAATCACTGTTACGTTCTTATTACAAAAACTGGCTGCATGGTTTAAGCCATGTCAAAATATAAATCTTGTTTTGTATTAAGGCGGTGAGCGTCTTGTATACAACGCTGCAAACAGCAGTAATGCGTGAGACGCCTCACATAGATTTTTAGTAATTTAAGGCTAAATAAAATAAATAATGTATATCCAATATATCCATGCGAAATTAAAGTTTCTAGTACTAAGGGTCTCTGAACTAAGCCGGGGACAGACAAACAGACAGACACACGGGCATGGCGAAACTATAAGGGTTCTTTGTTGACTACGGAACCCTAAAAAAAGGAAAACTGTTTCTAAATTTTAAAATAAACACCATTACGTATTATATAACTAGTGGGTGGATGACTGTGTTCCAGATGAAAGGATTTCATTTCTCTCCTGTTTTTTGTAAGGATGAAGCGAGCTTTGCATTTTTTCCCAAGGGAGCATATATACAAATCAGTTGTCTTTTTCCGACCATCGCAACAGAACGTGTATCCTTGTAGCATGGCTATCTCTTTCCCATTCTGCTTTCGGTACCATTTAACTGTAGAAGATTAAACAACCATGCATTATTTAAATTAAGAAAAAAAAAACATTATTAAAGGGATTGACAAATAAGACATGATACCAAAAACATTTTAACATTAGCAGCGGGGAACAGAATTCATATTTAAAAGAATAGGTTCAGAAATAGTTTTAATTTAAGTTGTTAGAAATAAAATAACTTTTACTTTTCATGTTTTTATTCTTCGCACAAGTCTGAAAAGTTGAACGCTATGCTTAGCGCCACAGCTGGTCTAACATTCAGAACTTCCGCAGATAATTCATCATTCATCATTTCAGCCGAAAGACGTCCACTGCTGGACATAGGCCTTCTACAACATTTGGGGTGGTTGCCATAATCGCCACGCTCTGCAGGCGGGTTGGCGATCGCAGTATGGTGTTAAAATGCTCCGAGAAGCTCTGCTACCCATTCTCTAGTAATTCCCTTAGTCGTCTTTTACGACACCCACGGGAAGAAATAGGGTGGTGTTATTCTTTACGTCCGGCATCACACGGAACAGATAATAAAGCAGATAATTACATAATTTAAACAATGTCCTGCTTGTATACAACGCTACAAACAGCAGCAATGCGTGGGACGCCTCACATAGATTTTTGGTATTTTAAGGCTAAATCAAATTAATTAAAAGATAGTATTATTACTTCTCTCTGTCATTTACGGTCAAACGATCTTTCAGGCAAACGTTTTTTGGTCAGTCATTCTTTCAACCGATAGGTCATCGACTAAACTATATTTCGGGCAAACGTCGTTTTGACCATCAGTTCACCTGGCAAAGGATCATTTGGGCAAATGTTTTTCGAACAAATGAACGTCAGGCAATCGAAAGGCAATAAAAAAAATTGAATTAAGTACTTCAATTTTTTTTAGTAAATACCATTACCTACGTATTATGTAACTAGGACTGTCTTCCAGGTGAAAAGATTTAATTTTTTTGTGAGAATGAAGTGAGCTTTGCTTTTCTTACCTATGGAGCATATTTAATTATATAATATGCTCGAAAGGTAAAAAAAAACAAAGTTCGCTTCATTCTCACTCCATGGTACGACACTTATTGTGAGGTTCCTGTCTCTCATAACCACCATTAGCTTGGATCTTTTCTAAGCACCGGCTGATCCCTATTTTTATGCCTTGAAATGTTTTTTCAAATGTGTTTCATTTTTGTTTAAGTCTTTATTTAAAAATGAAAATGAAGGAAATGGATAAATGGAATAATAATAATTTATTTATTTCATTCAATGCATAAGTTGGATAACAGTAAAACATACTATAACTATGTTAGTAAATAATGTAACTAAATAGATACAACAAAAATATATAAAAAAATAACACCATTACGTTTTACGCCTTCTATCTTACAGTTATATGCTACAAGGTTCTTTTGGTGCGTGGCGAAAATCGGAACTAACGCCGCCTCAATACATTTCACAAAACAATTGCACAAATGATTACCAGCAGCGCCCCCCTGTCATCATCATTTGATCGCCAAAAAATCCTTGTAACAGAGCTTGTAGTGGAAAACCTTTTATAAAAATAATGGAAGCCTCTCAGGGATTGGATGATAGTGTTCCAGAAGTATACTTCTGGAACACTGGTTTTCCACTATTGGTTTAGCCTCTTCTCTAATGAAATCAGGCGTTAAATCCATGTCTGAATCTAAAGAACTCATTTTATACAAATATCTGTATAGGTACGTAAATAATTATTCACTCGACAAAACAACTGAGGTTCGAACTGCCGCTTTCCCGCCTTTTTTATGGTTCTTTTTCTGTGGCATTCTATCAGCCAGTATTTTTTTTATCATTGATGATGGTAAATATTTAGCTCAAATCTATCAATTAAATAATAATTTACTGAAAAGTAAATTATAAATATAAAGTCATGTTACAAAACTTTTTGACAGCAGGGAAAATCATTTCCCAGGGACGAAAAATACTGTTTTTATCCCTCTGGTCAGGTAACTTCAAACGTACTTTCCAAGTAGGTATGAGAAATGAAAAATATAGTAAGATTGAGTTTACGAATACTAAGGTAAGAAGGACAAAAGGTATTAACAATACAATAAATTTATCAAGCAGATGTGAGTAGAATCACCGGGGGATACGCTCTACCATCATACATAAGGTCAGGGCCTCAAGGCTGCTATTACAATAGTGTCAGAATGGTCGATCATTGATTTCATAACTGTTGATTTTGACAAGTTTGGTAATCTACTATTATAATGGCGTCATTATGACTTTCCAATGGTCGGCCACTGACACTACATTGAAAGAAATTGCATTTATTGGTAATCTCGTACATAATGACAAATTAATGACATTTGTACTAATGGGTTTTATAATAATGGCAATACGACAATGCCATTATAAGTAACACAATTCTATTACGAGAACATTGACCGACCAATGATCGACCATTATGAATTTAGCAGATTACGAACTTTTAGCAAAATGACAATGGGATCGTGTTGGAAAGACTGAATTTATAAAAATAGCAGACTTGGGGCCCTGGTGGATGGTACTCACAACCGGCGTGCGTGTATGACTGGGTGTATGAACGTAAACGAAACAATAGGAGCATGTAAAAATCAGCAGGTGGCGTTCTGTAGTTCCCTCCATGGGAAAAAGGCGTAAGTTTATGCATGTATTAAATAAACATTTCAAATGGTTCTTATGCTCGAATATAAATACCATTACGTATTACAAACTGAGGAGGTGGATGACTGTGTTCCAGATGACAGGATTTCATAAACATTCTGTCCTTTGTGATGCTGAAGCGAGCTTTACATTTTTTTCCTATGGAGCACGCATACAAATCGGTTGTCTTACTAGACTTGTTAACACCGAATGTGTATCCTTGTAGGATGGCTATCTCTTTTCCACTCACCTTTCGGTACCATTGAACTGTAGTATCTAAATTAAACAAATTTTATATTAAGAAAAAAACAATGAGATTAAGAACCAAAAATAATGGAAAAAAAAACAGAACTTTAAGAAAATAGGTTTTAAAAGGCATTCATTTATAATATAGAGTCAAGATAACAAGATGAATTTGAAAAGACGTAAAGACATTATTATCAATTAAAGGTCCGTAAATAAAAATGGCCTGACCATGTTCAGAAGAAATTTTTTTTTATTAATTATAGTTACATAAAATTAACGTGTATTAGCGTTGGATTATTACACCGTCAGATAAAAGACCAATAAATTGTCGCAATATAATTGTATTTCCCAAACATTATTGTGAACGAAATTTGATCGAAGACAAAACAGTAGATATAACACTTCCTCTCTCCTTAAACATCATCATTACATAATACAGTTCCCTGCTTTTGTTTCATGTGTATTATTGTATATATGTATATATTTATTAGATAAGTGTATGCTTTGTGTATGTATGTATTTATTGTATATGTTAATGGTACACCACTGACTACCTGCAGTATTGTCTCTCCTGCTCCCTTTAATCCATCCAAAGGTTGTCTGTAAAAGACCGCTTATAGCGATAAGACCGCCCATTGTGTCACCCTATGTAAAATTTAAACATTTTTATCTGTAACTTTTATGGTGTACATAATAAAGAGTATTCTATTCTATTCTGCGGTGTAATTGCCTAACACTTACAATGGCATTCGATTTGACAGTTCAACAACATTCCAATGAATGTTGTAGAACTGTCAAATTGAATGCAATGCAAAAATTCGTCAGCCCAACAACGTAAATAACGCATACGTTATTTACGTTGTTGAGCTGAAGAATTTTTAAAACTTATGAAACTATGGATTAGCAGTTTCATACAAAATCCTCTGATATTAAAATTAGTATTGCGTCCCTCTAATGGTTGGTCACATATTTGAAACATAGCATGAAATGTAACACAACAACAAGAGGAATTTGTTTCAACCTGTTACATCTGCTGCTGCATTGCATATATTTGCACGGCGTGATCGTTACATCTCATTTATTATGTTACACTTAATATGTGGAGCTATTATTTATGCTGACAAGACCTTAAAGCACTGTCACTGTCGAAATACAATGAAAGAGATGGGCGATGACACAACCGCTTAGAATTTAATGCAAAATATGAGACAATTATCTATTTGTTTAAAAGTGACTTGAAATATGATACTATCTAATACGTTATTGTTATTAATTTTACGAATTCAAATACAGACATATTTTTTAAAACGTCAGGCTATGTAGTTAGTTTACCGTTCATTTGTATCGACATTTTTTTTCCAAAAACGTATCTTGGAAGCAATATCGTTCATAGAAATTGTCATTGAGCAGCAGCAGAGCTCCTTATATTTTCAAATAAACACCATTACGTATAACATACTTAGGAGGTGGATGATTGTGTTCCAGATGACTTGATTTGATAAACTCTCTGTTCTTTGTAATGGCGAAGCGAGCTTTACATTTCCTTAGACAGCACTTGTACATATCGGTTGATTTACTTCGACCGTCAATACCGAAACCGTATCCTTGTATCACCGCTACCTCTTTCCCAGTCTGTCTTCGATACCATTCGACTGTATAAAATCAAACAATTAATTTATAGCAATGTAAAACCTATAATATTATTCACGGGTTGTAAAACAAGACATTTTCTAGATCGTGAAAAACAAGAACTTTAATAAAAATGGGGTTCAATTAAAATTATTTAATTTAGGAATTTATGAGAATTTGAAAAGCCAAACAAATCCTATTAAAAAAAATATTAATTCAAAATAAAAAGTTAAATATTTAATTTTACATGTAACTAATGTTATTTTTTTATAGTGAAATAATAAATAGTTAGATCATTGTGCCACCAAAAGACCAATAAGCTATCGCAATCAAAATGTTCAAATAATAGTTTCAATCTAGTCCCAATGTCGTAAATGTCACAAATGTATTTATTCTACTGTGCATAAACTGTGATCGAAAATAATCGAAAGTTGATCAAAGTCAAAATAGGATTATGAATACATTTTGAAGTGACACAGATAATAAAATTGCCATAGGTAAGTAGTACAGGTATCGTCGCCGCGCAGTAAAATCCTCGTGATTGCAATAAATGTTATTAGAAGGCCCAAGGTTCATTAGAAGGCATTAGAAGCATCTTAGAGCTAGGCACGTTTGTTCTAACTACCCATTATGAGGTTTTCTACACAACAAATAAATAAAACGAAAAACAATTATTTTTTATTTACGAGGTTTTCACTGCAGTGCGACGAAATGTAGATATATTTTATTGACAACGGCCCTAAGTACACATGTGAAATGTTTCTTAAACTTTCAAATAAACACCATTACGTACAATAAACTTAGGGGGTGGATGACTGTGTTCCAGATTACTTGATTTGATAAATTCTCTGTTCTTTGTGATGACGAAGCGAGCTCTACATGTCCTGTTAAGGGTGCATTTATACATATCGGTGGATTTATTTCGACCGTCAGGACCAAAACTGTATCCTTGTATCACAGCTATCTCTTTTCCACTCGGTTTTCGGTACCATTGGACTGTAGAAAATAAAAATAATAATTTATATTTATGAATGACACATAAAATAGTATTCAAGGGTTGAGAAACAAGGCACTTTCTATATCGTGAATAACCCGAACTAAATGAATTCTCATGAATATTTTTTTTTTTCATTTAGGAATTCATGAGAATTAGGTGAATTTTAAAAGCCAACAAAAACCTTGCAGACCGTAAAAAAAGTTTGTTAAAAAAATAACCTGCCTTGTTTGAATAAAATAACTTTTAAATGTAGTCAGTTAAACAATTTATTTTATTTTACATTTAATTATTTTCATTTTTTATAGTAGATCGATTAATAGGTAAATCATAGTGCCATCAAAATGCCAATAAGCTGTCGCAATCAAAATTTTCAAATTATAGGACTATACATTGTGACATTCATCATTTCAGCCTAAAGACGTCCACTGCTGGACATAGGCCTCCCCCAACATTTGGGGGGTTTGCCATAATCGCCATGCTTGGCAGGCGGATTTGCCATCGCAGTATGGTGTTGAAATGCATAGAGAACGCTGCTGCCCATTCTCTAGTTCCTTAGTCGCCTTTTACGACACCCACGGCAGGAATCGGTGCTATTCTTTACGTCCGGCACAACACGGAATTGGACATTGTGACACATACACGGACATAGCCCAATGTCACAAATGCATAGTCCACTTATTACTGTGATCGAAAATAATCAAAAGTTGAACAAACCCAAAAAACAGTACAACATGTGGCTAAAAGAGTGATAAATAAATATAAATGTGAATGGATGGAGAGGGAGAGGAAGGCCAAAGAAAAGATGGATGGATTGTGTGAGAGATGATAAAGAAAAGAGTTAGTCAGGGAAATTATTACTGCATGTAGCGGAGTGAAAATATCGGGTTATTCCCAAAGTACTCCAAAAAGAGTTCCCAAACTACTCCATGAAAAGTATAATATTTTTAATTAGGTTTCATTCTACTACATGATAATATTAAAATCTAATCTAATTTAAGACGATATAACAAAATGCTAAACTTTAATCTTTCTTTTAAGAACTTTTGTGACTGACTGTAATGAAATATTATACTCGTATGTATTTTATAGGTAATTTTATCTAGATGGAGCAGTTAGAGAATTGATAACGAATAATCGGTGGAGTACTTTGAGAATAATTCCAGATACCTATAACAGAATGAGAACAAAATAATAAGTATTTTTAAATAATAATAATTCCTTGGAGTAACTCGGGAATTAATGTATGAGATTCTTATCTTTTTAGAACAAAAGAATGGAGTACTTTGGGAATAACCCAGACTATTGAGGTGGATGTGTGATTTGACGAAAATTGATAAAGTAAGAAATCAGTGTACAGCGTTGCGCTTTGGTGGCGACATTAATTTTACACACGTATACGGTTTCGCCTTTACGCTTTATGAAGATATTTTAATTTCATTAAACGTTATTATTTATTGATTTATTTACAATTTTCTAAAATAGCATATTGGAGCAACCTGTACTTAAAGAAATGTTGTAGCACAAAGATCAGTTGCCGGGGTCATGGATCATAAGATCGCATTAATGAAATTAATTATTTTATCTTATCGTGTGTTGAATTAATGTCGCCATTGTGGCGGCACGTTGTTTACAGGGAAATTTGAAAGAAAGTTGAAAGGAAATCGTTTGACTTGGTATGGACATGTGATGAGGAGGAAGGAAACGCTTGTGACTAAAAGAGAGATGAATATAAATGTTAATGGATGGAAAGGGATAGGAAGGCCAAAGATAACATGGATGGATTGTGTGAGGAATGATATGAAAGAGAAGGGAGTGAATGATAGCGTGACGTATGACAATATGAATGGAAGGAGAAAAGTTGTTGCACCGACCCCAAGTAACATGGGACTAGGGCAGGAAGCTGATGATAATCAAAGCCAAAACAATATCTACATATACTCCATTTGAAACAAGATTAGAAATTTAAATAAACTTTTCTACAGTCCGTTCAACCGATTTTGACTTCTATTCCGTAGGCATAAGGATGGCATTAAAAGCAAAAAACGTGGTTACAATACCAACTGTTTATATAAGGTGTATCTGCGAAATATAACATGGTGTAAAAAATATTGAAATCGATTCAGTAACCAAACCTGAAATCACGAAAAAAAATCTGCTGTTCCCTACATTTAGGTATGTTCACATAACTCGTCAACAGCTGATTTCTTCTTCGCGATTTTAAGTTTGGTCCCGTAGTGAAAGTTGTTCATAATGATGAGTACAATGACCCCTTAAGAGATTTCGTGTATGAATAGATACACCATACAACATTATTTTTAGTATATGCGAAACCTGAATATAGTTTGTTCAGAATAAGGAACTGAATCGATTTCAATATTTTTTACACCATGTTATATTTTGTCCCAAAAATATTTAAGTGTGATGGCAAATGTTATCACCATTTAATTACTTACAATACAAACGCCGTACGGTTTGGTACCTACTGCCAAAATATTATCAGTGAGCACAAGATGACCCTGGAGGAGCGGGGACGCCGTTAGCATGTTTTTGTACGGACAAGCCGATAACATAACCTTATAACTGTGATTTTTCATGATACAGTTTTGAAATTTTGTATATGTTGTATATTCATATTTTGAAACTGACAGATAATAAGGTTGACTGGTAGAAAATGCATCAGGGAATAAGTCCGTCTTTGTACGGTATTTTTTTTACTTATTATTAATTCATTTATTTCAGACATACTCCATACATTATTATAAAAAAATAAAATTCAATAAAACACATAACATTAAAATAATCAACAATAAATAAAATTACACATACACATTAGAATTTTAAAATCAATGTCACAATTAAATTAAATATAATGAATTAAAATATTATACACTAAAACAATCAATAACAAAATTAAACATACACAATACGGTCATAAACGCATATCAAATAAAACGAGGAGAGGCGCTAACATGAAGCTGCATCCACCTCTGTATCAGGGACAGGTCTCACCGCTCGGACAACACCCTCAGGAGACTATTCGAGCTGCTTCGTAGGCGACTTAATAGTGAAGCGCTTATGCATAAAGTTTTAATAAATAAATAAATAATAAAATTGGTATATTTTATTGATGAAGTGGTTCTTAAAGTTTCAAATAAATACCATTTCGTATTATAAACTTAGGACGCTGATGATTGTGTTCCAGATTACTGGATATGATACATTGTCTGTTCTTTGTGACCACGAACCGAGCTTTACCTTTTTTACTTAAGGTGCACTTATACATATCACTTGTCATATTTATACGGGCCGTAGAGAATGTGTATCCCTGTATCACGGCTATCTCTTTCCCGCTCAGTTTTCGGTACCATTCAACTGTAGAAAATTAAACAATTAATGTTAAGCATTGAAAAGCACAAATACAAAAAATAAACACTCTCTTCAAAAATACCTGACGTTTTCAGAAATAAAAATCTTTTCTTACAGTTTTATTTTGATTGACTATTCATTTAAATTCTCATTTTTTATATTAGAATAATAAATAGACTTCGGCGTAAGATTATTACGCCAAAGCTAGCTATTAGTATTATTATTATTTAGCTACCAAATTAAAGACCAATAAATTGCCGCAATAAAAAAATACAAATTATAGTTTCAATATATTCCCAATGTAGTTAGTAAATATCACAAAACATAATCCTATACCTACCAATTACTGTGATCGAAAATAACCTGAAGTAGATCGAAACCAAAACAATAAACTGGTAACATTTTTATCAGTTTTGATTTTCTTCAGTTTAAACATTTGAAATGGTTCATAAGAACAATTTTCAAATAGGTCGTTTATAAGAACTATTTATTATAGATTTTATAATCTAAAATAAACACCATTACGTATAATATATTTATAGGGTGGATGGTGGTGTACTAGACTGGAGGATTTAACTAACTTCCTATCCTTTGTAATGATGAAGCGAGCGTTGCATTTTCTTCCTTTGGAGCACCTATACATAACGGTCGTCTGAGTTTGAGAGTCGAAACAGAATGTGTATCCTTGTACTATAGATACCTCTTTCCCCCTGTGATTTCGGTACCATTCGACTGGAATAGAATAAGCAACAGTTAATCGTAAGCATTAAAAAAATACATAATTATAATGTTTAGGTGGTTCCCAACGTTTTTTTTACCAGGATCGGGACAGGAGGTTTTTTTAACCACTTAGATTTATTTATTGTTAGCAATGACCATGAGGTTCCAGAAGAATAAACGATGTCATTCTAAAAATAAACTTTAATCAAAAGTTTTAACATAATTTGTTAAACTCAAAAGTAACATGCAATAACAGTAGGTATCTGATATTGTATTAAAGAACACAAAAGTTACAATTAAAAAAAAAAATTCCAATGTCGTAGATGACAAAAAACAAAGCAAAAATCATTTAATTCGGATAACTTGATCCATAAAATTTAATTAAAAATACAACACAGTAGGTACATTCAAATTACCCGCTTAATAAAGGCTTCTAAAGACTGGCGCGACTCGCGATGTGACATAAAGGCACCGCTCGTCGCGCGACACGCGGGGCCTTTGTGTCGCGTCGCGTCTTGCGACTGTTTATAGAAGCCTTAGAGGATATCTATAGCGGTGAAGAGATCCTATCGGCTAGTCTTCAGAAAAAACGTCTTCAAATGCATTCTGATATACTTTAATGTGTTCAAAAATAATTGCAAAAAAAAATATCGAAACCAAAACAGTAAAAGAAAGAAGAAAAAGAATGAAAAATGCGTCTATTGACATACATGATTAAATTGTTAAGTATAAGGGTGAGGCCAAACATAAAAGTACACAGGGTGACCCTTAATTTAAGCATGGAAATAGCCTGGTCCAAAATAAATGATCAATGACCCCCCATGCTAGGAAAAACCTGTGTTACAGGGGTCACTCATCCGTCCATTATGGATCTATAAGTTACTTACAAATTAGCAATGTGCACTTTTGAAAAAAAAAACAAAAATTTAATTAAACTAGCCTAATACAATTAATTGTGGGGATAAGAAACGGGGGGAAGAAAGTAAAAGGGGTTTTAAATGAATTAATAACAAGGAAAACGGAGTAGGTATGTATTCATATGCCGGACATTTGTTGTTGGTGTGAGTATAACTGTGTATGCGTGAGTGTAGATATGTGTGAGTGAGTGAAGATGTGTATATGTGAGTGAGTGCCTGATTTGTTTAAGTTATGGTTTAAGTAATTCTTCCGTATCGTCATAATTTACAGTGAGTAGTAAGTAGTAACTATAAATTAGTTTGAGAAAAAAATGTTTGACACAAGTTTATTTGGCAGCGCCATAATCCCTTAAATTTTAATATAAACACCATTACGTATAACATACGTAGGAGGTGGATGACTGTGTTCCAGATTACTTGATTTTATAAACCCCCTGTCCTTTGAAATGACGAAGCGAGCTCTACATTTACTAGAGGCACTAGTACTTAAGGAGCACTTATACTTATCGGTTGACTTATTTTGACCGTCAAAGCAGAATGTGTATCCCTGTATCACAGCTATCTCTTTCCCATTCGGTTTTTGGTACCATTCGACTGTAGAAAATTAAACAATTAATCTAAAGTATTGAAAAGCACATACAAAAAATATACACTCACTTTAAAAACTGCTTGACCTTGATGAAAATAAAACAACTTTTCCATATAGTTTTTATTTTAATATTTTTTACAGTTAATTATTTTTCTTGTAACCTTTATTAACTCTACTAACATTCTATGGATATCTAAGTCTGAATTTTTTTTTTTTTATTTATTAGAATATTAATAGGCTTTATCGTTAGATGATTATGCCACCAAATGAAATACCAATAACATGTACAAATAATAGTACCAATCTAGTCCCGATTTCGTGAATGTCATAAAAATGTATTCTCATAAACTTATTAGTATTACTGTGCTCGAATATAATTGAAAGTTGATCGAAGCCAAAACAGTATTCTGTAAATATTTTGGACTGAAAAAGATAACAAATTTGGTACCTCGTTTTTTTAGGATAACTTGTGAAGTGGTTTCTAAATAAGGCAATTAACAGATGTAGAAACCGCGCGTTTGGTCTATTTTAACTACTTTCACAGCATTATGTCGTATGACATTCTATTATGGGGTCGGGCTGCTGACATTGAATTTATTTTTATTTTGCAAAAGAGACCTGTCAAAGCCATTTATAATCTACGTCGCCGCGAATATCGTACGGAATTATTTAAAATATTATTATGACGGTACTAAATTGCCAATTAATTATCTATAACTTTTTAATAAAAATAAGTGGTAGGCATAATTTTAATACTTGAAATAAAGATAAAATATCTCAACCATTTTCCAGATTATCTAAATAACATCGTTTACGGGTTACTGTGTTAAATGTTACAACAAAATACCGTGTGACATATTACATCATTTCAGCCGAAAGACGTCCACTGCTGGACATAGGCCTCCCCTAAAGGGGGGGTTTGCCATAATCGCCACGTTTGGCAGGCGGGTTGGCAATCGTAGTATGGTGTTAAAATGCATAGAGAACGCTACTGCCCATTCTCTAGTAAGTCCCTTAGTCGCCTTTTACGACACCCACGGGAAGAAATGGGATGGTGCTATTCTTTACGTCCGGCACCAAACGGATCATACACATACTATAATGAAATATTACAATTAAACGAAAAAAAAAACTCCTAAAAAGTATAGGTAGTTTGTAAACAAGCATATTACAAATTAGAGAATTATATCCAATATAAGAATGCTTCGTAACCTACTCTAGTCTAGATTAAATAGAACGGGTAGCTAATTGAATCAAAAAAATATTATTTAAATGACATTGATTTTACATTCTGTGAATACTTTAACTCATACACTGATTCATTATTTGTTAAAGTTTTAGGAAAATCGTCTACCGTTACAATATTTGTAAATATGTGAGCACTATATTTATAACATTATTAATTTATCTGTCATTGCTACATTTTAATTTTTGTACCTATTTGTAGTATAGTAATTTTATTCCAGGTAATATCGTCTTTACATAAAATTATAAGTATACTAGATGAAAAAGAGACAAAGTAAAGTGTGTCTTGTTTGTGCTGAATAAACAATTTTTCTTTTTTTTTCTCTTTTAAAAAATAAAATGAAAATTGACAAAACACACACTAATAAAAAGTTCATCATCATCATTCCAACCGAAAGACGTCCACTGCTGGACATAGGCCTCCCCCAAAAGGGGGGGGGGGGGGTTTGCCATAATCGCCACGGTTGGCAGGTGGGTTGGCGATCGCAGTATGGTGTTAAAATGCATAGATAACGCTGCTGCCCATTCTCTAGTAAGTCTTTTAAAGTCGGGTGTTTTCTTTTTGTAAAAAGTTTTTTTATTTTTATTTTTTAGTGGGTCAGTTTGTAATTTATCTAAGTTACAATGCCTAGTGTCAACTGCTCATCACCTTTCACAAAATATTGCTTTTCCCGATGCAGGGGCGTTAATAGTTGAGGAGTTCTCCTGATAAAGAACCAGGAGAACTGTAAATGATGGTGACTTCACCATATGCATTGTGACGAGCATAAATTGCTTAGCAACCATATTAATTAAAGTGTCTAATCGAATCGCAACAGTGAAATACTTATTATTAAGTAGTTCCGGTGGCCATCTGTGGTCTTCATCATCAGTTCCACTTCACCAAATGGTGATTTTCAAGTGCAAATGCATGAGTTACTATAAAAAATACTGAAATTGATATACGTGTACCTATAAAATTTGAGGATTGCCCTCGATTTCTCCAGGATCCCATCATCAGACCCTGACGTGATGACAATGGGACCAACTGTAAAGTATACACTTTCAAACAAAAAAAGAAATTTCCAAATCGAAACCCGGGGGTTTTAAAGTCGGTTTAAAACATTTTAAACGACTAACAATGGAAACTCTTGACAATTTTTCTCCATACGAAACGTACTCGTACTTTTGGGTTTTAGGCACTAGAATCAATTCTATTTTCTTGTATTGTCGACATTCACAAGTACCTTCAATGTGCAAAATTTAAATAAATTATTTTACTTTTACATTTTAATATAGACACCATTACATATGGCATACTTAGGAGGTGGATGACTGTGTTCCAGATTACTTCTATTGATAAACCCCCTGTCCTTTGTGATGGCGAAACGAGCTCTACATTTCGTATTTAGGGAGCACTTATACTTATCGGTTGACTTATTTCGACCGTCAAGACAGAACGTGTATCCCTGTATCACGGCTACCTCCTTCCCATTCTGCCTTCGGTACCATTCGACTGTAGAAAATTAAACAATTATCTAAAGTAATGATTATTAACACACACAAAAAAAAATTGTTGACCTTGTTAAAAATAAAACAACTTTTCATACAGTTTATATTTTATATTGATTTTACAATTAATTATTTTTATTGTTACCTGTGTATTAAATAGGCTTTATTACACTAAATTAATGAACAAATTAATGAATTATTTGATACAAATTATAATACCATACTTTAATATTTCTCCTATACATAATACTGTGATTGAAAATAATCGAACATACCTAATGTTTTTTTTTTTTTTTTATTGTTTTTTTTTGTATTTTTTTGTTTTTTTTTTTTTTGCACTCCAACGGCTAATACACAAAAACATGAACAGAGAACATAGTTTTATTTTATAGAAACTTCAGCGAACTTGTCACTCAAAGGTGTCTACATCACTTACATAGTTTGCATGCATATTACACAAAAAGATAATCATAACAGCCAAAAAACGATATTCTGTAAACATTTTGAACTGACAAAGATAACAAAATTGGTATGTTCTTCGCAGTAAACTATTGTTCAGTGGTTCTTAGACTTTAATAAAAACACCATTACGTATTATAAAGTTAGGGGGTGGATGATTGTGTTTTAGATTACATGATTTGATGTAAGACCTGTCGTTTGTGATGACGAAGCGTGCTCTACATTTCCTGCTTATAGAGCACCTATACATAGCGGTTGACATATTTCGACCGTTTAAACCGAAAGTGTATCCTTGCATCACGGCTATCTCACCTCCATTCGGTTTCCGGTACCATATAACTGTAAAAATTATAGCAATGAAAAACCAGAACTTTTTACAAAAAAATATTAAAATAAAACTGTTTTATTTTGGGGATTCATGAGAATGAGATGAATTTCAGAAGCCATAATAAACCTTGGAAAAATTTAAACTGGCCTGCTTCGAAATGAAATAACTTTTAAATATAGTTAATAAAATGTATTTATTTTACACACAATTCTTATTTTTAAAATACGAATTAATAGGTTAACAAATACTAGTTAAGTAATTTGAAAAACCAAAAAAAAACATGCAAAAAGAAGAAAAAAAATCTAGAAAACTTTCTCTGTATCATGAAAACGTTATAAAAGTAATCCTAACTAATATTAAATAAAAAAATCGTTTAATTCAGGTTTAAACACGTAGTAAAATTACAAAAAAAAATACAATCCATTATAAATTTAAATTACATGCATCAAAATTATATTAAATTACAATAGAAATTAAAATAATTACATTAAATTAAATAAAAAATATATCAGCGTCTTAGCATGTACACACAGCGAAGTATTACAGACACTATTTGATTAGTACATGCACATAGTCGAGTCAGGAAGGATGCCTTGAGTTTCCTCAAGAGCCCGTATAAATCGGTAACTCGGTTCTCAACGAACATGCCAGTCGCACTACACCGCCAGGGCAGCTTTAATATCTATAGGCGTTAGTATATTGTACACGAAGAGTGTTATAAGCACTCTTCGTGTACGTGTACCAGAGCTGACTGGTGTAGAACGACTGACAGTAAGCCTTGAACAGAGTTATTTTAGCTTGGTTGGAGCAGTGAGAAAAGCGTCTAGCCAACGTGTTGCTTCGACATGCGATGCTACGCCTCCGTCGTTCCAGATCAGCATCATCTGCTAAATCATCCCTAATTATGTGTCCAAGATATTTAAACTTACTAACAATGTTTAGGGCACTACACAACTTGATCGGTAAAATATGATCAGGACATTTACCGTATTTAAATATCATAACCTCCCATTTCCTAACATTATAGGTGAGATATGTTCAGCTGCGTATTTCTCGCAAATCACTACAAGTCACCTTAGAAAGAAAGAAAGAAAAGGAAGAAATATAATTTTATTTGTCACAGACCTGCCTGCCTGCCTGCCTGTTTGTGCCTTAGACCGTTGGCTGAGGGACTGAGCAGCCATGTCATCCGCATAGCTAAGATTGTTCAAACCTACATCACCAATACGACAACCAGCTCGGGTACTGCTCAGTTCCTCAATCAACTCGTTAGTGTACATGTTAAATAAAATCGGGGAAGTGAGTCCGCCGCCCTGCCTCACGCCACACGTCAACTTATATATTGTTTCCGACAGGGCATTATTCCATCGCACTTGATTGCATTAATTTGCATACCAGTATTCTAAAATATCTACAATTTTTGATGGTACTTTAGAATCTCTCAACTTATCCCATAATAATTCATAATTTAAACTATCAAACGCGCGGCTTAGATCTAGGTATCACGCATACACACTACGTACTACGTGTTTCTTTGTACGTATTTATGTACTGTGTTCTTTAAGGCAAAGATAGCCAAATCAGTAGACAGGCTCTTTCGGAAACCAAATTGTGCGTTATTTATTGGGAAATTCTTTTCACCTAAATTACTCACAATTAAACGTTCAAAAACTTTATAGAAAATGGTTGCTAATGATATAGGCCGGTAATTAGACATACTGGACACATCGCCAGTTCTATTCTTTACAATTGGTATAACTATGGTCCTCATGAAGTTATCAGGTAAATAACTATGGTCAATACATGCATTAAACAATT
Source organism: Tiliacea aurago (assembly GCA_948098905.1). NCBI lineage: Eukaryota > Metazoa > Arthropoda > Insecta > Lepidoptera > Noctuidae > Tiliacea > Tiliacea aurago. The sequence goes on from OX402588.1 coordinate 7,052,387, forward strand.
GAGAAATTGTGATAAATAGCAATTCTGGAGCGTACATAAGGTGCTCGACACTAAGCCCATCGTGGCCCAGCGACTTGCTGCGCTTCATAACCTTTCACACGACGATACAGCTCGTCCGCAGTGGCGTGCAACACGCTGGTATCGTGGTCATGTGTTGCACGCGACCGCAGCGGAGGCGTCGTCACCGGCCCACTATGGGTCCCGCGCGACACATTCGCCCTGCTTGCCAGCGTTATGGGTAGACTAGGACATTGGATACTTTTTATCCCTCCATGCGGATAATTTATGACCTCCACGCGGGCGAAGCCGCGGCCAAAGCTAGTTATTATACCTATCTTTTGACGTTTCATATGTGTCTATATAGGATTTTTTTTTTTTATCTACGTGCATTTTTTATTTTTTTTTATTTTATCTACGTGCATTTTTTATTTTATTTTATCTACGTGCATTTTTTATTTTTTTTTATTTTATCTACGTGCATTTTTTATTTTATTATATCTACGTGCATTTTTTTTTTTATCTACGTGCATTTTTTATTTTTTTTTATTTTATCTACGTGCATTTTTTATTTTATTTTATCTACGTGCATTTTTTTTTTTAATTACAGTCTCAATCTCGTAAATGTCACAAAAGTATTCTCTTATACTTACTATAATCGAGAGTTGATGGAAGCCAAAACTGTAAACTTTTTTTAATAACATTTTGAACTGATATAGATACAAAAATTGGTATGTCGTGATTAATTAGTTTTGAGAAGTGGTTCTTAAATTTTAATAAAAAAACCATTACGTATTAAATACTTAGGAGGAGGATGATCGTGTTCCAGATAACTTGATTTCATAAAACGCCTGTCCTTTGTGGTGACGAAGCGAGCTCTACATTTCCTGCTGATAGAGCACTTATACTTATCGGTTGACTTATATCGACCGCCAATAGTATAAGTGTATCCTTGTAGCACGGCTATCTCGTGCCCATTCTGCTTTTGGTACCATTCGACTGTAAAAAAAAATTATATTCTTAAGCAATGCAAAACTAGGCAATTGAGAAACAAGGCCTAATTATCTAGATAATGAAAAATCAGAACTATTACAAAATGCCCAACCCCATCTAAAATAAAAAAAAAATTGGATTCAAATAAAATTAGGTATGTTATGTATTAAGGCTTTTCAAATTCTCTTTAAAAAAGAGTATTTAGAAAAGCTTTAGAAAAGCCATAAAACAAATGACATAGCTGAAAAAATAAATTACCAGACCCTGTTCGGAATAAAATAACTTTAAAATGTAATAGAACATTTTTATTAATAATATCAATTTAATTATTAACTCGGACAACAATGATCCACGATTAATAATTATTAATGTTACGTTTTTTACGTAGCATAATAAATAGGTAAAGAAATTAGACTATTATTATTATAATTAATTCATTTATTGCAGACATAGTCCTTATATTATATAAAAACTGTAATCCCACAAAAACCATGCAGACACATTTCGACATATTCAATTACAGTCTTAATCTCGTAAATTTCATAAAATTATTCTCTTATATCGAAAATAATCGAAAGTTGATCGAAGCCAGACCAGTATTCTGTAATCATTATGAACAGAAAAAGATAATAAAATTGGTTCTTTTACGTAAACTTGTAAAGCGGTTCTTAAATTTTAAAATAAACACCATTACTTATTATAAACTTAGGAGGTGGATGGTTGTGTTCCAGATGACTTGATTTGATAAACTCTCTGTCCTTTGTGGTGACGAAGCGAGCTCTACATTTCCTGCTTATAGAGCACTTATACTCATCGGTTGACTGAGTTCGACACCCAGTACCGAATGTGTATCCCTGTATCACGGCTATCTCTTTCCCATTTTGTTTTCGGTACCATTTGACTGTAGAAAATTAAACAATGTACTCTTAGAAATGTGGTTGAGAAACAAGGCAATATCTTGATCCTGAACTTTTACAAAATAGGGGTTGTGGGGATGAGATGAATTTGAAGAGCAACCAACTTCTACCGTGCAGATACCAAAAGAAAAACCTCTCTAAAAATAATCTGATCTTGTTCGAATTAAAACAAGTTTTAAGTAAACAAACTTATATTTCATTTAGAAATAGATACTAGTTTATTTTAGCCAAGTAATGCAGTAATCAGGGGCAGAAACTAAGGATAAGACAAAAATTTGTCTTTATTCATTCTTATTATTTATTTTTTAGAAATTGTATTTCAAATCTAGTCTACTGAAACTAGATTTGAAATATAATTCCTAAAAATTAAAATTTCTAATTAAAATTTCTAAGATAAGACAAGTTCACTAATTGTCACAAAATGCCTGTCTTAACTAAGATATTTTAATTAGAAATTATATTTTTTGTTTTTGTTTAATGCCTGTCTCACTCAGAACCTTAGAAGTATAAAAATAATCGACGTTTAATGAAAGCCAACTGATATTTTAAACTTCTAATAAAACTATTTTTCTCGTAGCTAACTATTTTTTTTTTGTTACGAGAAAAATAGCTTAACTATTTTTAACGTAACTATTTTTACATTTAAAACGGTCATTACAAAAAAAAATAAACTAAAAATATAAAAGTGAAATGTCAAGTTACATTCTGATAAAAACACCGTTACGTATAACAAAAGTAGGGGGTGGATGACTGTGTTCCAGATAACAGGATTTCATTAACTCCCTGTTCTTTGTAATGACGAAGCGACCTTTGCATTTCCTTCCAAAAGAGCATAAATACGAATCGGTTGACTTAAAACGACGTTGACGGCAAAATGTGTATCCTTGAAGCACCGCTATCTCGTACCCATTCGGCTTTAGGTACCATTTAACTGTAAGAAAGTCTAGTGTTTTATTAATAGTGCTATAACTGTGTAACTACATGTTAACAAAAACCGTGGCTATAACTGGGTAACTACATGCTAACAAAAACCGTGGCTATAACTGTGTAACTACATGTTAACAAAAACCGTGGCTATAACTGGGTAGCTACATGCTAACAAAAAACCGTGGCTATAACTGTGTAACTACATGTTAACAAAAACCGTGGCTATAACTGGGTAACTACATGCTAACAAAAACCGTGGCTATAACTGTGTAACTACATGTTAACAAAAACCGTGGCTATAACTGGGTAACTACATGCTAACAAAAAACCGTGGCTATAACTGTGTAACTACATGTTAGTAAAAACCGTGGCTATAACTGTGTAACTACATGTTAACAAAAACCGTGGCTATAACTGTGTAACTACATGTTAACAAAAAACCGTGGCTATAACTGTGTAACTACATGTTAACAAAAACCGTGGCTATAACTGGGTAACTACATGCTAACAAAAAACCGTGGCTTTAACTGTGTAACTACATGTTAGTAAAAACCGTGGCTATAACTGTGTAACTATATGTTAACAAAAACCGTCGCTATAACTGTGTAACTACATGTTAACAAAAACCGTGGCTATAACTGTGTAACTACATGTTAACAAAAACCGTGGCTATAACTGTGTAACTACGTGTTAATAAATAATCATCATCTGCCCGCCTTTTCCCAACTGTGTTGGGGTCGGCTTCCAGTCTAACCGGATTTAGCTGAATACCAGTATTTTACACGGAGCGATTGCTTATCTGACCTCCACAACCCAGTTACTGAGTAACGTCTTTTTATCACGGACGCTTTTGACGTATTGCATCGTTCTCACATGTTTAACTTCAATATGAATGATAATATTTTGTATCAATATTTTAATTTAAAAGAGTGTCCGTGGAGTTTCTTGCCCGTTCTTCTCCATAGGAACTACTATTTGGAATGGGCAACTAGCTTCATATTTGTAACTGACCGACTTCTTGACAATTCAAAAGTGCCTGTCAATGGTTTAATTTAAATAAATGCTTTGAGTTTGAGTTTGAGTTTGACACAATACCCCTTGGTAAGACTGGTTGTCAGACTTCTGACGACGAAGATGGGCTTCTGACGACCCGTAACAACTGTCAAAGATCTACAAATGACAGCCGGGGCAAACGGCTTAACGTGCTTTCCGAGGCAAGGACGAATCTTGGTGTGAAAAGATGGTCACCCATCCACGGACTAACCGCGGCAAGCGTAGCTTAACCTGATCGATTGAACCGTGCGGCTGTTATAACTTACCCAAACCCTCCTCCACACACACCTTCTTTAGAAATGTTAATATACAAAGTTTTTTTTTTATTATTATAAATTAATTTTCTAATTAAAATGTAACTCAACAGCAAACCAATATTTATGTTTTGCAGTGCCCTGCCATGGTTCATGTACAAAAACTGACAGTCATTTATTGTACAATGTGTGATGTGTTGTGCATGAGACCAAATAAATAAATAAGAGGTTTTTAACGAGAATATTCGCAAAATAAAACGGAACATTTTCAACGATTAAAAAATAATTACTCATCTGTCCAGATAATTTTGAACAGTCTGATCATAATCTGATGGGCCTAGCAGAACGCGCGGAGTAAACGTAAAATCGAACGATTTTAAAATTGGAAGTACTCGTTTCGTACATAATATTAATTTAGTTTTAAGACATGATACTAATTGTGCTTGTGTCGCAAATAAATTAACCAAAACACACACACGTTTACACATGTTTTAAAGCAGTCGTGTTACACCCTGTACAGTACACGTTGATGTAACACAAACCTTGGAGGTTCATGGTTATGATTCAGCTGAGCTGATACAATTCCTCCAGCGAAGTTGGTGATGAACCTGGCCCGGCAATTTGACCACCGAGTGCAGCGCCATTGATTGGTGGAGGCGCTTGTGCAGGCGGAGTAGAACGAATGACCGTGAAGCAACGCCAGCTCCTTCCCGGCAGCATTTCGCACGTACTCCACTGAGAAACCAAGGGAATTACGGCAAAATAAAATTCGGGGAAAAAAACTGCTGTCATTCAACTCAGAGGATAAATTACGTTATAAATATGGACAGCAAAAATCTTTTGTATGTTTTTATTTTTAACAAATTTTATCGGTGTTCCTAGACTTTCTATTTAATTATACATACATAAACTCACGCCTTCTTCCCATGGGGGTAGGCAGACACTATAGAACGCCACCTGCGACGCTTCTTACATACTCCTTTTGCTTCGTTTGCATTCTGCATCTAGTCAAACACGCGCGCCGATTGCGAGTACTACGCACCTGACCTTTCTGAAGAACATTACCAATTAAGTCACTTTATGTCCTCCCGGCGTTTCCATTCACCTCTGCTTTGTAAATACCTTTTGTTAGTCGCCTTTCATTCATCAACTCAACATGACCAAACCATCTACTTTTTTTTTATTTTTGTCACTACGAGTATATCTTATTTTAAACAGCACCGTTGCCTTATCACATAATTTACAGCCTATCATTCATAGTCACACCACACGTGTTTCGCAAGGAACGCATTTTCACAGCATTTACTCTACATTCATTCTTCTTTTGCCACACCCGACATTCACTTCCATACATAAGCGTAGGCACCAGCAGTACCTATTTAAATTAATTACTTATATTTAAAAGTAAATCATACATTTTCATTGAAAGCACAATGATACAAAATAACTTTAGTTGCAGACTTGCTTATGATATGACAAAATAATGGATCGTAAATTATTATTTATCTAATAGTTCTACTAATAACTTACAAAGTTACGACGTACTCCGATTGGTAACTACTACATAGTATTTTACTTAAATACTAATAAAGTCAGTCAATCATGATTATGATCTGACGCAAACTTAACTATAGTATCTTCAATGGTATATAAAGCCGCGCGGCATTTATTGTGTTTCTTGACACAGCGCCATCTTGTTTTTGTGCCCGCAACGTAGTCTCTGCCGTATCGGTGAGGTCCTAACTGCAAATGAAGTTGTCCTCGCTGATTTGTAGTAAATATTGGCACATCTGAAACATGAGTTTTTATTTAAGTTAATATACACATTCATTCTTACCTCTTGAGGAAAGCAAGGCATGAACGATGAAGCCCATTATTAGTAACAAATTATAAAGCGAATGAAAGGAGACTAACAAAAGGTATTTACAAAGCAGAGGTGAATGGAAACGCCGGGAGCGGATGTCCAAGGAGGACATATTATTATAGTGACTTAGTTGATGATGTTCTCCAGAAAGGTCAGGTGCGTGTACTCGTAACCGGCGTGCGTGTATGACCAGATGTATGAACGTAGGCGAAGCAAAAGGAGTATGTAAGGAGCGTAACAGGTGGCGTTCTATAGTACGTAATTATAAAGGCTCGTGTAGACTGGCGTGATATCGCGGGCACGACACGCGTCGCGCAATCTGCATGACACTTATAGCGGTGTGTTCGAATAACCTGTACGATTGGATTTAGTTAATGGACTGAGTCAACATTATACCTATATCAATATGTGATTGTGCGTAGGTACCTATAGTAATTTAAAGAAAAGTAGCTTCTACTAACACAAAAAAACGAGTGTGCTTTAGACCACACGACTGAAGTAAAACACAAATCACCGTTCCCTAGCAAAAGAAGTTTTACTTCAAAAAAGCTGCGGCCTTGTGAGTGTATAAACAGCCAGTGTGAATTAAAAAAAATACCTATTAAGCGGAACGGGCCGCGGCGGTGGCGCGGTGTGTTCCATGTTTAAAATTTAAACAACTTCCATTCGCCTCTTTCCGTAACGCTCTCGTCACGCATTCACCAGCTTACTCCCCAAGTCAAGCGTGCGTAAAGAAGTTTTACTTCAAAAAAGAGATTCATAATAACAACAAAACTTGTCAAACTGCAATATTTTATTCTAATAATCGAACAAAAGTAAGTTACACAAACAATAATTCTACAAATTACCCACTAAGTTACGACCTATTCCGGTTGGTATCTATTTTTTTTTTACTTAGCTAATAATAATGTCAGTCAATCATGATTATGGTTCGACGCAATACTAACTATAGTATCTTCAATGGTATACAAAGCCGCGCGGCATTTATTGTGTTTCTTAACACAGCGCCATCTAGTTTTTGCGCCCGCGGTGTCACCCGCTCTGCCATAGCGGTGAAGTCCTAACTGTAACTGAAGTTGTCCTCGCCGATTCCTAATAAATTTTGGCATGTCTGAAACACGAGTTTTTATTTTATTTATTTACTTAGAAAATATTTGTAACACACATCATATTTTACATTTTTTTATATTTCTTAAATAATTATCTATGTTAATAATCATTTATTTAGCAAAAACTTAGCCGGGATAACATCAGAGTTATTTCAAACAAAAATAGCTATGGCCATTACTGAAGATTTTAAGACAGTTGTTTTGTTATACAAGATTGCGACTTTTCTGATTGATAAGTACAATTTTACTTATCTAATAATAAGGTCAGTTAGCATTAATATATTAAAAGGAGGAAGACATGTTACGCGCTAACATCGCAATCAGTAAACCTGGGCTCGGCGCACCACTACATGCACTAAAACTCACACATCGGTGATGATCAGTGTGATCACAGTCACAAACCTAGAGTTACCGATAGACAAGAACAGAGATAGGAGACGACGCTGTCGTGTGAGCGAAATCGCGTTAGCTGCCGAATGTTGGCCGAGTGTTCTGTACTCGTCGCCAATAAGTCTGTCTCGCAACTCGCGTATTATGTGCGTATCGTGTCTCTCACGGTGTTTGTAATATATATCTCGCTCTCACAAACATGGCGAAGCAAACATAAAATATTATTATAACTTTCAACAAATTAGCATTTTTGGCTGTACTTACGAGTGGTAAGTAATCCCGTGGGTCTTTGTTTTCTTCCTTGTATTATTAAAACACTGTTTAGCTGCACCAGAAGTCATTTTGATGCGTATTTATCACACAAAAAAACTGTAATTATGGAGTTGTTTGATCAACGATATCCCGTGCGCGACTGAGTGCCAACTACGGGCCATCACTTATCTACTGCTTTTAATACATCAATGTCAGTTAGTCATGATTATGGTGCGACGCAAGACTAACTATACTACCTTCAATGGTATATAAAGCCGCGTGGCAATCATTGTGTTTCTTAACACAACGCCATCTAGTTTTTGGGCCCGCAACGTAGTGAATGCCATATCGGTGAGGTCCTAACAGTAACTGAAGTTGTCCTCGCCGATTCGTAGTAAATTTCGGCACGTCTGAAACACCAGTTTTCATGTAATTTATTCAAAGGTATTAATTCTCTCCTTCTCAGGAAAGCACAGCATGATAATTATTATTAGTTACAAAACATATAAGTACGGGTGCATTGTGTCAATTTGTACATACTTATAGTAATAAAAGTAGGTACCTAATTTAAAGAAAAGAACCTTGTACACACGGCGACACATCAAGCTATACATTTTCAATATAAGCTGATCTCGCATTGTATAGACTTTCCGTACAATGAGAGGTCAGCGTATACCGGAAATGTATAGCTTGATGTGTAGCCGTGTGTACTAATGCGAAAAACAGGATCTGTAATAAGTAACAAAAAAACTTGTCAAGCTGCAATATTTTATTCTGTTAATTAAACTAAGAATAATACTTTTACTTAAATAAAAATACTTATTTTAGACCTCAAGGCTTTATCGGCGCCACTACAATAAAAGTAGTAAGTAGTAGTGCGTAGTGTGGAAGTAGTGGCGCCGATAAACTATACGTATAATCTAACGAAGATATAAAACACTCGGCAGTACATATACTGTCGAGTCTTTTATATCTTCATTTTTTTAAATTCATTAATTTATCAAATCAGGACACTTATTATACCTTTAGAAGCTGCACGGCACTGAGCAGACTATTGTATAGAAAACTATATCTAATTACTCGATGACAAAGATCAAAGTAGTATACACCTTTGACCAATTTGAATAAAACCTTTTTAATGACCAGAAGAGCTGTGTCTCAGCAGTGGGAACATTATGGGCTGATTGATTATGTATGTGTGATAGGTAAAGGCCAGAAATATATTATTATTTTTTGTCAGCGTTTGTCAGTGTCCCTTTCTTAATTCAGCTGAATGCAATGATATTATATTAAATAGATATGTTATACACTCACAAAACAATCGAAAAAAGTATTCCGCGCAGCAGCGGCAGCACACATACCCACTTTCCATTTATTTTACATTTCACTACAAGTAAAAATGATAGAAAAGAGATGGCTTAGTAAAAACAACAAGAAAAAAAAAAAGACAGTGTTGTCAATTGCGCGTAAATGTACTTATAAAACATTATTCTGGCCACCAACCACCGAATGTTGGCATCACAGACTAACAAATTGTGAATGGCTCATGCGTCGTTGTCGTCCTCACGACAAAAAATGTATTTCCATTTCTTTCTTTTTTTAACCTCCAAATATGAGAATATTAGGAAAATAATTGAAATATATATTAATAAATCGAAGTATATTGCGTACTTACATGTGGTATGAGATCCCTTGTGTTTTATTAACTTTGGTATCATAATTGGTACACTTTCTAAATACACACGATGGTATTTTTTGAATTTTTTAGTTGCTTCACTAAGCGTATTACTCATCACCATGCGTGGCGCAGACTAAAGTCAATATGTCCCAATTAGGACGTTTTCGAGTCTTCACGATCGCGCGCTCACAACATATCTGTTTAATATAATATCATTGGCTGAATGTCATACTGAGGCATTGTAACGAAGAGTCGGTAAAGCAGATTCAATCGTACAATGAGCAGACAAAATTTACAGTTGTCGAACATATTTCGGATGTGATTGGACTGTTACTGTAAAATGTAAGTGGAAACAACTGATTAAATAATTTTAGCCTAAACTTAGAGGAAATCAGAATGCAAATCAAACACTGTCATCACAAAAAGTCGAATTATTAATTGACAGAATCTGACATGTGCTAGCGTCACTTTGTGTAATGAAATGGAAATCATATTTATTGTATTCCAGACTTTTACACTTATTATTACCTATACATTTATTTTACACTTACATAAATCGATTTAACTAGACGATGACCATTACAATAAATATTAACATTTTATTCCACAAAGTGACAGCTAGCACATGTAAGATTACTACAGTGAATTAATAATTCAACTTTAGAACGATTCAGGGATTTTGAATTCGTTGGCAAAACTATAACTCCGTTTGAAATAAGATTAGACATTTAAATAAACCTTTTTTACAGTCCGTTCAACAGATTTTGACCTCTATTCCGTAGGCATAAGGATGGCATTAAAAGCAAAAGCGTGGTCACAATACCACCTCTATTCCGTAGGCATAAGGATGGCATTAAAAGCAAAAGCGTGGTCACAATACCAACTATTGTGACCACGCTTTTGCTTTTAATGCCATCCTTATGCCTACGGAATAGAGGTCAATCGGTTGAAGGGACTGTAAACAAGTTTATTTAAATATCTAATCTTATTTCAAACGGAGTATAGTTTTGCCAACGAATAACCGAATACGAATAAACGAAAGCATAAGACAAACAAAATAATAAAAACTACAAGATCACAGTCAACGGCGAGAAAACTGCGGTTTGTTTCAGTAACCACTAAATGTGTTTATTCTAAAATTAAATAAAAGAAAACCATAACACATTTTTTTTCAACTACGTAGTAATGTTATCATTAATCTCTACAAAACCGATCGATCACAAAGGACGTATTTTTTGCTTAAAACCAAAACAGTGCAAAAATATTATATGAAATCACATTGTTGCACAGTTTTTCATTAATGCACTATGTTTTATTTTTTATTTAAATATAAATTCACCACAGAGGTTTAATGTTTCCCATTAAGTTTAATATAAAATGTATCCATTAGATCAAAAAGGTACTGGCTGAAAATAAAAATCGGCTGAATAAAACCGACTTGGTGGAAAACTTTGTTTTCATTAAATTGAGTTTTTATTTTGAGTAGGTATATTTTATCACGGTAGGTAGATTGGTAGTTGAAAGTAAAGTAGATGTACCTATGCACGATGTAGTATGCACATTGGTAAAGTGAGTACCTAATTAATGTACTCGTGCTAATTTAGTGCCAACGTAACACTCACTCGGGCATTAATAACTCACTTTGCGCTCGGTGCAACAATCTACTATATTTTACTGACGCCACAAAACAGTAAGGCTCATAATCATATAAACCTACTTTAGTTAAAATGCTGCTACAGTTCGTTTGTCCTTATTTGAAAGATTTTGATTGTCCTTTTTTGATTTTAGAAAGTGACAAAACCTATTTTAACTAAAATAGTTTTTAGATGTTCGATAACTTTTTATGAATAAGACCGTTTGGATTTAAAAAGTCATACGGTCTATTTAAAAAACCATCGTGTCTGTGAAGTCACCAGTACCCCAAGTGTAAGTTTGCAAGAGAGTAAACGTAACTATTTTGTTTGCATTAAAACTTGACCGATAGATCATAATGCTAAGAATATAAGGGTGAGAATAAAAATCTTAACGCAAAAGCGTTATACTCCGTTTAAAATAAGATTAGACATTCAAATAAACCTTTTTTACAGTTCGTTCAATCGATTTTGACTTCTATTGCGTTATTGGCATGACCAATGACAGCTGTAATAAACAGTTGGTATTGTAACCACGTTTTTGCTTTCAATGCCATCCTTATGCCTACGGAATAGAAGTCAAAATCGGTTGAACGGACTGTAAACAAGTTTATTTAAATGTCTAATCTTATTTCAAATGGAGTATAGTTACGTTTATTCACTTGCAAACAAACTTACACTCGGGGTACTGATAATTTAACATCGCATTGCATAATGGCCCGTAGAGGTACGGAATAATTTCGGAGGCTCATGGGCGTGTTCACCCAAACAGTCCGTGACGACTAGCTCGGTGGTGGTCATGACAGCTGCCCTGCATCCGTGGTGATACCGAGAGCAGTACCATCGCCACTTCCGGCCCCTTGCGGACTGCTTGCGATTGTAAGTGTACCCGAGTGCGAGAAGAGAGTCCGATCTTCCCAGGTTTATGATCTGGCCTGTAATTAAAATAAAATTAAATCGTTTATTGTCCAGATATACATCCAACTTCTATGTCTGTTGATCTGAATAGCACTCCCCTATTTCTTCCCGTGGGTGTCGTAAAAGGCGACTAAGGGACTTACTAGAGAATGGGCAGCAGCGTTCTCTATACATTTTAACACCATACTGCGATCGCTAACTCAAACTCAAACTCAAAGCATTTATTTCAATTAAACCATTGACAGGCACTTTTCAACCACCTTTCAGCTCCCTTCAAAATGGTTGAGCTGAATGGTGCTGATCCATGCGTCATGTTCGTGAACGGGCGCTGTCAGTTGGGACTGGTCATCTCTTAGCTGCCACGGCTTATTTTTAATTATTTTAGTTTTGAATTGTTATCTTTTTATCACGGACGCTTTTGACGTATTGCATCGTTCTCACATGTTTAACTTCAATATGAATGATGTAACCAATATTTTGTATCAATATTTTAATTTAAAAGAGTGTCCGTGGAGTTTCTTGCCCGTTCTTCTCCATAGGAACCTACTATTTGGAATGGGCAACTAGCTTATTTGTAACTGACCGACTTCTTGACAATTCAAAAGTGCCTGTCAATGGTTTAATTGAAATAAATGCTTTGAGTTTGAGCTTACCAGTATTTTACATAGAGCGACTGCCTGTCTGACCTCCACAACACAGTAACTAGGCAATACGAACTCCTTGGTAAGACTGGTTATCAGACTTTTTGGCTTCTGACGACCCCTAAAGACTGTCAAAGACTGTTATTGGGTTGTTACCTGTGAAATTTCTCAGTAGCAGCTCGGAGTCTGAATTTGTGCCCAGTTGATGGCCATAACTGGCGAAATTTGGGTATACTATTAGTCAAGTACATCTCTGCCTAACCCTTCGGGAAAAAACAGCCGTGATATTATGTTAATAACTTATAGATAACGTAATAAACAAACAGTAGGTACGAAAGTCGGGACTCGCAGGCCGATTCCCGGCCACTGTAGGCGCGGGCTTGCGGACGGTGAGCGATGGGTAGCTCGCCGTCCGATAAGGACCAGCCGGTCTATTCTGTAAATATTTCACCGTGAAAACTCGGGTGATGTGAGCTGTCATTCCATTTATCAGAATAGCACTACAGGCCCGGGTCGACGGCGCGTTTTGTTCTACGCGCGCCTCAAAGAGATGTCACTACTTACTGACGGGGTCCGGTAGGGCCAATGCCTGCCAGGGTTGCGAGTTTGCAAAACAATATTACACATTCACATTACATACTTTGGGGCAGCGAATTAGGTAATCGTCGTGAGGTGGGCCAGAGGGCGTCGACAGCTCGTACTCCGCAAACAGTATTTCAGTGCCTAGTTCTACATTTTTGTAAAGATTATTATACTTACCGTACTCGTACAAGAAAAACCTAGTTTGTTTAGATCCTAAACAAGGCCCAAAGTCTTAACTTTGTCGTCTCATCTTGAATGCTGCTACTTAGTTAGACATAAATGTTAAACTGCCTCATATTATTGATAACTAAGAGAGTAAAAAAAGGAGCGAGCTTTACATTAGCCGCTATGATGTGTAACATCTCACCTTGGTAACACTAATTCCATGCTATTATAAAATAGTTACTAATTCCATGCTATTAACAAGTACTTATTCCATGCTCACGCTGTCACTTCCTGTTACACACTCCCGTCCCTTCTCACGAGAGGAAAGACGTTACACATCACAAAAGTAAACACGATAGAAAATAACTGGGAACTGAAATATTACGTATCTTAAGTCTTTTGCTCTAACGTTTTAATTGAAATAATTTAACATTATTGTTTAGGACATACCAATAAGTAGAAAAAACAATACAATAACGGATGTTTTTTTTTAGTCTTGAAAAAAATTGGGTATATTAGGTGAACGGAGTTGAAGCATATTAAGGCTTACTCCTTTTTTTTATAATCACGCGCGGAATAATTTATCAATGAACTCGTAGCGCGATCCTATCCTTTGAAGCCGGCCGATAGTTATTCGCCGCGCATTTAGTAGGGTGCGTATGATTTGAATTTCGATTTTTTTTTTATCATTTATCTTTTTTTTATCAAAATTATTTTTATATCGTCTAGTATGAAAAGTTTACTTCAAATGTGTAATATTTATTGATAGATCAATTTCTTACTACGTTATAAAAAAAAAGAAAAGGACTATGCCATAGGCTTCTACTCCGTTCACCTAATAATATACCCAATTTTTTTCAAGACGGTAAAAAAGTCATCCAGTATATACACACGTATTCAGAAGATACAGCACTATTGCGTAACAAAGTTTGAATCACAATCCGAAAGTTTTGAAGGATATTGCTTCATAGGCTTGAAAAATTCGTCTGCTCAACAACGTAGGTATGTAACGCAATGGATGTGTGTGTCAACTGTCAAAATGAAACGCATCGCGATCAATTGTCATTTTATGTGTGTTACGTAACACACATAATATCGTAAAACACTCCGCAGTTTATGGTATTGGTAAGTTCAGTTTTGACTAAATATGATTATGTTCACGCCCAAACTTGACTATAACATTTTCTACAGTAGTGATTGATGCGAGACAGTTAAAGTTTTTCTTAGAGCAGCGCCATCTTGTTTTCCCGTTGTCCCTGTCACGGTCCTTAACGAACCCGTAGCGTCCAATTAGTAGTTTTGGTTGACCATAAGCAGTAGTGATGAACATGGGCTCGTCTGAAAAGATATTTGGTTATGTATAATAAGAATCAAATTTGTTTGGACAGAGCTAAGTAAATCATTTAGTTGAAGCGCGTAGCTCAATTTAACATATTATGGGTGGTAGGTGCCATTTATCGAGAGTCACCGTTAGCAAGACAATCAAAATTAAGAATTAAACTGATAAACAGTTAATTTGAATTCAAATGATAAAACAATAAACAAACGAAATAGGTCGATTCAAATTATAAACTTAGAAATGACACATTATTATATACTCGTACATATCTGTAAATTTTTTAAGAAGAAAGATCAGAC
Organism: Tiliacea aurago; assembly: GCA_948098905.1. NCBI lineage: Eukaryota > Metazoa > Arthropoda > Insecta > Lepidoptera > Noctuidae > Tiliacea > Tiliacea aurago. The sequence continues at coordinate 7,067,396 of OX402588.1, forward strand.
CTTATGAAATACTTTTTCTACTCAGAGTCTATAGTATTATGTAACCTAAGTTTAATTTATTTAGGCTTATTTAGTCCAAATAATCTTACGGTCAGATCTAAATTGTTAATTGGTGTATCTATCCACGATAACATTAGGTCAACTTCTTCATACGCAATCATTTAAAAATCTAAATTTACATTGGTCCGCTTGCACTACAATTAGCTTAATACGTTTACCGCTAAACGTATTAATTACATCGCTTTGTTTCTGCCAATCGTTTGAAGTTAAAAGAGACAGAATCATGTTCTAAATATGTTTAGCGCTAAACGAATATTTTTTCATGTCTAATGATGACTAAGGCGATTAACACACGGCACCGCGCACCGCCGCGGTTTCATATGGTGAGAGCACCGCTCAACCGCGCGGTCGGGCGGTGTACGTGTGTTAGGCATCAACGGATTTATTAGAGGCCAAAGCGACGTTGAGATCCGCTTCACCGCCTACCGCGGCGGTGCGCGGTGCCGTGTGTTAATCGCCTAAACGGACTTTAGACTATGAATCTCCGATGCGTAAACAAATCAAAAAGCATGTTTTCGGTTTTAGTTGTTGGTTGTGCTATTGGAGTAGGTCAGTAATATCATATTCATTTACACTTTAATTATTACGCACGACTCGACTTCCATAAGACTCGTGCAGACGGACGCGGTATAGCGGCAGGCAGTGACATAGAAATTGTGCTACTAGTGTCGCGTCGCGCCCGCGATATCGCACCATTCTGCACCAGCCTTTACAGTCGTTTCAAATATTGTCTAGAATAGAATTAGGTGTAATGAAACGCCTTTTCAGTACGAATATTTCTGTATTTATCTTCTTGCACACATACAAACGTGGTATATAGCAATATTTAACGAACTATTTAATTAGGTACTCAATATAATATCAATATAGACTTTAGACTTCTTGAATACAACCTTTACGTTCCGAGGCTCGACGACGCGCGACGTCCCAAATAATTATCATGTTTCCATTACATTCTGTTAACATCACATCATGACCGCGGCAGAAACGGACGTTTGAACTGGATAGAAAATTGTTGAAGATTCATCATTGATGTATTAAATAGGAAGATAGGCCACTCTCTAACATCACGTAAATATTAAATGGACCCGATGTCGTGCGTCATGTGCTCGACAACCGAAATAGAGAGACATATTATGCGGGCTATAGCGGGAACGAGATAGCAATAATTGTCACTGTTACGTATCCATAACAACTCGGAAACAAACTACGATTCGACTATTCCCCGCAAACCGAGAGTAATGTAGGTCGATTGTGTTCTTTCCCCTAATTTATGCGGTCCACGTCGAGGAGCGCGTACCATATCATCCTATTTAATACATCAATGAGTTTCATATTTTTTTTGAGCAACACGCAGTAGTTGAATTTATATTTTAATACTTTTCTTGGGATTTATATATTACTTTAGTGAAACAAAATTAATGCGGCATATACAACGTGCCGCTACAGTGGCGACATTAATTTAACACACTGGTAGGGCTAGTGACCAGTAACCATAAAAAATAATAAGTTAAAATAATTCGTAAATAGTTTTTTTTTTTATTAATATAATAATAACTAAGATAACCAAATTTAGGACCACTCTGTACGAAAATTCATTCATAGCGCTACTTACTAGCTGGCTTACGTTCGACTTGCAGAGCGGCAACGTGTCTCGTTTCGTATAACCCAATCAAAGCGATCCGCGATGCGAGTGCAGCGCGGAGGTGCGGCGTGCACTTATCATCGTCTCATATTAGCTAATATTCACAAAGCCACTATCATCATTAATCACTACTTTTATTAAATTGTCTTTAATTCAAACTTGTAAAGTTTTCAATGAGACAACCGCGTTGGCGGATACAAAGAGCTAATTGGCGTTTCATGTTATGATACACATCGTCTTTAATAACGAGACATCACGAATTCACGATCACTGGTTTAAACAAGCACTAATGACACGAATAAAAGCCTCCTTGTCGCAAAAGATGTACCTACTAGGTAGAAAACTAACGAAAACAAATCAAAGCGTCTTTAACGCAGTACTTTAATCTAATTACTGTCCTAATTACACAAAATTAAATAAATAAGACAATAGCTAGGCGACTTTTTCGCGGAAACGTTCACAAAAACATTACGTCGTCGTAATATTTTGTGCGCACGAGTATGAAGAAGTGTGTCAAGGACACGGGCCCGCGTAGAACTAGAAAGGAGACCTTGAGTTGAAAGCGCGTGGCCGGTGGAGGGGACACCGCGCGCCAGCCGCGCCGGGGCGCCGCGACGCCCGGGGCGCCCGTTCGCCGCGATAGCGCTCTCTCTTTCCACCTAGTCTACCTACTTTATAAAATTGAAAATGAATCAATAAATAATAATGTTTAATGAAATTAAAATATTTTCATAAAACGTAAAGGCGAAAATTATTAAATTAATGTCGCCACTAAAGCGGCACGTTGTATAATTTTGTAATATCCCTATTAGCCACTAAGTGAGGGCCTGGGCCTCAAGTCTGCTATTACAATAGTGTCAGAATGGTCGATCATTGATTTAATAATTGTTGATTTTGACAAGTTTGGTAATCTACTATTATAATGGCATCATTATGACTTTCCAATGGTCGGCCACTGACACTACATTGAAAGAAATTGCATTTATTGGTAATCTCGTAAATAATGACAAATTAATGACATTTCTACTAATGGGTTCTATAATAATGGCAATACGACAATGCCATTATAATAACCCAATTCTATTACGAGAACATTGACCGCACAATGATCGACCATTATGAATTTAGCAGATTACGAAATTTTAACAAAATGACAATGGGATCGTGTTCGAATGACTGAATTTATAAAAATAGCGGACTTGGGCCCCAGGTGCCCTGTAAATCAGTTTTTTTCTAAAACCTACTTAAGGCACCAGCTCTCACAATGTGAATTTTTATAGTTCAAAACTGTTACGTGCAACAAAACGATTGTGAGAGAAATTTTAAAAACTTATTATTATTATTGTTTTGTGAAATGTATTGCAAAAACAAGCTGGCAGTATTAGTTCCGATTTTGGCCACGTATATTTTCTTATGAACTCCCACGTGTTCTGTACATACCCTATCAATATAATATACATCTTACGGAAGATACAAGAATCAGTAAGCTTACAGCCTAAAAAAAAACTTAGAGAGTAACTGCGGAGCTGTATGATTGTGTTCCCCATGCAAAGCGATAATGGCCAGGTCCTCATTGGTGACCACAGAAGCCCTGCATCCGTCGTGGTACCGAGTGCAATACCAGCCCCACTTTCCGTCCCTGGCGTTATGCTTGCGATTGTACAGGTACTCATTAGCAAGCAGAGACGTATGTTTCCCAGTTTTTATTAATTTAGCTGGAAGAAGGATTAAAGTGTTAGTTTTTGGAAAAGTGGGGGTCAATAAAGCACAGGCTCTTAGAGACTATCGTCAATTTTGTCGCACGTGGAAGTGGCGCCTTAGAGTGGGGTAATATGCAATAATTTCGAATCTTTTAGAAAAACCGTACTGAAACCGGTACTGAACCGAAACGATTTACTTATTGATAAAATTATTTTAAAAATTGTTCAGTCTAGTAGCAAGATTTTAAATAAAAGAAAATGGAAGTAACAAAATTGACTTTATTTCGTTTCTAAGAGCCATTATCATAGAAATGTGATCAGAGATGTATACGTCATTTGTATATCATAAACAAAAAAAAAAAAAAAAAATAATAATATTATGAATAGCCTATGACGGTATCTACATATGATTAAAATTGTCTATGATCATAGTTAAGGTATCCTATTTGACAACAAGCGTACAAATATTGTTGTTGGAAACTAGTTAGGTATAAGTAATGCTTGCGTATTGAGTGACGTTCTCTAATACGGGACTAAAAGTTTCAGTTAGTAGATATCTAACTTAATGTGGGGATTAAGTTAGATATATACTAACTGACTTTGTATTATTCTAACATTACTAGCTATTGCCAGCGGCTTCGCCCGCGTACATCGGAAATTATCACACGGGAATGTACTACTGGTATAAAAAGTATCTTATGTCCTAATAAGGAACATGGTCTACGCGTGTGCCAAATTTTATCCTAACCTGTTCAGCCGTTTGAGCGTGCAAGCGTAACATACAAAAAAACTCAGTTTCGCATTTATAATATTAGTTAAGATCATCATCATCATCATTTCAGCCGAAAGACGTCCACTGATGCGTGCATAGATAACGCTGCTGCCCATTCTCTAGTAAGTCCCTTAGTCGCCTTTTACGACACCCACGGGAAGAAATAGGGTGGTGCTATTCTTTACGTCCGGGCTTAAGACCTTGGTCCATTTACAATGTTTAATATTTTATTGGCATGCCAGAAATACTGTGAGAGGGATTCAAAGTATTGTAAACGTTTTTTTTTTTTTTACCTTAACTTTATAATGTTATATTTCTTTTTCTACCACCACACGGAGCTTAGTTAAAATAGAGAAAGAATACCTACTGTTTCTAAAACTAAAATCATAAAACGATGAAGTCCAGCTTTTTACGAAGGTAATTTTGTTGTCATTTAAATCTGCAAGGTTCTCTAAAACATCTATGCTTAAATAAAGATTCCCTCAACTGTGCTTAAAAGGCGAAAGCGTCAGGGCAGCCCGCGAAATTCAAATTTTCTTAAGTTTTTTGAAATTTACAGGTCAGTAACAGGTTGTATGTTGATCTAAATATGATTTGCGGCCGTAACAAATATGGCTTTACAGAATTATAATCATTAGAATCAGCAATATAATTCTCTAAGTTCATAGAATCCTATTGAATGACTATTTCAGCTGTCTCTTAGAACACAGGCTGTCCTAGTCTATGAGACAGGTTTATATTGCCATCAATGTTCTTCGCGTCCAATAGAACAATGCATTCAGGATGCTGCTGGGGCTGTCACGCTTCTGTAGTGCGTCGGGAATGTTTGCTGACGTGCACACTGATGACTTCGCAGCGATCAGACGTAAGCGTGCCGCGTCGCTGCTGCAGAGGGTCCGGGGCAGCCCGAACAGTCTCCTGAGTGTCATTGCGGAAAAATTTGATTGCCCGCTCGTCCGTTATTTGTCCAATCTGCATGTTTACTAACATAGTTGTTAAGATTAATGTTTACTAACAAATTATGGATGTTTTGTTGAAATAAAATGTTTATTATTATATACATTTTGTACAGCAACTTTTAATGAATTTTAATGTCCATTGTAAAGGTGTTTCTGTATTTTTTTGTGAATAAACCTTTATTATTATATTTCATGAAACAGTCATTCAATAGGATTCTACGAAGACAGTTAGTTGTACTGCTGATTCATATGATTATAATTCTGTAAAGTCATATTGGTTACGGTATTTAGGTTATCATATTTTAATCAACACACAACCTGATACAGACCTGCAAATTGCAAAAAACGTAAAATAAATTTGAATTTCGCGAGCTACCTTAGCGCATCTCCCTTAAGAATAATTCTCTCCTATGATATGATAAATCCCGGCGGCGGAACGTATTAACTTCGGGGGTTCGTGTTGGTGTTCGCCAATAGGATCCGTGACGAGATAGGTGGAGTTAGTGAGTACCGCCGCCCTGCATCCCTGATGGTAGCGGGTACAGTACCATCGTAGCTTTTTGTCCTTCGCACTGTGCTTCCGATTAAAAATGTGCCCGAGAGCATACAGAAAATGAGCTCCTCTGGTCATTTTTATTAGCATGCCTGAAAGAGACAGAAATAATAAGCAATGCTGGATCAGAAAGACCCAAATGTAAGTTATGAGGAGGGTTATCTCAGGGAAACCACCGTTTTAGAAATAAAGTATATTTGGGTGTAAAACACTTGTAAAGAAACACTTCTTGTAAACAGTTCAAGTTTAACACAGACATGTTAAACATTGGGATCGAAAACCCTTAATAATCATAACTTCGCGTAACAATGGCGGCACGAGGCAGGCACGTGGCGACTTGCGCGGTGCATTAAAATACGCGTCTACGCAGTAAGCGTGTGGGCAGCGGACTGGCGCGCATCGCATCGCGAGCGGCGAGCGGCGAGAGAAAGAGACAGATCATTCTGCATAATTATCTTGACGGAACGCGACCGCGGGACGCTCGCACTGGACGAAGTTGTTTAAGGGTTGCTACAAAGTAAAAATTTAAAAAAAGTTTACATGCAGGGATAAATGTGACGAGGTAAATCTGTATGATCTTACTGTTTTCGATTAGTTTTCATAAAATTAGGTACTTACTTATAGCAATAAAAAATAACACCGATTATAAATTAAAATACTGATTATTGACAAGATTTATTTTTAAAATACTCACGAGGATTTTGTAAAACATTAATGTCATCGAAACATTTATCACATTAATGTGACCTTATAATAAAACAAAAGCACCATTCAAAACAAAAAACAAAAGTGCAAAATTTAAAAACAAAAGCAAAGACAAACTGTAAACATATTTCATACAAATACACGACCTACTTATAATTATTTACAATAACTAAATACCAATACTTAATAAACAATACTTTCCGGAATATCCAAGATTACATGAAAATAATTATAAATAATACTACATTTCCGTACTTATTCATCATAAACTACACACTGTTAAATATGTAACAAAAATTTAAAAACAATTTTATGATGAGTCTGTGGACCGGTAAATTTAAAAGCTCCTTTGGTAACATTTCTTTATCATTTTAATAACAACGATTACATTATCTTAAACATTTAACGAAACTTACATAGATTATGTACTTACGTAATTGGAATGTGCAATTTAATACATTAAATATTATAAAAATATATTGCATTTAGATCAAATCACTGTGATTCTTACGTAAACACCTAATAAGTTTAAATTGCCTGCTTCGAAATCATTCGAATTCTACCATTTTGGTAGGTTTTATTGAAAAGTAAGGTTAGAGAGCTACAATTGTATCTCCTTACTTCTTTGTTTTTGTAAATATTATTAAGTTCCATTAGATTCCAGCTTGTAGCTGCTTGTTGTCGTGCATCTTAATTATTTGACAAATACTACGTATAATGATAAATAATTTAATTTTGATATTTCTTCATAAATAGTTTAGAACTTTCAAGGCACGTTAAAATTCTTAACAAAGTCTCTATGACCGCAACACTCACCGAGTGGTGAAATTTTAATTTCACGTAGTCCTTATTCTCTTAAATATAATAGATGGTTCTCGAACAATGATTTTGATATAGCAAGTTACATTTTATATACTCAGCTTCAACTGAGTTTAAAGCACTCAATTTTATTTAAGATTCAAACGTTATAAAGTCGAAATAGTTTCAACATCATTTCTATCGAATAAATTAGGTAATAAAAAAAAAGCATATAAATAACAATAGTGCATCAAGCACTTGAGTCCTATAACGAAGATATTGATCGATTCGACAAGCAGGCAATGAATATATTTCCAGTACAATTTAAGTATGGGAGTGCAAGCCTGTAGTAGATACCACAATTCCGTCGATAGTAACAGCAGAGGCTTTACATTTGTGCTTATGTTTCTTAGCACACGTCCATCTTATCCTGTTGCCAACAAGAGATCGAGAATGTCTGAAGAATTTCTGCCCTCCGATGAATATGTTTGTGGTCTCTCTCGTACAGAATCGGGCACGAAGTAGCGATGCAACGAATTCTGTAAGCGTAATATCAGAATAAATTATGGATATGCATACAAAACAATTAAAATTGCTTACAGTTATTTGAAGGAATGTAATACATACATCCGAAAACCGTTACCTAAGCTATAGAAACTACGGAATCCCAAAATGGACCGCGAACATATAAAAATAAAGATGCATTTTATTTTAGGAAGGTAAGGTATAAAGAAGAAGCCATTCAACATGAGCATATTCTTCTTTTTGTATGGTCTGAAATAGAAAAAACGGAATTTTGTTCTTCAATTAGCTTTAATCGGACGATTATTTCAATTTAATCAGCTAGTTTTAAAAATAAATAAGAACACAAATCGTCAGAATAAAACCGTTCTGATCATACGACAAACTTCTTTTGAGAAGAATGTCGGGATCAGGGGGCCTACTCCGAAGCGTTAATCTGGCCGTTAATAAAGTATCAGCCGAATGTTCGGCCGTTTTATAACTTCCATAGTTTCCTTAGTTGACTTTGAATCCTTACCCGACACACACACACACACATCGCGTCACATTTTTGACTTTGGCTTATCTCTTTATCTGTCGTTTTTTTTTCGCCTTAAATCAGCCACAGTTAGCCGTCGTAAAGCAATGACCGAACATTTGGCCGATACTTCGGATTTATGTTCGGAAAGAACAAACCCCCCAGCAAAGAACAAACCTTCAATTTGTGATATACCCCACAAAAGTAAGGGTTCGGAGGAATTCAAATCAACAACGGATGTCTCGTTGCTGTTATTCACTGTTGTCATTTTCTGAATTGTTATTTAGAAAATGACGATGATTCCGCTCTTTCTCATTTAATTCATACGTTTTGTTAACTAATCATCTAAAAAAAACTTTTTACAAAAAAAACCACCGACTTCCAACAAAAACACTAAAAAGTGAAAAGTAACTTTAATTTCGAAGCACATAACATAATATCACGCCTTGTTTCCTCGAAGGGTTGGGCAGAGGTGTACCTGTGTACACCCACATTTAAATATTAAGTATATTTAATTTAATTTCGGAAGTCGGTGTCTTTGGTTTTGTATTTTTGTTTAGGGCCACCGACTTCCGAAATTAAATTAAATATAATATTTAAATGTGGGTGTACACAGGTACACCTCTGCCCAACCCTTCGAGGAAACAACGCGTGATGTTATGTTATGTGCTTCGAAATTAAAGTTATTTTTCACTTTTTAGTGTTTTTTTGGAAGTCGGTTGTTTTTTATGTAAAAAAGTTTTTTATTTTTCACTTTTTAGTGGTACCTACCCCACACCAATTCTATACAATTACTTGCTATGAAAACAACAGTGACGGGAAGTTTTATAACATCATCAACATACACTGAGTGGATTAAATACGTATTAATGAAGAGTTAGCTGTAAATCTGTAATGTAATGAGACCGCGCAAGCTTACTCTACCAAATAAAAGAATAAAAATCAGTTCTTATACAAATATGTTATGCCTGAACATATTATATAATACTAGCTTTTGCCCGCGGCTTCTTAACTCTAGGAATAAGATTTTTCATGCAAACAAAACCCCCCGTTTTCCCCCCCTTAAAGGTCAAATTTCCAAAAACCCCTTCTTAGCGGATGCCTACGTGCCAAATTTCAGCTCAATCTGTTCAGTGGTTTGAGCTGTGTTGATAGACCAATGAGTCACGGTTTCCTTTTATATGTATATATGGCTAGATATATATATATTGAGAACCTCTTCCTTTTTTGAAGTCGGTTAAAAATCATTTATAGCTAGAGTGCATCTCATGACAATTCCAATAAGACCAAACACGGGAAGGATACATTGTTTTATTACGGAGTTCCAGTGCCTACCTTCCGGCTTCATCATCAGATCAGTTTGATGGTACCATTTTGATCAGAACTATTTATTTAAATTTGCTTCGCTTAACTATCTTAATCCAGATATCTCATCGCCACCCGTGAAGTACTAATCATTGAGAAGTTCCGGTGGCCATCTGTGGCGTTCTTCATCAGTTCCACTTCACCAAATTATACTTTCTGAATGCAAATGATTGACTTGTTGATGAAAATATAAAAATCGCTATATGTATGCCTATAATATTTGAGGAGTTCCCTCAATTACTCATGGATCCCAACATCAAAACTGGATTTTAATAAAAATGGGACCAATCTGGAAGTACATCCTTTCAAATAAAAAAAGAATTTTCCAAATCGGTTCATAAACGACGGAGTTCTGAGGCAACAAACATTAAAAAAAAAAAATAATAACAAAAAAAAAAATACAGACGACTTGAGAACCTTCTCCTTTTTGTGAAGTCGGTTCACAAAATTTTCGCCGATAGAAAGTGTATTGAAAGTTCTTTATCTATTTTTGGATAATGTTTCGTTTCAGAAGAAGAAACGCTCAGACAGTCATCTGAAAAGTAATAAACATAACATTTTTATTTGAGTTTTTACTTATTATTTATTTATTCATTCAATAGTACACTTACATTAAAACACATTTTACATTCAGTAAAGTTATCAAAAAATAAAAGAATCGATTTATCGTGAGTATCGAGTACCGAGTCTTATGGTTGCTTCACTAGTTACGTCGCGATGGTTAAATGTCAAAACGGGTCTATTATTTTTTGACAACTATAGTACACTTACTTAAAGAAGAGTATATTTGAAAGTTCAAAATACACAATTCTTTTGTTTGGAATTTGTAACTTTATTTAGACTATGGCAAGTAGTTTAAAAAATACAGTCATAACAAAATATATTGTTAATACGAGTATTGTTTCATTTCCTTTCCAATGTTTTTTTTTGTATCTTTTTAATAACTTTTACATATCATCTATCAAGGCACATGAAGTTTCTTAATCAAATTATTCAGTCTTCGATTATTGGTATTTAACATTAAATCAACTAAACTTATTTGGTTACTTCATAACAATCAATAAAAATCTTACATGTCTATAACAAAAAAAAAAGTTGTTTGTTCAACTACTGAAAAGAAATTTAACGTCTTTAGGGCGAATTTCACCAATGAAACTAAACGCGATCAACACATCTAAACCGAGTTCAAGAGATGTCAGTGTCATTATTCCTATGAAAATAATGACACTGACAGCTCTTAAACGTGGTTTAAGTGCTGATCGCGTTCAGTTTCATTGGTGAAATTGGCACTTAGTCGTTTCCACCAACAAAAAAAATACTGAATATATATTACTTCTTCAAGAATAACAAAATAAAAGCCACTTCAATTAAAAGAACGAAACATCATGGGCAAGCCAAATAATGTGTGCAATAAGGCGAAAGCGTCAGGGTAGCCCGTGAAATAAAATTTTTGTTACGTTTTGTTTTTTGCAATTTGCAGGTCAGTATCAAGTTGTACTCGTATGTTGGTCTAAACAAGATTCGAGGCAGTAAACAAATATTTATTTATAGAATTATAATCATAAAATTCATCAATACAACTCTCTCCCCTTTATTACAGAACAAGGTTTATCTTCAGACCCAGGTTTAAAACATGGAGCTATTATGGAATTTCGAACTTTATTCCGGCTATGGTAAAGTTCCTAAACACAAAACTGACAACTTAGTACCGAACTAAGTTTTCAGTTTTGTATAAAGAACGGTATTTCAATCACTGTTACGTTCTTATCACAAAAATTGGCTCCATGGTTTAAGCCATGTCAAAATATAGACCTTGTTTTGTAATAAGGCGGTCTAAGTTCATATTACCCTATTGAATGGCTATTTCATGAAATCATGAGATTTGAGGCCAATTCTAACATAAGGAGTTATATTGCTGATTCTTATGATTATAATTCTGTAAAGCTATATTTGTTACGGTTGCGGATCATATTTGAATCAATATTTCAGCCGAAAGACGTCCACTGCTGGATATAGGCCTCCCCCAAAAAGGAGGGGATTTGCCATAATCGCCACGCTTGGTAGGCGGGTTTGCGGGTTGGCGCATATTTTAATACTGACCTGCAAATTGCAAAAAACGTAAGAAAATTTGAATTTCGGGGGTCCCTTAACGTATCCTCCTTAAATGTATTTTAGTTATGATTATGCACATCGTAGGAGTGGACAACGGAATTATAATCAGCGGTAGTGACAGTGGCCCGACACCTGGCCTTCTTCTTGCTACATCTCCACGCCACCTGTGAATTCTTCTTATCACGATCCCTACAGTACTTCTGCCCACGATAAAGTAACATTAAATTGCCGCGCGAGTTCTTAACAAATGTAGCTTCTTCTGGAAATGGCAAAATACCTCGTTGAGTCACAAATTTCTTTAAATTTTAAATAAAACCAACCGTATTTGCGCAGTGTTAAAACCATCATCGTTCTGTAGCGAAAAAGGGATGCTGCTCCTGGTCCTGTATGGTTCCATCTCTCACTCGCACTGGAACAGTGATGGCTCCAATACATCTTGTGGCCCCGGAACAGTTTTAGGAATTATTTAGAGAAACTACAATAGACTAAATTACATTAAAGAAAGGTGGTAAAAAATAAGAAAGAGTCATAATCAAACATATTGGTTTTAATGAAAATTTCTACCTTTTTAAACAACATCGTGAAATTCATTGAAACGTTACATCAGTTTCATTGACAACAGTGACAAATTATTCGAATTGAACGTACAAGAACAATGGCACTCTAATAAGGATAGTCTTCGGTATTGTAAGGGTTTAGATGATCATTATTCTTTGCAGTTGTAGAAGTGAAAAGATAAATACAACATTTTAGAAGCAAGTCAACATTTCCATTACCTACATATCGAATAGATAAGAAATCATGGCTTGATCTTGGCATAGATCCTACTAATATTATAAACGCGAAAGTTTGTAAGTAAGTATGGATGGATGGATGGATGGATGGATGGATGGATGGATGGATGGATGTTTGTTACTCTTTCACGTAAAAACGGCTGAACCAATTTTTTTTTTTTTTTGGGTTGGAAATTATGAAATAACTTCTCCCGCTCTGGGCTGAGCGGGAGGGCGTGTCAGACTTTTACTGACTAAAACCCACCCGTGTTCCTTCCGTTGCCTGTGTGCCGGGGCCACGATATCCCTTTCGGACAAACTCGCAACCCCGGCAGGCATTGGCCCTAACGGACCCCGTCAGTTGGTGCTGACATCTCTTTGAGGCGTGCGTGGAACACAACGCGCCGTCGACCCGGGCCTGGTCCTTATCGGACGGGAGCTACCCATCGCTCACCGTCCGCAGGCCCGCGCCTACGGTGGCCGGAAATCAGCTTGTGACTCCCGACGCCCGGGGCGTCTCCTGCGGCGGCTAAGGGCGTGAGGGCGCGAACCCTGCCTTACCCTCACGCGTTCCGCTTCCTCCTTCGCGAGCATTACTGCTTCGCAGAAGGAGGTGACGGCCTCCCATGCACTCTCGCTCCGAACCATGGCCTGAACCAGGGCCGGACGCGAGAGATCGCTGCCGCCGATCGCCTCCGTGAGGACACGGCGGTGCTCCGCCCAAGCCGGGCAGACCTCCACCGTATGCTCCACCGTGTCCTCCGGGCGATCCACACAGTGGTGACACCCGGGCGTTTCCTCCCGCTTTATCCTTAACAGGAACCTCCCGAAACAACCGTGTCCGGTGAGGACCTGCGTCAGGCGGAAGGTGAGGACGCCGTGGCGCCTCTCTAGCCACTCCTCAAAGAGGGGACTTACCGCCACAATTGTGGCGTGCCCTGTAGATGACACCCTGGATTAACATATAGGCTACTTTTTATCCCATATTCCCACGGGATCGAGACTTACGCGGGTGAAGCCGCGGGGCGCAGCTAGTGCAAAAAATAAATAAAAAAAAAACATTGGGTATATGTATGTTTATTCGTATATGTAAAAATAAAATACATTGAGTATGAGTATTTTTAAGGCTCGTGTAGAACGGCGCGAAAAGAGCGCGACGCGTCAGCGCAGCGGTCAGAACAATTTCCATGAAATTTTCATAGAAATTGTTCTACCGGTGTCGCGTCGCGTGACAAGTCGCGCCGGTCTGTACGAGCCTTTATTCGTAGCTGTATAAATACAATACATTAAGTATGAGTATGTTTATCCGTAGATGTAATAACAACATCATCGTCTTGAGTGCGGACAGTCGCTTTGCATCCTAAATGCTTCTGGTTGCAGCGCCATAACACGATGTTGTTTTTATTCTTATAGGCCTGGTTGAATTTATATCCTTTGTAGTGTAGTACAAGATTTCCACGAGTAGTTTCTTGAAATTTTGGGCCTGTAAGTAATTATACATTTTATTTAAATATAATAATGTATGCTTTCTGAGCCACCTATAATAAAAGTTTAAAATATTTAAGTCACAAATTGATGGGTTGCGATACAGAGACCTTATTATAATTGCTTCATAATTAATTATTTTTACCTATTGTGGTATAGTAATTTTATTCTAGGTGCATCGTCTTCACATATAAATATATAATTGATGTACCTATACAAAATATTTTAAAACATTTTAAAAGAGATACGGTGGAGTTTCTTGCCCATTCTTCTCCATACGAAGCTACCTTTTGGAAGGGGCGTCTAGAATCAATTCTATTTTATTTGTACATTTTGACGTTCAAAAGTGCCTATTTGAAATAAATCATTTGACTTTGACTTTGAATTTACGAGAGCTACCACAAACGGCCGCACTCTGGACAGACAGCTTAGAAACCTTGATGATTTTTCATGCGTTTTAGGGCTAATTTCTTAAAACCCATGCCGATACGAAAAAAGAATAATATCAATAGATTATAAAACAAACATGATTTTTATTTTCTTTTCTATTTTAATATAACTATGATGATAAAAATATTTTATTTCCTACTATATTATAACTATTAAATTTATATGGAGTAATTCATATTTTTTAAACAAATAATAAATTATTTTAAACGTATGCTAGAAATATACGTTCCTTCAATATTTATAAATATATACCTATCCAATTTCATAAATTTACATAATTACCAGCATAGGCAAAAAAACGCATATGTAAGTAATTGCTCAAAAAACCTTTTAAATTCATGAGCGAATTAAGATTGTTTCCTACTTACTTATTATTGTACAATCATAAAAAATAAACCATACAAAAGTTAGCACTATAAATAATGCTAAGCACACTTATTTCAGAACTCAAGGTACGTGCATCACTAAAGTAAAATAATATCCGAAGACTAGAAATGGCTTAATTACATAGTGTACTAATTCATATACCTACAAGATGTTAAAAATCCCTTAACGAGAGGTCAATATGAACCGGCGAAACTGCGTCAGTTACGACTGACGCGATCCATGCTCATGCACGAAACGGTGAAACTGTTTTGAAGATTTGCTTTAAGTACTTTTCGCCGCGCCGTATAAGCTTCGGTCTTGACAATCCATACACGCACTTTAGGTTATAGCCAGTTTTTCCTTTATTTTCTTTGCAAGATGATTGTGTTCTGTAAACTGTATGACACTGTCCAAGTACGTGACGACCACTGCCCTGCAGCCACTATTCCTTTTGACACATCGCCATGATGCTCTTATTGTAACGTTGGTCGAGAAATACCAGGGTCTTGTTCCCGGAACGATTTTTCACAAAATATATTCCTAAAAAATGTTATTAAATAATTATAGGTATGTAATTTTGCGATGGCACCAAAAATTATTAATGTTATTTATTACTAGCTTTTTCTTGCAGCTTCGCCTGCGTGGGGTCAGAAAATATCCCACGGGAACATACTACCGGGATTAAAAGTACCCTATGTGTTAATCCAGGTTATAAACTATCTGTGTGCCAAATTGCATTCAAATCTGTTCAGCCATTTTTGCGCTAATCCGAGACATAAATTCAGACAAACGGAAAACAATCTGAAAATGATATTTTCGGCATCAGACTCGCAGCAATTTTTTTTTTTTTTTAAATATGCTATGTCCAGTTTTGACTTAGTTACTATTTTATTATATGTATAAACATAGTTAAAAATGTTGAGGAATAAAAATAAAAAAAAATAAGGAGGGATTTAGTTCATGATGTATCTATGGAATAACAGTAAAGGAATAGTATTTTTAAATCCCTGAATAGTTAATAGCATCTCCTCGCGGACGTAAAGAATAGCACTGTCCTATTTCTTCCTGTGGGTGTCGTAAAAGGCAACTAAGGGACTTACTAGAGAATAGGGTCTCTATGCATTTTAACACAATACTGCGATCGCCAACCCACCTGCCAAGCGTGGGGATTATGGCAAACCCCCCCTTTTAGGGGAGACCTATGTCCAGCAGTGGACGTCTTTCGGCTGAAATTATGATGAATGATCTCCTCGCTGTACAGGCCCGATACGAACTAGTCACGTAGGCTTACCTCCACTGATGCACTGATATTGCTGTTTTTAGCCAGATGTTTCAAACCTTGCTGGTACGAGTACGAACAAATGCTTTCACCCTGCTGCTATTTCCTCAGTCTGAAAATATGCCTTTCGGCTCTTTCTAGGCCCTCGGGTCCCAAAAGATCTTTCACCAGATTAACGAGCACATCGAAAGTCTTATCCTCTGGCTGATCCGGCGAACATAAACCACACAATAAGTTGTAACACTCCGAACCGACTAACGTCATTAGCGTAGCCACGTGTAAGTTATCTTCGATGTCGTTCAACAATATAAATTTTTTAATTCGACGAACTTAAATGTCCCAATTTTGGGTTCCGTTTTAGAAACCTTCGACTTTTCCGATCGGTATGTTGTTACTTTAAAAACTCACGTAAAAACGAATAATTAATCATTTTCTCGTCGCCAATGTTGTGTTCGTGACAATAAAACACTGGGATTCAAAGCAGACTGGCATTTATTACAAAAGTATTTCGACATACCCTGACAACGTGTACTTATTATGTGATACAATAATACCGTACACAACAGAAAGTATCAGCGGTAGTTGCAGTGGCCCGAAACCTGGCCTTCTTCTTACTACATCTCCACGCCACCTGAGAATTCTTCTTAGCGCGATCTCTACAATACTTCCGTATAAAGTACAAATTGTGGCATCCAAGAAGATGCACCCCACTCTTTTTCTTAATCGCTTACAGTGCAAGTGTGCATCCTTTCGCTAGTGTTGTAGTGCTGTCGATTCGTACGAATTGCCATTATATGAGTAAGCACGCACACTTTTATTTTATTTTTTTGGGTGGGAAATTATCAAATAACTTCTCCCGCTCTGGGCAGAGTGGAAGGGCGTGTCAGACTTTTACTGACTAAAACCCACCCGTGTTCCTTCCGTTGCCTGTGTGCCAGGGCCACGATATCCCTTTCGGACAAACTCGCAACCCTGGCAGGCATTGGCCCTAGCGGACCCCGTCAATTGCTGCTGACAACTCTTTGAGGCGCGCGTGGAACACAACGCGCCGTCGACCCGGGCCTGGTCCTTATCGGACGGCGAGCTACCCATCGCTCACCAAAAAATCAGCTTGGATTAAACTCCCCACACCCCGCGGCCCCCTCGACCAAAAATTGTAGGGCACGTCTTCCTGGATGGCACTATCTGTAACATTAAGATTGGAAAAGCTAGGGTGGTCAGCCCTGATACCTGAATCTTGCTGAATTTCCACGCGAGTTTAAGCTAATTTCTTATAGCTAAAAAAAATAATATTCTTGCCTGGCATATGGCAAGAATATTTATATTTTATTAAATAGGTTTTATCTTTTTGTTTTTTGTAAAATACACATTTTATTATACAGGGTGGCAACGTGCATCCTTTAAGGGGCGGGAAAAACCGAAAAGACGTAAGACGAGGACGCGACGCAGATGTGGCGCAGGGAAATTTACTGAAGGGTCAGTAAATTTTCATACAAAATGTATAGAAGCGTCGCGACACAAAATAAACAGAAAACACAGGGCGCAGACGAGACGCGGTCACCAGGCACATACGTCTGCGACGCGACCTCGTCTTACGTGTTTTCTGTGTCCTACCCCTAAGGGAGTGATTCTACTTGTCATTCTAAACAACTTTCGCTATGAAAATCATAGCGAAAGTCAACAGTAGACAGACTATTTTGAACAACGTACGAAAACTTTTTTTTTACGATACGAACATGATTTCTATAGCGAAAATTGTTCAGAATGACGAGTAGAATAATGGAAGCAGGTGACTAAATCGCCAGTATACAACCTGTTTTTTTTGATACCCCATAACTCTAGGGTTATATTCTGTAGGTAAAAATAATACTAAAACTCCTAGAATAGGTGGTCCAAAAATCATAATTAAATTAGGTCAAAAATTGTCACCAGTATGACGAATCTTTACTTTTGCGAGGTTGCCAAACTTCGCAGTAGTGTAGTAAAATAAATAGTAAAATACAATATGTAGGTATGTTGGTATCGGGGCTTCCCGGCGCGGCGGCAGCTAGTGAAGGGACGAAAGAAAATGCGACGTTGTCATATTTCACGTAAGGGTGTTTTACATTAATAATCGTGACTTTGCCGAATTATTTTGTATGAAAAATGAAAAAAAAAAATAACGAAGGATTGGAACATAACTCATATGCCAGTTGATTCTTTAATATGGCCTCAATCATACCCTAGAGTTATGGGATATCAAAAAAAACACGTTGTATATAGGTACTATCTATCTACTGAGGCTACATGCATTACTGAGACAATGACATTTATCACTTAGTCACAAAATTTTATGAATAAATTTAATTATACGGATAAATACAATATTCTTATAAATTATAATTAAATTAGTTATTCATAAATACAAAAATAATAATTATTTTATACGTATGTAAGAATAATACGTACCCTTATTTTGTATACCTAATTAGGTACCTACCCAAGTTCCTAAAATTAATTTGAATAATAATTATACGAGATATATTACACAAAAACCAGCGTAGGTAAAAAACACATAAGTAAATGCTCAAAAAACCGTTGAGAATTATGAACGAATAAAGACTGTTTCAGTACTTATTATAGTACAAAAAATAAACCCTAAAAAGTTTGCACAATAATGCTAATCTCAAGGTAAAGGCTTTGAAGACAAGAAATGGCTGAAGTACATTGTGTACTGTAATAACAGGATGTTAAACATCATTTAACGAGTATCTGAGCTGGCGAAACTGCGTCAGTTACGTCTGACGCGATCCATGCACATGCACGAAACGGTGAAACTGTTTTAAAGATTTGCTTCAAGTAGTGGTCGCTCTGTGTGTCTAGACCAAATAACTTTCTTTTTTCTCTGATCACCGTATACGCTTTGGCCTTGAAAATTCACACACGGACTATTCCTTCTTCTTCTTGTCGATAGTTCCATTTTCATATTTCATAATTTATAAGCTTCGGCCAGAATTCAGTAACCTCCTCAGCGGTAGCATTGGCCTCACAAAGGTCTTTCACGGTGCAGGTGTTATAGCAAAGAGAACAGGACTAGAGATGTAGCATCGTTTGTGATATGGCTTAAGAGCCACATTATGGCTTATCGGAGTCCTTCCATCTGAAATTTACCCTTTAGCAACCTTTGCAAGTGGAGCAGCATGATTGTGTTCTGTAAACTGTATGACACTGTTCATATACGTGACGACCACTGCCCTGCAGCCACTGTTTCTCTTGACACATCGCCATGACGCCCGTCCTTCCCGCTCGTGGCTCTTATTGTAACGTTGGTCCAGAAATACCAGAGTCTTGTTACCGTAACGATTGTCCACGAAATATATTTCTAGAAAATAAAATGTTGTATTTTAAATACATGTTTTTATAATGGCGCCCAAAATAATTGATTATGTTGAGGAATTAAACATAACAAGCAGTTTAAAAAACAAGGAACTATTTAGTTCACGCTGTATGGAATAACAGTAAAGGAATAGTATTTGTTAGAAATTAATTGTTCCACCGAACCGCACTTATCAAAATTTTGTTTAAACTGCTCCACCGAACCGCACTTATCAAAATTTTGTTTCAGTGCGGTTAGTGGAAGTGCTCAGGTACGGTTCGGTCAAGTGCTGTTGAAATCAGTGCTCTGAGTGGAATACCTCATATTTACACCTAACCAGTTTTAAACTAAAGGTTAATGTAGAAAAAAACAGTACGTAATTAAATATGTCTTGATTTAATATTCATAATATCGAGTCACGGAATGCTGCCAAAGACAAAAAGACAAAAAACATTAAAGGGTTGTGCAAACTGGCACCATATCACAGGCGCGACAGGCAGCGCGACACTTTTCATGAAGTGTTGTCGGCTGTGTCTGTCTGCGGGAGCCTTAATACAATAAAGTTTAGACTAGATTTACATAGATTCATCACAATCACTGTAGGCCGTACTTAGACTTCGGCCACACAAAAACCTAATAATAAATAGTGCTAAATACAAATGCTCACAAATTCATTCACACCATGAGATCGCTAGGAATCAAAATTGTAACTATACTTAGATTTTTTATTTTACGAGTATGTAATATAATTGAATAACCTAGTAAATAACTAGTTACCGAGTGATTTGCACCATTGAAAACTGTATCATTATATTATGACGACACGGTTGGCGCAGTGGTTAAGCGATTGACTGCGCCGCTGCGTGTCGCGGGTTCGATTCCCGCACGGAACAAATATTTGTGACCTACAAGTAGTTGTTCCGGGTCTGGCTGTTTGTGTATGTGAGCTTAAATGTTTGTAAACGCACCCACAATACAGGGGAAATTCCTAGTGCGGGGCAAAGTTTTATTAAAAAAAAAAAAAAAAAATCGTATTGTCTCTGTAATATTATTTATCTATTTTTAAAAAAGGTCCATCGCAGCTGTCAATTTGGTATAGCAAATTAAATATCAGAGTTTAAATAGACACATAATAAGTATAAGTAGTGTATGGTTCTTTCCAAAGCAACTAAAAGTATAATAGATCCATTACATTAGGTACTACACACACTAATTGTACATAATTAAGTACATAAACTACCTACAAAATATACAGGAGCGCTAATACTGATAGAAGAACCGCAAAAAGACATTTGATTAATTAAATGCATTTTATGGTTAGATAACTTTTCATTATAGATTAAATTCAGTAATAATATTGACTACCTACCATTTCCTTTATTTCATTATACACATATATTATTAAATATTAAAACATAAATAAATATTAAAAAAAATAAATATATAAAAAAGTAGTATCCCACCGGTATTGAAAACAGGGTCCAAGCTACCGGTCAGGGCTCCAGAGAGAGGAATCTCCTAACAATGCGAGCCGTGTTCAGAAGTACAGCTTTCTTAATCAAGCCCTTAGTCCAGCTGCCCAACGAGAGCCTCCTCAGGTGTGGGTCGAGGCCCTTGGCTGTTACGACTATCATTTATTATAAGAATTTTTTGAGCGAAGTACCTACAGTGATTTTTATATACAACATTATTTTTAGTATATGCGAAACCTGAATATAGTTTGTTCAGAATAAGGAACTGAATCGATTTCAATAATTTTTACACCATGTTATATTTTGTCCCAAAAATGTTTAAGTGTGATGGAAAATGTTATCATCATTTAATAACTTACAATAAAATCGCCGTACGGTTAGGTGCCTACTGCCAAATTATTATCAATGAGCTCAAGACGACCCTGGAGGCGCGGGGGTGCCGTTAGCATGTTTTTGTACGGACAACCTGGTAACATAACAACCTTATAACTTTGTGATTTTTCATGATACAGTTTTGAAATTTTGTACATAGATTCTTTACATAAAAATACTAGACACGTGTTTCGGGTTTCGCATATACTAAAACTAATATTGTATATATATTATTTATTCACATAACAGAACTGAGATCACTACGCTATTAATATTTTAATATGATTTAATATTATGACGAAACAGCTAAGATCGGTTTTAGATAGTACTTACTAAGATGCTACTCTGCTAATAACACAACTATTTGGTACCAAAACATAGTAGACGAGATCGATAATTATTATTAACGATAGCGATAATTATAATTAATGCGAGATAGCTAATTATAATTAATGAGAGCGATACTTATAATTAACGAGAGCGATAATCTGGATAATTACTGTAATATTAATGATTATGAAAATTCTTGAACTGTAAAACTTCATTTTTCGCGGTAATGACAGATGCTTTGCATCCTTTCATTGCACACTTCCAGTAGGTCCTTTCTTTAACTTCCCTATATCTGTTGTATTTGACGTCACCTAAGACTAGAATATTTTCCAGCCCGGATTTTATGAAGAAATGATGCTTGCCTGAAACGGAAATACATGAAAATTAACTATCATTACCATGTTTACTTCTGCAAGGTGTAACATAAATAACGAACAACCTCTTAAGGGGTCATTTTACTCACCATTATGAACAACTTTTACTAAAGGACCAAAACTGAAACCGTGAAAAAAAAATCTGCTGTTCCATACATTTATGTTCTCATAACTCTGCTAAATGAAGGGAGCAGTAGTTCTTTTTCGCGATAACATCTTTGGTCCCATAGTAAATGTTGTTCATAATGATGACTACAATAACCCCTTAAGAGGTTGTGCGTTATTTATGTTACATCTTGTTTAAGTCTAGAATCAAATAGCTTTTAGTGAGGAAACTATACGTAGTTGCATTCATATGTTATTATTTACCTTTCCTTTACTTCCGCTAAAACGAATACCATTGACTTAAAAAAAAAAAATAATATGTTAATACATTTATTTATTTATTTTAAACCACCGTATCACCAAAAGTAAAAAAAAAGCGAGAAAATGGTAATTTTAAATAATGACAAAATACTAACTTCAATTGAGAGTACATGATTCTCGATAGTTAATCTTAACTTCAATAATAATAAGTCAATTTACAATACTTCATTTTATTTTTTAAATATTCTAGAAACCGCTATAGTCAAGTCTAGCTGTACAAATAAAACATTTTGCATTCCATGAGAGATTCAACATTTTACCATAAATTCATTAATTATTATCATTGATTAATAGTACCCCATGAATAATATTATTAATTCATGGGGTACTATTAATCAATGATAATAACACTAATAATAATTTTATAAAGGTGCACTTATTTATAATTTAAAATCAATACATAATTAAACTTAAAACGACGATTTTTCATATTCATAAGCGCCAGTCAAAAGAAAGCAATTTATTAATTAGTCCTAGTGTCTAAAAACCTATTTAATAAGTTACGAATCCAAAGATACAAAAAAAAAAACACCACATACATTGATTTAAAAACCAAGAATAAATAACGACATAATTTCTTAAAATTTTGGGTTTGGCGAGACTGAATATAGGTAGATTAGACAAATAGCAAAAAACGAAACGGAGGGAAAAACGTAATAAAATTTGAATTTCGGGCTATCTTTACACATCCCCCTTAAGGGGACGATAACCGACTTTTAATGATTTTATACTGAAGATCACGTGTAAAGGAGTAATGTTAATGATTTGAAAAAAATATATGATAAATTAGAGCATTTTCTCAATAACTCAGTATGTGAATATTTTAGATTATGTTTTTATTAGATAGTGAAATTAATTTGTAAAGTTATGTCTAACGCGGATAAAAAACTGAGAATGGCGCAAAATCTACCAAGCGTATTTTCCTGAAACCTTCACCAATTTAAAGATAATTTAATTATAGATCTTTTAGTATACGCGTTTTTATTAAAATACCTTTTGTTTGTTTTGTGTATAATAAATTAATAATGGGGACAGCGCTCCTTGATGGGCGAGTCTTATTACTGGCTGAACGTACGACGCGTTGCGTGAGTTCAGTACAGAACACGCAAGCTAACCACTCAAGGTCACTGGCATATATCTGCGTCTTAAGTAAACTCCTCATGATTATGCTCATTAGCTCTCTTTACGATGTTTTGATAGATGGTGGTGACAGCAGCTCGGCAACCAAGGGTCTTGCGCTTCGAGCATCTCCACTCAACTCTGTGTTGTCTCTGCCTTTTCTTATGGAACTTGTGGTTGTTCACCATCAGAAAATAACCTCGGGGCGTCTTCACCAAGTAATCTGAAACAATAATATTCATATACCACTATAATAATAAAATTATATTAATAATAGTCGTTTTCAGTGACACACAACACGGAAAATAATCCGATCAAAAGTGTTTTTGAATGACTTCAAAATACAAGAGATCCCTTAAGTTAGATATTGGTAGGTGAGTGAGAATGTGCGGGATCAATAAATATGATGGGATCAACTAATAATCAAACTTTCAAAAAGGATTTGTTTTTTTTATTTTTTTACGTATGTTTAATATTAGGTACATCAATCTATACTATAATAATATAAAGAGGTCAAATTTGTTTGTTTATATGTGGGGGTAATCTCTGGAACTACCAGTCAGAATTGCAAAAATATTTTTGCATTTGATAGCCAAATTCTTGAGAAAGGTTGGGTAGGCTATTTAACATCACGCTACGACCCTTAGGAGCCGAGAAAAAATAAAAATGTTAGAAAAAACGCTTGAGTTTGAGTTTGAATGGATCGTGGGATCAAGAAATTTCAAGCGGACGAAGTCGCGGGCAGAAGCTAGTAAGTAATACATTGGAAAATAGCAGTGATCTTTGGTTTCGTTTGGTTTCAAAAAACCTGCAAAGTAACAGAAAATAATCAGGCGGATGTAAGTGATACTATCCTAACAATTATACGTTTACCATTATGTAATACACTGATTTGTCGCTTAATAATACAAGATGCAAACATTGACGCTAAAACATTGAATACATAACTATAACTAATAAATACCTACTACAATTTAATTGCTTAAATGCACTTTGGATAAAAAGATTCCAGGTAAGTAGATTATAGATAGTCACATTTATGTTGGTAACAATCTTTTGTATAGCATAAACAAAGTAAAGGAAAAAGAATATAGAGGAATATTGAAAAGAAAAAGAAAAAAGGAGAGATCATATTTTGAGTATCTATTAAAAGCTTAAAAATCATGAATCAGAACGAAATAAAAGCTGCCCTTTAATAACCTAAATACGTAAAAACAACAATCATACTCATAATATCCACGTAACAGGGAACTGCAAAACTTACAGGTATTATTTTTTATTATATGTCATAAAGTCAGGATCGCTACTATGATTATGTATGTCCTGATGACGAACGATTCTTTCCCTTATAGTCACAATATTAGCTTTACAGCCAAGTGAGGATCGTTTGGAGCATCTCCATTCAATCTTCCAGCCACGTTCCCTCTCGTTGAAGTACTTGTTGCCATTGACAACAAGCATTTGACGTCCAAATCTACTTTTCCATATGATTCCTTCCTGAACTTCTACATCTTCGTCGTCGACTTCTTCGTTTAATTCTTCGACCATTACTTTGTTTTCGTTGATTATTTGTTCCGCTTCATTTTTTTTGTTTTCGGCTTCTCTATTTTTTTCTATTTCTCTATTTTTTTCTGCTTCTAAAACTTTTTCCATTTCTCTAATTTTTTCTTGATTTTTTGCCATTTGTCTCTTTTTTTGCCATTTTCTACTCTGTTCTCTTTTTTTTTCTCTTTTTTCTAATTCTCTTTGTTTTTCTATCTCTCGATTTTTTTCGGTTTCCATCATTTCTTCTATTTCTCTCATTTTTTCCCGATTTTTTGCTATTTCTTTTTTTTCTTTTTCCCTCTTTTTTGCTATTTCTCTTATAATTTCAATTCCTCTTAAGGTTTCTATTTGTATTTGTGACTTGTTTTCATTTTCTCTTTTACAATCTATTTCCATTTCTTTCATTATTTCTATTTCTCTCACGGTTTCTATTTGTTTCTTATTTTCCATTTCATTCTCAGTTTTCTTTTGCTTGTGTATTACTTCCTCTTGTGCCACATTATTTTGTTTTTCTGTTTCTGTAACAAAACAAGATAAGGATCGGTCTTGTGTCAGATACCGAAAAGCAGGCTTAGATATATGTAGGATGTATTTCTTTACCAGTAATCGTTAATATTTTATCATTAAAAACCCGAAAAGTAATTGTCTATTATAATCATTACCAATTGTAAATAACTTCAACAGAAAAGCATTCGTTTTGGCGTAGTCATTAATAACTAAAAGGTAAGAGAAGTACTAAATTGTACACAAATTCCAACAACACCGATGTTTTTTAAAAAGTTTCTGAGTACACAGTTAGAAACTTCTTAAAAAACATCGGTAAAATTAGGTTGTCCTTGAAAATGCTCCTTAAAATGCTATTTAAAGAGCATTTTACTAAAGGATAATGTGCATTATTCACAGTTCATTTGAATCAATAGGTTGCATACCATTCCAACTTGTAACATTTAAAAACAGAACAGCAAATAATATCGATTTTTCTATTCTGAGGTTTTTAAAGATTCCACAGATTTACGTGTTTTATTATGACGTCCTTTTCTTCTGTCACTTAAATAATTAGCAAGTTGCGTTTTCGAAGGCGTTTTAATTCCTTTAATTTTCCCTAAAGCAGATAAAATAGCTTTGGGCTTTAGATGCATTTCTGATAGTTTATTAATTTCTATCTTGGTTACTTCATCGATACCGTAGTTACTCGCAGTCCCAATCTTATCGTGATCATGTTCAGCATCGTTACGATACACATAGACGTCATCACTGTCACTAGCATATAGCAAGGTAAGTACTGCGGCACACTGGGGTCCTCTAGTTTTAACTTTGTTACATCTATAAACCCGTTTTTCGCCTTCTGATGTCCTCCGTGTAGTCAGACGAGACCAAGTATTTTCTGCTTCCACAAAATCCATTGCCTCTTTCGATTTAGAAAATTTAGCCACAAAAAGCCAGGTTTTGGCTGGTCCTCGTTTTCTCTTCGGTGTCACTTCGTCATCAGACTCTGATTCTGTGTCTGAACGATACAATGGAACTTCCCATTGTGGCCGCTGCAACTCTATAACAATGAGTTGAATTGTCAGTAATTTGGTAAAAAACGTGAAATGAACAACATTCAAATGAAATCCTTTCACGCTATCTCCACCGCACAACGGCGACCATGAGTGAAATTAACATCAACAAATTGCTAAGGCCTTCCAACGCTACGTCTTCCGGTACATTTCAAATATGCATAAATAAAATTCTATCTAAACTTTACTTTTATTGCAAAAATGAATTTTACAAGCTTATTTACAATTTCAGTATTTAATCTTTTAGTTAGAGCCAAAGTTAGCGATCTTTAATAGGTTATTACCAATTAAATTGATTCTGTTTATTTCATAAAACACCCAATCAAAAAAGTTCAGGAACAACGGTTTGTTTTAAATAATTTACAGGCTTATTTAGAACCTTTTATAAAAAAAAATTGATAGATAAACAGACTTGTTTTAAACATGTTTTTCTATTAGTTGTGCAATAATTTCTGTAGGTACCTACATCAATAAATAAACAGCTATTTAAAGTAACTGGTCAATAAAACCTCGAAGAATAGCGATACTTAAAAATAGGTATCTACGACCGACGCCACTATCACAGTCATTTCCGCTTTCACCTCGCTGACTGGCCAATATTTACAACAGCATGACTCATTCCTCTCATATCCTCATTGTTCGCGAGAGAAGTCTGGTTGCTGCCGTTTCTACAATCTTCTTCGAGTGATGACTATTTACTAATGATTATGATCCTCTCGTTGTCTGATGATGATGTTGTTAATGGTCATCACGAACGCCTGGCAGCCGCTGTTCTTCCTCACGCACCGCCACCTGGTCTTCGGACCCTCGTTCTGATGAACAGTATACCTATTTGTCCCGACGTATAAGCAACGCTTACCGTAGGTGGTTGTCCCGAAAAACGCTGCAACTATAATTATTCGGTTATTGAAATAAGCTTAAACGATTTTGTGTAAACAAATGAAAGAAGTTCTTAAATGTCACTGAATCAGAAATTAGTAAATTACAAAAAAAAGTATTGCAGAAACTAGTTTTTAATAATATGAGCCACTGCCAACACCTGAGGAGGCTCTCGTTAGGGAGCTGGATCAAGGGCTTGATTCAGAAAGCGGTATTTCCGGACTCTACTCATATTGTTAAGAGATTCCTCTGTCTGGAGCCGTGACCGCAAGCTTGGACCCTGTCCCCGATACCGGTGGACTACTATTTTAATATTTTGAAATGTCTCATCCAATCCATGTTTCCAATATTTAAAAATGTTTATGTGTTTTTAATGAATAAAGGAGATTATAATATAATAAATTTATTTCAGTCAAAAATCCAATCATAATTATTTGAACATACTTATACACTATTGGTTTAAAATAACATACCGTGCGAAACGTGCGTAACTTTTATATATGCATGAAGTCTACAATACCTCAAATTGTTCAGCATGGTCCTCCGATACTTGAGAATTACTGCTCCATGAATTTTGAAATAAATATTTGGTAAAGTTGAAGATTAATGTTAAGTACTATGTTTGACGACAACACGATTCCATAATTTTCTCGACAGAAAACAATTAGAAAATTACCTCCAAACCGAACAATAAACTGCTAGTATTAAAAAAAATACTTCAAATTAGACCACGAAACTTTGCATAATAACTGAACTAGCAGATACTGTTTTTTATTTATTTTTAATTAGCATTTTTTTATTATCAAAATTATCAGCGCCTTGGAGCCTTCTCCCTGCCGCCCTGTCTGCGAGCGAGATAAAGAGCGAGGTGGCACTGAGGTATTATGGACTTCTTCTGCTTTCCTAGAACAGCGGTGATCGCAACTTACAGCCGCAGTGTCGGCTGTCATGAAAATGATGGCAGCGGCACGGATTTAAATCGATAGACTCGCCATACGGTGTCAAAAGATAATCGCGTATCTGTATAATTTTGACACCTCTGACACACAATGATGTAGTGACTTGTCTTGATTGTCATGGATATATAATCAGTCTATAATATTCCCACTGCTGGGACACAGGACTCCTCACGGTGAGAGGGAGTGGGCCGTAACCCACCACGCGGGCCCAGTGCTGGTTGGTAGATGTCACACGTCTTCGAATTTTTGGTTCTAGGACATGCCGGTTTCCTAACGATGTTTTCCTTCACCGGTTTGAGAGCAGTGGTGATGAAATTATTTATTCAAAGTATAGCGCTTGTCAATGTTCGAACCAACTACCTACAACTCGTTAGTCGCCGCTGTTACCACTGGGCCAACACCGCTGTCACTGGGCCTCCACCGCTCTCAATGAAACACTATTTAAGACACTGACAACAGGTAAACCGCGGTCACTGTCCAATTCCAATTCCAATTTTAAATTAATGGCCCCATCGTTTTACCGATGATTCTGCCAATGTCAAGGTTGAAGGAAACAAAGTGTATTCATTAAAGTTGACCGGTTGTATTGCCTATCTAATTTAATTAATTCTGGATGCGATTGAGTAGCCTGTAAGAACAACACAAAATATTTGTTAGTACATATTGTTAGTAAGCAGACAACACAAATTAACTTTATTATGAGACGAACATTAAGAACCACAAATATGAGTTGATATGTTAAAGTTTGATCTTATTCAATAATATAAATTTTTGGAGTGTTTTAACTAATGGGGAATCAACGAGTGTTAAGAGAAATGGTATATTAATAGGTCTGGGAAAATTAGGGGGGAGCATATCATAAAGAGGTACCAAAAGATTGGGACTGCATACAAAAGAAAGGGAAGCGCGATGACACAACGCTTGTCATTTATTGCGAAATATGAAGCAATTTTTTCTATTTACTCAAAATGAGTTGAGTAATCGAAAATAAAAAACAACCAAGTTCTGCATACAAGTAAGACGTTCTTGTTAATAATTAAATACCAACCGTACGTTGATATTTAATACAGATATTTTGGATTGAAACTCAAAGTAAAGGGTTAGTTTACCGCTAATTTGTATAGAGATTTTTTTTTCTAAACGTGTTTTGTTATCAACCAAGTTCTGAGAAATATGTTCAAGAATAACATATATTTTTTCCGCTACCACAAACTATTTATGTGGATTTCGATTTTTTTTTGTTTAAGACAAGCCTACTTTTGCCTCTTGTTAGCGCCTTAATAATGTGTGAGCTCACTCTTCTCAGTACGGACACGTTCGCGTGACTAAGTACCGTGAAGGCGAATCTAGGGATTTAAATCTTTGGGCAGCGAGGATTGACTTTACGGTGTCAAAAACGCTCTCAAGGAAAACACACCAACTTACTTTTATAAATAATGTTTCTGTAACGTCATTCGCCGATAAATTGCGGACGCTATATGACGGCCACCGCTCTTCTAGGAAACCGGTGATAAGGTGATAACATTTTAATCGTGATTGTGTGTGTTTACTATGCCTAAAATGGTGTTATCCATAGTGACGACATGTGCTGGACAGTTAATGATCTTCTTCACGCACCGCCACGTCACCCGCCTTCCTTTCCGGTCATTGCGCATGTTGTACCGATGCCTTCCTACCATGATAGCAGGTTTCCCTTGTTGACTTGTTACAAAAAATGCACCTAAAAAAAACAATGTTTCTCTATTGTTTACATTTGTTATAAGAATTCACGTACAAAGATGTTCTTTTTAGGGTTCCGTACCCAAAGGGTAAAACAAGAACCCTATTACTAAGGCTCCGGCTGTCTGTCTGTCTGTCCGTCTGTCACCAGGCTGTATCTCACGAACCGTGATAGTTAGACAGTTGAAATTATCACAGATGATGTATTTCAGTTGCCGCTATATCAACAAATACTAATTACAAAAATCAGAATAAAATAAATATTTAAGGGGGTTTACATACAACAAACGTGATTTTTTTGCTCGTTTTTGCACGATATAGATAACGGCAACAGGTAGACGCTTGAAATATTCACAGAATCTTTAGTTATGTATTCACTTTAAAAATAAATAATTAAATTAAAATAAAACAAATATTTAAGGGGGGCTCCCATACAACAAACGATAAGGTACGGAACCCTTCGTGCGCATCCGACTCGCACATGGCCGGTTTTTTTTTTAATAAAACGATCTATCTTTCAACAAAACAATGTTTTATTGTAAAATCTTGCTTAATATAACAAAACACACATAAAAGCTCGTACAGACTCGCGCGGTATCGTGGACGCAACAGGCAGCGACATAGAAATTGTGCTACTAGTGTCGCGTCGCGCCCGCGATGTCGTACCGGTCTGCGCGAACCTTAATGAAATTAGATAAAAACACAAAATATATTTACTTACAATTAAAAAACATCACGCTTGCTTTTCCCGAAGGGGTAGAGGCAGGGACGATAATAACTACATCTGAAATTCTTTTATTCTTTTTTTTTTTTTTTTTATTCTTGTCGGCACGGTTGGCGCAGTGGTTAAGCGATTAACTGCTGCGCTGCTTGTCGTGGGTTAGATTCCCGCACGGAACAAATATTTGTATGACCTACAAGTAGTTGTTCCGGGTCTGGCTGTTTGTGTATGTGAGTTTAAATGTTTGTAAACGCACCCACGATACAGGAGAAATTCCTAGTGTGGGGCAATGTTTAATTTTTTTTTTTTAATTACTCAATGATTGTGTTCACCCCTTATGTTTAAAATCATATTCTTCATAGAAATGAGGGTCACCTTGCAACCATCAGACCTTCTCTTACAAGTCCAGTACTCTTTGTTACCTCGCACTTTATTTCTGTAGTACTGGCTACCATCGTGTATGAGAGAACATCGACCACGCTTAGTTATCAGAAAATCCATAGCACAGGCTGTAAAAAAAAAAAAACTATAACCACCTTAAAACGAAAGTTCATTAACACATTCATTCATTGAGATGTAAGCCTTTCTTGAAACAGAATAACACGATTCATAAAAACAAAGATGGCGCGCATACCTAGCGAAGCGCGATTTACACTGCCAAACAAAAATCAACCTTGCAAAAATTGAAATTAAGTTGAAAATAAATAAACCTCCATTCGTTAGAGAACACTTCAAAGCGGACTTTATTCTAAGAAACACAATGTTGATATTTGTTTGGCAGTGAAAACCACACTGAGTTGCGCTTCGCCAGTTCTGCCCTGGCCCTAAAGGCTGCCGCAGATAGCCTCGACGGGACTCTGGTGGAACAATTTCTATGAAAACTACACGGAATTATTTCTAACGGTGTCGCGTCGAGCCGTCACATCGCGCCTGTCTGCGGGAGCCTTAACGCGATAGAGTGCTACAAGGATCCTTTGGCGCCTGAATAACATTCACAGAAGGCCGTTGGTGGTAAACTTTTATGAAATTGGCACCCAAATTGTATAGAAAAAACAAGATGGCCACGTTAGTTCGAAACTAATGCGGCCATCTTTTTTAACCACGCGCCAAAGGAACCTTGTAGCGTTGTAGATTCCAAGTCAAACTTTAAAAAAATATATAGTGTTAATACTTTGTAGGGTTCCATACCCGAAGGGTTCCAAACGGAACCCCGGAACCCTATTACTAAGCCTCCGCTGTCCGTCCGTCCGTCTGTCTGTCAGCGGGCTGTATCTCATGAACCGTAATAATTATACAGTTGAAATTTACACAGATTATGTATTTCTGTTGCCGCTATAACAATAAATAATAAACATTAAGTTTAAAATAACAGGGGGTGCCCATACAAGAAACGTGTTTTTTTTCGGCGTTACTTGCTAAATACTGCACGGTGGTACGAAACCCTTCGCATGTGAGTGAAACTACTTTAGCACTCAAGTTGAAACAGGATTAAACCTCACTAAAAGATTAGAAATTCCAAATAGCGAACTGACATGTAAAATCTAAATGTACCAACTGGAAAATAATCAATAAAATTTGTTAACCTCCTCTTTTTTTTACTTGCTGGCCAGTCCGTTTTTTTGATTCACACGAATCTGGTAATCTAAACTAAGTGTAGAGTTGTAGCGGCATCAACATCGCCACATGCGAACTACGCGTCACTCTGACGTCACGCAAACTCCTGCATCGCGCAAGCAGAGTTTACCGCGCAACTAGCATTATACAACATTCCGACATCAACCGTCGGGCAGTTGCCCACCAGACACAACACCCGTCTGGTCGGAGGATCCTCCCTTTTCTGATAGAGAGGATGCGTGAACTTTACACTCTGTTCCTCATACCTCTAAAGAGTCATTAAAAAATAAATACAGGCAAATGACTTTGACTAATTAAAAACAGTTTAAACAAATTTTTATAATCATAATAATACAAAAGTTTAAACATAGGTACTAACTATTTAGGAAATTGGTCAGAAAAAAGAAAGACTACCAAATTCATTTCAAACCAGAGCGGTGTTGAATTTAACAACATTACAATTTAACTAGAATTATTCTTTGATTGTTCTAACTACAATATACTTTACAATAATCACTAAGATATCAATTAACTACAATTATTCTTTGATTGTTCTAACTACAATATACTTTACAATAATCACTACGATATATTTCCAGCACATTACTGTCCCGTGTTGTGTCGTGACGCGGCATACACCAATCAAACGAATCTGTTCAGGACTACGTTAAATCCCAACGAGACTTAACACTGCGTCAGAGGGCGTCACGACACGACACAACACGGTAATTTGAATCCCTCAAAAGGAAACTATTGAAAACTTCATACTATCCAGTCTTACGCCAAATTCAGGTGTTTTGGTAACTAAACTATTGGTTTTAAACCTAAAAAGAACCAATCGGTATTTGTTGAAATGAGTAAATGTCATTAGGAGTGAGTTACGCTATGAGGGTACAATTTAATTAAACAATTGTATACAAAATAAATCAAAATAGATCCAGTTCATATACCTATGTGAAAATCGTTAGAAAAAACCAATAAAGATTCCATTAGGTATAATATTAATATTAAACGTTGCAATGGTAATTTCGTTGGTAGTAATAATTACAAATCATTCTCAAATAATGAGAGATCAGATACAGTTAGGATAAGTACACATTTACAGCGACAAAAAAATCTAATCAACAGACGACATTTCGGTCCGATATCGTATATATCCGCGACGCCATTTGTGCACATAGATAGTCAAGGTGTGACGTCGGCCTAGAGCGCGATGCGTCTTTTGCTTGGTTTAAACCGGTTTATACCGGTTTTTTTATCGGTATATACTGTACTTCTGGTAATCACAGTACCGTACCTATTCGTTTTCAGATGGGTACGTATTAAAATCCCGAAATTTCATAATAACTATGACTGAAATACCGACGTCCAAAACAACGAAATTCAAAATACTGAAGTTTTAAATGCCGACAGCCGTTATATCGAAACATAAAATACCGATGTCCAAATGCCCGAAAGGATAACCTCTCTACCTCATCTAACCCAAGTGATTCACCAAGAATAGAGGGAATCATAGCAAGGGTTAATGACCACTGTTCTAACCTAACCCAAATGATTCAATAACAGCACCCTCTCTGTATTTCTAGTAGCTCACTTAGTCATTTACCTATGGATATGGATCTTCGGGGTTTTAAGCTTTCGGGCAAATGAACTTTCGGGATTTAAAACTTTCGATCAAACAATCATTCGGCGTTTAATTTTTCGGGATTTCTTCCATAGTTAAAATACGGTCTTTTCAATTTCGGTATTGTAATACTACCCCTTCAGATAGGTAGGTGTACGCCTCACACTCACATTTATGTTTGGTTCGATCGGCCGAGTTCGGTCGACGACGCACGAGCACAGTTCGACCGATGACTGATTAGGAGTACGCGAGCCGTTAACCTTAAAGTGCGTCATATTATCGAAGGTATTTAGTATCTCAGTGGTTACTATGCTGGCCCCTATATTTAATTATTTTTTGTCCATAAGTATGAACAGTAACTCTGCAGCCGTGAGCTTTTCTGCGACACACCCAGTAAGAATGCTCTCCGGACGTCTTATTTCTGAAGAAAACTTCATTTTGCATCAAAAGCTTCATACCTCCTCGGGGTGTTCTTATCAATACATGTTCTAGAAATAAATAAAACTAATATTACCTGTTAGTAGCGGTTACATGTTTACCTTGTTGCAAAAACGATTTTTTCTGTATTTTTTTTTTATAAAAAAAAACCTTAATTTATGGTAAAATGTATCATTTAACATTTTTTTTTTTTGTAAATATTTGTGTTATATTGTGAAATATGGTACAACATATTAATAAAAATCGGTACTCAAAAAAACGTTGTTTATTGAAGGTACTTACTTACCTACATAATTAATGCAAGTGTACTCTAAAAGGAAGACACAGTTCTAAGTATTCATATACTTAACTAATAAACATTTCATTTAAAACATTTACACAACAGTGTACTAAATTTTCGTAAAAGAAAACAATAAATATTCTTATCAAAAAAGCATATTATAAGATTAAAGACTACGTTGAAGACAAGGAAGTTTGGCATTAATTCCTTCTGCACATGTGGCTTCCCTGGTACCTCATTAACGGCAAAAATATGTAAATGTCTATTAACTGCTCCCAAGTTGCGATGTTTAGGTTATTTATTTTTTACATACTTCTTTGACATAATCTTTTTTTTTTCTTTGACATTATATACCTACAATTGTAATTTAAACAAGGTTCTAAATTGTATTATTTTAATAATATTTTATATCGTTTATTTTGTAATGTTTTGTTAATGTGAGAACGTTGTAGGCTTAATGGACTGTAGCTTTGTAAACCTTTTCTATCTTGTTAAGTACTTGGTACTTGTTGACGGGCCTACACTGTCCTCCCGTACCTACTAACACTGTAACTTGAAAACATTGTAAAAGCCCATTATTTTTAAAAGAGTAACCGTGGAGTTTCTTGCCGGCTCTTCTCCATAGGAAACGACCAATTGGAACCGTGCACCTAGCTTCTGACGTTTTATAACTGCCCATGTAGGTTTATGTGAAATAAAATATTTTGATTTTTAATACTATAGGCAGATAAAGGCTCGCGAAGACAGGCGCCACGCGACAATTTGCGCGATTCTGGTAAAAGGTTGGTTCCATGAAGTTTTCATAAAAATTGTTCTACTAGAGTCACGTCGCCCAGCCTTAACTGCGTATTTAAATCTCTATCAGTTTTTCTTTCCACTGAGTATTTTGCATATACTCCGAACTATTATTGTTTCGAGATTCCATCCGCAGTACTTGGGGCCTACTCCGCATCGTTAATCGGAAGTATCGGCCGAATGTTCGGCCGTTTTATAACTTCCCTAGTTACCTTTTTTGACTTTGAATCCTTACCCGTCTTAAAGTCACACCCCCTTATTACAAAACAAGGTTTATCTTCAGACCAAGGTTTAAAACATGGAGCCATTATTGAATTTAGAACTTTATTCCGACTATGGTAAAGTTCCTAAACACAGAACTGTCAACTTAGTACCGAACTAAGTTTTCAGTTTTGTATAAAGAACGGTATTTCAATCACTGTTACGTTCTTATTACAAAAACTGGCTCCATGGTTTAAGCCATGTCAAAATATAAATCTTGTTTTGTAATAAGGCGGACACTGTTTTGACTTTGGCTTATCTCTTTGACTGTCGTTTTTTGTTTCGCCGTAGTCAGTCATAATTAGCCATCGTCAAGCAACAGCCAAACATTCGGAAGATACTTCAGATTTATGTTCGGAGTAGATCCCCAGATCTCCAAAAAATCACTTATGATTTCCAATACGTACAACTATACAAATTCTTCAATTACACTCGGTTCCTCACACTGCATGCTTTGCGTGCATAATCGAAGAACTCACACTCACTCAAATTACAGTAGTTCCATATGATGTGTATAATCTGATATCTCACCTTGGTAATAACTGAGCAGCGACAGAAATTAACCTCAAAATTAAAAAAAATCTAAACACTGAAATATTTATGCATTACTAGTGGTCGCCCACTGGTCGAAAATCGACCCCCTCTACTTACAATCTATATCATCATTATCATTATTCCAGCCGAAAGACGTCCACTGCTGGACATAGGCCTCCCCCAAAAGGGGAGTGGGTTGCCATGGCCACGTTTGGCAGGCGGGTTGGCGATCGCAGTATGGTGTTAAAATGCATAGAGAACGCTGCTGCCCATTCTCTAGTAAGTCCCTTAGTCGCCTTTTACGACACCCACGGGAAGAAATGGGATGATACTATTCTTTACGTCCGGCACCACACGGAGCGACAACAACAATCTATATAGTACTTACTAAGTCCATGAGTAGGTACACTAATTCCACGCTATTATAAAGTACTTACTAATTCAATGCTATTAAAAAGTACTTACTTATTCCATGCTTAAGCTGTCACTTCTTGTTACACACTTCCGTCCCTTTTCACGAAAACACGCCCACAGAAAGCGGGAGGAAAGTACACATAAAAAATTACAGATCTTGTCAATTTTCATAGTGATGTGATTAATTCCAATTAAAAGTCATCGGGCCAAATAAGATTCCAGCTCCATACTTAGTTATCAGTTATGGTGAGAATGTTCTCCCCTTACTTTAATGACGTTGGTGCCATTGGTAAGTACCGTCATTTTACAGCCATAGGCTTTTCGGCGACACACCCAATAGGCGCTGTCACCCCATTTCTTGTTTCTGATAAACACAGCATCGTCCATTAACAGTCTCATAGCTCCTCTAGTAGTTGGAATCATTAAAGCGTCTGAAATTTAATATAATTATAAAGTAATGTGTGCAAAACCACAAATATCGAATTAAAATAGCCTCTTCGGGAGTCGATACTTATGTAAATGCACGGCCAATGTACCCTGCGCTGTCGGTCCTGATACCACCAATAATTTTTTCCATACCACCTGATCTTTAATGTCAAAGTTCTCGTATTGGTCATGCAACCTAACCTAAAGTAATCCATAATAGCCCTGGAGTCTAACCGGGGAATAACTTTGTACTGAATTTCATTATAACTCGCTGCTCAATAATGTGATTTGAATTTGGAACCTCATCAAAAAAACTTGCACAAAAAATTATTCGAAAATCAAATTGCTTTTTTATTACATATATTCAAAAAGAGTTAGTTTATTCTTCGTAAACACGGACTAAAATAGCTCTTTATCCCTAGCGACTAAAAGTGATATGAATTTGGAATGTGGATATTGTTAGTAAAAGTTCCAATCAACAATCTACTATTTATTACCTCGCAGAAGGTGTAAGAAGTAGAGTATTTTCCTCGGGGATAAAGGTGTCTTCGTTTTGGGCGGGCTTTATTCCCGAGCGTAACAAAAGAATGTAGTACTCCCGAGCGCAGCGAGGAAGTCCAGAACGAGCGAAACAAGGGAGTTAAGACTACAATCCTGAGTGCAGCAAGGATATAGCGTCTGTAACATTAGACACTGCTTTATCCTCTAAGTGAATAATCTACTATAACGGCGGGCATGAACTTATACTCATATAGTTCGTGCCGATTCGAGAGTAAATAGTGTACCTACAGTTTTTCCATTTATGACTGATTGGGTGGTTTAATAAAACTCGATTCAACACCAAATGCATATTTACTATTTTTTAAACATATTTAACAAACTGTTGTGTACATTACAGGTTTTAGGTACTAGAATATCACGGGATTTACCGAGGTTTAGCAAATTCTATTTTCTGCTCAATTTTATCAGAATGCTATATATAGAACATGTCCCGGAATTAACAACTTCCCTGTCCAATGAGTCACTAATGACTCACGATGACTCACGAGAGTGTACTAAGATAAGTTCGTGAGTCACATGTTTCTATACAATATTGGGCAGATTACTTGTCATGAACGTGTCGTGATATTACTTTAATGATACGTGGACGTATACCAAAAACCCCTAACCTTTAAGGAAATAAAACAAAATTTCGCGATTTTTGGCTCTTAAGCGAACTCATCAGAAGAAAAATACAGTGGGCGTGGGGTATTCATAAAATGCGTTGTATGGGGACAGGGAAGTTGACACAGCAAACCTGAAATCGCGAAAAAATAATCAGATTCCTTACATTTTCACGAGTTATTCGAACTTAAATGTAGGGAACAGCAGATTTTTTTTTCGTGATTTCAGGTTTGGTCTCATAGTAAAAGTTGTTCATAATTATGAGTACAATAACCCCTTAAGAGGTTGAGCGTTAATTCCCGGAAATGTTCTAAAACTAAATATTTATAGAATTTATTTCTCTGAGTTGCTAGTGGA
Source organism: Tiliacea aurago (assembly GCA_948098905.1). Lineage (NCBI taxonomy): Eukaryota > Metazoa > Arthropoda > Insecta > Lepidoptera > Noctuidae > Tiliacea > Tiliacea aurago. The sequence continues at coordinate 7,106,194 of OX402588.1, forward strand.
GTCGTCAGCTTGACAATGATATTATTTTGCTTGACAGTTATTTTTTTCTATCTAATTTATTAATAACTAGCTATTCATCCCGATTTCACTCGGGCGAATAACAACTTATAGGCACAATTAAAAATATAAAATACATTTGCAATAAATTATGCTGAAAACTTCGTCAGACAAGATCACAAGACATTAGTAATTCATTTAAAATAATTATTAATTGTATGTTATCAACCACATACTTATGATTTTTGTGCTAACAACCGCTTAAGATGTGGTGTTGAATTATTAAAATCTAAAAGTTACATATTTATGTGACTTTTAATAATAAATTATAATACCTATGTTAGAGAATAATTTCAAAGTAAATAGTTTTAACAAGAATTCCATGTTAACAATATTTTAATACGACTGTACATGAATCTTTCAAAAGGTCGACGCTTAGTAAGTAAAAATTTAAACTTTTATAAAGTCGCTGATAAACCTGGTCATTTTTATTGTGAGCGACTGTACTTTACAATAAAATGCTCCTCCATGTCATGAGCATTAATATTTATTCGAACAGGACCATTCTAGCGAATTTATTTCGGCGTATTTTGCATTCGCTGTAGGTAGCTATAAATTATCGACGACATGCACGTTGCACGAATCACGTGTCGTCGTTTATCGCTCTATTGTGGGCTTGTATAATTTCTAATGTGACGATATTATCCACGTCACGACATCACGATAACATATGAAAGTAAAATGTATATTATGAAGACGCTTTTAAATTTCCGTCCACGATAATATCATCACGTTAGAAATTTTTATATATCAATGGTTAGAAATTTTAAAAGCGCCCATCTTTGCTTAATTCGAAAACGTAGAGAATGCTCACGATTATCAGCATCTTACATATATTATATGTCGCAGGATAATTGGAAAACGTTTTTTTGCGATAACCCGTCAGTGCATAACGTTCATATCAGCCAATCAGCGTTCATAGTCATTGTCTTTGTTACAGCCTGAGTGCTCATTCCAACATTTATCGAAACACATATTCGGGCACGATCGGAAATCTTTAGAACCATTTGTGACCAGTTGATCTGCAGAAATGTCACTACGGGTGTTCGACCTTGCCTCGAAGACGAATGCGTACTCGGTTTAGCAGACAGATTTTCTGGAACCTTCAGATCCACCACTCGCTTCTATTTAGCTGAAGCATTTTTTGTGTAATATCTGTTCTTTTTCGTATAAATTGTCTTTAGTCCGTAGTGTTGTTTTGTACATGTATATCATATGTTTAAGAAGTGCCGAGGTAGGCAGTAATACAAGCAGTTTACTGATAATCCGTGTATTATTGAATGTACCCCGTAAGACTTCATTGGTTGTTACCTAAGGTAAACTGGTTTCTTGCAGAAATCCTGATAATATCACGTATTATAACAAAAATCTTACTTTGTTTCCAATACCCGATATTTCGAAAAAAAAAAAAAAAACATTATTATTTTTTTCAATAATTATCCCGCGACACATGTGCGTTTAACATAACATAACAGCACGCCCGTATTTCCCGAAGGGTTGGGCAGAGGAGTACGTATACCTAGTACACATTTCGCCAGTTATGTTTATAAGTCCCACGTAATAGGGGCGAGCCTATTACTATCAACCGGGTACAAATCCAAACTCCGGGCTGTTACTGAGAAATTCCTAATAGAAGAACTCAATAACAATTTGTCCGACCTGGGAATCGGACCCAGGACCTCATGCTCTGCAGTAGCGCTTCCGACCACTAGACCAACGAGGTAATGGAAAATACATGTGCGTTTAGTGCAAGGACATGTCAATTATGGTTATGGCGATTCCTAATATCAATGACTTCTTTATTCATAGTCACAATGAATGCTGGACAGAGTAGTCTTCGTTTCTTGACACACCGCCAGCTTGCCCGAGGACCTGGTCTGTCTGACCGCTTGTTGTATCTGTAACCGCCTAGTTCTATGACCGGTCTCCCGAACTTGGATGTCAGAAACACTGGAAGTAATTCTGCATCATCTGAAAAATAGAATTTTGATATTTAATGCACCAGTTGTGTTGGCAAAGAAAAAGATTTTATTGTTTCTTTTAATGTAGGTACGGTCTCATATATAAGTTTGGGAAATACACATAAACTATTTCTTCAAATATTTGGATTTATTTTTATTAAGTCCGAAATAAATACAAACGATTAAATTAGGGATGTTATTTATTTTACTTAAGTTGTAAAAAAAACACGTAAGTCATTTGCGACGAGCCCCGTATCTTACACGTTCCCATTTTGCCAATGACATAATTATGCGAGTTTTTTTTTTCGGTGGGTAATTAATAAATAACTTCTGAGCTCTGGGCGTCCCACGACCCACCCGTGTTCCCGAACTCGCAACCCTGGCAGGCATTTGCCCTACCGGACCCCGTCAGTTGGTACTGACATCTCTTTGAGGCGCGCATGGAACACAAGGTGCCGTCGACCTGGGCTTGGTCCTTATCGGACGGCGAGCTACCCCTGACTTACCGTCCGCAAGCCCGTGCCTACGGTGGCCGGGATTTGGCCTGCGACTCCTGACGCCCAGATGCGACCTTTACACGGGCTGTCTTTAGAAGGCAACTAAGGGCGCAATTATACTTGGTCGTTAGCCCGTGCTCGAAAGACTACTCGATTTCGGGCAACCTATGCATTCATTAAACTTGGTCATCGCACTGGAATACGGGCTAATGACTACGAGTAATTAGAATGAAGTCGACACTACTCATTGTGCCGACTGGCAAAGCAGAGCTGAAAGGGAAACTGGCATTGGATATCCGAATTCGGGTAACCGAAACGATGCCGCTGGACTAGATTGTTCGAAGACGGGCGCACTCAACCCCGAGGTTATATTTGGGATCGTATAAAATATCGACAACCACAAACGTCACATCACATCTCTAACAAAAGCTGGCAGCGGCCACTTTACGAAACTATCGTGTAAGTGAGAGTATCAGTAAAACACTTATCCATTGCGCTATTATACCAGCCGATTCTTTGATCGATTTGTACTAAGCAAGAAATGTTTTTGTCCTAATGTAAATAAGTGCTTTTGGTATTTTATCATGTTTCTAGTCTCACGAAGTAATGTTTTAATTAATTTAATAACTAAAACAATAATATTTTAGTAATTACGTATGAAATGAGATGCCACCTTTCATGTAATTCACAATACAGCTGTTATTTGTGCAAACAATGACTGAACACCGCAGCATTTTGTGAAAAATCAAGAATCGTAAGTTGACATTCGACTAATGACTGAAATTGGCATCAAGCCGTGGCCAGATGCGTTCGCAAGCGCCACGCCCCCTTGCGATATCTCCTGTCTTTTTCTGATCTGTGCGCACGACCAAGTGTAATTTGCACCATAAGGAGGATATACCTTATACCTAACAGAATAACCAGCGGGCCCAGCACGGGCTGCCCAAGACATTTGTGACAAGACATGATAAATTATGTCATGTCAATTTGTACTAGCATTTTATGACAAAACAGTTTTATCGCTCAAACTGTGATAAAATGTGTGACTCAAGTCATGTCACAGTAGGCCGTGCTCGCCCCGCTGAATATACATAGTTGATGATGAGCGACCATACGAATAACTTCAATGATTATGATTATTCTTAAGCAAGATGAGCTGATTCTCAAAGGTTATGGCAGTTGCCTTACAACTTTCCTTCTTAATGCACACCCAGTTAACTCGGGGTCCTTTACTATAACTTCTTTTATTATAACGATAACAACCTATTTTCATTAGGGGATTTCCGGCCCAGGTCGTTGAGAAGACAGGCTGTGGGAAACCTGAAATACAAACGAAATTAGATGAAGATAAAAGAGTTCCGTGTTGGACGGACGTAAAGAATAGCACCATCCCATTTCTTCCCGTGGGTGTCGTAAAAGGCGACTAAAGGACTTACTAGAGAATGGGCAGCAGCGTTCTTTATGCTTTTAACACCATACTGCGATCGCAAACCCGCCTGCCAAGCTTGGCGATTATGGCAAACCCACCCTTTGGGGAAGGCCTATGTCTAGCAGTGGACGTCTTCCGGCTGAAATGATGAAAAGAATTAATGATGGATTCTTACATGATTATTTATTTTGTTGCACTTAGAGCCCGATCACACGTAAATGATGATGATGATAAATGATTTTTATTTCTGTAAGTAGGTTTGTACAAACACTTTTACACGTCAATCATATTTTTAAAAACTAAATGAGGTCGGCGTTTCCTATCTGACTACACTGAGAAGAAAGGCCGAAACAAACTCAGAGGTATTAAACTATAACTTTTAAAGTCCAGACATAATGTTGGTCAGATCATGTGATGACCATGTAGATTGGTGCCTGAAATGATCTTCTGATGAAAGAACCACACAGATTGAGGGGACATGCCCTGTCAGTACACGCATTTCTCAGTAGTCGTGCAGCTCAACTCAGAACTTAAGGAGCTCAACGATTCAACGAACAATACCAAAGAAAGGACATGTGGGTAGGCCTATGCGACCTTTAATTACTCAAACTGCCAGACCATAACCAAAATGAACTGAGAAAAAAAAACTATGACCCACATAGTCACGTACAACAAACACACCACAACATCAACACGTGGACGGGCGCTAATTTGTATGAAAATGAATGTTAATTCACACGGACCACATTTGGTTGTCAAAATCAACCGTGTGGGAGATACCGACCTCATCGACTGACTACATCGCAGTCACGTCGCAGCCACAACGCAATCACCAGCGAGACCGCTAACTAGCAGCCGGACACATCGCAAATACAACGTTGCGTCGACCATTTGACCTTAAGTAGGACTTACCACGTTTCGTTTCTACTTTACACCGCCTATTTATGGCAAAATTCTTATGGCATTAAGTGTTTTTATTTATTAATTCCTTTGCAGCTAAAATACTGCTGTTAGTATTATAGATTTTAATTAACGATATACCTTTAAAAAATCACTACACGGAGTGGACTTCGGTAGGACTTTTCATCAAATTCAAGAGCTCGATAAAATGTAACATTATATTTCTAAACCAGAAGTAAGATAAAAATACAGTTTTAAGACGAAATATTAGCATACTTATAGGTATGTATGTACTTAATTATTATCAGTTATTATACAATATAAATATGTCAATATTCATTTAACAATACATAGCTGACTTTGCAGACATAACTTAGTTTGCGGAGCAACAACTCATACAAATTTAAATATTTTTTCAATTTCAACAAATATTTAGGCTTTTTTTAATTAAAACTATAAAAGCACAGCTTAAAAAATTCCGTAGGTACCTACAATACAAAGATATTCGAGTTCTAGAAGACCTCCATCAAATATTAAGTCTTGTTAGCTAGTTATAGCTTCTCTCATCTGATGATTTTGTCACAAATCACTCCAAAAAACATTTAACAATCTCATAAAGCCCTTCACTAACAAATTCAACTAACTATCAATTAACCGGTTGAATGCCGTAATTACAGAAACAAATAAAAAGCTATTGTGTTTCGCGTGGATTCGATTGAAGGGTTCATAAAACAAACTAAACAATATACCTATGTGCAATATGTAACTCTCGTTATCTATTAATTAAAATAAGGTCTAGTTTACAATTCATTGATGATTATGTACTCCATTCGTCTTAATGATGACTCCGTCAACAGTCATCAGGGATGCCGTACATCTGAGAGTTCTCTTCTTGACACAGGACCACCGGATCTTTCTGCCAATTGTGCGCTCCTTGTTGAACCGAAAATGACTGACCAGGATGACTGGATTCCCTCTTAAAGATTTGCCGAAACGAGGTTCTGAAATTGTAATAAAATTGTGGGTTCTTGTGTACGGAAGTTACTCCTCAGATCTTATAAGGCTAAAAGCTTACGTAATTTACTGTAATGTGAGAAAGAAGGCTCCCGCAGACAGGCGCGACGCGTTTTAGGTAGAACATTTTCCATGAAATGAGTTGAGTGGATGAGTTTTCATATAATTTTTTGTACTAGAGTCGCGTCGCAATGTGGCGTCGCGCCTGTCTGCTGGAGCCTTAACGGGTTTTACCTATGCAGGCAACATTTTCTTATTTAATTTTTATCCAAATTATGATCAATTATTTTGAATATCAAATCACGTCTTTTTGCTACTAGTTCTTCGTATAAGGCAATTAATATTCCAGCTAAAATAATATTAATCTATTGTGTAATGTAATGTAGATAATATTGATATTATTGATTGTTTTGTAATAATTTAATAATAATTAATAATTTGTAATTTGGTGTGGTATATTGGTGTACGCGCGCCTGAATTAAAAATTAAATGATTTTGATTTGCACTTTACAAAATATTTCCAGGACCTTACACAAAGATTATTTATCGTTATTTCGCTTTACCTAAACCTAACCTTTTTACACAGTTTTTCTAATATTATAATAATTCCGGTGAATAGTCTTTACTAGAATTTAATTCGCAGGCTAAGTCTTATTTTCCTGATAACCCAAATAAAATAAAACAAATCTTTGTAAAGCTTTATTCTTTACACAACGATAACAATTAATAGAATTTAAAAACTTAGGGTAAGAATCACAACAAGCGTTTGATTATTAAACATAAAAAATGCACACAACACACTCACAACAATAGTAGAGATTCAATAACTAGTAAACTTAGTATTTTTTGGTCCTATTAATTAATAGGTGAGAATACCTTTGGTGCTCCATGTATAGGTGCTCAAACGGGAATACTTAAACAAAATGCACATACGACAAAATTCTGCAGATGTAGGTCTCAATAATTCTTATGCGTGTGCTTCTTGACACTGATCTCTATGGGGTGACCATCGAATGTCACGATAGATGCAGGGCATCTCAAAGACTTGCAACTACTGCAAACCCACCAGGTCCTGTCTCCAGATATGGTACTCTTCGAGTATCGGTATCCGTGAAACCATAAGTATGGGGTCCCGCCACAGCCTTCCATAATCACGCTACCAGCTGCAGAGAAAAGGTACATTGTCATTTTTTTTTTGTTTTAATTTGCGTAGTTTATTTTTCTATTTAAGTTACAAATTAATCATTAAAACCAGGAAATGTTTCACTGTGTCTTTTTAATCGTCCTTTCTAATTTAATTATTTAAATAAAAGTTAATTGTTATTCAATTATTTATCTAATCTGAGGGTGCCAAAGTAAGAAGTTGACACAAGGAAATGGATGTAGGTACTTAAAAGATGTATCCGTATGCATGTAGCACCTATTTGTACAAGATTACCTTAGATAATGACTGAAACTCCGGTTGCTTTATCGGCTAGAAACTCAAAATTCATTGAATGACAACAAAAAAATTTAATTGCTCATATTTGTCAATGTGTATGTCCTTTTTTCTTCAAAAATTGCTGGCCGATAGACACACCGGATCCACAACAGTGCTCCGAGTCTCTCTTAGTACAGATCCACCAGATTTTCTTATTTCTGGCTCTGTTCTTTCTATAACGGTAGCCATCACACTCAAGATACGTTCTACCAGTTTCTGTAGTGACGTATATCGCCTCTGTAAAAGTAGAACGAACATTTAAAAAGTGGTCACTATTTAGAGGCCTGTAACAATAGAAGACTGTGTTTAATTGTAATACGCTAACTTTTTGATAAACAAGTGAATATAAATTTTTGCCGAATTCCTTTAAATTAATTATTACAAAAATAATTATTTAATTATGTAGTTTCTTATACTATTTTTACCATTATATCAAGGATATCGTGGCCCTGGCACACAGGCAACGGAAGGAACACGGGTGGCTTTTAGTCAGTAAAAGTCTGACACGCCCTCCGCTCAGAGAGAGCGGGTAAAGTTATTTGTTTTAATTAATGAATTGAACAGTTTTTTATGTAATTTTTTTGTTTTTTTAAATTGTTATACTTAATGGAGTTTATTTATTAGTTTGATTGTTTTTATTATTTTTAACCAATTAGTCATAAGAAATCATAATTTGAATATTTGTACGCCGTTGACAGTAAGACATGGCTCATAATATTAATACTGACATCAGTATTTTGTTTTACTTATGTTCTACAAATAAAAATATTTGAATTTGAATAAGTTCCCACCCAAAAAAATCACAATACTCGTATAGGTAGATTTTGTCGTTCGATTCCGTCATGAACAATACTGTTTAATAACAGAATTAAAATATCTGTTAGAATAGGGATCATCATAGCATAATCAGCCTAGAACGATCCCACTGCTAGGACACAGGCCAGGCTTCGAGAGGGATGGGGCCGAAATCCACCACGCGGGCCCAGTGCGGGTTGGTAGATGTCACATGTCTTCGAATTTTTGGTTCTAGGACATGCCGGTTTCCTCACGATGTTTTCCTTTACCGTTTTGAAAGCAGTGGTAATGAAATAATTTACAAGTAAAGCGCCTGCCTGGGTTCAGACCCATGACCTGCGTAACTCGTAAGGGCCATAATCACTGGTTCACCACTGCAAAATAGGGATACGATAGAAATATAAGGTTTCTTGAGGTCGATGTAAAAAAACAACGTTATAAATTTTAACGATTTATTAGACACTAGCCTCTTCCCGCGACTTCATTCGCGTGTTTCTTGTTTTAACATAAAATAAACCCTATGACACTTGGTAATACTGTAGCTACCCATTAGTGAAAGAATTTTCGTTCGAATAGGGTTCCGTTTGGCACCATTCGGGTACGGAACCCTAAAAAAGACGTGGTGCTTTTCATCCTGTATGGCTCTATCTCCCTCACACTTGCACAATATACAGACCAGTAATATTGTACTGAAGGCCACCGTAATTATTCATGTTCAAAATCTAGTTGCAATCTCATCTCAACTTCTCTATCTGTCAAACATAACTGCATATTTTGACAGACTATGAGTGAGATTAAAATGCGAACGTTGTTTAAAATACGGCCTTTGATGTAAATCATATCGTGTTTTTTTTTTAACTGCCTTTATTGTCAATGCGTGTGCGCAGATTTTTGGAAAACGTGACCTCTATGTGAAACTACAGACCCACAGCAGGTCTTAGCGGCTCTTTGAGTGCATATCCACCAAACTTTTTCACCAGAACGGTTGTTAACTCTGTATTTGTAACCTCCACAATATAAATACGTTCTACCGTTCTCCTCCACACATGTTGCTTCAAGACCTGCAAAATACATTCAACATATGAAAGGATTTTTTTAAATATGAATCGTTTTAAATTAAAATTATTAAAAAGATACTGTTTTCGTAATGATAAACCAGAACATTACCAAAATCAGTAATCCCCTTATTACAAAACAAAGTTTATCTTCAGAACCAGGTTTAAAACATGGAGCCATTATTGAATTTTGAACTTTATTCCGACTATGGTAAAGTTCCTAAACACAAAACTGACAACTTAGTACCGAACTAAGTTTTCAGTTTTGTTTAAAGAACGGTATTTCAATCACAGTTACGTTCTTAATACAAAAACTGGCTCCATGGTTCAAGCCATGTCAAAATATAAATCTTGTTTACAAAACAAGATTTATAAGGCGGTAAGGATTTTTCTTGAAAGAGAGAATCTGTTTCGCCCTTAATTTTTATTTTATTTTAGCAGGGGATATTTTTTGAGAGATTCGAGTGATTTCAGAGTTGATCCTAAATAAAAAGGTTGTTAAATAATATCCATGAATAATATCAAACCATAAAAGATTGCCAATAAATTCAAAGACAGCGTGGAAAGGCTCGTACAAATTAGTGCGATATCGCGGGCGCGACGCGACATAGTAACACAATTTCTTTGTCACTGCCTGACGTGCCTGGGATATCGCGCGAGTCTGTACGAGCCTTAAAACTAAAGTTTAACAACAATAAAACAGTGTGAAACATTGAAAAGTTTATTAATCCACATATTTGATATTTACAGACAATTGATTGGTACACATTTATTGACAGAAATTCTGAAAATGCATCATAAAATCATTGCTACAGTGCACAGTATTGGCTGTGGTACTTAAACTAGTATGTTGTACTCGTAAGAGACTAGAGAAGAGGAAGATTGACTCTGTCTACTTTCCTTTCTGCAAACTTGTTGGTCTGTATAACTCTCTAGCATGGAAAACGATTTAAAACTAGATTCGAGTACTTACTGTCAATTTTGTATCGAGATTCTTCACGCTTCGGCATTGTTTTAGAATACCTACGACCCTTAGTGCGTTTGTCCACCGCAACCGTCACCGGGAGGTCACCGAGAAACGAGATTATCGAACCGAACATGACGTCCCGGTGACGACAACCGTTTGTCTACCACGAATGAACTCGGCGGTTCAGTATGTTATGTTAGACAAAACAAAAGGCGGGCGAACGGCGCCGATGCGACGGCTGTGTGTGGACAAGATCAAACGTGTTTTGTACTGCCGGCACATCGGCCCATCACAATCTCGGGCCGAGTTCTAGCGGACGCGTCGAACTACTCTAAACTTCGGCGGTCGTGATAACGGCGCTCGGGTGACGGACGAGCGGTGAACACGCAACCATAGTAAATGTATGTATCGCACCTTCGGTACCGTCAACTCGTTCTCGGTGACTTCCCGGTGGCGGCTGCGGTGGACAAACGCACTTAGTGTTTAGCACCCCGTCCACAAAATGTTTGCATAGAGCACAAATCTAAGAACAATCTGCATAGTCTACAACGGAACGAGATAGAAGTAGTCTATGCTAGATCAACCTCAGAGTTATTTTGTTCTATAGTGGACAAGGCTCTCTACTGACAGTATTCCGCGAACATCACGGAAAAAAAATCTTTACATGTGTTTCTGTTTCAGCGCTTGTAAATAAGAAAAAAAGTTTACATCTAAATTACAGCCAAATATATCTTTAGGTTATTCTTTAATAACCTGAATGATATAAGAACCACTTTAAGGGTCCACATTTTTAGTTTAAAACAAAAAAAAATATAGTCCTTGTGACAATAAACTGACTTCGCGTCTACAAGGAGTTTTAGAAAATAAATCTAAATAAAAAACAAGCGCACAAACAAAAAAATTAAGGCCCACTAGCTCCACAAATCACTAAATGCCTTTAGCGCTAAATAACATTTAATAATATATATATTTATATATAAAATTAATATAATAATAATTTAGGTATTTCAATTCATTCCATTTAATATAATTATGTCTGTAAATTTCAAACAATTGGGATATGCATGTAAATTAGTTATTTTTAGTGCAAAAAAAATACATGCATATCCCTATTGTTTGTGTTTATTGTTGGCATAGTGATGCCAATAAAAAACAGTAATATAAACCTAAGAAAAGTATTAAAAGTTAAATTCAACTACTGTTTGTTGCTAAAAAATTAACAAACTCCAACTGCCTTATTACGAAACAAGATTTATATTTTGACATGGCTTAAGCCATGAAGCTTGTTTTTGTAATAAGAACGTAATAGTGATTGAAATACCGTTCTTTATACAAAACTGAAAACTTAGTTCGGTACTAAGTTGTCAGTTTTGTGTTTAGGAACTTTACCATAGTCGGGATAAAGTTCGAAATTCAATAATGGCTCCATGTTTTAAACCTGGGTCTGAAGATAAACCTTGTTTTGTAATAAGGGGGCAACAGTTTTCTGTCGCGGTCATAATGTGACGACATTTACCACGAAACTGCTTTGTTTACATCTGTTTTTTTTAGCCCCGAATTATATAAATTAAATTATTTTATTTGTGCTATAATCGAGCAGGAACCACACTTACTTACTTACCGTGACATTTCAATCGCTTTTCGAAGAACAGATTTTTATTTACATACTTAGTTTTTTCGTCACGGCTTCCGACATTATCGAAGACGACGCGTTTTGAGTTTGTGTTCCGTTCCACCAAAAAAACGCAGTATAAAATAATTAATTGTATTTTTTTTTAATAAGATTTTGTTTCTTGACTCCTACACAATGTATATTTAAATAATGGGTAAGTTTTGAATTACGTGCATATATTCACAGAAATATAACGATGTTTTAAATTCTTTTAACGCTAAATGTATTTAGTGATTTGTTGCGCAAGTGGGTCTGTGATGTAAAGAGTTATAGTTTTATTTTATAGGCAGCCAACGCTTTTCCTAAGGTATTAAAATACCTTATACCTATTACCTATTTACCTATATAGCCATACTATATACCAACTCTTTAGAATTATGGTAAAAACTTGGCTATCGTTAACTGCCGTTGAACTCTAAACTTATTCGCTTAATGAAAATATATGAAAACAGGTCTTAGGAACTGTACTAACAAGACATATAAAATTTTAACTGTACCTAAACATTTTGTACAATTACAATTTTGTGTTGCGAGCTACTTCAAAACACAAAAAAAAACATAGTTTTACGAATTATTTCGATTGCATCAATTCCCGAAAATATCACGAAGATTTTAAAACATTCCATTATAAGGTTTCACTAGAAAGATCTGAATGTAAGACTTCAAAGTACAACTATAGTACAAAAAAAAAGTTATGTTGTCCTACATAAATCGTGTTGGATTACCCCAAAAAGGGTCCTTCGCAATTTCATGTACCACAGACTAGTTCAGATTCCATCGGAACCAATCGGAAAAATAATTCATGAGCAATTCGGTAGCGTAATCGACTCAACCGAACAAAAGTTCCCATTGAGCCTAAAACTAGTATAGCAATCCTTAAAAGCACACGTTGAACAGTAAAATAATCCGCAAAACTTTTATATTACTAACAAATTGGCTTTAAACATCATGTTTTCTAAACTTCAGCTAAGGAGTCCGTCGAATGCCTTCTGCCATATGTTCTGTTCATGGGAATGACGGGGGATAGTCTTCACCAGTTCCCCCGCATCAGTGATGATGGAGCCGGTGCACCTCAACGAAGACCTCTTGTAGCAGACCCACCAGATGGTAGATCCTGACTCCTTGTACTTCCGGTACCAGAAACCTTTGTACCAAAGATACGTCCTACCGCAGCAGTTTTCGTAGAAAACTGTGAAAGAAAGAAAAATATTGATGGATTGGAGGTAAAAATATTGGTAGTCTACTTCTAAAATCCTATTTTTTATGTGTACTCAGTTACATGTAAAGTATGAATTTACAACTTTGTTGAAAAATGTACCTGCCATACGTACAAACCATACATTGATTGCCACTGCTTTTTTTTTAAATAGTCGGCCGAGGATACCACGCAGGGTTCTAGAAAAAGTCGAGTGTTTCAGTTGAGTATTTTTATTTGGATGGTATTTAAAAGTACTTCAATTTATTCCCATTTCATTTACCTAATTTTGCCTGTGTTCCACCAAATATACTGAATGTGCACCAAAATATGTTAAATAAAATATGTCATAACGAGCATCTATTTAACAACTGTTGCAAATTTGTAAAAATAGTAATACACCTAATTTTAAAAACAAGCATTTATTTTTTTAGTTTTACTTCAGATAATGCACTGCAAAATGTATTTGAATCAAACACCAATTAATGTCCAATGTTACCGGCCAAACCCGATTTCAGAACAAACTAGTTTAGCCTAGGCTAAACTAGTTTGTCCTGTTTAGCCTAGGCTAAACTAGTTTGCGTGAAGTAGTAGTAGTGCGTAGTGAGCGTGAAACACATCTGTGACGATAAGCTCGCATGGGACCGCTGGAGCCCTGCAGCACCGGAGCCGTGACAGAAAACATGCCTGCTGCATGCTTGCTTCACGTTTATCATATTAGACTAGATAGGCTAAACTGGTTTATCCTATCGGGCTTAGGACAAACTAGTTTAGCCTAAGCTATACTAGTTAATCCTATCGCGTATAGGAAGAACTAGTTTAGCCTAGGCTAAACTAGTTTGTCCTGAAATCGGGTTTGGCCGGTAACAACCCAAAATTTTGTGTAACATTCAGGAATATTTGGTGCACGATCAGTATTTTTCGGGGAAGAATAAAATAGTTATTGTTACAATAGAATATTTGCAGCGCACTACAATAAAAAAGTGTTATATCTTGGTGTTAATTTGGAATTTGTTTGATGTAACATATTTTGTTGGCCGAGTAGTTTAATTATAGTAAAACAATTAAACGGGTTAAGATCAATATTTTAGAAATGCATACATAGATGTACCTTAAGATTTTTGGTGAACACAAAAATATTATCCTTTTTATTTTAATAGCATTATGATGGAATGTTTTTTTTTTATGTGTAACATCTTACTTTTCCCTTTTTGTGGGAGTGAAATGTGTGTAATACGAAGTTGCAGCTTGAGCATGGAATAAGTAAGTACTTTTTAATAGCATGGAATTAGTAAGTACTTTATAATAGGTGCGTGCTGGTAGATTATTTTCAGTGGGTTCATACTTGCAAGTCCAACTCTTACTTGTGTTCGCCTGCTCCCAGAATGATCGATTCCTACAATGGGACTTTTGAACAAAGACATTTTGCGTGTGCTCTCGATAGGTTCAAAAGTCTTATAACGTAAACGTAACTTAGATAAATTAAAAACTGACCCACTAAATAGTGAAAAATATAAAACTATTTGTAAAAATAAAACCGACTTCCAAAAGAACACTACAAAGTGAAAAATAACTTTAATTTCGGAAGTCGGTGGCAAAAAACTAAAATACAGATCGAAAGACAGTTATTTTTCACTTTGTAGTGTTTTTTTTTAAATCGGTTATTTTTTTTTATTGTATCTGTCTGTTGTTCCTTATGATACAAATACACTAATAAAATATAATAGCATGGAATAAGTTTACTCATGGAATTAATAAGTACTATATAGATTGTAAGTAGGAGGTCGAATCTCGACCAGTAGTAATTAATAATTATTCGAATAAATATTTTAGTTTTTAGCTTTTTAAATTTTCAGGTTAATTACTTTCGCTGCTCTGTTTCTTATTACCGAGGTGAGTTGTCAGATGTTGCACATCATACGCGACTACTGCAAGGCTCTCTCTTTTTATCGTAATGGCGCGGTTTGGGGTATAAATCCGGACATCACTGACATATATTTATTTACTATTACCACTTACATTTGTTTTTACAGATGGGGAACCCAATACAACAATGAAGTCACTATTTCTACACTCAGAACCGTCACCCAAAAACCACAATTAGACACAGACAACCAACCAAAATGAAATCTTTTTAAACTGTCCTATTTTGACATCGGAGAAGGACAACGTGAGGGTCTACTCCGACCTGCCAGGGTTGCGAGTTTGTCCGAAAGGGATATCGTGGCCCTGGCACACAGGCAACGGAAGGAACACGGGTGGGTTTTAGTCAGGAAAAGTCTGACACGCCCTGCCTCCCGCTCAGCCCAGAGCGGGAGAAGTTATTTAATAATTTCCCAACAAAAAAAAAAAAAATTGTCTACTCCGAAGCGATAATCCGAAGTATCGGCCGTTTCTTTTTTTGACTTTGAGTCTTAACCCGACTTCAAGTCACATTTTTGACTTTGATTGTCGTTTTTTTTTTCATTGCCATTTTCTGGCAAAGTCAGCCGTAGTTAGGAAACGGCCGAACATTCAGCCGATACTTCGGATTTATCTTCAGAGCGGATCCCCAGGTTTCCTCACGTTGTCTTCCTTCGCCGAGAAGAAGACTTTGCCCTGCAGTAGGACAGTTACAAGCTGATATTATTCTTACAAATAAATATTGTTCAAAAGGATTACTTTCTAAATAGGATAACTACCTACATCGCTTGTCCTTACTTACTTACAATAAAGTATTAAAATTAAATAGGTAGGTACATAATTGACTTCTTCTTTTTTTTTTCCCGGCTGGTTCTTTTATTTTTTCTCCACTCTTCCCTTTTTTCTTTGGCTTCTTCTGGCGTTAATTCTGTTTTTTTTTTTCTTTTTTGATTTAATTTTTTCCAATTTTTTTTTCCTCTGGTTTTCATATTCCTGAGGGCGTTCTAATTTCAGTTTTTCCCTATATCGTTTCGTCCTTTCCGCGCCACTTAGTGGCATAGTGAGATTTATTAAAAAAATACCTGAAAATAAAATATTACACATTGTAGCTATGTAATACTAGCTTTATACGTCAATTTGGTGACATTTGTAGTCAGTCCTATATGTGACGGAATAAAAATGTAACCAAACTGACGTCACAATCGCGGGTAAATATTTAAAAAAAATATTTTCTAATCACAATTAGATATTTAGTAAGAATAAAACATGTGAAAATATTTGTAAGTTGTATCTGATTAGGTTGAAATAGTTGTGAATGTAAAACATTCTATATTAACAAGGAAATAACGTTACTAACCTGACCAAAAAACTGGAGACAGCTGCCGACACAAACAATAACACCTTTTCACTCGAGACACTGGCGCAATAACTGACGTTTAAAAATGTTGGCGTGATCTTCTTCACTTAATGTTGCCATTTAAATTATTATGAGTTCCTTTAGTAAATATTTTGAACAACTGGAACCGTCACTAAACTGACATGTCCGACCGGTTTAAATTTAGAACATATTTTAAAAAGGTATTTCGGCCTGTGTTATTAGAGTTTAAATTTTATAAATTTAATTTATGTGACGACATAGACATACACTATGAACACACCAAAACTTTTAAATGTATCCGTAGTAGTATTTTAGTAATTTCGGTCAATTTAATGTTGGCAAGGGGTGGGACATGCCAAAAACAGTTACTCTGAATGTTTGAAATACGCATAAATTTATAATCTAAACGTGTTTTACCTGGATTTCAGATGAATTCGTTAATTTGAATAATTTACTTTTTTATTCCATAAATTAAATCATATGCCCATGATTTATCTTGCTATAAATGTTTGAATAAGTGGGACAGTCTCAAAATTGCGGGTACACTTAACACTGAAAATGCCCAAATACGTCAGCATTCAACATTTTTGGCTGCATTCCGAATTAGGCCATAATCGCTCACAGCGCTCACGTCAATAATTTGCGTTCTGATTTAGATATCGCGATTATGATACCTGAGAGCAGTCAACAATTCGAAACGCACGTGAACGCGCCCACGGTTGGATTACAGTATGTCTTAGTATTTTTCTTCTTTGGTTAGGTGGCGACGGCATTTTCGAAATTGTTCTGCTGGCAAGCACAATTTAGAAAATGCCACGCTACTTAAATACGATGCGACTCAAAACAAAATACAACTGTCATTTTTGACAGCGCTCACTGTGATATTTATTTAGAGCATGGTCGGCGCTATCGCAAGATGGCGCATGTCATGACGTCATTTATGACGATTCACGCGACATCGTTTTCTTGCTCACACTAATTCGGTACGGCTGTAAGCGCGCTCAAATCGATAACAGCGCAACTGGGAACGCATCCTTTATATTAGCTGTTAAAAATCTATTGAATAAGTTTAGAAAAGCTTTATTAAATATGTGGCAATAACATTAGTTTAAGCACACTTATGAATAAACACAAAACACAAATGTATTGCGTAATGCCGCAAATGACACTCCCTAAATACAATGCCGCTATTACTGAACATCACATAAATAACCATTTATAGATAATGCGTTGTTCAGCTATGCGGTGGCGGCTATAACAGTTGACAGTTATTGTACCATCTGACATATTTCAGTCAAAGTCATGTTAATTACTGTCAACTATCACCGCCTCTGAACCACGCATAAAAAGAATAGAAAAAGAATTTTACAAGGCAAATAGTAGATTATTTCCTTGCACTAATATCAGAGTATTATTCACAAGACACATGCGTATGTTTTCCTTTTATTTTTATAATGTAATTTTGCTCGGTAACAGCAGAAGCTTTACATTTTTTAGATTTTCTCCACTTGCATACCCAAAAACATTTTCCGCATTCGAGTCCAGAATTTTTCCTATAATAATAACCTCTGTAGTATAAATGTTGTATTCCGTTGTCATGAGTGATAAACCTGGCTGCAAAATAAAAATAACATTGAAAACCCGTAATTTCAAAAGTAGTTATGTCGTCAATGGTGTTTTAGTGTGACTAAAAGCATTATTTTACTACCGTAATAAGATTTATCAAGACCAGCAAATTGACATAGAAGATGCAAGAGCATGAGAAACCTTTATGCATTACAAGAAAAAAATCAAATTATAAGATTTCTTCCAAGCTTATCGTTATATTATGTACATGACTAACTTCAAAATCGTGAAAAATTAAAGGAGAAAACTAAAACAGAATTATATCTAAAGGTCGGTTTAAACCACACGAGCTAATGCAAATTCTGTCCCCACTCTACCAAATTATTTTTGTATATAAGATGTATCTATTCATACACGAAATCCAGATTCTTGCGATTTTTGCGATTTCAACTTTGATCCCGTAGTAAAAGTTGTTCATAATGATGAGTACGTTGACCCTTTAAGAGATTTCGTGTATGAATAGATACACCTTATATACAGGGATACAGCATTCTTTTGTTTGTCTAGATACATACTAAAATGTTGACATTATAGTAAAAGCACGACAATTCTTTCTTGATATTCTTGAGAATATCAAGAAAAGAATGCTCGCGGTTCAATGTTCCTTTGATCTAAACCCATCTTAAGAAAATGTATTAAAAAAAAGAAACAGTAAGAAAAAGTATTTATTGAAGACTTAATTTACTACTAGTTACAAAATATTTGCATTCTTGGATACTATCGTCAATTATCTATTCAAGGATGATTATGCAGATTTTTTATGTGGATGATGACACTGCCTTTAGTGCTGATGGCAACCCGGCAACCTTTCCAAGCTTGGTTACAAACCCAGTAACCCCGGTCACCAAACATGTGCTTAAAATTAAACCGGTAATGGTTTATATGTAGCAATGGCTTCCCGTGCTTCGTCTGTGAGAAAACTGGGGACACTGAAATAAATAATAACAATTAATTAATATGAAACTGAATGGCCATTGTACACAACTACTGCGATAGAACCAAGGAACAAAAACTAACATTTTATTTTCCAATATTTACTAAGTGGTATGGATAATAATATACGACATTGCCAAGTTCTAATTATATATACACTTTTTCGTAGAAGTAAAAAAAAATTAATGGTTTAAAAGTGCACGCCTCACATGTTAATAAACATGTCATAAACAATAATGTTAAAAAAATGTGTAAATTTTACGGAAAAAAAATCTAAGAAAATGCATGGATTTTTGTTAATATCTTTTGAACGTTTATGAGTTTGATAACGAAAATCAATTGGGCTCATCCGAAGCATGAAAGAAAATTTATAGAAAAAGATTTAGATTAATCCATTGTTTGTGACAACGTGAATCGTGACGACAAACAGACACACTTGCCAACGGAAAGCACTACACGTATTTTTTTAATTAATTTTTTGTTACTATATATAAAAATATATTAATCTTATAATGTCAAGTATCTAGTTTTTAAAACTTCCCTGCTAATATGAATTCAATGATAAATAAATGATAAATGATTGTGTATAATGTATATTTACTGATAGAAACTATTTTATGTTTGATCATTTTGAGGTGACATATCGAACACTAAAGCGTTGTGAGGCGTGCAATTATCTAAACCAGCTTGTATTCCAGGCCAGGAATAACTAACTGGTCCTTATAAATTATCGAGAGACACAGCCTTGACAAATACATATAAATGTTCCCCTGAAAACACAGAAAGTAATTGACATAGGACACATTATTTCTTTGTTGTTAGTACGATTAAAAAAGAAGACCCATGAAATCCAAGCGAATTAGGAATCAACGAAATACAACGTTGAACCTTAATGATACAGACGTAAACATGAAAATGGAAGTTCCTAGGCCGGATGATCCTCTGGCCGAGCGTGGTGACGGAGGCCTTGTAACTTCGCCAGGATTTCTTGCAGATCCAGTAGCGTTGCTCACCGGACATGCGTTAGAGGTTGAATCTATGTTGGGTGGTTAGTGGGTTGCAGCTAAATATCAGCGTCCAGTACACCTTGTGTTGTCATCTGACATTATGCAGAGCTGAGGCCCTTTTGGCATTATAATAATTGTTTACTGTTATTTATAGCTATAAGGTGTATTTCTTTTTTGCTGTAATGCCAATAAACGCATTTTTTGTTTCTTTCTTTCTTCATGTTTGTTAATATCGAGGAATACCGTGGCCAGTGTCAAAACTAGTATGAAAACGCTGCTGTTTCTGTAGAAAAAAAAAATCTAACATCACTTTTTTCGAGTCAATTTGTTTATGGAGCGTCTCGTGCTATGATGTTATAATCTTTGTTGTAGTTCAGTTAATAATTATTAGAATGAATTTAGTTACTTATTAATTGTAACTTATTAACATTTGTGTAATATTTTATGATTATCTCCGGACCCAATCATTTTATCTTAATTTTCTAGACACAAACACTGTGCAACTACAGAGAAACGAGCATCAAAATTATTCTGTTTATTAGCATAGCACACAAATATTTATTATTTTATAATACTAAGGAACACATTTGTGACAATACACAACTAGTGAATACATTACTGAAAACATTCAAACTCAACTCAAACTCATTAGAAATATAACAAGATTATCGTCAACATAAAAATAAT
The DNA here is from genome assembly GCA_948098905.1 of Tiliacea aurago. Taxonomy (NCBI): domain Eukaryota; kingdom Metazoa; phylum Arthropoda; class Insecta; order Lepidoptera; family Noctuidae; genus Tiliacea; species Tiliacea aurago. The sequence goes on from OX402588.1 coordinate 7,126,749, forward strand.
ACTCGGTTAACTAACAAAACTTAAAATTATCATAATGCTTCTAATATTGCTATACTGCCAGGAACCGTATAAAAACTATACCTCATGCTAAAATATATTTTGCCAATCCGCAAGGTGGCTGCGAGCAGCGCTATCTGCCTGAGGTGCCCTGGACCTTACCTGGGGAGCCTGGACGCCCGACAACTTATCAAACTATATTTACATTTCCACAATGATATTATAAGTAAATAATATATGTATTGGCCCTTTAAGTTTAATACAAGTCCAGGTAATAATTATTTTGATCCAAGCGTCGCGGCAGGGGAAATGAAAATAGGAAGTTAAAAGCAGCTATCCTTTCTACAATAGCATACGTTTATTATTGCTAGAGAATAGGCAGCAGGGTTCTCTATGCATTTTAACACCATACTGCGATCGCCAAGCGTGGCGATTGTGGCAACCCCTCCCCTCTTTTGGGGGAAGCCTATGTCCAGCAGTGGACGTCTTTCGGCTGGAATGATGATGATGATGATGATGATGATTATTTCTAGGTATAAGCCTTGTCCGTCAGGCGTTTTCATTAACCGTCCCCCGACGTACGACGCTTGTATAAAAGTAATAAAAGACCAATGGTTAAAAATGGTTGTGTTCCTTCATCTTGACAATAACGTCATCCAGAGTCACCACAGACGCTCGGCAGCCTTTAGTTGCTTGGTTGCAGTACCAGTAAGTCTTTGGACCATTGCTGTTCACAAAGTTAAAACGCTTGCCGCCAAAGTGCAGAACGCGGTTACCTTTCCATGTTTGGGTAAATACTGGACCTGAGGGAAACATATATATTATCGTGTTATTCTAAAACAATAGCAATGTGAAATCAAATAAAGATGATTGTTTGAGAAAGTAATTTTCAAGAGTTTAGTACAGTTGACTGTAATAAACTCTTCACACTTGAACCACGAAAACAGTACTTACTGCTTCGAGATAAAGGTGCTGGCAATATAAAATTGTTACTGTCACGGCTTATTTGTAATCTTTTAATCTTATATTTTGTATCGTTTTTTAAATAAGTAATTTATATTTTTACATTTTTCTCACATATAGAAGCAACAAGAATAATGTACCCAGGATTTTGTAATATCTTGATTTAAAAGAGTGTCCTTGGAGTTTCTTGCCTGTTATTCTCCATAGAGATCTACGTTTTGGAATGGGCAAATAGCTTTAACCTTCTGACTACTCGTAACTGACCGACTCTTTGACAATTCAAAAGTGCCTGTAATAGGTTTAATTGAAATAAATGTTTTGAGTTTGAGTTCCGAAGGACGTGCGCTTACCTCCTACTGGTAAATTGAGCACCACCAAATACAAACCAAATACAAATTTTTAATCAACCCAGGACCCCTTAAGAGGACCTAATTATCTAACACCCTGGAGTTTGTAAGTTGGTGGTGTGATACCCCCATGGCTCGGAAAGCATGTTAAGCCGTTGGCCCTGCGCTAGATCTCTCTCCGGTCGTGTCGGATTGCCGTCCCATCGGACTAATAGAGTGAGAGAGGAGAGAGTACACCTGTGTCTGCGAACTCACTTGTGCACTAGAATATCCTACTAGAGTTTCCTCTGAGAATGATCGCCACGGCCGAAATTCTTGCAGGAGGACTACAATAAAATCTATTTACACTTGTATTAGAGTTAATGAATAAATATTATCGAAACAAAATAGACATTGTATTAAGACGACGATAACTGACTTTTAATGATTGTATACTGAAGATCACGTCTAAACAGGTAGTGTTAATGATTTGAAAAAAATATATATTAACTTAAAGCATTTTCTCAATAACTTAATATGTGAATATTTTAGATTATGTTTATATTACATAATGAGATTAATTTGTAAAGTTATGTCTAACGCGGATAAAAAACTGAGAATGGCGCAAAATCTACCAAGCGTATTTTTTTGAAACCTTCACCAATTTAAAGATAATTTAATTATTGATCTTTTAGTATACGCGTTTTAATAAAACACCTTTTGTTTTGTGTTTATTAAATTAATAATGCGTCAAATTGGGGACAGCGCTCCTTGATGGGCGAGTCCTATTACTGGCTGAACGTACGACGCGTTGCATGAGCTCAGTACAGAACACGCAAGCTCGTAAGGTCACTGGCAACTCAAGGTCACTGGCATATATCTGCGTCTTAACAGTAATAAACTTGGATCGCTTCTGAGCGACAGAAATTGGTACTGCGGATGTTTTTCCCAGGACGAAACCCGGAACCTTTCCACAACTAAAACATTTTTTTTTTCACTATTTTTTTTTTTTGTAATAAAAGACATGATTTGGAATTTAATTATTTGATGAGTAAATTGTGAACATGCGTTGATTACAGGCATAATAATATACCTACTTATATTATTAGAACATTGATTATGGTGATATACGGAAGTAGTTAAAAGTACTTGATTAATACAACATATTTTGGTATTTTTTTGTAACAGACCACAGTTGTCTTAAAATATTGATTTAAAATTAGTTCTTAAGTAAAAATCGTACAATATTAAAATTGAGTAATATATTAAGAATAACATTTTTTTCCTCATTTTTGGGTGGCATTATTAGGTACATGAAATATATTGGAAGCATAATTAATATTATATTATTCTTAATAATAATTATTAAAATAATTGGAACCATTCTAAAAGATTATCAATGTGTTCTTGTTTTATGAAATAAATACTTTTATTATTATACAACAAATGCAATTTATTCTGTTTTCTTCAGATATTTTGACAGTTAACACATTATAGCTAAGTTATTGACTATTCAGTCCCAAATTTTGTATATTACAAACTTTAACCATTATTTAGTTTATATTGATATTATTAAATTTTGTAATACGTGTTCTTATTTTGGTGAATAAAATTAAAAATTAAATTAGTATAGACAGTTCTTATTTTAATACTGTTTTTGCTACTGTTTGAGGTTCATTATGTGAATAAGAGTAAGTATAATAATCTACTGTAATAAAACATAAATAAATGTTTTTTAACTGATACCTATGTAAAACGCAAATAGGTACAACTCCTTGTCTGTGTTTATATTAATGACGTTCCATTTTAATAATAAATAAATAATATTCGAATTGTGACAACAATAGAACGCCGAGTCATGTACTTTAAAAACGTCAAAGTGTCGCAATCTCGTCTGAGCTGCGACAATAAATGTCAATAAAAAGTATGTTCAAAAACTAAAACCCAACTACTGAAAAATCACGCCCTAAAAGGTATAAAACAAAAAAAATATTCGCATTTTAAATTGTTACGTTTATACTATTCAATATTTATTGTCTATTAAATAAACAACTTACACGTAATATATTTTAATGTATTTAATAGATTTTCATAGTGATTTACGGAGGATAGCCGTGGTCGTAGGACCCACCTACCCTAACAAAACAATACATTCTAACAGTAGTATGCGATCATAAGCTTTAGGGCAAAGTGAATAAGACCACGGCTATCCTCTGAACACCACTAGTATGCATGTGTAATAAATACATTAAAATATGATTATTACGTGTAAGTTGTTTATCTAAATAATAGACGATACATATTAAATAGTTTGTACACACGGCTACACATCAAGCTATATTATTCCATTATACGGTGACCTCTCTTATACAATGCGAATATTATACAATGCGAGATCAGTTTATACTGGAAATTTATAGCTTGATGTGTAGATAGCAATTTTAGATGATAATATTTTCTTGTTTCATACTTTTTGAGCGTGATTTTTCAGTGGTCTGGTTTTAGTTTTTGAACATACTTTCTATTAAAATTATTGTGGGGTTATAATTTTTATTTTAATATAAATTGTGTTTTGGGTAGGTATAGAGAGGAAATATGTTTGACACGCGAATGCAATCTCTGCAAGCGCAACATCTAATATGAATATTAAAGAGATGACTAGAGTATTATTAAATAATGGGAACGATAAAGGCTTCTTATACAGACCGGCGAGACTCGCGACGCGACACAAAGGCACCGCTCGTCGTGCGACACGCGGGGCCTTTGTGTCGCGTCGCGTGTCGGGCCGGTCTGTAGAAGCCTTAATACAACACATTTATTGTAAGTACACTTAAAACCTGAACATTATGTAGGTACTATCGAGGACACTGGCGCCTGACCACTTTTCGACCTTATTACTAGGAGTATACGGTTGAAAAGTGGCAAGGCGCCAGTGTCCGCGATATTACCTATTTGAATACATTTCAACTTTCAAGTACCTAAATATACGACATCCTTACTATATCTTAGCTAATATTATAAATGCGAAAGTGAGATTGTTTGTTTATTTATTTGTTACGCTTTCTCGCTAAAACGGCTGAACAGATTTAGATGAAATTTGGCACATGAGTAGACCATGACCTGGATTAGGACATAGAATACTTTTATTCCGATATTCTTACGGGATCAAGACTTACGCGGGTGAAACCACGGGGCGCAGCTAGTCACAAAAAAAGTTTGTAAGTGTTTGTGTTTGTTACTTCTTCACGCTCAAACGGCTGGACCAATTTTGATAAAAAAAAATATGGAGGTAGCTGAAACCCTGGATTAATATATAGGCTTCTTTTTATCCCGATATTCCTACGGGATCGAGACTTACGCAGGTGAAACCGCGGGGCGCAGCTAGTAATATTATATAAATGCGAAAGTTTGTTTGTTACGCTTTCATGCTTAAACGGCTGAACAGATTTAGATGAAATTTGGCACATGGGTAGATACTTTTTATCTTAGTAGTACCTACGTTCTCGTGGGATAATTTCCGATCTACACGCGGGCGAAGCCGCGGGCAATAGCTAGTTCAGTACATTTCATAAAATTAAATATTTTAAAATACGGTGGTAGGTTATTATAGACCCTTAAGGGGGATGCGCTAAGGTAGCCCGCGAAACTCAAATTTTGTTAAGTTTTTTGAAATTTGCAGGTCTGTCAGGTTGTATGTTGATTAAAATCAATACCACACGGAACAGATTTAAAAAAGAGATTATCCAAATCCTTCGTCAAACCCCGGAAACTCAGCTAACTTAGCAGTGCCAGTTTTAGTTAGACTTACACAGACATACACACATCATCACACACATTTACAGCACCTACACCACACAGTTACACGCACACACACAGTTTAAATATTAATTACCTATGTCACCACTCTTTGTATTTCTTATTTTTTTGTGTACTTCGTACTTATTAGCGTAATGTTTGAACAATCTAAATGTTATATTTACTGTCAGCTGTGAAGCTACCTTTTATTAAATAAATAAAATATGATTCGCGGACGTAACAAATATGGCTTTACAGAATTATAATCATTAGAATCAGCAATACAACTAACTGTCTTCGTAGAATCCTATACTAATTCATGAAATAGTCATTCAATGGGATTCTATGAACTTAGAGAGTTGTATTGCTGATTCTAATGATAATAATTCTGCCATATTTGTTACGTCCGCGAATCATATTTAGAACAACATAGATAATACAACCTGTTACTGACCTGCAAATCGCAAAAAACGTAAGAAAGTTTGAATTTTGCGGCTACCTTAGCGCATCTCCCATAAACTAGCATTTAAGTTAAATTAGTTTTTTTTTTATCTTGACGATGTTTTTCTCTCCTGAACTCAAGCATTCCTATTTTGCAATCTGCTTAATTTTGTTCGTATCAGTTCGTGAAGTTTAGCAATAAAACGGTTCTGATCGTGGGGAACAAGCCCTAGATACATGTTTGCGTTAGGCGTGTACATAAGCACTAGCATTTTGATGAAGCAGCCAGGCGATGGGTTGAACTTCACGCAGCCGATCATTCCACTTGCCAAAGCTTTGGTGAGCTCATCGAGTTCAAGTGACGGCTGCATTTTAAACAATACAGACTGTGTGTACTCTAGGAAATGTCTTCCTCCAATACTATCTAGCGCTTCCTTTGGCAGTAAAAGTAGTTCTAACAAATGCGGCCAAGCCTCCACGTTCAGTTCTGCTATTGTACTTGTGGCCGCTAATATGTCGCAGCATACTAGCGACACGTTGTGACCTGGTTCCCTGTTATGTCGTTTCCACTGTATTGCTCCAGTCCATACTTTGGTCAGCCATGACTTTCCCGAAGAAGCTGCCGGTGAAGGTCCTACGATATCTGCAACAAAATGTATTTGTTAAGACAAATGATCTATCTATGAATAAATTTAACTCTAGATCTGTACAATATCAATATCTTAACTATTACTGACTCACGATTTTAATGAAGTTAATTGGTATTGTTAATCACGATGAGAATAAAAATACAGTTTCTGCTGCTTTTTATATTTTGCAATCAAACACATAACTTTTGTTGTTTACAAGAACATAAACCAGTCTTTAATGACTTTGTAAGTGTTACTTAAATGATGACATTGAAATAAGTAGATTAATTTTGATTTCAAGCCAAGTCTACCACTTTGCCGAGTGATTGTTTTTCAATCTGCGTCCAGAGTATATTAACCAGAGCCTGTTTTTGGGGTATAATTCCAGTAATCATAGATGTTATGCTGGACTTTATTAACATCATTAGCTTCATTTTGCCTCCAACCGGGGGGGGGAATTTCCACTATAGGTATCACGCCACCCACCCAGAACTTTTCTAGTTTGTCATACATCTTAGATGGCTCAATTTGGAACAGAAATTCTTGTCTACCATGAATTGGACCTGTATGAAACTTTCTGATCAATCACATTGTAATTAAGTGCAAAATCAAGGTCTTCGGCCAAACTATGTTCGGGTGTTCCTTTGGCATTGTTACTTTAGTTGCCTTGCATGATAACCAGAGGTGTTGTAATTCAGGCGAGCACGTAATGCACTTCGGCGTCGTCCATTTCAACTGACCGGTCCATTCCCCCGGCCCGGACCGTTTTAGCACGCGTGAAGGGCCTGCAGACACTGTAGAACACAAAATGCATCTTTCTATTTGTACGGTCACCTAATAAATACAATGTTGCATAAGGGTTTTGTACTGTTATACTAAAGGGCAACTTGGTGGAAAATGGAGCGATAAAATATGTTTCATGACTTTAACTGCGTCAGTTTTTAAAAGTACATTGTAGAGCATACAAAACAATACCTACTACCTTTAGTTCACTTTGTTATATGCTATCATTTTACTAGCATTTTTTTTTATATACAGGGTCAAATTAAATTAGCTAGCGAAACTCTAGAGAAGTGATGGGTATCGATATCTAAATACTATAAAATAAAAATATAAAAGTTTCGATGGTTTTTTTTTTGGGGTCAACAACTGCTGTTAGTATTGTTTCTTGAATTATGAGTTGGGAAATCTGTTTTCTTTTGTTTTATCATGTAGATATAGATACTCATTACGTCTGTGAAGTTTACACAAAAAAACAACTGATATTTCAAGTGACTACACAAACTTGGTTCTATGACCCCTCAAAAAAAATCTTTAAATTAATTATTTTTTTGTTTTATCATGTTTAGACATCGATACCCATAAAGTCTGCGGAGTTTCTCTAGCTAATTTAATTTGACCCTGTATTTTAATGAATAACGGACATATGAAAATTTTCGGATATGTCATTAAAAAAAATAATGAGTGCTGATATGGGTTTATAATTTATCAACCTAATTTACAAATAAAATAAACTTTTTAGATCTTCAAACTTTTTAATTACGCATTATAATAAATGTTTGAAGAAGAAGCCCAAGTCTGACAACCAGTGTTACCAAGGGGTATCGTGTTACCTAGTAACTGGGTTGTGGAGGTCAGATAGGCAGATCCATGTAAAATACTGGTATTCAGCTGTATCCGTGTTAGACTGGAAGCCAACCTCAAAATTGTTGGGAAAAGGCTGGGTAGGCAGATTGATTAAATAGCCTCATCTTACTGACGCTGACGATTAATATATTTTACCACGGCATTTTAAGTAAATTTTATATACTTCGTTGCGATACGAAAGAAGGAACGAAAGGTTAGAGTTTATTCATGTGAAACATCTATAGCCGCACGTAAAACCGATTGCTGGCGGGGCGACGCATGCCGCGTGGCGACGCGTCGCTACTATACAGTCTCTATGTAGTAGTGTGTAAATAGTTTTGATGTTTCATATCTGCCAGGCGTCCCGTGACGGGTCAATTTTTTTGACATTATTTATGTGAACGGAATTCCTGAAATGTTAAATAAGAAATCTGATGAAAATTTACTAACGTAAGCGAGGCAAAATGAGAATGTAAAGATCAGCAGGTGGCGTTCTTTAGTTTCTGCCTACCCCCATGGGAAGAAGGCGTGAGTTTATGTATATAATATTAATAATATTCCACATAAATACGACCGCCACGATAAAATAAGGAATAATATAATAGAGAATACCCACAATATAATATTATATACCCCTACCCCCTATTATTTTTGTTGATTTTACAGTATTTTAATCGTATGTATGAATAGATTTAAAATATATATTTATTTTAGGGCAAAGATAGTTTTAAGTAGGTACTCGTACTACTAACACCAACAAAGGTACAAAAAGTTCATTGAATAAATATATAATAATAATAATATTATTTTATATTTCATTATTTTTGTATAATTATAATATTATATTTAAATATTACTATTACTAAAACAAGACTAGAATACATATTAGCAAAAACATAGCAATAGGACAAATTAGTACAAATACTATACATGACTTCTTATTAAATAGCAGACACTTACATAATTACATTCAAAATAGATGAAATGTACTTATCCCATAACCAATTTGATTGTTTATCTTTTTTTTTTATGTGGGAAATTATCAAACAATTTCCCCCGCTCTGGGCGGAGCTAGGGCGTGTCAGACTTTTACTGATTAAAACCCACCCGTATACCTTCAGTTGCCTGTGTGCCAGGGCCACGATATCCCTTTCGGACAAACTCGCAACCCTGACAGGCATTGGTCCTATCGGACCCCGTCAGTTGGAGCTGACATCTCTTTTAGCCGCGCGTGGAACACAACGCGCCGTCGACCCAGGCCTGGCCCTTATCGAACGGCGAGCTACCCATCGCTTACCGTCTGCAAGCCCGCACCTACGGTGGCCGGGAATCGGTCTGCAACTACCGACGCCCAGGGCGTCTCCTGAGGCCTGCGACGACTAGGGGCGTGAGGGCGCGGATTGTTCATTGTTTATCTAATAAGCCGCAAGATCCAATTTCCTTAATTATTATTCTTTAATTAGTGATCCTTACTTTTACTTGATTTGCAAATCCCAAAAATGAACGAGAACCTAGTTGAATTGTACAGTACACACCTATTATTATTCTCGTACAGGAGTCTCGCTACGCTTCGTACTACGTCGTAGCTCATATTGCGCTACGAATGCTACGATCGGACTGCTTCTTTTTCATTCATAATTTCTCTAAAGTTTTAAAAACTACAATCATCACACTTAGTTAACAAACAAAACCAAATTAATTGTCAAAATCACATTCGATCCAAAAAAATCCTAAAAAAGAACTGGTATTTTACTAAGAGTACTTATGGGTGGTTGTGCTCATTCTTGACTCTAATGATGACGTCATCATATGTGACGATGGAGACCCTGCATCCCTGTGGGGCTTTATTGCAAACCCAGTAGATCCTTCCGCCTAGTTTCCTCTTACAATTGTACCTGTGCTCTTTGATCTGAAGAAGCGGAGTACCTCTATTGGTTTGCATAATTCTAGCACCTGAAAAGCAAAAAGAAAACTTATGATAAAATTTACCAAATCACCCATTAAAGAACATCAGTCATTAAACTCATGACGATAGCAAAATCGCGGCAGTCGTTTTTAAATCAACACTTAACAATAAAACACATGGATATAACCACATTTTTCTTATATTATGCTCAAGTTTTAATTAACTTTAACAATTATCTATAGTGTTGGTCCTTGCACCCGTAGTAAACTGTTCAGTTCGTTGCACGCTGATGTATTACCAACTCAAGCATTATTTAAAACTATTTTAAAGCCTATCTCTTCCCGTGGGTGTCGTAAAAGGCGACTGAGGGACTAGAGAATGGGCATCAGCGTTCTCTAAGCATTTTAACACTATACTGCGAAGCCAACCCGCCTGCCAAGCGTGGGGATTACAGCAACACCTCCCTCCCCCCCCTTTGGAGGAGGCCTATGTCCAGCAGTGGACGTCTTTCGGCTGCCATTTGATTGGTTGAAACTATTTTAAGCAATACTAGTCTTGAGTGAGGTTCTGTAATACGGGCCTTAGGATCGCGAGGAAAGGTTATACCTATTCATGTCAACCTCCACTATTATCTTTCCGAAGCGAGTTGAAAATATTTGAGACATTGAAATTATTTCATAAATTAAATTCAACCAGCAAGTTGGGCAAGCCATTACAGGATTCTGGTTTTAAATTAGTATTCTCCGTTTAGAAACGCGAGATGCGATCTGTATTGGTTTAAGTATCAAGCAATTTTCATAAAAACTAAGAGTTCAAACTGACATCATCTGCCTAGGCTTTTTCGTTAACCAGATGAAGCTGAATACAATGCGCCAGGGTTGCGAGTTTGTCCGAAAGGGATATCGTGGCCCTGGCCCACAGGCAAATGAAGGAATACGGGTGGGTTTTAGTCAGTAAAAGTCTGACACGCCCTCCCGCTCCGCCCAGAGCGGGAGAAGTTATTTGATCATTTCCCACCCGAAAAAAAAAAAAGGTATTTTACATAGAGCGACTGCCTATCTGACCTCCACAACCCAGCTACTGGTTAATACGATACCCCTTGGTAAGACTGGTTGTCAGACTTTCGGGCTTCTGACGACCCGTAGCGACTGTCAAAGATCCACGAATGACAGCCGGGACGAACGACTTAACGTGCTTTCCCAGGCACGGAGGGGTCTTGGTATGTAAAGATGGTCACCCATCCACGGACTAACCGTGGCAAGCGTCGCTTAACCTGATCGATCGACCCGTGCGGCTTTTATTACTTAGCCACAAGCCCCTTGTTATGTTATTCATCATCATCATCAATTCAGCCGAAAGGCGTCCAGGCGCTGGACATAGGCCTCCCCCAAAGAGGGGAGGGGGGTTGCCACAATCGCCAAACTTGGCAGGCGGGTTGGCGATCGCAGTATGGTTTTAAAAATGCATAGAGAACGCTGCTGCCTGTTGTCTAGTAAGTCCCTTAGTCGCCTTTTACGACATGCAGTGATGCAGCGATGGCGCGTACCTACGACATTGAAGATTCAGTGTCTGGTCTGATCGCATCGGTGTTAAGACGTCGCGGAACTGTACTCGATTTGTTATGCTTATATATGGTGGTGATTATAATTTGTAGTGATTGTGTCAATGTGTGATTTCAATAAACGCTGTGTATCGCACCCAGTGTGTTTTCATTGCACGAAACCCAACTTCTGCCCACATGATGACCGAATCTAACGGAGTAAATTCTGAAGATCCGACATATACATATAAATACAAATAAAAAACACATTTTAAACTAAAACAATGTATTTATATTATCTTTAAAACAATAAGCTGATAGAACAAAGAAGCTGGAACAATTATGTAAGGAGTGACTTAGATACATACAAAAAATCTTGACTGTTATGTAAATATAAAATTTCAAAAGATGAAAAGGAAGAACGTTATAATATTTATTTAATTTATAAACTTATTTATGATGTTTAATTACTTAATAAATATATAAGTTTAATTTATTGTAAATATTATTTTACTTATGGAAGCAACAATTATCGCACTTTGAGGACGGTTTATTTCAAGGAATAAACAAAACCATGCAACTAGTGTAGACATTACCTACGTAAAATATAAGACTCCTCTGTCCAATATACAACATTATTTTTAGTGTATGCGAAACCTGAATATAGTTTGTTCAGAATAAGGAACTGAATCGATTTAATTTTTTTTTTACACCATGTTATATTTTGTACCAAAAATATTTAAGTGTGATGGAAAATGGTATCACCATTTAATTACTTTCAATACAATCGCCGTACGGTTAGGTACCTACTGCCAAATTATTAGCAAATGAGCGCAAGACGACCCTGGAGGCGCGGGGTCGCCGTTAGCATGTTTTTGTACGGACAACCCGGTAACATAACAACCTTATACCTTACTTTGTGAGTTTTCATGATACAGTTTTGAAATTTTGTATATAGATTCTTTACATAAAAATACTGGACACGTGTTTCGGGTTTCGCATATACTAAAACTAATATTGTATAATATGATATTAAGCAATTTTATCAGAGTAGACATAAGCACAGCTTGACGAAGCTGCACTTTGTTTACGCACCAACTGTGCCACGTGCGCACAGTTCACAGTGGGTGCGCTAACACAATATTGGATATTCAGCTTTAAAGGCTCGTACACATTCGCGCGATATCGCGAGCGCGACAGGCACCGACAAAGAAATTGTGCTACTAGTGTGACGTCGCGCCCGCGATATCGCACTAGTCTGTACGAGTCTTAAGACAAAAGCGCCACGGCAGCCCGCGATATTCAAATTTCTTTACGTTTTTTTTTTTGCAATTTGCAGGTCATTAACATGTTGTATGTTGATCAAAATATGTTTCACGACCGTAAAAAAAATACCGTCAATACAGCTCTCTGAGCTTGTAGCGGCATCAACATCGCCACATGCAAACTACGCGTCATACTGACGTCACGCAAAATCCTGCATCGCGCAAGCAGAGTTTACCGCACAACTAGCATATATACAACATCCCGACATCAACCGTCGGGCAGTTGCCCACCAGACAGAACACCCGTCTGGTCGGAGGATCCTCCCTTTTCCATAGATGATGAGTGAACTTTACACCCTGTTTTACATGCCTCTAAAAGCTTATTACCTGATGCTGATCTGCAAATTGCAAAAAAAAATAGAACGTTTTGAATTTCGCGGGCTACCTTAGCGCATCCCCATTAATAACACGCGTTCGGGCGAAACGCTGATTTTTATTGACCACCGCTGAAATGGAACTTAAAGCGGTCAGGATATGCTTCTTGTCTTAGGCGATTCGCACACTGCACCACATTACGCAGCGTAGCGCGGGAGTGCGTGTTCTTGCTTGAAAGTATCTCTCTTTGCATTGAAAACACGCGTAGAGTAACACACAGAAAACGCATTCACGCGCAGTGTTGCAGGTCACGCGCCTACGTGCAGAGAAATGAAAAAAAAACACGCCCTCGCGCGTGGGTGCGGGGCAAGACGCAAGGTACGGCACACCGAGTTCTGCAGTATGGTGCGTGATTTTGACAGAGCTAGACGTGAAGTAATATTTTGAAATGGATCTCGCTGTGAAATGAGGCCTTTGGGCCACCATATACTATACTGCAGATCCGAAGAAATATGCATGATGGTGCAAATCTGCACTCCCGCAACCACGCGCGTGTTCGTCACCACGCACCCCGCAGCGTATAGCGGGCCAGTGTGTGAATCGCCTCAATCTATCTTAATGGTTATGCACACATTTCTGTTTAATCACGACGTCATTGAAAGTAGTGATTGTGGCTCTGCATCCCATGCTGTTCCTACAACAGATCCATAAAGACCTGGCTCCAGAACTGCGGTTATTCCGATTAAACCTGTACTTCCCCACCTGGATCGCCGGCTTACCATAGCGCGTCTTAGTATATATCAGAACTAAAAAGGTTAAATTAATACTGTTAGAACTTGTACCGAAATTTTTGCCCCGAAACTGTATCTGCATTCGACAAAGTAAAAGGTTACATATATTTTTCAAACTCATTTATTACAAACTTGTATCATAACAAGAGCACCAGCACAATCAATATATATCATTAATGAAGTCATTATTTAATTAAACTAATAATGCTTTAATACAAATACAAATAATCTGTCTGCCTCGTTGGTCTAGTGGTCGCAAGCACTACTGCTGAGCATGACGTCCTGGGTTCGATTCCCAGGTCGGGCCAGCACCAACGGACGGGGTACGATAGGGCCAATGCCTGCCAGGGTTGCGAGTTTGTCCGAAATCCCATCGTGGCCCTGGCACACAGGCAAACGAAGGAATACGGGTGGGTTTTAGTCAGTAAAAGTCTGACACACCCTCCCGCTCAGCCCAGAGCGGGAGGGTGTGAAAAAAAAGTGTGAAAAAAAAAGGTCGGGCAAAATGTTATTGGGTTTTTCTATTTGGAAATTCTCAGTAGCAGCCCGGAGTCTGGAATTGTGCCCGGTTGACGACTTACAACATTACTATATACACAACTTTTTCTATGGTACCAACCATGAAATCACCACCACCACATGTATGGAACAGCAGATTTTTTTTCGCGATTTCAAGGTTGGTTTCATAGAAAAAAATATTAAAAATGATGAGTACAATGACCCTTTTTCGGGTTTAGTGCAAACAAAAACTAATGTTGTAGACTTGCCCGCTATTACATGGGACTTAAACATAACTAGCGAAATGTGGGTGTTACTGTAGGTACACCTCTGCCTAACCCTTCAAGGATTACAGGCGTGATGTTATGTTATGTTAATATGTAGGCATTCTGGCATTATCTGAGTTAATCAAGTAACCCTTATTATAGAAATCTCAAGACATTTACAAAATGAAAAATGTTAGTTTTTATATGTTATTTTATTCTAAATGTGTTATCATATTGTTATACTTAAAATATACTCCATTTGAAATAAGATTAGAAATTTAAATAACCTTTTATACAGTTCGTTCAACCGATTTTGACTTCTATTGCGCTGATGGCATGACAAATAGCAGCTGTGGTAAACAGTGGGTACTCGTATTGTAACCACATTTTTCCTTTAAATGCCATGCTTATGCCTACGGAATAGAAGTCAAAATCGGTTTAACAGACTGTAATAAAGTTTTACTTAAATTTCTAACCTTATTTCAAATGGAGTATAGTGACCCGCCCCTGCTTCGCACGCTTTGATTTCTTGATCAAAGTTTGCACGGGTGCAATGGCGATATGTCGATACTCGTCGTTTTGACATGTCGCCTTTGCACTCGTTCTGTCCCGATATGTGTTAAATCTAAGTTAAATAATGTATCTTATATACGGATAAACCTACGGACTAAATCTAAATGATTGTGAAAACCGCCACACACGTCTAAACGGTCACACAGACAGACATGAAAAGCGACTTTTTGCTGTTGCTGATGATTTTTTTTAATCAATCAAGCCTTGGAATTGGATGCGGATATCTAGACCATGACCTGCACGCATAGCATGACCAATTCTATCTCTATTCTACCAAATGACCAAGTTCTTTCTATCCAACTCGATATCTCTTCTGCCCGAGCACGGCGCGACCCTTAGACTCGCGTTTCTATGAAGACAAAGACATTTATTCTTTTCATAGCAACGGGGAGATAAAATATGAATTCTACGATAATTATTACGTTCCGTTTTCGAAAAAAATGTGTCAAACGTCAAGTTTTCATTAATTAAAACCAGAGAAAAATAGTCTTCTTTTTAAACAATAAAAAAAAAATTGAAATTGAAATATCTTGAAAACGGTGCGTCCTAGGCAAAAAATTACAGAAATTTAACCCCCCTCTGTGTGGCACCCCCCGTGCAAGCAGCATGACAACATGAATTTAAGTAAAAAAAATCTAACATTCTAACAATTTAAGGCAAACATACTATTTTTTTTAAATGTTCGTTGTTCTTTTTACATAATCTTAGGGATGATTTTCGACTAGAACAAAAATTTATTTTCCACTATTTTCCCAATTTTTTTTTTGTTTTCTTTTCTGCAAATAGTGCCCCTAAGCATATACTCCAACTCCTACAATTCCGCCCCTAAGACGACCCACTGACCAGATTGTTCAGTGAGAAGAAATTGGGACGGTGAAAATTATGAATTGAGTTTTCAAAATCAATTTAGATTCTTGTCTAGGTCAAATATGATATAGACTATTTAACGCTTGCCGAGAAGAAATGTTTCTACCCGAAATGTCAAAAGTAGATAAAAATCGGTCGTCTTGCTCGACACTATAGACTTTTGTCGACTGAAGAATAGAAACATTTCTTCTCTTCAGTTTTAACATCGCCATGCTTAGGACGGTAGAAATCTTTCTATAATCTGTCATTTTGTCGATTCTTACGTCGACAAAACCCGTTTCTACGGTGGTCATGCTACGCGTGCTGGATCAGGACTATTGCCGGGATAAAAAGTATTTTATGTCTTAACAAAGGATACCTTTTATCCCGGTTGTATAATAATTCCGACCACCACACGGGGAAGCCCCAGGCAAAAGCCAGTTATTAATAATTATATTTTTTTCACTGTTTTGAGTTGCCGAAGATGACGCAATAGTTTCATAGGAGGTAGAAGGGTGTTCTAATTCCTCTTTAGTAGAAGGAGGCACCAAAATATTAACATAAGAAGTAGAAGAGCAGGGTTCAAGACAAAACTTTTAGGAGACTAAAGTCCAACTCCAAATTGATCGCCTGTCTTGATGAAACATCGAGTCGTCGGGATAAGATTCTTCGACTGTGTTAGATCTCCACCTTCTATGACGCTAAAAAGCCAATTATGTTGCTCCAGAAACAGCCCGCAATGTAGCTGAAGATCTTCTAAAGCTATGTCCAGTATAAGAGTCGGCATCTGGTAATCCTAAAAACTTAGCGATTTCCTTCGGCATAGAACCAAATTTGTTCACTCCAATAGGTTGGACTGTACATTTCCCTTTTTGATAATTTTGAAAAAAGCGTTGACTTTTTGCTTTTGTCGAACGTAGAGCTTCGTATTTCTTTACTATATCATAAAACTCACCGTGGATAGGAAATGATCGTGGAATATTGTTTTTTTTATTTGTGACTCTGACTAGAAGCATTTTGCCGTGATTTTCTATATCTTTAGTAGTAATCTTATGTAGTTCATAGCGTCTACAACCACCAGCAATTCCGAATATTAACGCAACCTATAAAGAGATAAAACACGTATTAGGTAACAATACATTATACAAATAATATAGTAGATATAGATAAATCATCGCATACATACTCGTATGTATAAGCACCGTACCGGGTCAGCATCGCCTCGGCTCATCGGCTCGTGGTCAAGGGATCTTTATATCGGTTTATGGAAATGTACTAGATTTTGATGGAAGCCTAGCTACGGAAAGGAAGGCCGAGCCGTAGCTGGGGGTTTACTCCCTAATCTAGAAGTCCTTAGTGTTTCCTATTCCATATCACCTACGGATATAAGATTAGTTCGGAGCCCGAACTAAGATTGAATGACACACGAATGACAGTTGTCTCTACTCGCGATGTGTCCCGTTCGAAAAATTGAATTAGTCATTAGTTTTGATGGATCGACTACTTTCGGACGGGCCTGTATCTTCGGTGACGGACTTAGACAGTAGGCCCTGGGCCACCACCCCGCCGCAAATTCGGTGACTACTGTTTACTAGCGGATTTCGCGCCGAGACGATGCCGTTACGATGCAGATAAGTGTGCGTTGCAGTATGTAGTTTAATAAAAAGACTCCCGAACGGCTGGATTTGAGGCGATGCTGATCTCGTGCAGTGCTTATACGTGTACGTTGACTTGAAGTAGTTCAACTGACCTTTGTGGCCAAGTACTGATTGTCCGGAGCTTCTCTCAAAAACTTTTCAACGTCATTTGCTGACAATATTTTGGCTTTCTGACTTTTAAAACCACGTGAGCGTATCCTTAAAAAATCAGCTAGGGTGGAATACGTTTTCATGTCAACACCATTTTTGATCTTAACAGTGCATTTTAACATGGAATATATACACCACAGCGAGCTAGGCTTGTATTTTTGTGCGAGTTCACTGAAGTAAGCCATAAATACTTTCTCACTAAATGACTTGTCATTTTGGCTGTTTTTCCACTGGATAAAGTTGTCATACGCCACGAAGTATTTTTCCTTTGATTTTGGTAACTGACTTTCACTTGCGTTTTTTGCCACAGCTAGTGGATCGCCGAGAACAAAATCTAAAAAAAAAAAAATTGTTAGGTACCTACTTGATGTCGAAATAATATTTGTAAAATATTCGAAAAAACAAGTAATCACAAAACTTATAGACAAATATGGTCGACCATTTTCCACAATTAAGGTCAAGGGATAATGTAAAATTAACCTAAACTGCATTTGAAATAAGATTAGAAATTTTAATAAACTTTTTTGTCTAAACCGATTTTGACATCTATTTCGTAGGCTTAAGGATGGCATTAAAAGCAAAAACTTGGTTACAACAACAAAATGTTTAGTACCACTGCCATTGTTTCATGCCACGAACGCGATAGAAGTCAAAATCGGTTGAACGGACTGTGAAAAAGGTTTATTTCAATTTCTAATCTTATTTCAAATGGAGTATAACTGTGAGTTAGCTACATAATTATAGAGTGCCCACACTTAATCACTAAGCTTGCTTAAGCAAGCTACAAATATACTGTACTGTTGTAGAACTTGTTGTAGAATTTAATGTTTGTTTGGTGACAAAACTTAATAATGAAATATTATGTTTATTTATCACATTTTATTTATCAATATATTTAATAATTTATTGATGAGCGTTTTAATTATTCACAAAATATGGAGGCATGAAAAAGCATACAGGCTCTTTGCTGAGATTTAAAAATAACCACACATTAGGTATGCGGTAATATAAAATAACAAGAACCCGTTAATTTTTGATACATTTAATAAAATTACTGATTAATTATTCACAAAATATGGAGGCATAAAAAACTATACAGGCTCTTTGCTAAGATTTAAAACAATCACACATTAGATTTGTATGCGGTACTCGTAATATAAAGTAGCAAGCAAGTAAAATCTTTCTTATTAAATCAATAGAATTGGCAACCAAAAACGAATGTAGGTTTTGGGTATTTACATTTAATTTTATGTTTTCAACACATTTGCTCTTGAAAAAGAAAATTAAACACGCGCCTTTACAAAACAAGGTTTATCTTCAGACCTAGGTTTAAAACATGGAGCCATTATTGAATTTTGAACTTTATTCCAACTATGGTAAAGTTACTAAACACAAAACTGACAATTTAGTACCGAACTAAATTTTCAGTTTTGTATAAAGAACGGTATTTCAATCACCACTGTTACGTTCTTATTACAAAAACTGGCTCCATGGTTTAAGCCATGTCAAAATATAAATCTTGTTTTGTAATAAGGCGGACGTTGTTTAATTTTCTACTTCAAGAGCAAAATGTGTCTAACTAAGATCATGAATTAAGATTACCTAATAAACAAAGAGGGAGAATATTTTTAGGGTTCCGTTTTTTTCCTTTTGAAGTACGGAACCCTTAAAGGATCACTCGTGTGTCTGTCTGTGTCTATCCATCTGTAACAGCCGCTTTGCTCCGAATCTACTGGACCGATTAAATTGAAATTTGGTAGGTACACATGAATTTCTGTGACCCAAACACGAACGTGTAACATAAATTAATAAATTTTGAATATGGTATTTTGGAATATTAGAAAATTAAAAAAAAAATTACGAAGTCTATGGTGTTAAAATAACATGTTAATTCTCTCAATATTGTGCGGACAAACTTACATTTGCAGTTGGAATATATGGTAGAACATGTTTATCAACTACAATTTTAAGTTCGTTCTTGGGAAAAAAAAAACATGGTAGATAACATATTCATTGTACGGAACCCTCACAACGCGAGTTCAACTCGCACTTGTCCGGTTTATTCTGACCTATGAAACCGCTAAAAATGGAACCATAAGCTCTGTAGTTCAGAACTGAACAATACTGGTCAGAAAAAAGAAACCTGTATTTTGACATAACAGATGGTGTGGTGTATGTCTCCTGCAAAAAATAATATTTTATGAGTACAACCAATGGTCTGCCAAAATCTAGGTTCATCTACAAATGATTATGAACATGTTTATAATGAATAATAGTCCCATCCACAGTAGTTACGGATGCTTTACACGCCACATTGTCGCCATATCGTCTGCTGCTTCGCATACAGAACCAGGTAGCTTTGGGTCCTCGACATCTATTGTTTTTATAGTAACGATAATTGCCTATAAACAGAATCGGTCGACCTGTCTTTGTCTGTGAAAACAGGATGTCTGTAAAAAAGATGGCATCTAAAATGTGTATTCTTTAAGTAATAGTTAAAAAATAATGTACGAGTACCTATGTAAGGCAAAATTCTGAATGTATTATTACTAAACTCTCATTTATTTTTCTCTTTTATGATTATGGGATCCTTTGACCCTATAGTAGCCGTTGTCATATGTGGAGATGGTAGACTTGCAGCCACTGCTCCTGGCTCTACAACAGTACCACCACCCAATGTGACCATTACTTCTGGTGAGGTTGAACCGATGCTCCCCAAGCAAGATGACCGGCCTGCCGAAGCGTGACGTCAAAACCACTGTAATTAAGAATGGGATTACTTAGTAACCAAATGTGTATTCTTAAGTATTAGACAAGTAAAGGTTAGGGTATGAAATGTAAAATTCAGAATGTATTATTACTAAACTCTCATTTATTGTTCTCTTATATGATTATGGGAACCTTTAACCCTATAGATAACGTTTTCGTATGTGGAGATGGTAGCCTTGCAGCCACTGCTCCTGGCTCTACTACAGCTCCACCACTCAATGTGACCTCCAATGTTACTGGTGAGATTAAACCGATGCTCCCCAAGCAAAATGACAGGCCTACCGAAGCGAGATTTCATAAAAACTACTGTAATAACGAATGAAAATACTTACTAACCAAACCAAGGTTAGTCAATTTCTTAAATGAAAACAAAATTTTAAAGCAAAATATCTACTTTTATTTATTGACAAGAACTTACATTTACTATATATATACTTTAGCTTAATACATGTTATTTATATTTCCTTAATTATAACAATAAGGTATAGAATATTAAAAACAACAATTCGATTAAAAAAAAAACAATGCTGCCAACACTTTCATGCATTCATGTCACATTAATTCTGACATAACTATTACCCAAACAGATCGATTTTGGATTGGAATGCAAGGGTTCAACTGTGCCTTTTAAACTACTGAAATTTGTTATCAGCATTAATCAGTCATAATCTACAATGTTTTATCACAAAACATAAAAAAAAATATTCAAAAAAGATTCAAAAAAATATTAAAAATCTCTGTTGCCACTAGCGTTGCAAAACTTCGGAAATATACGCAATAATTCGGAAATATTCAAAAGAATACTACGATTGGAAGGAATGCTACCCCAGCAAGAATGCAGAGTAAGGGTGCCCGCCCACGAGCGATTTTCTCTCTGAATGACTTATGAATCTGAATGTATTAAATCGTATTATTATAATTTATCACTATTAAATCAGTTACGAATGTATGCGTATGGAGGTTGACCAGACTCGCCGAATATCAGATATTACGCCGTGCTTTGAATCAACGCCGTCTGGCGGGAACGTATAGAACTGTAAATGAAGAACTTCCCTAGTTAGTCGCTCGGTGACGCCAGCGTTCGCCTGCACGTGGCAATGGCACGTGATCCCCGAGCCTCGCAGACGTTCATTCAATAAATCAACAAAGTATTATTCGATGCCTACGTACCTACCACGCGGGAATATTTGCGCATAAGTAGTTATCTACTTGTGACTAGGTCCTTATTATTTTATTTTTTTATTGACCTTGAGTATAGAATGTGTCGATTTTGTGCGGATGTTGGCTTAGTTTACCTACTTCGTAAAAATGTTTTAGCTTTACGATGTAGGTACACACGGCTACACATCAAGTTATAAATTTCCAGTTTACGCTGATCTCGCACTGTACGCAAATCCTATTTAAACAATGCAAGATCAGCTTATACTTGAAATATAGCTTGATATGTAGCCGTGTGTACCTACCAAATGGACAATAAAATGGAAATATTACGGACGATGTTTTACCAAAAAGTTTGTAGAATAGGTACCTAGTGTTCTATCGAAATCAATCGTTCTAATAAGTCCCTACAGAAATAATTGAAATACTTAACATAATAGTTACCGTTTTATTAGGTACCTCAGTAGTACCTTGGTAATAATAAAATATAACTAATATAACTCATCTTAGTACCTTTACCTTCCTATGTATTTACCTCTCTATGTAGGTACATAGTATTCTCGCAAAATAACGTTTTCGCAACTAAATCGTATACAAAAACTTATTACGTAAGTACTTATATAAGTAGATGAAAAGTAATATTCGGAAGTTTTCAAATCGTATTATACTCAGTTTTATGAATGAAGGCGTAGTAATATGAAGTCATTGGCATTAACGCCATCTAGCGACGAATAGCTGTACGCTCAGCGACGCTACTACTCGCCTAAACGTATCGGCCCGCAGCCGTTCATTGATAAAATCAACGAAGTATGGCTATAGCTATCGATGCCTACGTACCTATATCTACTATGCGGGAATATTTGCTCGTAAGTAGTTATCTACTTGTGACTACTTATTATTTTATTTTTGTTTGGTTGAATATACAGAATGTGTCGATTTTGTGCGGATGTTAAGTAGGTACAAGTTTAGTTTACTTCTTAAAAATGTAATTAAATAATTAGGTACGTACGTACTTACCTAAGTAGGTAGGGTACTTTTTCACGAGGTCGTATTACAAAAAAAAACTTTGTTTGTAGAATAGTGTATAGCCGAAATTAATAGTTCAAATAAGTACATAATATAGAAGCACTTTAAATAATATTATAACGATTAGAATTACCTACTCTTTAGTAGGTAGGTAGATACCTAATATAATATACTAAACTATTTTATAAACTCATCTTAGTATCTACATAATATGTTTTTACCTCTTTAGCCCGTTCACACCTAAACTACATACAAAAACTTATTACACAAGTAGGTACATATCTAAGTAGATGAAAAGAAATATTCGGAAGTTTTCAAATCGTATTATACTCAGTTTTATGAATGAACGTGTAGTAAGTACTAGTAATATAGTCACTGGCATTAGGCCCTCTAGCGGGTAAAATCTGTAGTCGTCGCTACTGCTCGCTTGCACGTATCGGCCCCATGCCCTTCATTCATAAAATCAACAAAAAAAACTGTCAAGAGCGAGTCGGACTCGCGCACCGTTCCGTACATATGATGTTGATGATTTCTAGAAAAACGGTGCTATTTAGAGACATGGTTATTTTTTTTATAATTATATATATGTATATTTGAATTGATTGAATGAAAGGTAAATTGCGGTTTACGATTTATGACGTATTAAAAAAAAACTACTTACTAGATCTCGTTCAAACCAATTTTCGGTGAAAGTTTACATGGTAATGTACATCATAAATATTTTTTTTAGTTTGGGAACCCTCAAAATTCATTGTATTTTTTCTATTTTTGTGTGAAAATCTTAATGCGGTTCACAGAAAACATCTACTTACGATGTTCCTAGTAGGTACTATGCGGACGAGAATATTTCCGCTTAAGTACCTAGTTATCTACTTGTGACTAGATAGGTACTTATTATTTTATTCTTGTATGGTTGAGTTGAGTATAAAAAGCGCCGATTTTGTGCGGATGTTTTAAAGAGGTATCTCTTTAAAATATCCGCACAAAATCGGCGCTTTTATTTTACTTTTTTTATAGTACCTACAAGCTTAGTTTGTTACGTAAAAATGTTTTTGGTTTACGACGGAAAAATAAAAGTAATTAGGTAAGTAAGTATTAGTAGTTATGTACATTATTACGACGATGTTTTACCATAAAGTTACAATAAGTTTACACATAAGTACCTACATAAAAATAAAAAAAAAATAAGGGAAACAATCGAAATACTTATTATAATAGTTACCTACCGTTTTATTAGGTACCTCGGTACCTACCTACATAATAATATAAGCTTATCTTAGTAACTACTTATCTATGTATTTACCTCTCTAAGTAGGTACAGACGCCAGCAAGTCAAGCTACCCGAAATTGTCAATTTTTCCCAATCTACCTTGAACCATAAGCTGTAGAGATAAAGTTGAAAATCTATTAAATAAATCTGACAGATTGTAGTAGCTTGATGTGCTGGCGTCTGTACATAGTAGGTATTCTCGCAAAATAACTCTTTCACACCTAAACTGCATACAAAAACTTATTACGTAAGTACCTACTTATCTAAGTAGAGGAAAGAAATATTCAGAAGTTTTCAGTATTAGATATAGGTACTTAGGTACTCAGTTTTATGAATGGAATAACTGGCAATGGCACACCGCCCCGAGACTATGCGTGACCGAACATGTACTTAGCTAGATATTTTCCTTGTAAAAGCTCGTACAGACTCGCGCGATATCGCGGGCGCGACAGGCAGCGACATAGAAATTGTGCTACTAGTGTCACATCGCACCCGCGATATCGCGCCAGTCTGCACGAGCCTTAATTATTATTCTCGGCGAATAATTCCGAATATTACTCAATACTTCCGTATAATTCCGCAAATATTACGATGGGAATACTTCGCAATATCTCCCGGCAACGCTAGTTGCCACAACGTGCTTAAAATAACTTACCTACACAAATTGATCATCCAAAAATAAAGAACTGGGTGCCAACACCTAAGCAGATCAACTAGGTACTCATAAATTATGATTATGCGCGTTCTTAACATGTATGATAGCTCCATCAGCTACGATGAGGGACGCACGACAACCAATGCTTTTTTTGCTGCAGAACCACGCAGCTTTGGTTCCTCTGCTTCTGTTGTTCCTGTAATAGCGACAGCTACCTATATCCAGCACTGGATTACCGTTTCTTGACTGCGCGAACCTTGGCTCCAGATCTTCCAAAGATATTAAACCTGAACAGAAATTTGATAGTATCTGTGTTTTAATTGAAATTTTGAATTAAGAAAATGTCATTAAAGAGATTTTACCTATTTTCATAGTCACGAAACTGACATATGATTAAAATTGGTGGTGCAATAATAATGCTTTTTTTTTCATAAAACAATTTTATCTAATACTGCATAAACATAAACTGAACAAATATTTGGTTAACAACTAACTTAACAATTAAACACATAATTATTTAAAGGGTAGTATTTAAACAAGCGACTGTAAATTAAAGTTTTAAGTGAAAAAAATAATTAATTTACGATAAAGTATTACTAAGTGAGCGACTGACTGCGAGTAACGAGAAATCAACCTAACTGCAACTTACAGCCATTAATTTGAGTTACTTAAAATACAAAATAAGAAGCTTTTATTTATATTTGTAACGTTCAGTTGACCTAATTTTCATATTTACAACCTCATCTAACCCAAATGATTCACCAAGAATAGAGGGAATCTGGCGCTCGGCGGCCGCTTTAGGCGACGATAACCGACTTTTAATGATTTTATACTGAAGATCACGTCTAAACGAGTAGTGTTAATGATTTGATAAAAATATATGTTAAATGAGAGCAATTTCTCAATAATTTTAAATGTGAATATTTTAGATTATATTTATATTACATAGTGAAATTAATTTGTAAAGTTATGTCTAACGCGGATAAAAAACTGAGAATGGCACAAAATCTACCAAGCGCATTTTTCTGAAACCTTCACCAATTTAAAGATAATTTAATTATTGAACTTTTAGTATACGCGTTTTATTGAAATATATTTTGTTTTGTGTATAATAAATTAATAATGCGTCAAGTTGAGGACAGCGCTTCTTGATGGGCGAGTCCTATTACTGGCTGAACGTACGACGCGTTGCGTGAGCTCAATACAGAACACGCAAGCTAACCACTCAAGGTCACTGGCATAAATCTGCGTCATAATGGCTTATCGGCGCGTTCATGGTCACTGTTCTAACCTAACTTAACCCAAATGATTCAATACAGACAGACAATACAGACAAATACAGAGAGGGTGCGATTCAAACAGCACCCTCTCTGTATTTCTAGTCGCTCACTTGGTCATTTAGTCGCATGGCTAGAATTTTATATCTGAAATGGATTTAATAACAACCCACTTTTAGTTAAAGTTAAGTTATTAAAACAGTATCTCATCATCAGTCGCTAAGTTTCTTTTTATTCGTTCGTTTTAAAATTCCCGTTATTTAATTAACAATATAATAACAGCCTGTAAAGCAGACACAATAGTTACTAAACAATCTCCATTAAACATATACGAGTACTGTACCCCGAGTGTAAGTTTGCAAGTCAGTAAACGTAACTAGCGCGTTTGCGTTAAGATTTTTATTCTCACTCTTATACTCTTAGCAATATGATCTATCGGTCAAATTTTAACGCAAGGAAATAGTTACTTTTACTCTCTTGCAAACTTACACTTGGGGTACAGGTCCCTTGATCCCATCGGATCAAAAGTTAATAGGTAAATTGTTAACAAAGACTTCAGACTTTCCGTATTTGAACTAATGATTGTGGTTTCCTTTGCACTTGATGATGACGTTATCATAAGTGGTGATGGAAGCCTTGCAGCCACTACTCCTGGCTCTGCTGCAGGTCCACCAACCATTGTGACCTCGGCACCTATTGTTCCTGTTAAACCTGTAGACCCCTATTATGATGACTGGTCTGCCGCAACGAGATGTCGAGAAAATAGCTGCAATGGAAAGAAAGTCATATTCTAAAAATGGCAAAGGATACTGCTAAGCTATATTGTTGTTATCATCATCATTCCAGCCGAAAGACGTCCACTGCTGGTCATAAGCTCCCCCAAAGGAGGGGGGGGGGGGGGGGTTTGCCACAATCGCCATGCTTGGCAGGCGGGTTGGCGATCGCAGTATGGTGCAGTAGCGAGTTATAATTTTTTATTAGAGGTAAGCCGAAGTAAAAGTTGTTCAGTTCTCATCAACTCCTATCTATTTTAAATACTATATTATATCTTTTTTCTATTATTATTATTTATTCCTGTATATGTTTCAATTTAGTTTTACTTTTTATATTTAATTTTAACCTTTGTGGGTAATTTATATCGCACGCCGTTCGTGTTTGTTTAACTTTTTTTTTATATTATGTGGAAAATGTTGTTGGTTATACATTTATACTCATAACTTAGTTTTAAGTTCTATACCATAACATTGTAATGTGTAACCGTTTATTTTCCCAAATAAAATAAAATAAAACTCCTACTCGTAGATAACATCAAAATTAATTTACTCAAACATTTTATTAATTCCTTTACTTTTCTAAATTTAACGATAGCTATGGTCGGATTTTTTTGTTTAGTCAAACAATTTAGGCATTTTTGTAATGTTTTAAACTGGTTGTTCCGAAGGGAAGCCTATAGGAATCGGGTTGTAAGGAGGCTGCGCCCCTATGGTGTTAAAATGCATAGAGAACGCTGCTGCCCATTCTCTAGTAAGTCCCTTAGTCGCCTTTTACGACACCCACGTGAAGAAATAGGGAGGTGCTATTCTTTACGTCCGGCACCACACGGCACATATATTGTTGTGCTAGCATTTATTTCCTTCGTAGATTTTAGCTTAAATAATCGAGGATGTACATCACATCTTGATCGAGTGTGAGCGGGGCGAACGCCTCAGGAGAAATCTGTTTGATTCCCAAAATAAGTTTGGAATTGGTATTTCAAATAGTGTTTTAGCTAAGCCTATGTCGGACGAGGCTAGAACTCTGTACAAAATATATTATAATCATATAAAATAATTTAAAATTCAAAATTTGGCTATGATGGAGCAACATAGTCAGTATTGTGACAAAGCTCCTTAATAAAGATAAAAAACATGAATGGGTTTATCAAGTAGGGCTTAGGAAAACCTAGCCATTATTCTAGTGAAAATCCATGACAACTTACCTTAATGGCACGTTTTGAGATTTCAGCATTTTTTTATAAGCATAAAATTATGCAGTATTCAAGTTATTGATGACAAATATTTGGTAATAAGATACATTCTGCTTTGATACAAAGTTTATTTCGGTTCAAGTACATACTTCTTGTGTTTTAACCAGCAGACTCCTTCTCATGGTTGTGTTCTTGATATAGTCCTTGGACACGAGATCCTGAAGTGATAAGCATCGCATGACAGCAATTAGTATCATTACTTTTGACACAGCGCCAAATCATCGCCTGCTTAGGTTGCGGTTCCCTGCCATACGTTCGGTAACGATAGTTGTCGAACAAGATCTCTGACCCAATTGTCGCAGGTGTGATTACGCCGAAGTCTGTAAACACTATTTGGTCTTTGATGTTGTCCATGGAAGATCCATGAAGCATGCCTTTAAGTCGCTGACAACAGGTAAACCGCTGTCACTGTCAGACTGCATACAAAAGAAAGAGCAGCGCGATGACAAAACGCTTGTAATTTATTGCAAAATATGAAGCAATTATTTATTTACTCAAAAATGAGTTGAGTAATCGAAAATAGAAAACAACCAAGTTCTGCATTCAAATAAGACGTTCATATTAATCATTAAGTACCAACCGTACGTTGATATTTAATAGAGATATTTTGGATTGAAGCTCAAAGTAAAGGGTTAGTTTACCGTTAATTTGTATCGAGGTTTTTTTTTCTAAACGTGTTTTGGTAACAACTAAGTTCTGAGAAATATGTTCAAGAATTACATATAGTTTTTCCGCTACCACAAACAATATAGATTTGGCAATTTTTTTGTTTAAGACAAGCCTACTTTTATCTTTTGCCTCTTGTCAGCGCCTTAAGACTCCCACCACCATAAATACAATTAAAATTCTAGTAGACCTCGCCATGTATTCCA
Source organism: Tiliacea aurago (assembly GCA_948098905.1). Taxonomy (NCBI): domain Eukaryota; kingdom Metazoa; phylum Arthropoda; class Insecta; order Lepidoptera; family Noctuidae; genus Tiliacea; species Tiliacea aurago. Next base: position 7,155,447 of record OX402588.1, read on the forward strand.
CCTCGCCATGTATTCTATATATTTATATAGGTACAAGTTATTGAGCGAGCGAGCGAAGCGTCTCTGCTTTATGACTGGCAAAGCTGTCTGTTTGTTGGTACTCCTGTACAGGTCGTATTTTACCACCGATCTGGATGAAACTTGGTACACAGGTTTTACAACTTTATAGATTATTTTTCCTCGGGGTTTTTTGATTGGAGGGGTACTTCCTCCAAAAGGGGGCATAAAGAGAGCTACTGTATATCTCCGCCTTATGTGATCCGATTTCAATAGTTCTTTTTTGTTTGAAAAAAAGTTATTTTGCTTGCAACATAACCAAAGACAAGAGTGGATGTTGAGTAAAACATACAATCTCAAGATGACGGCATAGTTAGAGTTTTTTATATAAAATTTAATTCTATAACGATTTACAACAAATTAAACATGATATAAAAATAATTATTTAATCATGATCTATATTAAAATGGTGAAGGAAACATCGTGAGGAAACCGGCATATCCTAGAACGAAAAATTCGAAGACAAGTGGCATCTACCAACCCGCACTGGGTCCGCGTGGTAGATTACGGCCCACTCCAGCTCACAGAGTGGAGAGCTGTGTCCCAGCAATGGAAACCTTTATCATCATCATCATTTCAGCCGAAAGGCATCCACGGCTGGACATAGGCCTCCCCCAACCACCGCCACTTCGACCGGTTCTGTGCTTCCCGCATCCAGCGGATACCTGCGGCCTTCACAAGGTCATCGGTCCACCTTGTAGGAGGCCATGGGAACATTATAGGCTGATAATGCTAATAATATTCAAACTGATAAACTCATTAATTTATGTGTAGTTGTTTTGTACGGTATGCGATACAGAATTTCAGTATTCTATTTGAAAAAGACTAGTGTTCCATTTCCCTTCAAAAACCCCATTTCTTTAATTCTCTTTTATCGTCATTCCATGATTATGCTCATTTATGATTTTGACTATGATGTCATCGACGGTGACGAGACTACCTCGACAGCGATTACTGGTCCACTTGCAGCACCGCCATTGCTTCCTACTGCTGAACTGGTCAACATTCGGAGCACGATGAGGCTTGTACCAGTTGTACCGAAAGTGGTTGAACAGGATCACTGGCTTGCCATTTCTAGATGTTGAGAACACTGGAGCTGTAAAGAAGACGAAAATAGATCGAAATATTCACAAAAAAAAATATTCATAGTAAAATTAAATTGATTAATTAAAGCAACATACAAACATAAATTAAACTGTTTAAGATATTCATGCCTCCGTGCATTAAATAAACATTTTGCACGGATGACTTGTCAACCTACGTTTAATCAATTAATGAAAAAAAAGGACACATAAAACACGATAAAATGTCGGTTGGTGATAACGAATAAAGGACACATAAAACACGATAAAATGTCGGTTGGTGATAACGAATACGATTACCTAGCTAGTATAGAAAGTGTATGAACATTTTAATAGGTACTTCTTATGATTAGTTAAAAACTAGATACTAACTATTCAGCAATGTATTATGTCAGCATTCCCTTCTTTTGCTGTCATTCCATGGTTATGCTGGTGCATGAATTGAACTATGACATCATCGATGGTGACGAGACGTCCTCTACAGCCCTTACTGGTCCACTTGCAGCACCGCCATTGCTTCTTACTACTGGACTGGTTGGCGTGGTGCGAACCAGGCGGCTTGTGCCAGTTGTAGCGATAGTTGTTGAACAAGATCACTGGCTTACCACACCTAGATGTTGAAAACACTGCAGCTGTAAAAAAGTCAAAATTTAGATCGGAACAATGCACAAACAAAATACTTTCAAAGTGAATAGTTAAAGTAAAAACACCGGTCAAGAGCGAGTCGGACTCGTCCACCAAGGGTTCCGTACGTATAAATGATAAGTATGACGAAAGTAATAATTAAATAAATAAATTAAAGAAACATAAAACCAGAAATGAAACTGGTTACAATTCATACATGCATTAAATAAACATTTTGAATGGCAAATTCGTTTACTGACAAATGCGTGCACTGACTGGACACTCAATCTGTGTGGGTCTTTCCGCAAAATACCATTTCGGACACCGATCTACATGGTCTTCACATGATCTGACCAACATTATGTCTGGACTTTAAAACAGACTGTGACCTCTGAGTTTGTTTCTTCTCAGAGTAGTCAGATATGAAACGCCGACCTCATCTAGTTTTAAAAATATGATTGAAGTGTAAAAGTGTTTGCACAAACCTACTTACAGAAATAAAAACATTTATCAAATATCATTCGTTAACTGACGTTTAATTAATGAATTAAAAAGGACATATTTAAACATGATAAAAAGAAAGCTTGCTAGTATAGAAAGTTTATGAACATTTTATGTTTGACTACTTCTTATAATTGGTTCCATCACAATAAATAAACGACTAGACACTGGGCCTTACTTATTAGATAGAGAACACTGCCCCAGGGTGAGTAGGTACTCTATATATACATTTAAAAAAAATTAAGTCACGTTCAGTTGGTTTGTTTCTGACCGCTTAGATCTTTTAAACTACACCATGGATTTTGATGCAGTCACCATAATTTAGACTTTAGAGCATTTATTCCGAAAGGTGTATTGTACATTAATTCACACACAAAAATAAATAATGGGAACAGTTAAAAAAGCATGTTACCTACTTCACCTACTCAGCAGACATAAAAAATAAGAATCACTGAGATCAATGATTATTGTACACATATAAGTAGACATAGAATTACTGAGATCAATGATAATGGTACACATATAAGTACTCATAAGATTTACTGAGAGCAATAATTATGGTACACATAAGTAGAAATAAAAATTACTGAGATCAATGGTTATGGTACACATTTAGTACACAAATGACTTAGATCAATGATTATGGTACTCATATAAGTAGACATGAGAATTAATGAGATCAATGATTATATTACTCATATAATATATGAGTAATATAATCATTGATCTAAGTCATTTGTGTACTAAATGTGTACCATAACCATTGATCTCAGTAATTTTTATTTCTACTTATGTGTACCATAACCATTGATCTCAGTAATTTTTATTTCTACTTATGTGTACCATAATTATTGCTCTCAGTAAATCTTATGAGTACTTATATGTGTACCATTATCATTGATCTCAGTAATTCAATAATTAAATAATTAATAATTAATAATTAAATCTCAATAATTCTCGTGTCTACATATTATGTAGACACGAGAATTATTGAGATTTATGATTATGGTACTCAAATATAAGTAGACATGAGGATTGCTCAGATCAATAATTATGGTACTCACATAAGTAGACATGAGAATGACTGAAATCAATGATTATGGTACACATATAAAGGAGACATCAAAATTACTGAGATCAATGATTATTGTACACATATAAGTAGACATGAGGATTTCTGAGATCAATGATTATGGTACTCATATAACTAGACATAAGAATTACTGAGATCAATGATTATGGTACACATTTACTACCAACACAAATGACTTAGATCAATGATTATGCGTATTTTGCAAAGCTACAATCTCTTGACGAAATGTGGATATTTTTGCGCCGCATCCGGCAGAACGGTATTTGGAGCAGACCCACTGTGTTTTGGGACCCTTGTATCGCTGGTAGAACCGATACTGCCCGATTTGTATCACAGGCTTGCCAAATCTGGAGAATGTAAATGTTGGACCTGTAACAAACGTTAATTACAGCATTAATAGGTACGTACTTGTGCGCGGGAGTAAATGTCGCCTGTAAGAGATTAGTTACCGACTTCTACCACTTAAGCACAGGCGCGGATACAGCATGGGGCCACGGTTGCAATACTGAAATTCCCGCCACAGAGAAACGTTTGACCCCCCTTAAGTGAAAACCTAGACCCGCGCCTGCTTGGGCAATCAGCTAAAAACCAAGTGAAAACTAGACGCGTAAAGGAAAGGTAATTATGATCTTTAAAAACAACTTTATGGCAATTTAAATTTAATATTTCTTGGAATATATCAAAGATATTGATTTCTGTGGAATATAAAGAATGAATTTGACCAAAACCTTGACTAGTCTTCCGCAATTAGTCTCCAATGCCTAATAAACCTTATTATAATTGGTTAAAAATTATATATTATTTTTTATTATTACTTGAAACGACTTTGCCAGGTATTCGTGGAACATCGATTTACAGAATGTAAGGATTGCATGCTTCGACAGTAAAATTACTAGGTATTACAAAAAAAAGGTAACGTATTAAAGTGACAATCGTACATTATGTCTTGGCAGCTTGTGATTATCGTTCATGCACTAGCATCAGTCAAACTGTCACTGTCAAATCACCGATCGGTCAACCCTAAGAATAAGGAAATGGCCAACCCTAGAAATATTATAATAACAAAAAAATATTTTTATAAATTTGTTTTACCTATTTTGTTATCGAATTTTTTTTGGTACCTAATCACAACTATTATTATTATTTATTTAATACTTTAAGCACAGAAATGTACAGAGGCGGACTTAATGCCATAGGCATTTTCTACCAGTCAACCTTTGGGCGATGCAGAGACAAACAGTGGTAGGTGCAATAGTGAGAATTGAGGAATAAAATAATATTATTTAAATATATAGATTTACATATACCTATTAAAACTATAAATATAATATATAAACCTAATTATATATATATAAATCTATGCACAAATAAATATACATAAATATATTAAAATAATTAAGACAAACAATGGGAAAACATTACCGTTGTGATGAAACTGCCAGCTTCTTGCGAATGTGCTCGCGAACTTTAACTTTAAAGGATAATCGGTTGGTTGCCATCCTGATTTCCTGGGGAAGCGCATTCCACAGAGAGATAGACTGAACGAAAAAGGAAGAGTGAATGAAGTCTGTGCGGTGAGTGGGACATTGCAGAAGACGATTGTGAGATGAACGTAATTTTTTATTATGGCTGGTGCAAATGTACTGAAAGTGGGGGGCTAGATAACTAGGGGAAGAGGGAGAACCAAGAAATGAAAACAAGGTGGTTAGCGCCCTTTGCTCTCTGCGCTTGCGTATGGGCAACGACTTTAAAAGCGACCGATGCACAGAGATATGATCATATTTACGCAGATTGAAAACGAATCGAATGCAGTTATTGAGAAGACGGTCAAGTTTGTCGAGGAGATCTGCATTCAGGTCATAACACACATCACCATAATCGATGATAGGGAAAATTAAGGACTGCACAAGCATTGTCTTCGTACTCGATGGTACTCGTAATACATTTTTCAACCGGTACAGAGTTCGCAGCGTTCCAGTAACCTTCTGGCTTACCCTAGCGAATTGAGTACGCCAGCTCAGGATATTATCAATGTGCAAGCCCAGATCCTTCACGTCAGTGCCAAAAGGAACGATCGCAAATAAAAATTTTCATCACAGTATTTAATACAATATTCGTTTAAACTAAGATTCAATGACAATATTATTTGGTACAGATTTAAGTCCCATCAAAGGATCATCCAAATGTAAGCATCCAACCTCGGAATGGGGTGCTACACACTTGTTCGAATAGGCACATTTGCGCCTTATTTGTTAAACAACAAAGCCAACCCGTAGAAATTACTACACATCATCACATACTCGTACATTATCATCTCCATTCGGCTCGTGCCGACCGGCATACTCCGTTCGGTATCTACCCTCGCTAAATCATGGTCAGAGCGGCATTTTCCAGAACATTATAATCTACATTATGTATACAGTCAAAACCGTTTTTAACGATTTCAAAGGGACCGTCGGAATACGGTTGTTATAGCCGATAGTCGTTATAACCATAAACTATGTTACGTCAACAAAAATGGACCTCAAAATTCGGTCGTATAATAACCGGTACGTCGTTTTAAGCGATGTCGTATATAAACGGATTTACTGTATTCGATTTTGCTGCCCGGACTTGCCGATTCATGCCGACCCGAACAAGAGTTCGGGTCTGCTTATTTGGCACAGTATATTATGTAGATTATAATTATGTTTTAGAAAAACCAAATATAGGACGAGATCCTGGGACCCTGGGACCCTGAGTGACGATAGCAGAATGTTTGCATACACATTTACCTCTAAGTATCGTTTGGCTTTTTTGATTGAGCTTCATAAACCAACTTATATATATTTAACATAAACTAAGGCCGTGTCCTAACCAAAACGATCGTCGCACGAAAACGCGACCGTCGCGTTCATTTTGGGCGACAAACCCGAACGCGTCGTCACGCCGGCAGCGGGCGCCTTTCGGATTCCCGAAAAAATTAGTGCCAATAAAAACGCAACGATGGTGTAGACGCGAGACTGATAGCTTTTGTTAGAACACGGGGTACAGTATGGTAACTTTTAGCCGTTTTTGTGAAGAGCAAGAATGCCTCGCCTGATGGAAGGCCACCACCACGCCCCGCTTACTGCACCGCAATTTAATCCATTAGGCTAAAATAACTACGAATATTTAAATACATCAGATTTTTTCTTAGCAGGTACACACAGCTACACATCGAAGCTATACATTTCCAGTTTACGCTGATCTCGCACTGAAATCCTATACAATGCGAGATCAGATTATACTGGAAATGTATAGCTTGATGTGTAGACGTATGTACCAGGTTATTTATACGGAATTAACATACACATGCATACAAAAAGCGGTAATGGCTGAGAAAACGTCGTTTTAAAGCTGACGCAGAATAGGGCGGGCAGCACCGCAGCAGCGCGACACTTTCCATGAAGTTTTCGTAGAAATTGTGCTACTGGTGTCGCGTCGCCCCTGTCTGCCTTTAATCATCTTACATCACTTTCATCCATATTGTATGAACCACCGCACACTACAGTAGGGCCGCAACGCGCTTGGTATTGAAACGCGATGCGGCTATAATGTGCGCTTGCCTTTCAAAGTTCAATCCAAAGAAAATTTGTGAAAGACAAATACAAGATGATTTTCTAAGAATGATTGTGCACATTCCTAAGTTTGATGACATGTTCACATATCGTCGTAGCCGTAGCTCTGCAAGCCGTTAATGTTTGTTTGATACAGACCCACTGCAATTTGGGGCCTTTGTTGCCGCAGCGGGAGTAGAACCTATGTCTTCCAATCATCATAACATATAAAGAATTATTATTATTATATCATTATTATTATTATTCATTATTCATATCCCGTACTTGGAAGTACCGAATCTTACGTCGTCTGAAAAAAGAAAAGCTTTAGTACTTGGTTTACACTAGTATTTTCTACTACTTTAACAAATAAATTAAATAAAAAACCGGTCAAGAGCGAGACGGACTCGCGCACCGAAGCTTCCGTACGTATATATGATGTTGATGATTTCTGAAAAACTGTGCTATTTAGAGACACCGTTTTATTTTTCCTGTAATCTTTACATAAACTTCTATCACATAGAATATTTTTTATCTATGAAAACTTCGGAGATAAGGGGGAGGGAAACGGTATTTTTTATAAATTTTTTATCAAAAGTCGGAAACTATATTGCCTAAAAAAAAAAATTTTTGAGAATATGCAAACAGCGTTCTTTCATATGATACCCCACATTAGCGGTAGCCCATTTTTTTTTTCTTGTTTGCAAAATAGTTGGGCAAACGTCATCTAAAACTATTCTAAATTTCAAGTGGATAGCATTAGAAGTTCTTGAGATATCCAGGTGTCACAGACAGACAGACAGACTTAGTCTCACCACAAGGGTTCCTTTTTAAAATTTTGGTACGGAACCCTAAAAATGTCCATGTGGGACAGAAAGAAAAAATCTGTAAAATCTGAAATAAAGGTGATTTAATATGAAGTTACTACAATCAAAATACTGTCGGTTATCACTTCATCGGTACATTGTAAGCAGATTGATTGTGCTTAGGTTCACAATGATCGTATTAACGAAAAGATGGCAGCCACCTCTTCTACCTACCCATCCTTAAAACAGGATAAAAATAATTCATATTGTTGCGAAAATACAAATGTAAATAATTATAATAGACTAGCTTTTTTCCGCGACTTAATCACCGTAACATTTCCTCGACCCACTGCGTCGCATTGCATCGCCCACCCGCGCTATACTTCGTTTTCGGTTAGCATTCTGTCTGACTTTTTATCTTTTTGCTCGGCTCCTAAAGGTCGTAGCGTTATGTAAATAGCCTATAACTTACCTCAAAAATTGGGTTTTTTGAGGGAAGAGTAATTTTTTTTAATCCGACGGGCTGTTCCAGAGATTAGCGCGTTTAAACAAACAAAAACCAAACTCTTCCGCTTTATTATTAATATAGATATAAATAAGCTACAGAAAATCTTAAAACCCTACTAAAATAAGTTCCATGAATTAAAAAAAACTTGTGCTTGATAAAATCAATGCGTGTGTTCATTCCTAGTCCTAATAACTTGTTGTTCTAGCGTAGTAAGTGTCACCCTGCACTTCTTCGTCTGCCATTTTGAACAGACCCAATGAACTAAGGGTCCTCTTGAATTAGTCCGTTTATAGTAACGATACTGGCCGATTTGTATCAATGGTTTTCCAAATTTAGATTTTGTGAGTATAGGTGCTGGAAAGATAACAATTAATGATAAAAATATGTGTGCGTTTCCCTTGAGGCGAGCGGAGCGGAGATGAGCTGGAATCGACAAATCACAGACGCGGCGAGAGATAACAACCAAGGTCACACTAATTACGTGAAGAGTTGCAGGCTAGCTGCTGCTAGCTGTTTACATAATAGTCGTAATAAATTGACTTCCGAAAACTGAAACTTTAGTTCGTTTGATGTGAGTTATGAACGTCAACTTAAGACGCAGATATATATGCCAGTGACCTTGAGTGGTTAGCTTGCGTGTTCTGTACTGAGCTCACGCAACGCGTCGTACGTTCAGCCAGTAATAGAACTCGCCCATCAAGGAGCGCTGTTTATTGTATAATTTGACGCATTATTTATTTATACACAAAATAAAAGGTATTTTAATAATACGCGTATACTAAAAGATCAATAATTAAATTATCTTTAAATTGGTGAAGGTTTCTGAAAAATACACTTGGTAGATTTTGCGCCATTCTCAGTTTTTTATCCGCATTAGAAATAACTTTACAAATTAATTTCACTATGTAATATAAATATAATCAAAAATATTTACACATTAAGTTATTGAGAAAATGCTCTAATTTATCATATTTTTTTTTTCAAATCATTAACACTACTCGTTTAAACGTGATCTTCAGTATAAAATCATTAAAAGTCGGTTATTGTCCCCTTAAACAATCGAACGTGCTTCAAGATATCGTGCATAGAACTATTATTATTTTCATTGATGACTCCTACTTTGTTGACTATATGTACATAAATAAAAAACTCAAATTATCAAATACTAATTGTATTTCAATTAAAATCACAATTTATAAATCCAAAGAAACGATGGATGGACTGATGAAAGATGCTAGAAAGGGAGTGTGACTACCGAGATACTACTGAGAGATAGATGGAAGAAACAGACATAGAGCGCCGGCCACAAATAAATTGGTAAAAGACAAGACAATGATAATGATGATCACAATCAAAATGTATAGCTCCAGAATTGTAACCAGCCCTGTCATCGTGTTCGCCTAGTAATGGTTGTGCTGTTGTCCCACGTCGATGACGCTGTTGTCCACAGTGGTGACCATTGCTCGACATTTGTTAGAACTCCACTTGACACACCGCCATTGCTGCTTACAACTTGACTGCTTAGGCGCATAATAAGGCACATATAAGTTGTACCGATGGTTGTTAAACAGCATGGCTGGCCTACCATATTTCGAGATGGTGGGTATTATATCTGAAATATTTGAGCTCATTTAACATAGAATTCTAATCTAATGTTATTGTATTTTTATCTCATATACACACTAAAAAATGTATGCGACATATTTTGATACTCGCAAATAAATCAAAACTTAAAGAGTACTTACTTCCCGTTGACCTAGAATCCTGAAATTTGGCAAGAAGCAAGATTTCACACCACAAGTAAAGGAGAAATTTCTAAAATCGTTAATTTGTAGTTTTATTACATAAAAAATATATTTTTGCGATTACAAACTTACATTTTTTTGGAGAATTGACCGTCACGTATATCGTTTTATGGTAGAAAATGTTTTTCAGCTACAACGTTAAGATTGTTCTTGGGATAAATAAATCACAAATACGAAACCCTTTATTGTGCGTGGTCCAACACGCACTTGGCTGTTTTTTTTTTATTTGAGCGTAATGTAAACGAACATGTTTAAATGTTAGCTACAAACAAAATGATTGAGCCTCTAGAATATTGGCTTCTAGAATGTTCTGAACGTTAGTTTTGTTCCTTTTTTAACCCCCGTCGCAAAAAGAGGGGTGTTATAAGTTTGACCGCTATGTGTGTATGTGTGCTTGTGCGTGTGTCTGTGGCACCGTAGGTCTTAAACGGATTAACCGATTTGGATGTTTTTTTTTAATTTGAAAGAGGATGTTCTAGCGATGGTTCTGAGACATGTTTTATCAAAATCGGTTCAGCCGTTTCTAGGTCATCCACACTTTTGTTAGCTGCGGTATCATTACTTTCAAACATATGTGTTGAAACACCCGTGTATGCTATATAAGTATGCAACATTAGGGAATTATTGGTCTGATGCTGCAGCCAGGCTACGCAACACACTAATACTGTCTTGAAAAAAAAAATTGCAGATATGTTGTGTTTGGATTCGTTTTGATCAGTAATTGATTCTACATACAATGCAATGGTGGCAACACGATGAGCTGATGCTGCAGCCAGATTATGCGCCACAAAAGTACACTCTTGAAATAAAAAATTGCTGTGATGTAGTTTTTGGATTCGTTTTCTTATTCTCCACCAGATATGCACTAGGTGCACGAGGGAGGCGTGATAAGACGCGTCTCCACGCGGGCTAGCGACCTATGTAGGTGGTTAGTGGATTTTATGCCGAACAAAAAAGTTGTGTTTTGGTCAAAAGACGTGTTTTTCGGCCAAAAGTATGTAAAAACCAGGAATTACGACTACCAAACAGCACTCGAGCTCGCTGAAAGCGCACCAGAATACAGGTAAGGCAGGTAAGTAACTATCGCTACTAAGATTAAAGATGATTTAGGTGAAAAAATTGTACTTATCATAACTTTTTTAGTAACTAACTTAAAAAAAAAAGTGAAGATTTGAAAATTCAAACATAATACCTATCCTTGAGCCATCTAATTCGATTGAGTAATATCTATAAATATATTTTAATAATAGGATTTTTATAGAATTTTAGATAAGATTGATGGATGGCACGATACGGTTTGCTCATTGAAATGGCGCTATAATGTCGCGGCGGGGTACCGCTAAGTTTAAAGCAATAACTAAATAGCTAAAATAAGGTGATTGCAAACTCACTTAACAATTTAACACCCAATGTAACTAGATTTGCAACAAAAATTTGATCGTATAGAAGTAAGTTGGTGGGAAATGCCAGGAAAATAATACCTTTGTAGATAGTCAATCAAATGAAGGGTCTAACTTAAGGCTTCTACATAGTGGAACGACTTATCACGTGACGCGACACCGGTAGAACAATTTACTTGAATTTTTCATAGAAATTATTCAACCTGTGTCGCGCCAGTATGTAGAAGCCTTTACATAAGCGGTACCCCGTCGCGACATTATAGCGCCATTTCAATGAGCAAACCGTATCGTGCCATCCATCAATTTCTATGATTAATAGTAGATTATTGCAAAGGCCGTGAAAAAGGCAATTGCAGGTTGAGTATGAGTTTGAGGGCCGAGCCGCAGGCGAGGACTTCACTAATACGAGACGGGCAATTGCCATTTCCGCCGAGGCATATATAGTGCTTTTCACAAAAGAATGCAGGGAAAGTAAAATATTTGTAAATTCCAGATTCAGTGACGAGAAGCGATAATTTTTCACGTGCCAATGTGTTCAATTTTTTTTTTTCAATAAACAGCTTCTATTTGCAAGCCAGTTCGAAATTTAAATAAAACCTTTGATAAGTTACTTCCTTGGTTGCCATGTTTCGGAGTAAAAGAGTGTTTAATATCCCCAGCACGCCGTTTCATACAACATTGCTGGAGCGTTGTAATGTTCCAAATTCAAAAAACGCTCCTGCAATGGATTTGATTTTCTTTGACCGTAAAATCGATACATCGCGTGTTCTTTTTTAGAAAATAATGAAAATATTTCCATGCATGTTTGAGAAAAATATATTTATAGGTATTACTCATTTGAATTTGATGGCTCAAGGATAGGTATTATTTTTGACTTTACAAATGTTCGCTTTTCTTTTTTGCGTTGGAGGTTTTTTAAATTTCAAATTTAATTTTTATATATGTATGTGTTCATTAACCGAAAGGATCACTTCTTCGTTGATTGTAATGATATAGGCCGGACACTTATGGCTGGCCACCTTCGAACAGCGCCACTGCCTTTTTGGACCTTTGTAACTTCTGTTGGCGTTAGCGATGCTGTAACGATGCTCTCCAATCTGAATGACTGGATTCCCTCGCCGTGACTTCGAGTATTTTGGAACTGAAAAATTTATAAAATACAAGAAAATATATCCATTTCATTTAAAAACCGAAGGCAACCAATAACAGGAGTTCAAAAAAACACTGGTCAATGTCTATAAATTCTTTATTACAATATGTGCTTTGCCTTTAAAAATATTACACTGATTAAGTACCCAGCCCTTGGGTCAATTAACATTATTAATAGCTTAACCGATAGCACATAATTTTTGAATTAAAGAGTAATTTATCACAATTTTTTAAAATCTATTTTTCTTTAAATTTAAGAACAGCTACTCAGTCTTCTCACAAAACCACAAACATCTTTATGATGCCATAACTCTAGGCATAACCTTTTAGTCATAATTTAAAGCGACGATAACCGACTTTTAATGATTTTATACTGAAGATCACGTCTAAACTAGTAAGGTTAATGATTTAACAAAAAAAATATGTTAAATAAGAGCATTTTCTCAATAATTTAATATGTGAATATTTTAGATTATGTTTATATTACATAGTGAAATGAATTTGTAAAGTTATGTCTAACGCGGATAAAAAACTGAGAATGTCGCAAAATCTACCAAGCGTATTCTTCTGAAACCTTCACCAATTTAAAGATAATTTAATTATTAATCTTTTAGTATACGCGTTTTAATAAAATACCTTTTTTTTGTGTATAATAAATTAATAATGCGTCAAATTGGGAACAGCGCTCCTTGATGGACGAGTCCTATTACTGGCTGAACGTACAACGCGTTGCGTGAGCTCAGTACAGAACACGCACGCTAAGTACTCAAGGTCACTGGCATATATCTCCGTCTTAAGATTTAAGACCATCCCTTGCAGCAGACATCAGCCGATACGTAATTTTTTTTAACTCTATCTATAAAATACTCAAAACTGTACATTGTGTTTTTGTCTAAGATAGATGAGTTGTACCCACATTTGTTAATAAAAAATACTGTCAGTCGTAGGACTGCACGTCAGAAGTGAAAACTAAGTAACTTGTGAATTGTATCGAAGCGTTCGGTGACGATGACGCGAGTTCCATGATTTTTGTTCACCCAAAAAGTACTCAACGCGCCTAAAGAAGTTTTCACTTCAAAAAAACTTGCGGGGCAGTCTTTGGGGACTGCCGATAGAAGTGAAAACTAAGTAACTTGTGAATTGTATCGAAGCGGTCGGTGACGATGACGCGAGTCCCATGATTTTTGTTCGCCCAAAAAGAGCTCAACGCGCCTAAAGAAGTTTTCACTTAAAAAAATATTATTATTACTTTTCACGCGTTCAGCTGATTAATCGGAGTAGCCTGGGAAATGTTTGGTTAAGCGACAGGTTTCACACGTACCAGCGATAATATACCTACCCAGGTTACCCGTACATTGGCCACCCAGCATCCATTGGCATTAGGATGCCGTGTGAAAAGGGCTAAGAGTGTATCCAGTAGATATCTATAGAAAAGCCTATTAAGGCGCTGACAAGAGGCAAATGATAAAAGTAGGCTTGTCTTAAACAAGAAAATAGCCAAATCTATATAATTTTGTGGTAGCGGAAAAAATATATGTTATTCTTGAACATATTTCTCAGAACACCAAGTTCTGAGAAATATGTTCACAGTACCAAAACACGTTTAGAAAAAAATCTCTTGAGTCAAACTTTGAGTTTCAATCCAAAATATCTGTATTAAATATCAACGTACGGTTGGTATTTAATTAATAACAAGAACGTCTTATTTGTATGCAGAACTTGTTTGCTTTTTATTTTCGATTACTCAACTCATTTTTGAGTAAATAAATAATTGCTTCATATTTTGCAATCAATTACAAGCGTTGTGTCATCGCGCTTCTCTTTCTTTTGTATGCAGTCAGACAGTGACAGCGGTTTACCTGTTGTCAGCGTCTTAAACAGTTGTTTAGGCTAATCAACTGTTTAATACGACGTTTATACATGGAATTTGACATAAGACTGTCATAATCACATAAGACACACGTTGAACAAGTGTCCAAGTTTTTGTGGAGAGACTCATAAGGGCTGATGACAAGAATTAAAGACACTTCATCCTACGTTACGGATGAGTATGTCCTTTTCCAGAAGTGCTGATGATAACGTTATCGTAAGTAGTGACGGTAGCTCGGCAGTTATGCATTGAGGACCACTTCACACAAATCCACAGGGCTCGCAGACCTTTGCTGCGACTGTGTCTGTTGAACCTGTGGTGGCCCAGGTTCAGAACCGGCTTGCCGCACCGGGATTCGGAATACCATATGCCTGGAATTGTTTGATTTTGTTAGAAGTAGGAAGTTTGTAGACTCTAGAAAAGACTGTCGCATAGTTTTGTCCCTTAAGCTGCGATGTAGAGTGAATTTTGACTTTACTGCAGCCAAGCACAGTAGTATTTCATACGGAAATGAACGTTCAAACGTTAATCGTCATATTGCTTGATTACTATCGCTCAAATTATGCACATTAACTTCATAACAAAAAAGTTAATTTTCGTATGAACAATTACTATACTTAGCTTGAGCAAAGTTTAAGTTCGCTTAATGGATCTCAGCCTTAGACTAATTTCAACTGAATTCTTCATTCAGATATTTATGTATATACCTTTTCGCTATATCTGTGATGTACCTTTATGATTTTAATACAGAGTAAATAAAAATAATTTGAGAATTTTAATTTTAATCATGACACATTAATAAAAATAAATACATTTACAAAACGTTAACTACCAGGCGACCACAAAGCCCACCTACTGATTAATAGTACATTATTGCAAAGGCCGTGAAATAGGCAATTGCAGGTCGAGTATGAGTTTGAAGGCCGAGCCGTAGGTGAGGACTTCACTAATACGAGACAGGCAATTGCCGAGGCATATATAGTGATTTTCTCAAAAGAATGCAGGGAAAGTAAATTATTTATAAATTCCAGATTCAATGACGAACAACGATAATTTTTCACGCGCCAATGTGTTCATTTGATTTTTTTTTCAATATACAGCTTTCTATTTGCAAGCCAGTTCGAAATTTAAATAAAACCTTTGATAAGTTACTTCCTTGGTTGCCATGTTTCGGAGTAAAAGAGTATTTAATAACCCCAGCACGCCGTTTCATACAACATTGCTGGAGCGTTGTAATGTTCCAAATTCGAAAAACGCTCCTGCAATGGATTTGATTTTCTTTGACCGTAAATTCGATACTTCGCGTGGTCTTTCTTCGAAAATAATGACAATATTTCCATGCATGTTTGAGAAAAAGTATTTAGTGATACAAAGTCATATTTATATGACGGTAACTGAGATTGACTCTCCAACAGACCACTGTCTGTGACAAATCAAATTATTTTCTTTTCCTTCAATGACATATTAATGATTTAACGTCATGATGCCGATGATGATGTCGTACATGGATTCTAATGGTTATGTTGATCAATGAACTGAACAATCTCATTGCCATAAGTCTTGATGCTGGATGGGCAGCCATGTCCCTTCCTGAGACAGAGCCAGAGTCCTTTAGGCCCAGTTCTGTAGCAGTTGTGTTGGTAATAGCGATAGGGACCCCTTTGTAACATCGGCGTTCCATGTCTCGATACTGTCCTTATTATATCTGTAACAACGAGGATTTTCACTAAAATTATTTAGATAGTAGAAACAACAAGGCGCCATTCTCATGGGCAAGAGTATCGCGACGATAGTCACGGCGCACGGTGGGCTGAAAATCGACTTACATAGACTTAGGGTATCCAATTTTCAAGTGTCTTTTTTTTGCCGGATTTTGTTACTATTAGCTGTTCTATACACAAAAATGTCATCCGAGTTAACTCTGCACAAAAACGAAGGCAGTGGGGGGAGGAAAATTTGTTTATCTGCACAAACAAAACGCACATTACAATGAAATAACATAAATTGCACACAAACATAGTTTTATACAAATGTTTCGTAAAAAATTTATAAGTAATTCGTTTTTGTGCAGAGTTAACTCGGACGACATTTTTGTGTATAGTAGGTAATAGCTAATAGAAGCAATATCGGGCAAACAAACGGCATTTAAAAATTGAATACACCTAATAATAAATAATCAAACCCAATTCCCTAATTGAATTCAATAGGTATACATTGATACGCACACCGCACCTAATAATATTAATTAATGTCATAGTGTCACTATTTCTTTAAGTATGTTCATTTTTTTGCCTATTGTTGTTTATTTTTTAAGTTATCTATTATTTTTTTGTGTTATTGTGTGTTGTGCTATGTCTTTTGTGTGCACTGAATAAATGTTTTATCTATCTATCTACCCTAAGTTTAGGAAAGTCGATTTCAGCTCACCGTGCGCAGTGATATTATATTCTAAAGAAACTGTATGGAGCAATCTCCACACGGCGAGGATTTGATGGTACGGCGAGTCTATCGCCCGTGGAGATGGCGCCTAAAAGTGCAATAAATTTTTAATGATAGGTACTGGAGACATTGTTAGCTTATTTCTTATTACCTTCACTGTGACAGTCTTGGTGATATTATAGCACTAGTGCCTAGGATTCCTGTAATTGTAACTATTAGTCGAAGTCCCGTTCAAGCATTACTTAAAACTAGTTTTAATCAATCAAATGGCTTGAATCTAAATAGTTTTAAGTAATACTTGAGTATTGAGTGACGTTCTGTAATACGGGCCTAAGATGGGTGTCTTAGGCCCGTATTACAGACAGTCACTTGGCTGTGATATTTAATTAAATTAATTTGCGTAAACACGCAGTTGCAAAGCTAAGTTTTTTCTAGGTTGAAAAAATTCTCAATACATAAACCCTTTCACCCAAACAGTGCCCTGTCCGACACATCCTGGAATACACTCTCCTTCCAACACAACACAACACTACACTACAAAACATAACACTACATTACACTACATAACACTACACAACACAACATAACACAACATAACATAAAAAAAAATAAAAATCATAAACCCCCAAACAAACTTACACACATAACACACACTATACAAATGGTTTTCTCTATAATTAGTTTTTGTTTTAGTCTCTGTGTAAAATCTTTACGTTACTTTACTTTTACTTTATTTTCTGTCCGAACTGTTACTTGTAAAGTTGGCGTTAACCTGAGAGCCCGGACACCCATAACACAAGTTTAATCTTAGCTTGGGTGTCAGAGGTTTAATACTCTGTATTAACCTACAATTAATAAGACAAAGATTTATCATGTTATTACTAAGTGGTAAATGTAAAATTGTAAAACTGGAAATAAAGATTCTAATATTATTTATATTATATATTATTATAAACCATCACTACGGCATAATGTTTTTATTTAAACAATTTTTATTACACTATGAATTTTATTTATAACAACTTTACAATATAATATCTACAACAAGTACATTTATCACGTATACTTAGGTACCTAAATTAGTTAACAAATAAAGTTTACTAAATAACTTTGATTTGTCCATACTTATTGGCGACCAAGGACACGCCGTGGTTTATTCGTTGTTACTCTCAGCAAAAAATAAATAACGACGTGTTCTTAAATAAGTCTTAATAGGTACAAAAAATCCTCATAAATAAAGTTATATTCAATAGCAATACATAACCTTAATATAGTATAATAAAAAACAATAAATTCAGTTACAACACAAATAAGTTAAGCTTACAACAAGTATTCGACTCAATCACTAAAATTATTAATCGATTGATTAGTCAAACAAAAAATGTTGTCATTAAATTAGTTTTAATAAATTAACCATGATTGAAAATTCTAATTTAAGTTTTAACAAAATATTCAGTAATCAATTTTAGTTTTTAGTTAAAACTAATTTTATCAACAATAAGTTATTAGTATTAGTTAAATAGTAGGTTTAGGGCCAACTTGAGAGTGCTTGTGAACACCTGACTGGAATATACCTATTAAAACATAATGTAACAATAATAATTTCTGAAAAATCAATCCTACTGAATGATTTTTCAGAAATTATTATTCAGTAGGATTTTTTGAACTTAGAGAGTTCTAATGCTGATTCTAATGATTATTATTCCGTAAGGCCATATTTGTTATGGCCGCGAATCATATTTAGATCAACATACAACCTGTTACTGACCTGCAAATTGCAAAAAACGTAAGAAAATTTGAATTTCGGGCTACCTTAGCGCATCCCCCTTCAAAGTAATGCTGTCTGTCTCTAACTGAACGTATCATAAAGTGACAGCAATACTTTTAATCGGGAATTAAATTGAATGGACCTTAGATCTTTAAAACTGCGCAACGGATTTTGATGCGTTTTTTTTAATAGATAGAGTGATTCAAGAGGAAGGTTAATATGTTTAGAAACCGCCACGTGGGCGAATCCGCGGGCAGCAGCTAGTAACATATAAATAACAGCAAAATTTCCATCTTTTCTGCCCAAAACCAACTGTTTCACTAGGTACTCTATACTTGCGTGTCATCTCTTAAGAGTTATAATACTTATAATCAGTAGCATTTCGCTGACGCTTATGGTTATGCTCGCCATTGATGCTGATGACCTCAGTGTTGTAGGTCTTGATCGAAGATCTGCAGCCGGAACACCACTTGACACAGATCCACAACACTTTGGGATTACCTTCACGGTTCGAGCTGTGCTTGTAATAACGGTTCTCGCCCATCTGGAGCATGGGCTTGCCTCTCCTTGATTCGGTTAGTGTTATCTCTGTACCTAAAAGAATAAACTTGACTTTATGAAATATTTATAGCAAAACAGCTCAGCAGAAATTAAAGATAAAAATTGTAATAAAAACAAAATCACTTCTAGCACCGCGTACACTCTTTTCAGTGATAACAATATAATTATTTATGTACTTACTGTAATGTAGGCAGAGGTGTACCTCTGCCTAACTCCCTGGGGCAAACAGACGTGATTATATCTGTTATTATATGTTTATTTAGGTAATATTTCAACTGAAGTTATATTAGAAAAGAACGGTTCAGTTGCAATTTTGCAGTTGGGTTATTCAACAACTATCGTAATTTTAAAATAAAACAGTTGTTAACATCTTAATTTTTTGTATAAATATAAAATTCTTAACGCTATAAAATTTTGGACAAAAAACAAAACAAACTAATAATAGATTTAACAGCAATAATAGAAAACAAACGTTTAGTCGGTATTAAAATAACTAGCTAACCAAACTTATAAATATAGCTAATGCACGTATCAGTCACAGTTTTAATATATTTTCTCCGAACAAAAACATAGATACTCCTACATATACGTATACAAAATGTCCCAGAATTAACGCACAACCTCTTAAGGGGTCATTGTACTCATCATTATGAACAACTTTTACTATGAGACCAAACCTGAAATCGCGAAAAAAATCAGCTCTTCCCTACATTTATGTTCGAATAACTCGTCAAAATGTAGGGAACATCTGATTTTTTTTTCGCGATTTGGTCCCTTCACCTCGGTAATGTCACTGTAAAGAAGGCTATTGGCTCGTTTCACCACTTTCTTCTGGTGTCAGGTTAGCCTCTCTGGTAGGTGATATCATACCAATTCTGATCGACATTTGTGTGTGAATTTTGTGAAACGCTCCTCGTGTTTTCGTTCTACTTCTTATTAGAAGTGCGGGTGATTATGCGAGTTCCTGATATTGACAACTACATTGTTATTTGTCCGTATTGCCGCTCTGCATCCCATCCCCCACTTGACGCAGACGAAGTAGCCCTTCTCTCCCTTACTGTTACTGTGCTGGTTGAAGCGGAACCCATCGTACAGGATCACAGGCTTACCATATTTCGAAAGCGCGAAAATGAAGTCTGAAAAAAGTGTGATTAGGTCAATAGTTGATTAATAGCTTGTGTGGAGGCAAAAAACTCCGTTTCAAACAAATATAGACTGTACGAGTATACACCGTGGCAGCCCACTTCAACTTCCAACGACTACAAATCATTCATAAAGGTTAAAAAAATATTTATTAACATTTAAATAATTTAAAAAAAAAAATATATATTCATTATGACGAATGACGTAGTTTGAAACACCCTGTTACGAGCGCGGTGCGAGCCTTGCGTTACAAGGGCGATGCGGAATGGAGCGCAAGGCTCGCATCGCGCTCATAACAGGGTGTTTCAAACTAAATCATGCGTCATAATGAATATTAATAAAAATAAATAAATGGTTAATCAATATTTTATTTTTTAAATTTTATTAATGACTAGCTGCGCCTCACGGTTTCACCCGCGTAAGTCTCGATCCCGTGGGAATATCGGGATAAAAAGTAGCCTATACCTATGTTAATCCAGGGTGTCAGCTACCTCCATACAAAATTTTAACAAAATTGGTCCAGCTGTTTGGGCGTGAAGTAGTAACAAACACACACACACAGACACACTCACAAAATTTCGCCTTTATAATATAGCGTAGTCATTGGATACATGAAGTGGGCTGCCGTTGTAAGACGCCTAAATTGCCACGGTGTATAAGCTAATCGCGTAACAAACTCGTATAATTGCAATCGCAAATATTGTTTTTTGGCAGTAAAAAATGCATTGCTTGGTTGGTTTAAAAACATTGTCTACTCGACACCTTAACCAAAGTGATGCATCTATGTAGGTAGATACACGTGGGTGTGTTACTCTATCAGCTTGAACAGATTACTACTTCAATTTACGTGAAAATATGTTTTAAAACAACGTAAAATTCATCAAAACAAAAAACCTTTTACACGTTCGCCAGTTACAACGGCGCTAACAAATTGACATGTTTGCCAACATGGCCGACGTCACGTGATGAATTTGATGTAATTTTGGCTTTCCATGTTACTTTGTACGTATTTCCCGTACAGCAGAATAAAAAATAAATTAATAACCGTTTATTTCGTAATAAGATATCATTTATTATTTAAGACACGAATTTCTACAGTGAAAATAATGTCATAAATATTTATTTAAATAAGTAAGTACCTAACATAGACTCATTACTTATTAGGCTAAGAAACAACTATAAAAAACCGGTCAAGTGCGTGTCAGACCACGCACAATGGTTCCGTAGTTAGGATGAATTTATCCCAAGAATAAACTTAAAGTTGTTTGAAAGACATGTTCCCAAACATTTTTTTGTTGTTTTTTTTTATTACAACTGCAAATGAAAGTTTGTACGTACAATAATGAGTGATTTACCTTGTTATTTTAAGACCATAGACTTGTTATAGGGTTTTCTGTAATCTTTAAGTAAAGAATAAATTTCTTTATTTAAAAAAAAAATTGGTTTAGTAGTTCCGGAGATACTGGCCAATTTTCATCTATTTTCTTAAATGACTTTCAAAGTATTTATTTTAAATAATTTTAATTTAAAATGAAAGGGCTTGTTGTAAAACAAGCCCTTTCATTTTATATTTTATGTCACACGGTACCGTTTGCAAAACTTTATTTATTAATTTTCTTATTTGTCCTCCAAAAGTGACCCCCATATTCAAAATTCATTTATTTACGTTACACGTCCGTGTTCGGTTCACAGAAATTCATGTGTACCAAGTTTCAACTGAATCGGTCCAGTAGATTCGGTGCAAATCGGCTGTGACAGATGGACAACTGATTGCAAAATATAATTATTGTCTTTCTTATACACACAACATTATGAACATGTAACATTATGAAATATAATATAATATGGAATTACACGTTATTATGGACACATGCTTATATAAAAGCATGCTTAAAACTAGCATGCTCTGCAGGTGTTCACATTATTGTGTAGCAATAACCATGCAAGTTTTAAGAATACTCCTAAATAAGCGTGCTCAAAGCAAACAATTGAACACACATGCTATTTAAGCACTGGCTCTCACCCAAAATGGAAGCTTTCCAAGAGCATACAAGTCAAAACAGTGGTTCCCTAAACTTACAAAGATATAATAGTGCCAGCTCTATCCGTACTTATAGAACTCAAAAAAAAATCGTATTGCTGTACACCTGTCGCGGACTGGATCAAACCGCTACTAAAGTTCTCAAAATCGAATAGGCCCGTTTTGACATTTAATTTGATAACGCGATTGACCATCGCCTACATATGGGTACATAAGTACCCACTACCTAATACCTACCCCTTAAGTTTTAGTAACGATGATAATGACGATTTTTTCGAGTGACATAATAATAAAAACAACAAGAATTCTTGAAAACTTACGTCTAATTTCTTAAATATAAATTACTAGCGGCCCGCCCCTGCTTCGCGTGGTTTTTACGACATGACAAAACATTGAGATTTCTTTATTATATTTAAGTTTAACATTTATGTATAAACACATAAAAACTTCCGGAATATATTCTCTAAATAATTATGAGAAATACATGTCTTAAAGACATGTATTTCTCAAAAACAGAATACAATTATTCACTAAGAATGAGAAACACTGGTTGCTTAAATAGAAAAGTTCCTTGGAACGAGTATCGGAACGGTATGTTAGAAGTTAGAATTAGGTAGGTACAATAATGTTAGTCATTAACTTATCAATAAATTGGTAAAATAAACTATGTTAAAAAATGAAACAAAATCGGTTTATCCGTTCAGGAGCTATGATGCCACAGACAGACACACAGATACACGGATACACGGACACACAGATACACAGACACACAGATACACACTACAAACTTATAACACCCCTTTTTTTCGTCGGTGGTTAAAAAGACATCGAGTTACAGTTGTCAAAAAATAATAGGCCCGTTTTGACATTTAACTTGAATCGATTTATCGTGAGTATCGAGTACCGAGTCGTATGGTTACTTTGCTAGTTAGTCGCAATTCGCGATGGTCAATCGCGACGTAACGATACTCACGATAAATTGAAACAAGTTAAATGTCAAAACGGGCCTATTATTTTTTGACAACTTTATGAAGGTATACAACATTAGTTTTTGTTTATACTAAACCCGAAAAGGGGTCATTGTACTCATCATTTTGAAAAAAAAAAATTCTATGGGACCAACCTTGAAATCGCGAAATAAAAATCAGCTGTTCCATACATTATGTCGATTTAAGTGAACACAAATGTGATTTTTTTTTTCGTGATTTCAAGGTTGCTCCCATAGAAAAAGTTATTCAAAATGATGAGTACAATGACCCCTTTTCGGGTTTAGTATAAACAAAAAATAATGTTGTATATAAAAAAAAAAAAAATATGGTGAAAACCGCATCAAAATCTACGGCGCAGTTTAGAAGAACAACGCAGTCACACAGACAGTCACTAAAACCAACTTTATTTTATATAAAAGATGTATCTATTCATACACGAAATCTCTTAAGGGGTCATTGTACTCATCTTTACGAACCACTTTTACTATGGGACCAAACCTGATATCGCGAAAAAAAAATCAGCTGTTCCCTACTTTTGACGAATTATGCGAACATAAATGTAGGGAACAGCTGATTTTTTTTCGCGATTTCAGTTTTGGTCCCATAGTAAAAGTTGTTCATATTGATGAGTACAATGACCCTTTAAGAGGTTATTGACGTTTTAAAAATAACCCAGTATGTGTACCTATAAATAGCTATAGATTATATTGGCAAAATTGTGGCCTTAAGGCTTCCGCAGACGGCGCGACGCGACACTAGTAGGACAATTTCTACGAAAACTTAATTGAATGTGTCGCGCTACCTGTCGCGCCCGGGATATCACCCCAGTCTGCACGAGCCACTATTCGAACTCATTCTTCGCATGATTATGGGCATTGAGTTCCTTAACGATCTGTTTTTTAACAAGAACGAGTGTAGCCTTGCACCCAGAGTTCTTCTTGCTACATTTCCACCACGTCTTGTCATTGTAAGTAATCTGCCTGTTGAATCGATATCCACAGTATACTGCAATAGGCCGGCCTTGTCTGGATGTCTCAAATTGTATTTCTCCTGTAAACATTATATACCATTATAAGTGAACATTTAAGTATATATTATTTTGAATTTCTATAGATTTACAAACTAAAGTAACTTAGAAAAGATTTCGTTGAAAGAACTCTTTCTTTCATTTAAAACGCATACTTCATCCAATGGCTACATAATTGAAAATGAAACAAAACAAAAATTGTTAAATAGATTTATTAATGTAAATATTTTAGGAATTTCTAATTCTAACAACCATCAGTAAAATCTTGAGAAATGCCAATATTATATAATTTAATAACTTGATGTTAGTTTAGTTAATGATATATTTAATTTTAAGTTATTGAATAAGTTTCTGATGACAACATTGAAAACGTTTTCCATGGTTTTACTAATAAAGTGGTTTCAGATAATTATGATTTTATACAGGGTTATTTTTAAATCGTCAATAACCTCTTAAGGGGTCATTGTACTCATCATTATGAACAAGTTTTACTATGGCACCAAACCTGAAATCGCGAAAAAAAATCAGCTGTTCCCTACATTTTAACGAATTATTAAAACATAAATGTAGGGAGCAACTGGTTTTTTTTTCGCGATTTCAGTTTTGGTCCTATAGTAAAAGTTATTCATAATGATGAGTACAAAGACCCCTTAAGAGATTATTGACGTTTTAAAAATAACCCTGTATAATTCACACGATCAGAAGTAAATCAAAGTGCGGTCAGAAGTATAGTACAAGAGTATTTTAGAGAGAACTTTAGGTACCTACATCTAATTTAGCTGAATCATCATTGGCCCAGCCTTTTCCCAACTATATTGGGGTCGGCTTCCAGATTAACCGGATGCAACTGAATACCAGTATTTTACATGGAGCGACTGCCTATCTGACCTCCACAACCCAGTGACTGGGTAATACGATTCCCCTTGGTAAGACTGGTTGTCAGTCTTTCGGGCTTCTGACGACCCGTAACGATTGCCAAAGATCCACGAATGACAGCCGGTACCAACGACTTAACGTGCTTTACGAGGCACGGAGGAGTCTCGGTATGTAAAGATTACCCATCCACGGACCAACCCCGGCGAGCGTAGCTTAACTTGATGGATCGACCCTTGCGACTGTTATTATTTAGCCACGAGCACCTCCAATTCCAATTTCCAATTTATTAACTCCTTAAATTACTGTATCTTGCAATAACGTTTTGAGTTATCTATAAATTATAGCTGTAATTATATAAACAACTAGAAATTTTTGAAATATCCCAACACTCCCCAATCCCCCAGGAGTCCCAGGCCTCCGACAAGGTGGACCGATGACCTTGTGAAGGCCGCAGGTATTCGCTGGATGCGGGAAGCACAGAACCGGTCGAAGTGGCGGTGCTTGGGGGAGGCCTATGTCCAGCAGTGGACGTCTTTCGGCTGAAATGATGATGATGATAATCCCAACACTGCTACACAGTATTGCAAACACAATTTCATGTTTATATCAATCAATACCAACGTATAGCCTACCCAATGCCTCTATTATCAAGTATCTCAGTCCGCAAGAACAAAATCATGTAATCGTCCCCGGATGAGTCAAGTTTGCGTCGTCAAACGTCCTAAGTCGTCGGATCATCATGAACATAGACAACACTCTAATGTATTAGGGCAGGCCTTACAGCCGGAGCTTTTTTTGCCACATCGCCATCTATTCTTGCGTTTTGTAATATTTTTAAAGTCAAGACTGGGGTTGACTAAGATCCGATAAGAACCAGGCCCGGGTCGAAACGACGGCGCGTTGCGTTGTATTCAACGCGCGCCTCAAAGAGATGTCAGCACCAACTGACGGGGTCCGTTAGGACCAATGCCTGCCAGGGTTGCGAGTTTGTCCGAAAGGGATATCGTGGCCCTGGCACACAGGCAACGGAAGGAACACGGGTGGGTTTTGGTCAGTAAAAATCTGACACGCCCTCCCGCTCCGCCCAGAGCGGGAGAAGTTGTTTGATAATTTACCACCAAACAAAAAAAAAGGTGTTGACTAATATTGTAAAAAAAATAATCTTGGTAAATATGTATTAATATTAGAACTTATATTGATTTATGGTAAAACATGACAACCTTTAGTCAAACTTATGGGGCACAGCTAAATTTAGTTTTTTTAGCTTTAATTATAAATAGACATAATTATTTCTTAATTTCTAGTCATGTGTGTGTTCTCTGGTTTTAACAACATCGTTATTGATTGTCCCGACCATGCCCCGACAGCGATAGTTCGAGGACCATTTCACACAACGCCACACCTTCTTCGCACCGGCATTCGGGTTCGACAGGTTGTATTCCTGTCCTTTATACACCAGCTTTGGTTTCCCAAATCTTGATGACGTCAGAAATAGAGCTGGAACAGAAACGTGTGCACTAGAATCCTGATGTTATGTTTGTTTTAAGGCGACTAATGATTTTATACTGAAGATCACGTCTAAACGAGTAGTGTTTATGATTAGAACAAAATATAATATGTTAAATTAAAGCATTTTCTGAATAACTTAATATATGAATATTTTAGATTATGTTTATATTGGGTACATAGTGAAATTAATTTGTAAAGTTATGTCTAACGTGGATAAAAAACTGAGAATGGCGCAAAATCTACCAAGCGTATTTTTCTGAAACCTTCACCAATTTAAAGATAATTTAATTATTGATCTTTTAGTATACCTACGCGTTTTTTTTAAATATTGTTTTTTTTGTGTACAATTGATAAATAATGCGTCAAATTGGGACAGCGCTCCTTGATGGGCGAGTCCTATTACTGGCTGAACGTACGACGCGTTGCGTGAGCTCAGTACAGAACACGCAAGCTAACCACTCAAGGTCACTGGCATATATCTGCGTCTTAAGTGTAATGTTATTTCAGGTTAATCTAAACCTCTTAACTCGTGTGGTTGACGTTATGTGTCAAAAGGCAGAGTTAAAAGTAATGAATCGGCGTGGAATGCCGTGTGGTGCCGGACGTAAAGAATAGCACCATCCTATTTCTTCCCGTTAGTATCGTAAAAGGCGACTAAGGGGCTTACTAGAGAATGGGCAACAGCGTTCTCTATGCATTTTAACACAAAACTGCGATCGCCAACCCGCCTGCACAGGCGTGGTGATTATGGCAAACCCCCCTTTGGGGTAGGCCTATGTCCAGCAGTGGACGTCTTAGCGGCTGAAATGATGATGATGATGAATTAATCGAGATTTTCTACTTTTTATTTTTTTTTATTTTGATTGATATATGAACAATTTATTAATTATTATTGATGTCTTTACAGATGTGATGAATTAAAAAAACTAGAATCATTTAGCTAATTATACCGATACCTAAGTAAAATAAGAACACAGTGAGTCATAAAATGTAAACTTTAATATAAGGCACTTAAACATTTAACAAAATAAGGCACTCTCATTTTTAACACAATAATATATCATTTAATGGTTAATATGATTAACTTTAATAGATTTCGGTTCTCCATCAACGGTGATGATCCTGGCCCTGCAGCCTTTGTTCCATTTAATGCATCTCCATACTTGTCTGACGTCTGATCTTGCATCCTTCAAACTGAATCTATTGCGTTTGTAGTACACCATTTTTTTACCTCTTTGCGATAAAATGAAAACCGGCTCTGAAAATATATCTTTCTATGAAAACTTATGGAAAGGAAATTTAGCCTTAAAAGCATAATTTGATCGTCAAGTAAAACTAATATTGTCAAAATTAATAAAATGTATTACTTAATCATTAATCTCTGTTTGCATGGCGTATCATAATGAATTAACATTCTTAAATACAGTAAAATATCTAGTATAAAATATTGCCACCGGCATAGTAGGGTCAAGCTAGCGGTGGCATCTGGTTAAGTAATCATTAAACATTTTAAGATTTGAAATTAAAGTAGGTTAAAAAAATATATTTATCAATAATAAATTACAACGATTTAATTTACTTGAAAAATGTTTTACAACTTAAAATATAACACATAATTTGTTGCACATAAGTTGGGTAGATGTGTACCTATAGTACGAGTACACCCATTTCGCCAATTGTGTTTAAGTCCCATGTAATTTTTTAATTTAATTTTGATAAGACCAGGTAATAGGTCGTTTTACAATAGGAACAACTTAAACAATGTTTAATGATTATGAACATCCCTGATCTTGACAATTTTCTTGTCTATGACGGTAATGAGAGCCCGACACCCGCGGCCCCAATGGTTGCACCTAAACAAATTCTTCGCTTCACCCTTTCCTGTGCTCTTGCGCAGATATCTGTAGCCGCCCAACTCGACCACTGGGTTGCCATGACATGATGTTGTGTAAACTGGAACTGAAAAAACAGGTTTTTAAAGTAAAATTTCTTTACGCACGCTTAACTTGGGGAGTAAGCTGGTGAATGCGTGACGAGAGCGTTACGGAATCGAGCGAACGGAAGTTGAGAGAACGGAAGATAGAAAGAGAGTTACGTTTCGTATATTACTGTAGGGGCAAGAGAGAGAGAGGTGCGAGCACACATTTTTTCAAGTCACTTGATTGTTTTAAAGAAGTCTCGAAAGTCGTATACATCCCTTCACCTTGGCCAACCTTATTAACTATATGAATATATTATTTACTATATGAACTTGTAGATAATTGGGCATTTCGTATATCTCGGAAACAAAACGCCGAGAACTGGACCCATTTTTGCTTGGATGCCTACATACAGGAAAAGTTTTTAACCAGTGCGCAAATTTTTTTTGGTGGTTCAATATCAGTAACAGAACACATTTCCATTATTTATTCAATACTTTTTTTTTTTATCCTACTTTAAATCAGCAAAATATGGACACAATCTATTCGTAATAATATCAATGGGCGCGCGCGGCGGCCGGCGCAAGCGGCGGTGTTGCACGGGGGTGAACCCCCTCCCGGGCGGCAGGGCGCGCTGGGAGCCTGGGCGCTGTGGCCGACAGTTCGCTCATCGCACGCGCTGTCGTGTGACGTCGCGTCTAATCGATTCCCCGCGCAAGCGCCGCGCCGCACGTGTGCCGTGCTACTGGTCACGATGTCGGACTTCAGTAACCGCGAGTTTTACGAGATGGTGCGAGTGTATGTACTGAGTGATAAAAGTTTGCGAGCATCTCACAGAATGTATGCGACGAAGAGCATACCTCGAATGCGAGCCCATGGAATCCTTAACCCCGCGGTCCCGAATGAAAGGACCATTTTAGCGGCCACTCAAAGGCTGCTTGATCACGGACAGTTCAGAACCCCGAATCATGCACGAAGGTCTGGCAGACCCCGACTGGCGATCAAAATCGAAGAAGCCATCCTAAGCCCATTAAAGTATGAAGGAAAAATTGGAATTACTCTTCAAATAACTACAGGTCACGGCCTAAACATAAAAAAGTCTAGTTCGAACCTGATAAAATTAGCGATCAGTACATTGTAACCCACGTAAATACCTACGCCGACGAATCGAGCTAGCGCACAGCTGATAGGTAGGTACTTTCGCGCGTTCCGCTTCGCCGCGCGCCGCCGGGTAGCCATACAACCACTTTTAAAGTAAACATCTTTCGTTAACGATATTTTTTGTTTTTTGTACTAAGACGTATCAAAATAAAAAATATATGTTTAATAAAACTTGTTTAAGTTTAAATTTGCGCAGTGGATAAAAACTTTTCCTGTATATTGACAATACATGATTTTCATTCGTAAGGCACTCAACACAAGTATACAGACTAATTTATCGTTTACTAAAGTAAAACAAGTAACCCAACGTAGCACTCGCCGAGCTAGTTTTCTGATTTTACCGAAGATGAGAACTAAGTTTAGCATTTTTTTTTTAATTTTGAAGGAGCACAATCGTACAAATAAATACCCTAATTTATAAAAAAAAAACTCATTCAATGCCTACAAAACTCAAATATCTGAATATTTCATCACAAATAACATCATTCTTAAAAGCTGAATGCATTGAATGGGTGTATCATAATTGCTACCGTGACGTCTGTGACGAACTTTATATTTATATTTATGTTAAGCATTGTTCTCAAGTGACTTTGTGTCTTTTTTGAGAAAAAAATATCTTTAAACCTAAGTCCAGGTTTCCTCACTATGTTTTAATTCACCGATGTCAGTAAAGTCCAAGATAGACTCAGAAAGTACATCGATTTTTTTTGCTGTTTGTACCTACCTACATTTAAGTTATCCGCACTCGTGGAGAGTATTTCGATGCACCCTTTGTGTGTGTATTCTGCTCCTCAATGGGAATGTTCATTTTTAATCTTGACGATCTGGTTTTCGTAGGTAGTGATGGCGGCCCTGCAGCCGTGCGCCCATCTCGTGCACACCCATCTTTTTTTCGGCTTGTCTCCTATAGTGGCCTTGTTAAAGCTAAAGTTGTGGTCATTGTACTGGATCATTTGGTTCCCTCGCTTCGATGTTATAAACACCAGCTTTTCTATAAAAAAAAACGAAAATAAAAAAATTGTAAATATGTGAAATTAAATTAAAAACATAATATTAATTTATATAATATTAGTGTGACTATTTAAATAAAACAAATGCACCTGTAAGTATATAATAATATATACAGTATAATGCACGTTAGCTCTTATTTAATGAGTGTTGAGTGAATGAGTTGACTCGTAAATAATGACTAAGCGCCAAGTTCACCAACGAAACTGAACGCGATTAGCACATCTAAACTGCGGTCAAGAGCCTGAAGCATAATCAGCCTATAATATTCCCATTGCTGGGACCTGTGTCCCAGCAGTGGGAACACTTTAGGCTGAGGAGGCTTGTGCCTCCTCTATTCGACAGGGAATGGGCAGTAAACTACCACGCGGGCCCAGTGCGGGTTGGTAGATATGAGCCTGCTGTATGTATGTGTCTATTCTATTCTATTTTTATTATAATTATGGCAAGCAAACCCGGTGTCGACTATTCCGCCAATGTTTAAAATGAGTTGTAAAAACAAGTGTGCATGATAAAAAAAAAACACTTAGATGTTAAAAAACGAATTTGCTGTCTATGTCAATATTCCACCAAAATTATAACACTGACGTTGAGTTGCACGAAACCAACATAAGTTTAACGGAGACTTTAAATTAATGCCATCCCTTACATTTTGTATCAAAAAGAAAGTGACAGCATCAATTTAAAGTCTCCGTTAAACTAATGTTGGTTTCGTGCAACTCACCGTGACAGCTCCTAAACGCGGTTAAGATGTGCTGATCGCGTTCAATTTTATTGATGAAATCCGCCCAGCATTTAGTCCCCTTGTTACAGAATGGCATAAAGTCTAATAAATAAAATGACAACATAAACAAAAAATTATTCATTTATTTTAGGTATTTTTTTAGGTAAAATACCAAAACTATTTAGGTTAGAATTAGCTACATAGATAATGATAAACTGTTCACGTCGGTTACTGGTAACAAGTATGTGTACCATTGACTTTGATGATAGTTTCTTGGAACGTTATGATGGAGGCCCTGCAGCCAAATGACCACTTAGTGCACAGCCATCTTTGTTTCGGGGAGCCAGGCTTACCCTTGTTGAGACTAAACCTGTTGTTTCTGTACAGGAGCATCCGGTTCCCTCGAGCTGACATTATAAACTGACCATGATCTACAACAGACTTATTTTGTGACTAAAGGCTCGAGCAGACTGGCACGATATCACGGGCGCGACAAGCAGCACGAAATTTCATGAACTTTTCATATAAATTGTGCTACTAGAATCACATCGCGCCTGTCTGCGAGAGCCTTAAATCGTACTTACAGTAACTTCAAAACAATGTACCTACTTATATTTATTCATACCACTTAAAAAACACAATTTCTTTGGTTTTCAGTTGTGTACCTACCTACCTACACGCCTCCAAGATAAAACTATTTTATTTTTCATACGGTTCCTCAATCAATTGTGGCTAAATAATAACTGCCGCACGAGTTGAAGGTTAAGCAACGCTTGCAGTAGTCCCTCCGTGGATGGGTGACCATCCATGACATACCAAGTCCCCTCCGTGCCTCGGAAAACACGTTAAGCCGTTGCTCCCGGCTGTCATTCGTAGATCTTTGACAGTCGTGCCGGGTATAAACTTGAATGTCTGACAACCAGTCTTACCAAGGGGTATCGTGTTACCCAGTAACTGGGTTGTGGAGGTCAGATAGGCAGTCACTCCATGTAAAACACTGGTATTCAGCTGCATCCGGTGAGCTGCAACCCTATCAGTTGGAAAAAGGCTAGGCAGGTTGTTCTTCAATCATCATTTTATTTTTATTTAGGATGGGTTTACTCTTGACCTTAGTCTAGGGCAGAGGTGACAGAGACAAAGTCGACGATGGAATGAGCTTACCCAGAAGATGCCTGTTTACTCTAACTTTGAAGAGATTAGGGTTGTATGCGTTCGGAAATACAGACGCAGGTAGAGAGTTCCACTCTTTTGCTGTGCGCATTATAAAAGGCATTGGAAACGCTTAGTGCGAATTGGTGGAATAGCAACAAGGAAGGGAAGGTAACCTGCAGTGCGTCTAGATGTCCGTCCGTCTAGGGCCGGTGGAATGAGGTCGTGGAGTTCTTGGGCACACTCACCGAAGTACAATCTGTAGAAGACCGACAAGCAGGCAACTAATTTTACGATAAAAGTAATATCAAAATAAAAACAAAGTATCAAAATTATACATTTATGTCCGCAAAAAACTGTTATAATGAATAAGGAAACGAATATTTTGTCATAAACATCTTCTAAGACTTTCATACAACACACACACAAAACAATTTTAAATAAATAAGAGTACTTTTGTCTTAGGCAGAATATTTAAGTATTTTCAAACACACAAGAAACACCAATGTTGCAAACTACCGAGTCTCTTTAGGATTCTGATGATTTAATTTGAGGTTTTTCACTGACACACATCAGTATAAACAAAAATTACATTGACTGCTCCTTTATGTCCTAACATTAAGGGCGATTTTCGTAATGCAAGTGCACCAATTAACACCAATCGCTGAATACTCAGACATGAGATATGTCAAATCATTGTTTATTTGCGAAAAAGGAAGGTGCTATACATACGTCCTAATATAATAGAATAAAAATCTTTTTCTCTCTGTTCTTGTCGTACTTTAGCTCCATCTCTCTCTTTCGCTGTCACATCAGTCGTGATTATGGCAGTTCTTATACGCAACAAAGTGAGTCCCCATGGTGAGGACTGTCGCCTTACATCCGTTTCCTCTCGTACAGGTCCATCGCGCCCTCGGACCTTTGCAACGATGGTATTTATTGAAACGGTGATGATCAATAATCACCACTGGTTTTCCAAATCGCGACGTTGAGAAAACAAGTCCTGGAAAAAAACAATCACTTTTCCAGAATAGTTTGACAAACACTACAACATCAAAATCGAGTATCTTTGGAACTCTACAATTTCTGAATACTTGACAAGCTGGCCCCGGTGATCACATGCACATATTATTTATAATCATACTAGCGTTTACCTGCGGCTTCGTACGCGTCGTGGTCGGAAAATTTTCCCAAGGGAACCTATACCGCGATGAAAAGTATTCTAACAACAACATAACAACATTATAACTTTTATGGTGTACATAATAAAGAGTATTCTATTCTATTCTATTCTATGTCTTATCTGTGTGCCAAATTTCATCGAAATCTGAAAAGCAGACGGACAGAGTAAAGGCGCGACGCGAATACCTATTCTGAAGATTTCTTCGCTATGTATACATTATATTCAAATGATCAAGGCATGCATTTCCGCATATAAATATAAATCCTGTAGATTTTGATCATTTACACTCTACTCACGGTGCGATGCGATTCTGGTATAACAATTTCGATGAAGTTTTCATAGAAATTGTTCTAAGAGTCGCGTTGTCCCTGTCTGCGGAAGCCTTTACTATCGCATTTATAATATTAGTACCGATGGATTATTTACGCAACGCTTCTGGAAATAGAAAATCCATGTTAAATGAAATTCGCAAATCTTTTGTTCACTTTTATTTTATTTTTTATTCTCCGAGTAAAGTACTGTCGACCGCACGTCAGCGGTAACACTTTGACATTCTTTTCTTTTTTTTTTCATTTATTTGCGTTCCATAAGGTAAAAACAAGATGTTAACAAAAGACATAGAGCTAAAAGCCGTTGCGCCCTGTCAGGGCACAGCAAAAATTATGTTAGATACATAGCTAAAATCAAAATAAAAATTATACATGAAACGGACCTCAAGCTGGCCTAGAACGGAGTTTCAATATTATAGTATACGAGGCAAGCTTATACTGGTTTTGTTACTAGTGACGTACGGTCGACACTAAAGAAAGAAAAAATAAATATTTATTGGGACTCGCACAGGAAGATCACAAATTAAACTAAACATACTCAAAGAAATATAAAAAAAATACAAAAGTAAAATGAAAATAAAAACAGAAAGTCCTGTAGGAGACCAAAAGGCTCCTATATCAGCATGATGCTGTGACATTTAAAAATAAGTGTCGCAGCGCTGGTATTCTGACATGGCCCGCTGTGATGTCTCGGACAAATACAGAAAGAAAGAAATACAATAAAAACTGTACAACCTTTTACAATCAGAAAATCGTAGACAGCGTATTATTTAATATTATTTGTTAGGTATTATTTAATACTCCACTAAAATCTTACTTATTTCTTATTCGACCAAGTCAATTAGTCGACTGTCAGTCGTGAAGTCATCCATAAATATTCGACAGATTTAAACAACACTTTTTTTTTTGGATGGGAAATTATAAAATAACTTCTCCCGCTTTGGGGGAGCGGGAGGGCGTGTCAGACTTTTACGGACTTCAGACTTTCAGACTCTTAATTTTACATTTAAACAGCACTGAGATGATCACGGGTCTGCCACATACTCAGGTGTCTAACTATCTCACCGCTAGTTGCACGTAAGTCCATTAAAAAATCCCGATTACAAATAGTAGTGTCTCCATCTAACGGAACGTATCAGAAAGTGATAGCATTACTTTTAATGGGGAATTAAATTTAATGGACTTACGTACAACTGGCGGTTATTCGGCCATTTATCTGTCTATACATTTTAAGGCTCCGTGCACGAAAAAAAACCCTTTAATATCAATTTCTTATCTAATTGTGAGAAAGTGTGAAATAATTGAAACATCTGAAATAATTGAATAGAATAGAATACTCTTTATTATGTACACCATAAAAGTTACAGATATAAATGTTAAAATTTTACATAGGGTGACACAATGGGCGGTCTTATCGCTAAAAGCAACTAACTAACTATAAAAGTACAGTTTTTGTGGTGCTAAACCGTTCGTGTCAGTCACAGCACCTATTAATAATATAGTTTCATCACTTTTACGCTCTCATAAATATAGTTTATTTCGCCTTTGATTTACTTAATGAAGGTATTGTATAATCATAAAATAAAATTATGATTTATCTCAAGGACAACTGAAGCCCATTGTGTGATTTTTAATTTTCATGATATGGTTTTCTGAATAATAAGAAAAAATACATACATTACCGACAGGGATTTTTTAAAAAATATAGGATTTTTCAGCATTATTTTTCTGCTATTTTTTGTATCGAAGTTAGTAAATAATGCTTCCGCCACATGTAAGCAGACCTTAAAGTAATGTTGATTATATTTTTTAATATTCAAAATCAAAAGTAGTTTCTCGTAAAAAGATGATCAAACGTCAGTCTCGCGTCAGTTTTTGGAAAACTTGTTGCGAATTTTTGTAATTTTCCAGGGACGTTTAATTTATTTGAAAAAAATCCTTTCCGCCACATGCAAAACAAAGAACTCGACTTTACAAATCACAAATCATTTTGTTTAAATTATTTTTCCCTTTTTCACAAACAACGAACAAAATTGATCAAAATCACTCGATTTCGTGCACGGCCCTTTAAATTAAAGTCTCTTTTCGTGTATGTTTGTGTGACCGCGTTGTTCTCCTAAACTCCGC
Source organism: Tiliacea aurago (assembly GCA_948098905.1). Lineage (NCBI taxonomy): Eukaryota > Metazoa > Arthropoda > Insecta > Lepidoptera > Noctuidae > Tiliacea > Tiliacea aurago. The sequence goes on from OX402588.1 coordinate 7,191,873, forward strand.
AACGAATTTAGATACGGTTTTTATCATAATTTAGAGAATATATTCCGGAAGGTTTTTTGTGTGTATTACGATTATATTAAAGTAACTTAAAACAAAGAAATCTCGATGTTGTATCAAATCGTAAAAACCGTTCGAAGTAGCCGGATTAGCTAGTTTTATATAATTCAATGTGTGTGGTAATTCTTAACTGCTACGATGATGTTATCAATGGTCACTAGTGACGCAGGGCAGCCGCCAGACCTCGCCTTAACACAATACCATCGGGCTCTAGAACCAATAGTTTTAGGGTGCCTGTTGTATCTATGTCGTCCCATATTTATAACTGGTTTCCCATACCTTGAAATGCCAAACTCTACCCGTTCTGAAAAAACAGAATCAAGGTAAAACATATTGGAAGTATAAAAATCATATAATTGTAATTATCATGTGAATATCAATAATATAATGTATTAAAAAAAAACGCGAAAGTAAATGCGAAGTAAATTTTCTTTATTAGTTAAGGTTGCAGTTATTCACGGCGAAAAAGTTTTCGCATCAAATAAACGCGCCCTAATAGTCATTATTTTAATATCAAACAAAGTGAGTACGTGCTAAAATATATGGATTGTGGTCAAAATATTGTAAATTCTAATAAAAAATATTGTTTAGCAAATTTACCATCAATTTATGTATAATAAACTAGCTTCATGCCTTTTTCGAAAATAAATGTGGCTTAAATTACTTCTTAAAATATCTGCGCTTTGTTTTAAGTACCGTAAATACTTTCGTATGCAAATGCTTGTACAGACGGCTACACATCAAGCTATACATTTCCAGTATGAGCTGATCTCGCATTGTATAAGATTTCCGTACAGTGCGAGATCAGTGGAAACAGGAATTGTATAGCTTGATTCGTAGCCGTGTGTACTACTAACTAGTAAAAAGCCATGTTCCATAGAGAAGACATTGATTTAACAAACGGATCTAATATGTTGGCCTGTTGTATACTAGATGGGCATGCTGATGTTGATTATTGTATGTCACGATGACATCCCCAACGGTTGTGAGGGTTGCTTTGCATCCATAGCTGCTTCTCACGCATTTCCACCTTGCCCTGACTCCTTTGCAGCGGCTGTCCTTGTTAAATCTATACTCTCCTAGCAGTATGACTGGTCGTCCAGTCCTGGACGTGGTAAACAGAGGACCTAAAACAATATTTAAATATTATAATTTTTTAGTTATTTCAAGAAGTAATAGGTTTCTTATTACATTATATTCTTGTTATAATAATTATAACGAAATGTAAACAATAAATAACTTGGAAAATAACTTAAAAGTAAAACTCATTTCTGTTAATTTCGCTTCTTTTATAACTAGATAAAACACAATTTAACGTGACAGATTATTCAAGATAATTAACATGTTTTGTATAAAATACATCGCGAATTATTTTAAATATAATATTTATAAAAAAAATAAAAATTGTATTATGGTAAATTGTTGCGACACTATTTAGATTAGATGTTCTTTCTTAATCCTAAGGTTAGCTGAAATAAAATTAGTAATATTTTATATCTCAATAAAGTAGAAAAAGTGCAAGCAAACGAAGTAGGTTTAACTAATATTTTGAACTGTTGTTTAATTGATTATCATGCTGATGTTGATTATTGATTACCACGATGACATTGCCAACGGTAGTAAGGGTTGCTCTGCAGCCGTAAGTGCTTCTGACGCACTTCCAGCTCGCCTTGATTCCTTTGCAGCGACTGAGCTTATTAAATCTATACTCTCCTAGCAGGATAACTGGTCGTCCAGTCCTGGACGTGGTAAACAAAGGAACTGAAACATAATTTTCAATATTAATACAGTAACAATTAACATTCGTGATTCTAATCCTAATTTTAATGAACAATTGTTTAAAAAAAATAATTGAGACAATAGGTAATTAAATAAAAATAACATAAAACATAATGTAGCAGCTTGCTTGCTACAGTAATTTATTGTTCCAAATAATAAATATATCATAATAATAACATTAATGAAAAAAAATAAAAATTGTATTATGGAAAACAAAAACATAAACCAACATTAAATGAAATATTGGAAAATAAATTAAAATGAAAACTCATTTATTACACAAAACATCAAGACGTCTCTGCTTTAATAACTAGGTAAACCACAATATAAAATTTCCGATTGTAGGTACAAAATAGTAAATTACGTTACAAATGTAACATTTATTGGTCCCAGATCTCACGTGTAAATGAAAAAGTTATTTATATTCCCGTCGTAGCAAAGCTATATGATTAGTATCACACACGTACCTACTCTACGTGATATATAAAAGGCATCCAGTTGGTTCAGTCTTAAAACGTACAAGACCCGAGAGTTCGCACGACAAGACAAGCTTGTCTAGCATGTAAAGTTCGTCTTGTCGTACAAACGCCCGGGCATTGTAGTTGTTTTTCGTTTTTTATCTTCATTTTCCAGCGCAGCGTGCAGTCAGTCATGATTATGTGAATTTTTGGATCTAACGACGATGTTTTCCACGGTATAGAGGGATGCTTTACACCCTTTCGTACATTTGACGCATTTCCAAGATGCTGTAGGCCCTCTGCATTTACTGTACTTGTTAAACCTATGCTGCCCAATTTGTATGACAGGTCTGCCCTTTCTTGATGTTGAGTAAATATATCCTGTAACAATGCAAGCAGTACCTACGTAAAAATAGAATAACAAGAAGCCAATTTAATATAAGAGATGTCATCGCATTTGAAAAACAACAGTCATAAATAAAATGTAACACAACTAAAACTCCTTCACCGATAGTTTATTTAAACCAAAAATATATTCGCATTTTTAACAAGGTAAAGTTAATATTGTTCATAATTATTTATCAATTCTACTAACTGAAAATGACTCTAACAAGGTAGGACTAGTGTAATGTCTCAACACAGTCTTGCAACTTCCATAGTATGCAGTAAATGATAACTCTCACGATCGTTCTTTACGAGCAAGCCTATGTTTAGGTTCCCTAAGAACTTATCAACAGGGCTAGGACAGTCTTCAACATTCAAAATAATTTGATCATAGTTACTGTATTCTTCTTCAAAGAACAAGATGAAGATCCGAGCTGATCTTTTCTCGTTCTTTTTTGCTCGTTTTTCTCTACTACACTATTCGATATTTCTCCGGTTTTCATCAATGCTGATGGAAGTTATTGCTCTTAATTATACAGTCCTGGTACGTCGTGATTCTGGCTCTGCAACCTACGCTTGCTTTTACACAAGACCAATGCGCCTTTGGTCCTTTACTTCGATAGTATTTGTTGAAGCGATACTGGCCGATTTGTAATACGGGGTTTCCGCGGCGCGACACAGTATAGTGAGGAGCTGAAATTAAATTTGATACAGGCTTTTGCATTGATACATCATCCAATATTCTTATTTCTTACATAACATGTTATTTTATTGATAAAAAAAGACGCAAATAAAAACATTACTTAATTTCATCATATTTATTATCACGATAGTTGTTTTTTCTCAGTTAAACAATGGATCACAACTTTCTAATACATTTTTTTCACATTAAATACACACCAGTATAAATCAAATTGTAAAACCAGCTAAAATGCTTTAATTAACAGGTTAACAATAATACTGCCTTCACCGCCATTTGCTCAACGAACAATGGTTATTGTTCATACTTTTTCATGGTTACATATCCACAAGTTACTGATACCGTGTCTCGGTATTTATAAATCCTATATAAACTTAGCAGGCAAACGGTTTTGTGTTTATTGATGCCTATTGATCTTTGCCATCTAGCATTGCATTAATGTTCATCATTAGATCTACTAATTATAAATACATTAAATAGTGTATAACGATTACAATGCCTTTAAAGAGCTGAACACCAACCGCCTTATTACAAAACAAGATTTATATTTTGACATGGCTTAAACCATGGAGCCAGTTTTTGGAATAAGAACGTAACAGTGATTGAAATACCATTCTTTATACAAAACTGAAATTTTAGTTCGGTACTAAGTTGTCAGTTTTGTGTTTAGGAACTTTACCATAGTCGGAATAAAGTTCGAAATTCAATAATGGCTCCATGTTTTAAACCTAGGTCTGAAGATAAGCCTTGTTTTGGAATAAGGGGGCAAACGTCTAACCCGCGTGTTCTAAACCGTTTTCTAAAACATCAGTAGACTCATACCTCCAGATAATAATATGAGATCTTTGAAGGTGACAGTTTCTTCCACACTTCTAATAGAATCGAAGTCGATCTGTTCGAATGTCATTTAGTGGAGTATCTATCATACCAGGACATAACTTAAACAAAGCCACTGTCTAATGATTGTGAGGCGTCTGTTTTATGATAACGTTATGAATCGTGACTAGGGAAGCAGAACACCTCAAAGCGTTAACTTTTCCACAAATCCAGCGGGCGCGGTCTCCTTTGCTGCCTACCCACTTATTATACCGGTACTTGCCCATTATTATAACTGGTTTACCACGCTGAGATGTTGAAAATATTGGCTCTGAAACATAAAAATACATAAACAAACTAAATATAATTTATTTACACTAAACACTACATACTTGTAATTAAATGATTAACTGGAAACGTAAGAGAGATATTTTATTCATTTGAATTGAATATACAATTATTAAGCCCAAAAAACATCATTCTGTTGGCAGCATTTTCACTCGTATCGTGAAACTTCTTCATACATTTTTATATTCAGATAGACTGAAAAATATCCTTAATTAATTCAGGACATAATAAGTCTGTTCGGATCCAAGTCCATTAAGCCGTGCGTACTCGTGCGTGATTTATTAACTAACATATTAACAAAACGTCACAGTTTGTTAGTAGGTATAGATCAGTTGTTATACATACCATTTTGTATATTTCTGTTATCATAAATTCATAACCTAATAAAATTAACGGCTGCAATATGAATTCTACTATTTGTCTTAATAGCATTTTTGGTACCCGTATGTTCTCATCATTCATCATCATTACATACCGAGACCCCGCCGTGCTTCGGAAAGCACGTAAAAACGTTGGCCACGGCTGTCATTTGTAGATCTTTGACAGTTTTTACGGGTCAACAGAAGCCCGAAAGTATGGCAACCAGTCTTACCAAGGAGTATCGTGTTACCCAGTAACTGGGTTGCGGAGGTCGGATAGGCAGTCACTCCATATAAAATACTGGTATTCAGTTATAACCGGGTAGACTGGAAGCCGAACCCAACATAGTTGGGAAAAGGCAGGCTGATGATGATGCTCTATCATTACTTTTATATTCAATGATTATGCATACATTTTTCGAGAACAATTTCATCATTTACAGTTAGTAGCGTAGCTGGGCACCCCAGTCGTGTTTTGACGCAAGCCCAACGCGCTGGAGCATTTGGACGCTTACGAAACTTCTGATTGTAACGGTAACCTTTCCATTCGATAACGGGTTTCCCACATCGAGAGCTTGCAAAAATAGGGCCTGAAACGTGGAAAAATAAGTTATATAAATACATACCTATATAACATTGAAATGATCGGCTGAGTGTCAGGCCAACCCGGATACCTGGAAAATATTTTAGGATTCGTCACAACACTTCAAGACACTATTGTACTAATGGACAAAATAAATACACAATACAATACACCATCTATCTATTTTCTAGCATATATTGTCAATGATTATGCACATTATAACACTTGACGATCATTTCGTTGATGGTGATGATCTTAGCTCGACATCCGCTGTGATCTTTGACACAGATCCACCGAGCTTTAGGACCGCTACATCGACTCCACTTATTGAACCTATATGGACCTAATTGAATAACCGGGTTCCCACGGGCAGATATTGCGAAAATTGCATCTGGAACATGTATTTCAGTGAATTCAACTATTTTCTTTTAGTAATATTATAAATATTAACAGTTGATTTAATGATTATGTTTATGAGTAAATTTGTAAATAGTATCCATGCTGATTATGGTGGCTTTACAGCCGTACCGAACCTTGGCACAAGACCATCTAGCGCTAGCACCCTTGCTGTCACTCCATTTGTTGAAACGATATCTACCTATCAACATCAATAGCTTTCCAAGTCGATATGTTGAAAAGACTAGGTATTATTTTCAATACGAGTGAAGCAAATGACAATTACAAATAACAATCATATATTTTACGTAACAAGGGGCTCATGGCTAAGTAATAACAGCTGCACAGGTCCATATTCAAGGTTAAGCAACGCTTGCAGAGGTCGATCCGTGGATGGGTGACCATCCATTACATACCAAGATACCTCTATGCTTCGGAAAGCATATTTAGCTGTTGGTCCCGGCTGGTATTTGTAGATCTATGATAGTCGTTACAGGCAGTCAGAAGCCTGAAAGTCTAGACCACCAGTCTTACCAAGGAGTATCGTGTTACCAGTTATTAGGTCGCGGAGGGCACATTGGTTGTCACTTCATGTACGAGTAAAATAATGGCATTCAACTGCACTCGTTTAGAATGAAAGCCCATCCCTGCATAGTTGAGAAAAGGCTAGGCCTATGATGATTCAGCCAAATCAGATGAAAGTTCCCTCTAAAATACTCTCGTACTATAGTACGACCACACTTTGATTTACTTCTGATCGTGTGAATTATATAAAATCATAATTATTTGAAACCACTTTATTAGCAAAACTATCAAAAATGTACCGCATTAATAGGCGTTTTAAATGATGACATCAGAAACATATTCAATAATTTTAAATTCAATATATCATCAACTAAATTGTGTCTTTACAAACTAAAACGAGTTTAAATTAATTAATGTAACAATGAAAACAATATATAACTTTACGAGTCAACTTTAAGGCACTTGACCATCCCAAAGGTTTTTATCAGGTGGTAATACCATGGCTGCCTACTTCAAAGTGGAACATACATCTAATCTAAAAATATTTTAGACTTGTCGCTATGTTCCTTTTATCTCAAACAAATCACGCATCATGATGATATTACATGTGCACTGCAGAATCTCAAAAATACAACAAATGCCATAGTAACGGGTTTACATTGATGATTTAATGATTATGTTCGTGACCATATCTGACAATAACATCATCCATGGTAAAAATAGTAGCTTTGCAGCCATAACAAGCCTTGACACAAGGCCATCTAGCGCGAGCACCCTTGCTGCCACTCCATTTGTTGAAGCGATATCTTCCTATCAATATAACTGGTTTCCCGAATCGAGATGTTGAAAAGACTGGGTTACTGTCATCTGCAAAAGGTATAGAGATTTTTTTAAATTTCCCATTTTCAATAGGAGTGCAATTACAAATAACGATCATATATTTCACGTACATTAAGTAAAGACGTGTAAACAATTGAGGTACAACTTATTTGACTAGAAATCATTACAAAATATCAAATTACCAGTGTGAAGTGTCTTTCGCTTATTACATTGTCATGCTCCTTCATTCCCTTGTATCATCAGTGATTGTGTTCGTGAATACTGGTGACAAAAATGTCGTCACAGGTAGTTATGGTTTGCTCGACACTTTTATAATAATATTGAGAAAAAATCCCATACTCTTTCAGGTTATCTCGACTCTGAGTACAAAAGCGATATTTTCCTATCTGGAGGCATGGAAAACCGCATCGTGACGTTGTGAAAATTAGATCCTATTACAAAAAAGACATCAGACCGTCTTAAAATTACCAATGCTCTACCATAAGCAGTCAATACATAAGAGTATACTTTACCCACATATTTTATGAGCGTATTTTGAAATCGATTTTGATACTTTAGATAAAATGTTTTTTTTTTATTATATAGATGAACACACATAAATGTGAATATATTTTCAGCTTATACATCGTATTTTAATGGGTGCTAACTAACTAATACCTTACTGATATAACATATGCGATAATCTCCACGGGGATTGCCATAATCTCCACGGGGATTGCCATAATCTCCACGGGGATTGCCATAATCTCCACGGGGATTGCCATAATCTCCACGCTTGGCAAGCGGGTTGGTGATCGCAGTATGGTGTTAAAATGCATAGGGAACGCTGCTGCCCATTCTCTAGTAAGTCCCTTAGTCGCCTTTTACGACACCCACGTGAAGAAATAGGGTGGTGCTATTTTTTACGTCCGGCACCACACGGAACCGGAATATCTATTCTATATACACTTTAAGATTTTTCTCTCTCCTACACCTGGTTATGCTCTGTTGGGTCTATAAAATTAGTTATTTATTAACACTTTCACTGTATCCCTAATTGTCACGATGTCCTATGCGATGGCGATAGGATTTTTTTTTGTGTTTTATAGGCTTGAAAGGGACTTGATACTTGTGCAGTGCTATTGAAAAGTAAATAACTACATTTCAATGTGTTTAGACTAGGAAATATGTCAAAAAAGTAGCCAGTTACGTAATTTTGTTAGAAATTGAAACAAATTTGAAATAATTTTTATTTTATTGCTCTAATTTTTTATTGAAATAGTACAATTACAGTAGTATTTGAACCAATACTTGGCACAGTTCATACAATGTTATCAGAGCTTTTTGTTTATTGCTGTCGCAACTTTTACAAATGCAAATAAATAAAAATGTGTTCATTGGTATTTAGTAGGAACGGCTTAATATCCGCCTAAACAATAGGATGGCTCAAAAGAAGCGCCATAAAATACGTTCGCGCAAAAATGGCAAAAATAGAATAGAATAGAATACTCTTAAAAATTTATAATTATGATTTTTGTTATTTCTTCTTGTAACACGCCCTGTTCGCACACAAACGCATATTGTCTCTGATTGGGCGACACCAGAAAGGGGCGTGGTATGTGACTAGCCGCTAGCTTGCCGCAGAAATATTTTCTTAACTGAGCATGCTCAAGTTTCGCCGATAGTACCTACATGTTAAATATTGAATATTTTTTATTGATTTATTTATTGCACACAGCCACATTAACCAACATATTTAATACTTTTAAACTAACGACTAACAATCATAAACTTCTATAAATTTAAATAAATATTTATTCCACAATTTTCGTTATTGCACCTACCATTGCTTGTCTCTGCATCACCCAAAGGTCCGCCTCTGTACTTTAATCTAATTTGTGTGCTTAAAGTGTTAAATAAATATAAAAATAATCTATTTAAATCAACTGTCCTTCCTTCTATATTTTATAAAGCGACAGACAGGCTATATTTTATAAAGCGTTTACAATTATTTTTTGTCTTTTTATGATAGTCTTCTCTCTCATTTAGTGATTGTGTTTGTGCAAGAACTTGACTATTTCTTTGTTGATGGTAGTAGTTCTCGCCGGACATTTATTTGAAACCCGCGGATGCGCCAATGAGTCTTTGGTGGGTAGTTGTTACCGCCCCCGGAAGAACGATACCGATATCTTCCAATCTGAAGGCATGGAAAGCCGCGCCTTGTCTTTATGAAGAACGCCTCTACAATAAAAATAAACCCAATAAGATGTCTTCTGATATCGGTAATAATAGGTAAAAGAGTTCCATGACTGACTGATACATAACGCATAACCTGATCTACTGAAAACTTAGACTGAATAGAAAATATTAAAATCTGCCAAACATGATTTTAATGTTTGGAAGATATGTCACTTAGGATATGTAAAGGTGCACCGAAAAAGAATTACTCAAATACCTCACATTTTTAGGGTTCCGTACCAAAATGGTAAAAAGGAACCCTTATGGTGAGACTAAATCTGTCTGTCTGTCTGTCTGTCACACCTGGATATCTGGAGAACTACTAATGCAATCAACTTGAAATTTAGAATATTTTAGATGACGTTAGCCCGACTATTTTGCAAACAAGAAAGAAATTTAAAAAAATATACCTTTTTTGCAAAAGGGACTGAAAGGGGATCTTAAAAACTTGAAGTGGGGCTACTAGGGTATGTGGGGTATCATATGCCGCTGTTTGCACATTCTCAAACATTTTTTTTTTAGGCAGCATAGTTTCCGACTTTTTATGAATAATGTAAAAAAAATACCGCCCTCCCCTTATCTCCGAAGTTTGCATAGATAAAAATCTGAAATTATTCTATGTGATAGAAGTTTATGTAAAGATAACAGGAAAAATAAAACATGTCTCTAAATAGCACAGTTATTCAGAAATCATCAACATCATATATATGAACCCTCGGTGCGCGTGTCCGACTCGCTCTTGACCGGTTTTTTTTTCTTATAACATCATCCTATGCCAACCCCATAGGATGTGGTTATAAGAAAAATCGTAAATGCTGCTAGGATTAACTTGATACACAAACAAAACTACATGATCACCAATGCAGGATGAGTGTTTAAAATGAATATGATTTTCTTGAATGATTTGCATGGTCATGTATGAAAGAAAGGCAACATGTCACAAACAAGTTTCCTGTAAGTTATAATACTTACAGGAAGCTTATTCGACGGTGAAACACTTCAAATATACTATCTCTCAATAAGTGATGCTGCTAAGCTTACCACATTGCAAGGTATTCCGAAACTGGAGGAACATATACAGGATTATTTTATCTTTATTTTATTTGTACTTATCATTATGAACAACTTTTACTATGGTACCAAATTGGAAATCGCGAAAAAAAAAATCAGCCGTTCCCTACATTTTAACGAATTATTTGAACATAAATGTAGGGAACAGCTGGGTTTTTTTTCGCGATTTCAGTTTTGGTCCCATAGTAAAAGTTATTCATAATGATAAGTACAATGACCCCTTAAGAGGTTATTGACGTTTTAAAAATAACCCTGTATACAGTGTGAGTCTTCATAATGTGCACATATCGAAAAGAGTGAAACTAAGCTTAATTTTATCGACGGAAAAAAAATAAAAAAAAATATTAAACAATTTTTTTTTTACAAAAAAGGGTCTCTACCTGCTAAAGTAAAGTACGTAGTCGAGTGCAAGGCCTTTCTTTAACAGTTGATAGGAAACGTTGTGATTGAGTTATAAACATGGTATTTTTACTTTTGGAAAGCTGATACGATGGAAAATAATTTAAAGTAATAAAAAAGGGTAGGTAATCAGGACTTTTACTGAGAAATTTTACAATTATTATAAAAATTTATGAAAAAGTATCAGATGTTTGTTATAAAATCACCCTAATACTCAATTGAGGGCGAGTTTTTCGTTAGTTTTTATTTTATGAAGACGCCCTATTATTTCCAGTCATTACTGAGTTTGTTTCATCGTGACAGATCGTTTAGTTTAAAAGTTATACCGATTTGTTTACACAGGGGTCACAGCAGCGAACAAAATTAAAAAAATGCTATAAAAATTAAATTAAATTTTTAGATTTTTTTAAACTATTTTTTCCGTCGATAAAATTAAGCTAAGTTTCCCTCATTTCGATATGTGCACATTATGAAGACTCACACTGTATAAAAACACATATACCACTGAATAATATGTTCAGAAGCAGTTTTTTTTATTTTGTGTAGGACTAGCATTAAATAAATAACTCTAGAAAATATTGCTACGGATTTATTTAATTATGTTGATTTATACATTTAATACACGCAGAACACATATAATTAGCATAATACTAAATCTTAATCATCTAAATAAAATAAGCGAATGTCGACAGTATGTTCTTCCTTTAGTCATCTGCTGATGACTCAATGGTTCAATGATTATGCTCGGTCATAGACTTGACAATTTGGTTGTTGATAGTGGTGATTTTTGCTCGACACTTGTTTTGAGCGCTTTTAGCACACACCCATAGGACTTTCAACCCTTTGCTTCCAGCCCATTTGTTAAACTGATAAGGGCCTATGAGAAGGCACGGGAAACCTCGTTGAGATTTCGAAAACCTTATTTCTGTAAATAAATCATAATAATATTAAAAATTACATATTAATCTATATCTATACATTTAATATACATCTACGTATAATAAAATAGTAAATAGAGGGGTTTGTGGCTATGTAATAATAGCCGCACGGGTTGATCGACTAGGTTAAGCAACTCTTGCCGCGGTTGGTCCATGGATGGATGACCATCTTCCGACACCAAGACCCCTCCGTGTCTCGGAAAGCACATTAAGGCGTTGGTCCCGTCTGTTATTTATAGATCTTTGACGGTTTTTACGAGTCGTCAGAAGCCGGAAAGTCTGACAACCAGTCTTACCAAGGGGTATCGTGTTACCCAGTAACTGGGTTGTGGGGGTCAGATAAGCAGTCACTTTATGTTAAATACTGGTATTCAGCTGTTTCCGGTTAGACTGGAAGCCGACCCCAACAAGTTGGGAAAAGGCAGGCAGATGATGATATAATAAAATAGTACCTAATTATTAAAAATAGTATTAATAGTAGTTTGTCTGTTTGTACACTGATAAAAATGCGAATACATTTTCTCTTAGTTGGCATTAAAATGTTTGGAATCATTATTTATTTATTTACTATAAACAAGTTATCATATTTGCCGGAACAAATTCATTTTATTTATATCGACAACGTGACATGTACAGAATAATCACCGGTCTTTGTTACATCATACATGCTTTGTTTGATTTTACTTCTTCACTTTTTTAAATCAAATAATAATTTTAGTTGATGGTAACAAGAAACTTGTTAGCATTATATATTATCATTCTTAAACTGACCAACATTTGAGTTAAATTAAATAACTACCCGTAATTAAACTAATTAATTACTTAGTAGACGGAACTATGATAATTTAACAAAGTTCGCCTAGCTTCAGAAGTCAAGATCTTATTAGGCTCGTATGGAGTCAAGATGCGTGATCACATTAAACAAGATTTTTGTTAAAGCAAACCCTTTTTTTTTTCAGTGTATGTTTCAGATAGTCCCAATAACGGATGAATGGCACACAGATGGTTTATAACCCAATCCCGGTAGTACATTCTCGTGAGATATTTTCCAACATCTGTGCGGGCGCCACAGGCAAAACTATTACCTATTATAAACCATTGGTGTATTAAATTGGAAGATAGGCCACTCTCTAACATCACGTAAATATTAAATGGACCCGATGTCGTGCGACATGTACTCGACAACCGGAATAGATAGACATATTACGCGGGCTATAGCGGGAACGAGATCGCAATAATTGTCACTGTTACGTACCCATAACAACTCCCAAACAAATTACGATGTGGGTATTCCCCGCACACCGGGTGTAATGTAGATCGATTGTGTCCTTTCCCCTAAATTATGCGGTCCATTTTGAGGAGCGCGTACCATATCCTATTTAATACATCAATGTTATAAACTATACTTCTATACTAATATTATAAAGAGGTAAAGTTTGTGAGTTTGTGTGGCTGTAGGCGGTAATATCTGGATCTACTGAATCGATTTTGAAAATTAAATTCTTTCACTAATGGGAAGCTACAGTATTGACGAGTGCCTTATGATAGTATATTTTATTTTAAAACACGAATATCTCACGCGGACAAAGTCGCGGGCTGAAGCTAGTATGAAATAATTTGATACAACTAATTTGAAAAGTTCTGCTAAAGTACTATTCAGAGTTTCAGTTTAAATGAGGTCTTAGAGACAGTTCCGACAACTCCGAAGCCTCCTATAAAAAATACATTTATTTTATTATTTATCATTAAATAAAAATGAATGTAGACTTAGGTATCACAACTTTTATTTAATGAAAACATTAATCGTATTTTTTGGTCATTCTATTAACTAAAAGTTTATTGATTCAAATGCTGGCAGATTTTATTATCTCAGTTGCAGTCTTAAAAATATCAAGCCTATTGAGACACAACTTCAAATGTTGCGTTACTCTCGGGAGGTCAACGCGCATCGATAGACAAGTTAATGATTGTGCTCGGTGTTGGACCGGACAATTTCGTTGTTGAAAGTGGTAATTCTTGCTCGGCACTTTTCTCGAACGCTTTTAGCACACACCCACTGGATTTTCGGCTCTTTGCTTCTAGCCCATCGGTAAAACCGATGCGGACCTATGAGAAGACACGGGCCACCCCTTTGATTTGTTGTGAACCTTATTTCTGTAAATTAAGTATTAAAAGTGTAAACAACTTTAGGATATATTAATTTCCTTTATGTGGTTAGAATAGTGGAGAAAATTTTTCTAACGGGCAGTTCGGAAAAATCTGACGCTACTATTCAAAAAAGTATTTATTTTATTGGCAGCAAATAAAAATGAATGTAGGTTTATCACAATATTTATTTAATTACTAAAATGTAACGTAGTGGCTTCACAACAGTATCTAATCGAGTAGTTAGTAGGTGTCTAAGGAAATCACTAAAGTGTACGCGCATCACTAGTTGCCTGACATTACCCGGCCATGGCCATTGCACCGCCTACTCGTAGATGCGAGCACAAGCAGATGCTTGACCAGAAAGAACACTATGTGCCCTGATCTAGGGTGAGTTCATCATTATATAAGCTATTGTGGTATGTATGTATATGTATGTATATGCTCTAAGCTATTCAATGTGCCATCTCCAATGATAACTGTTCTCCCTTTTGTTTAATGCGCCTCGTGTCTCATACATACCTCATCATTGTGCATCTGTCATTGTGTTACGCTATCTCTACAAAGTCTCTCCCTGTAAACTGTTCCGATGTGTGAGCTTCCCACCTATCCTGCTTTCCACACCGTTCCTTGATCGCTAGAGGAGCTATGAGGCTGGCACATCGAATGCGGTTATTATTTTCACACCGCAACTAACATGCGCATCCTAACGCGCACTTTGAGGGTTCTACGACCACGCTGAGGGCCGGACGTCTGCACGCACGCATGCTATACTGAACCGAACGCAACCGTTCTACGGCCTGATCTACAAGATCCACTCTGCGGAGCCTGAGCTGACAAGTCACCACATCTGCCACTTGTTGCCAAGGAGACGATACCTCTCTAATTCTATCCTAGTGTGTGCGAGTGCTCAGAAAAGTCAGTCAGTCAGATTTACCAACGACCTAGCAATGTACTCCTGTATACCTATGGTCTGGCTGTTTGTGTATGTGTGCTTAAATGTTTGTAAACGCACAGACAGAAACACAGAAGAAATTCCTAGAGTAAGGCAACGTTTAAAAAAAAAAAAACTTAACCTGTTAAGTTTCTTTTATTTCACTACAACTACGAGTACCTATTAGTTAAAGGCCTGCGCAATCTACCTGCAAAGCCCTAGCTGTTAAAAATAACATTTTATAGTAAGAAAAGAAAAGAAAGAAAAATTGTTTATTCCAAATAATACCAAATATTTATTGAGGAAAATGTTGGTATTTTTCATGGGTTCTAATTCTTTTATGGTACAGTGTTCAATGGTTATGTTCGGTCATGGACTTTACAATTTCGTTGTTGATAGTGGTGATTCTTGCTCGGCACTTGTACCGACCGCTTCTAGTACAAACCCAGTGGATCTTCGGCCCCTTGCTGCCAGCCCATTTGTTGAACCGATGCAGACCTAGGAGAAGGCACGGACCACCCGTTTGATTTTTCGTGAACCTTATCTCTGTAATATAAATATTAAAATTATAAATTGCAAGTGTAAACAGCTTTAGGCCATATTAATTTTCTTTATGTGGTTAGAATAGCAGAAGAAAGTTTTTAACCGTCAGTTCGAAAAAAAAAACCTTGTATTCAAAAAAGCATTTATTTTATTGGCAGAAAATAAAAATGAATTTAGGATTATCACAATATTTATTTAATAAATACATTTTATCGTATTATGTCAAGCGCTACTAAATACCAAAATTAAATAGTGTTTGATGACAATGTATTTTTTATGGGTTCTAATTCCTCTATAGTACGTACAGTGTTTAATGATTATGTTCGGTCACGGACTTGATAACTTGATTGTCGAGAGTGGTGATTCTTGCTCGGCACTTGGTCCGGCCACTCCAACCACAAACCCAGTGGATCTTCGGCCCCTTGCTGCCAGTCCATTTGTTGAACCGATAGGGACCCATGACAAGGAGTGGGAAACCCTTTTGAGACTTCGTCAGCCTAATTTCTGTAAGTTAAAAACTATGATAGTATATTTATTTATAAATTGAATGTTTTTACTGTACAAGGACATAATTTTGCATGAATTGTTCCAAGTTTTTATAATTGCAGCAATAAAAAAGGAATCACAAAAATAAATACCAACTTCTGGCTGGTAACTAAAATACAATTTACTTATTAGTCATTTTCTTCAAAATCATTCCAAAATACATTTACATAATAGATTTGACAGATTTTTTAATCTTTTTTGCTTTAGTCTGAACGCCACCAGCAGTGTTTAAACTACCAAGAGTAATTAAACAATTAATTAATATCAATTATTGCCTTCCCTCGGGAAGCCAACACGCATCAATAACTAAGTTAATGATTGTGTTCGGTGTTAGACATGAAAATTTGGTTCTTGATAGTGGTAACTTTTGCTCTGCATTTTCCCTGAATGCTTTTAACACACACCCAATGGATTTTCGGCTCTTTGCTTCCAGACCATCGGTAAAACCGATGCGGACCTATGAGAAGGCACGGGCCACCCCTTTGATTTGTTGTGAACCTTATTTCTGTAAATTAAGTATTAAAAGTGTAAACAACTTTAGGATATATTAATTTACTTTATGTGGTTAGAATAAGGGAGAAAAGTTTCTAATAGGCAGTTCAGAAAAATCTGACGAAAAATCTACTATTCAAAAAAGACTTTTATTGGCAGGAATATAAATGAATGTAGGTCTATTACAATATTTATTTAATAAAATGTAACGTTGTGGCTTCACGACAGTATCTAGTCGCCTTCTCATAGGACGCATTAGCGACCCCTTATAGATGACGTGAACCTTATTTCAAGTGTAAACAACTTTAGGACACATGCATTTCCTGAAGTGATTAGAATATTGGGGAAAAAGTTTCTTAACGGACAGTCCGGAGAAATCCGAAGCTGTTATTCAAAAAAACATTTATTTTATTGGCAATAAATAAAAATGTAATTAGTTTTATCACAATATTTATTTAATCAATACGTTTCATCGTAATATGACAAGCGCTTCTAAATACTCAAGATAAAAATGTGGGTCGTTTTTTTTATGGGGTCTAATTCTTGTACGGTACAGTGTTTAATGGTTATATTCGGGCTCCGAGCACAAGCCCAATGGATCTTCAGCTCCTTGCTGCCAGTCCATTTGTTGAACCGTTAAGCACCCATGACAAGGAGCGGAAATCATTATGGGACTTTGTCAATCTAATTTCTGTAAGTCAGTAACTACGATAGTATATTAATACAAAATGTCTTGTTTTTACAGTAAAAGGACATAATTTTGTATAAATTGTTCCAAGTTTTATTATTATTAAAAAATCTAATTAACTGAAAAAAGCAGTCACAAAAATTAATACCAACTTCTGGCTGCTAACTAAAATACAATTTACTTATTAGTAATTTGCTTCAAAATTCACTCCTAAACATATTACAAAATAGATTTGAGATATTTTTTTTATTTATTTATTTAACAGTCAGTTTATGTACACACATATAAACAGACAAGAAAAAAAGGAACAGAAAAATACGTACAAAGGTGATGCTTATTACTAAAGAAATCTCTTCCAGCATACCTGCGACAAGGAATCTCTTGGGTTTATCTCTTTTGTTAAAGTCTGAACTCCACCAGCAGTGTTTAAACTATCAAGAGTAATTAAACAATTAATTATTATTAATTGTTGCCTTACCTCGGAAAGCCAACGTGCATCAATATCTAAGTTAATGATTGTGCTCGGTGTTAGACATGAAAATTTGGTTGTTGATAGTAGTAACTTTTGCTCTGCACTTTCCCCGAACGCTTTTAACACACACCCAATGGATTTTCGGCTCTTTGCTTCCAGACCATCGGTAAAACCGATGCGGACCTATGAGAAGGCACTGGCGGCCCCTTATAGAAGACGTGAACCTTATTTCTGTAAATTAAGTATTACAATTATAAATTGCAAGTGTAAACAACTTTAGGACATATTAATATCCTGAAGTGGTTAGAATATTCGGGAAAAAGTTTTTTAACGGACAGTCCGGAGAAATCCGAAGCTTTTATTCAAAACAGCATTTATTTTATCGTCAGTAAATAAAAATAAATTTAGGTTTATCACAATAATTATTTAATCAATACACTATAACGTATTATGAGAAGCGGTTCTTTTTATGGGTTCTAATTCCTGTACGGCACAGTGTTTAATGATTATGTTCGGAGACTGTCTGGCCGCTCCGAGCACAAGCCCAGTGCATCTTCGCCCCCTTATTCGCCCCTATCGAACCGATAGTGACCCATGACAAGGAGCCGGAAATCCTTATGGTACTTTGTCAACTTAATTCTGTACGTCAGTAACTATGATAGAATATGTATTTATAAATTGACTGTTTTTACAAGGACATAATTTTGTATGAATTGTTTCAAGTTTCATAATTGTTGAAAATCTAATTGACTGAAATGAGCAGTCACAAAAATAAATACAAATTTCTGGCGTCTAACTAAAATACAATTTACTTATTAGTAATTTTCTTCAAAATTCACTTCAAACCATAATCGATTTTACAAAACTGAATTTAAAATGATATTATACTAAAATACAAAAAAGCTCGCAGCGCTTTAATACTTACTTAATTAGTATTATTATTATTTTTAATTAGTATTATTATTAAATTACTCCTAATTTTTAGCTACACACCGAACTTAGATTACCTTCAAACATACTTCATACAACCGAGATAAAATAAATACACTACAGCTTTTAATCAGATCTAAAGCTTCGAAATCATCATCATCATAATTTCAGCCGAAAGATGTCCGCTGCTGGACATAGGCCTCCCCCAACCACTGCCTATTCAACCGGTTCTGTGCTTCCCGCATCTAGCGGATTCCTGCGACCTTCACAATGTCATCGGGGTCCACCTTAGGAGGCCTTCCAACGCTACGTCTTCCGGCTTCGACATACTTGAAATATTTTGTCGGTGCCTATTTTACAAAACAAGTGCTCAATTGTGGTTATGTTCAGTACTGGCCTTGACAACCTGGTAGTCGATAGTGGTAACCTTTGCTCGGCACTTGTTCGGAATGCTCCGAGCACAAACCCAGTGGATCTTGGGCTCCTTGCTACCAGCCCACTTGTTGAACCGATGACCACCCATGAGGAGCAGCGGAAAACCTCGTTGTGAAGTCGCGAATCTTATTTCTGAAAATCAACGATGACTATAAATTACATTCTTTTGTTTTAAGATATTATTTAAGTATGAGTAGCTCTTAAGTGAATGTTTTTACGGGATTCCGTGAAGCTATTCTCAAATCAGACTGTAATTCAGTTTATAACAATAAAATTTAAACAACAAATCAATAAATACATTATTATTATGTCAGAAACACACACTGTACAGTACAAATACTGTCACAATCAATTTAAAACTATAATTATTAATACTGTTTAAATAATAAGATCACATTTTAATACTGGGAAAACTAAACACAGAGATAACATAAAGTGATTCTCGTGTAAAATATAATTGCACAAAACCCTACATTGCATCACAAGAAAGATAAGTTTAATAAACCTAAAGGAAAAAACGCTTACAAAACAAAGCAAAGTTTCTTGTGGAAGATCCTTCAGTAATTATATCTAAGTATATTTCTATTTTTAATACCACTTTTTCTGTGTACGTAGTACATTGCATTTTAAAAATAAAATTGGCATTACAATCCTCGTTCCCCTAACTCTCCTTAGGAAGATAGCACTGAATACCTGAATACCCATAATTATTTTTGAAGTAAAACTTCTTTACGCACGCTTCACTTGGGGAGTAAGCTGGGTATTAACGAGAGCGTTACGGAAGCGAGCGAACGGAAGTTGAGAAGGAGATATAAGTTAGTGAAGATAGAAAGAGAGAGAGAGTTACGTTTCGTATATTACTGTAGGGGCAAGAGAGAGAGGTGCGAGAACACATTTTCTTTCTCTCTTTCTCTCATAGCCAGTTGCGTTTCGTATATCTAAGAGACAGTGCAGGCCTATTCTTGTAAGTAAGTATAATTAGTATTACTATTTGTAAGTTTTACTTCAGTCGTATGGTCTAAAGCATACTCGTTTTTTTTTTACCTATTCGATTCAGCACTATCCTGCCCATTTGTTAGGCTTCTGTCTGAGATTAGTAGCTGTTTTAAGCGCCCTGTTTACACCTTATATGCTTTCTTGTTTTAAAGCCAGAGAAAAAAAACGAGCGAGCCTTACACAGGAGTCGCATATGATGTGTATAACATCCGACATCTCACCTTGGTAATAAGCAACTAAGCAGCGACAGAAATTAACCTTAAAATGAAAAAAATCTAAATACTGAAATAAGTATTCATTACTAGTGGTCTTCTCTACTTACAATCTATATAAGGTGTATCTATTCATACACGAAATCTCTTAACCCTCATTGGTCATTCACTAACATGACGTTGTTGATATTGACGGTCAAATGTGATGCGTGTGAATATACTATTCATTTTCATACAAATTAGCGCTCCTCCACGTGTTGTTGCTGTGGTGTGGTGTGGTTGTGGTGTGGTTGTGGTGTGGCTGTTATTCGTGTGACTGGGCCCTTAAGCGACTAACATCGTAACTGCGGACTTGCTGACAATCTACGACTACAAAAATTCCGATCCAATAAATACATGTTTTACATGCGACATACTCAAGTAGTAACATATGATTTATGTAACGGCCCATATTAGAATGAGCACACGAATGAAGTTTGATTAACAATTGTCGAAAGAATTCATGTAGATCAATACGTCTTTCAGCTATCAAATCACAAATGTGTATGATAGTTCTTAGTCCTAACTATGATATTATCTATGGTTGTGATGGTTGCCCGGCAACCTTGCTGGTTCTTCACGCAGGTCCACCGAACCTGAGCACCTTTGCTGCCACTCCACTTATTGTATCGGTATTTCCCAACCACTATCACAGGATTCCCGTAACGTGTTCTCTCGAATTTGCAGCCTGTATAAAACATACTTTAAAGATACCTTTGAATAAATACTTTGAAGGATACAACACAAAAACATATTTAAGCAATACAACACACCAAATTCTATAAAGGCTCCCGCACACGGGCGAGACGCGAGTCTAGTAGGTAAAACAATTTCTATCAAAACTTCATTGAAATTGTCTACCAGAATTGCGTCGCATCGCCTCGTCGCGCCTGTCTGCGTGAGCTTTAAAACAAGCTTAAAAAAAAAAAAACATTTTATAAGAAATACTCTCAACGTCTCTCTTTCTCTGTATTTTGTACACTCTGCTTAACTAAACTATCACTACAACAAAACACTACACTACGTATAAAGTACGTATGTATGCTTAGATTTTTAAAACTAGGCAACGGATTTTAATGCAGTTTTTTTTAATAGATAGAGTGATTCAAGAGGTAGGTTTATATGTTTAGAAAAAGCCACGCGGGCGAAGCCACGGGCAGCAGCTTAGTTTCAAATAAAACAAAACTTGAACAACAATAATTATAATTGTTTATGCACAAACACAACTACCTACATCATAAAAAATATTTACAACAACGAAGAAACATGGAAAGTTATTAAAAACCCATAGCAGTACAGCCATGGTTATGCTCATGGGTAATTTTGTAAATCTTGTTGTCGATTGTGAAGATCCTGGCCTTGCAGCCCAGGGAGACCTTTACACAAACCCAGCTTGCTTTTGGACCCTTGCTAGTACTTCGCTTGTTGTAGCGATACCCCGCGTACTCCATGACGGGATTTCCAAACCTTGACTGCAAAAACACTATTCCTGAAAGTGAAAAGACAATTAAACTCATACCGCCTTATTACAAAACAAGATTTATATTTTGACATAGCTTAAACCATGGAGTCAGTTTTTGTAATAAGAACGTAACAGTGATTGAAATACCGTTCTTTATACAAAACTGAAAACATAGTTCGGTACTATGTTGTCAGTTTTGTGTTTAGGAACTTTACCATAGTCGGAATAAAGTTCGAAATTCAATAATGGCTCCATGTTTTAAAACTGGGTTTGAAGATAAACGTGGTTTTGTAATAAGGGGGATAATGAATAGAGGACAATTAAAGTCATCTATACTTAATGTAATAATGAATAGAGGACAATTAAAACCATAATGAATAGATATGACAGAAGATGTAGCAGAAAAGGGAGTGAATACTGAGATAGCGGATAGAACTGTAACAGAACACTGGCATTTTTGACATAATTCAGTTTTAGGCTTCAAAGGATAGAAAGATATATTCACCATAACATTTAATGTGGCAAACTGAAATTTGAAAAAACAAAATAATCTAATTCTAAAACTACACTTCCATACATTAAATAAATCAATGATTGTCATCATTATCATCATTTCAGCCGAAAGACGTCCACTGCTGGACATAGGCGTCCCCCAAATAGGGTGGATTTGCCATAACCGCCACGCTTGGCAAGCGGGTTGGCGATCGCAGTATGGTTTTAAAAATGCATAGAGAACGCTGCTGCCCATTCTCTAGTAAGTCCCTTAGTCGCCTTTTACGACACCCACGGGATGGAGCTATTATTTACGTCCGGCACCAAACGGAACAATGATTGTGTTCGTGCAATATTCTGTGTACTACATTGTGCATCAGGACTATGTAGTTTGTTGTAGTTTTACAACCTTGATAGGCTTTGATGCATAACCACCTGGACATGGGACGCCTTCTACATTTTAAAGAATTATTCGAACATAAATATCACAAACAAGGGGACAGCTGGTTTTTTTTTCGCGATTTCAGTTTTGGTCTCATAGTAAAAGTTGTTCATAATAATGAGTACAATGACCCCTTAAGAGGTTTAGTATAAACAAAAACTAATGTTGTATACAACATTATTTTTAGTAGGTATATGCGAGACTTGAATGACCACTTCAGACACCACTCTACAGTAAGTAAGAGTACAGTAAGTTAATTTAGTTTAGGAGTAAGTTGTTATTTGTTAAAGCACGATGGGATTGGCATCGTCGCATAAGTGTACAAAAATCCCTTAAATAAATAAAGATTAAAAAAATAAATAAAAAAAATAAAAAAATGACCCCTTAAGAGGTTATTGACGTTTTAAAAATAACCCTGTTTATACTGACTTTGATATAGCTTTTTTTTTTTTGTGGGAAATTATCAAATAACTTCTCCCGCTCTGGGCGGAGCGGGAGGGCGTGTCAGACTTTTACTGACTAAAACCCACCCGTATTCCTTCATTTGCCTATGTGCCAGGACCACGATATCCCTTTCGGACAAACTCGCAACCCTGGCAGGCATTGGCCCTAACGGACCCCGTCAGTTGCTGCTGACAACTCTTTGAGGCGCGCGTGGAATACAACGCGCCGTCGACCCGGGCCTGGTCCTTATCGGACGGTGAGCTACCCATCGCTCACCGTCCGCAAGCCCGCGCCTACGGTGGCCGGAAATCGGCTTGCGACTCCCGACGCCCGGGGCGTCTCCCGCGGCAACTAGGGGCGCGAGGGCGCGAACCTTGCCTCTCCCTCACGCGTTCCGCCTCCTCCTTCGCAAGCATTACTGCTTCGCAGAAGGAGGTGACGGCCTCCCATGCACTCTCGCTCCGAACCATGGCCCGAACCAGGGCCGGACGCGAGAGATCGCCGCCGCCGATCGCCTCCGTGAGGACACGGCGGTGCTCCACCCAAGCCGGACAGACCTCCACCGTATGCTCCACCGTGTCCTCCGAGCGATCCACACAGTGGTGAGACCCGGGCGTTTCCTCCCGCTTTATCCTGAACAGGAACCTCCCGAAACAACCATGTCCGGTGAGGACCTGCGTCAGGCGGAAGGTGAGGACTCTTTGAGGAGTGGCTAGAGAGGTGCCACGGCGTCCTCACCTTCCGCCTGACGCAGGTCCTCACCGGACATGGTTGTTTCGGGAGGTTCCTGTTCAGGATAAAGCGGGAGGCCACAATTGTGGCGTGCCCAGACTTTGATCTAGCTGTGACACGCACAGGCAAATGTTAGTCAATGTGTCATCAAAACATAGCAAGAAACATGAAGTTTAAAAAATTTACGATGGTTATGCTCATGTAAGATTCTAATGATTTCGTTGTCGACAACTACAAGGGTTTTCTTACATCCGCCCAATAACTTCGAGCAAATCCATCGGGTCTTAGGTTTACTAGAGCTGTGCTTCCTGTACTTATGTCGTTCATACCATAATACTGGTTTTCCTTGCCAAGACATCGTGTACATGAGACCTTTGAAGATAGAAGCAAGACAATAAGATTTGAATATCCATTAGATTTAAGTATTTAACTAAAGTTGTCAAAAAATAATAGGCCCTCTTGAATCGATTTAGATGTCGCGATTGACAATTGCGACGTAACTAGTGAAGTAACCATACGACTCGGTACTCGATACTCACGATAAATCGATTCAAGTTAAATGTCAAAACGGGCCTATTATTTTTTGACAAGTATACTACTGTAATTTAATATTGCATAACATAGTTTTTGAAATTAATAAAAACATTATAAATAAAAAATGTTATTTATTGCACAGTTAATTATTTCAGTTTCACAAAAATCTCGAAATTTTGTCATTGATACATTATTATTGCTTATACGCTTAATACCTTGATGAGTTGATGTAATAAAAACTTAAAAATGGACAACGTTTGGTATTCTTTGAATATATCCAGAAAGCCATGAAGTGTGAGAAATCAACTAAGTATGGTTATGCTCGTGTAAGATTCTAATGATTTCATTCTCGAAAACTACCAGGGTCTTCTTACATCCTCCCTTACTCTTTAAGCAATTCCATCGGATCTGAGGAGGTTTACTAGAACTGTGCTTCTTGTACCTATGTCCTTCATACCACAGTACTGGGTGTCCTTGCCGAGACACCGTGTACATGAGACCTTTGAAGACAGAAAAAAAAGTTGGTTTATAATATCCATTATATTTTAGTTCTTAAAAACTATGTTAAGTACTGTAATTTAATATTGCTTATCATAACTTTTGCAATGAATACAAACATTATAAATAAAAAAATTGCTCAGTTATTTGCTTCAGTTTCAAAAATATCCCAAAACTTTGTAATTTATACATTGTTACAACAAATTACACTTAATACCTTGATGAGTGGAGTGTAAACAGTTAACATTCATGGACAACGTTTGGTATTCTTTAAATGTCACCTGATGTCATAATGAATTTGACAAAGCCGTGACAAGCACATACAAATGGTGGTCAATGTGTCATCAAAACGTAGCCAGAAAGTCATGAAGTTTGATCAATCAACTAAGCATGGTTGTGCTCGTGTAATATTCTAATAATTTCTTTCTCGAAAACTACAAGGGTCTTCTTACATCCTCCCTTACTTTTCGAGCAATTCCATCGGATCTTAGGAGGTTTACTAGAACTGTGCTTCCTGTACTTATGTCCTTCATACCACAGTACTGGGTGTCCTTGTCGAGACATCGTGTACATGAGACCTTTGAAGACACAAAAAAATTATAGGATTTTAATATCCATTATATTTTAGTTCTCAACAACTACGAGTAAGTACTGTAATTAAAATAGCTTATCATACCTTTTGAAATTAATACAAAAAATATAAATAAAAAATATTATTTATTGCTGTTACTTTTCCAGTTTCACAAATATCCCAAAATTCAGTCATTGCTACATAAAAAGTTAAACTTCATAGACGAACGTTTAAAATTCTTTGTATCTTATTAATATCGTACCTACATATGATTATGATGATGCAAGATCTTGATGATCTGGTCATAATAAAGGACGATGGTACACTTACACCCCGAGGGAGACCTTACACAGTACCACCTGGTCATCGGAGGCTTGCTGGACTGATGCCTCGAGAAGCGGTAAGACTTATAGCAGAGCAACGTCGCTCCCCGTCGGGACGTGGTGAAAGATGGACCTTAGGAGACAAAAGCGAAATCAAAATCATAAATATCAGCTGTAGCCGAGCTTTCACTCGCATCATAGAACAATTACTTCATGTACCTACCCGAAAAAAAGTATTCCATGTGTAAATCCGGGACATAGTCTATACCGGTGCTCAGTTTTATTAATTCCATTCAAATCCGTCCAACCTCACAACAAACATCTAAATACTCACATTGAATACAATGCCGGACATCTGAATCGGGCTGGCCCGCATATTTTTGTTTAAAGGTCCCTCTCTATCTTTTTAAATAATGGTTGGACAAAGAAAAAAAGAATGTGATTTTGAAGGCAGTCACTTACTATCATTTCCGTTTGTCATTGTTCCAAATTTTAAATCGGAATACTAAAAATTAATTTGTCCCTATCTCTTCCCGTGGGTGTCGTAAAAGGCGACTAAGGGACTTACTAGATAATGGGCAGCAGCGTTCTCTACGCATTTTAAAACCATACTGCAATCGCCAACCCGCCAAGCGTGGACGTCTTTCGTCTGAAATTGTGATGATGATGAAGTCGTCTTTTCGCGATTCTGAAAGGAAAAACGTGCGTATTTTTTTAATAAAACAATGGTTTACTTAAAAAAAACGTTTAAAGTAACTTGTGTTACCTCCAAGAGCATTTACGACGGCCTTCATGCTTGGCATGGAATTAATTAACGCTACTATGATATGCTGTGAAATGTTCTCCCATGCTTACAAAATGGCAGTTTTCGGCTCCTGCAAAGTTTCTGAACCTGGTTGGTTAATTCCAATACGCCTCTTCAGCTCATTCCATAAGTGCTCTATTCTAGTATTCTATTACTGCGATCATCGTCATGCAGGTATTCTCGAACAAATCTTGCAGTGTGTGCCCTTGCATAGTCATGCATAAAAATGAAATCCTGGCCCAAAAAAACTCAGCATATAGCATCGCATGAGCCTCTAGGTATTGACGTGTATCGGTCTCTATTTGGTGGTGGCAACCGTGGTCCCGTCACAACCTCAAGGGCAGTTTTTCCTTCGGTGGAAATTCCGCTCCAGACTGTCCATATCCCACCGTCACAATGAAACATTGCTGAAACGCGTGCAAACTGTGGCGCGCCATTCTGTGAGCTCGTGTCAGTTTGGGACCATCGACTGGCTTATGTTTCAGGTCTTTGAGTCTCCTTCTAACAGTTCGAGCGCAAGCAGTCAGTCCATGAAATTCTTGAAGCAGTTATTGGACCTGTCTGAGGTCAGATGACGATTACGCAGGCTGGTGGTAAAAATAAATCGATCTTGTCGTGCTGTAGTGACCCCGTTTCGTGATCCTCCTGGATCTGAAGCCCGTCTCCAGTAAAATCTTTGCACGGCAGAACGACTTATATGAAGTTGTCCACTTATTTTTCGCGGACAAAGCCCGTACTGAAAAA
Source organism: Tiliacea aurago (assembly GCA_948098905.1). NCBI lineage: Eukaryota > Metazoa > Arthropoda > Insecta > Lepidoptera > Noctuidae > Tiliacea > Tiliacea aurago. The sequence goes on from OX402588.1 coordinate 7,219,222, forward strand.
GTACCACAGCATGCGCGGCTATTTCCTACCTAGTGCAAATACCAGTCTCCCACAAAGGAATTATTGGAGGTTATATTATTCATATTTTTAAGGCGCCTTTGTGGAAGAGAAATAAAATGCATATTTATTTAAAGAAAAAAATAAATCAGGTGCAGTATCCATAATTTGAACGTCAGAATGGATAAAAAAAATAAAGAAAAACAATTTCGATACTCTAATCAAAGCGTTTGTTGCTTCTTTATTTTATTTTATTATATATGTACACACAGTAAAATACACAGAGATACGACATATTTATAATTTTGAGTACAGACGTACTGCTTATTTTTAAAGAACGACCAAACTACGATTTACTTCTCTTTTTCAAATTTGGAACAATGCTGATACCCAAAATGATGGCCAGTACATCAGCTTGAAGACTGCTTAAAAACTTAAAAATGCACCGACGACTGTGGCTCGATTTAGGAGCCCGGGAGTGTATTAGTTCAAATCAACATATTTTATTTCGTCAGAAGCTAAGTGCACGGTTCCAATTGGTCACTTCCTATGGAGAAGAGCCGGCAAGAAACTATTTTAAAAATAATTGGCTTTTACAATGTTTTCAAATCACAGTGTTAATAGGTATGACAGAACAGTGTAGGCTCGTCAAAAGTACCAGGTACTTAACAAAATAGAAAATGGTCTACAAATCTACAGTCTATTAAGCCTACAACGTTCTCACATTAAGGAAACATTAAATAAAAAAGCTTGTTGAAATAAAAATTGTAGGTATTTATTGTCAAATAAAAAAAATATTATCTCAAGGAGGTATATAAAAAAAAAAAAAAAATACAATCGTAACTTGGGAGCAGTTAATAGACATTTACATAGTTTTGCTGTTAACGAGGTACCAAGAAAGGCACATGTGCAGAAAGAATTAATACCAAACCTCCTCGACAACCGAAACAGAGAGACATATTACGCGGGCTATAGCGGGAACGAGATAGCAATAATTGTCACTGTTACGTACCCATAACAACTCGGAAACAAACTACGATTCGGGTATTCCCCGCAAAACGAGAGTAATGTTAATGTAGGTCTAGGTCGATTGTGTTCTAATTTTATGCGGTCCACGTCTAGGAGCGCGTGTCATATATTCCTATTTAATACATCAATGGTTTTAATGCACTAAATCTATCTAGGTTTCATTTTTATATGAACCTGTGTAATATACCAAACATATACTCGTACCATAGGTTTATGTTTGGAAATTTACTTAACACTTCAAAAAGCTGCCATATTAAACACTTGCCGCTTATTAAGATTTTTTTTAGAACTAGACTTGGATAACAATTTCACTGCAGTACAGAGCAATTTACCTTCTTAGAATAATATAACTAGAATCTCACCATGGTTCACACCCATGAGAATCTGAAAATACCTGAGAAAATTAAATTTACGAAAATAATAATAATAATACTGTGGAAATAAGCAAAGTACACTAACCTAGCTATGGCTATGCCTTATATTTCTCTTATTGCATAAGTAGCTGAACTTAATGTGGGCACCCCATTGCAATTTGGAATCTAGAGTAATTCCTAAAAATACAATTTCCGTAATAGCATCTAGTTTCTTGCCATCAAGTTTGAAATTTAGACCCACTTGAGGTACATTTGGTAATGAGAACTTAAGACATTTTGTTTTGTTCGCATTAAGTAAGAGATTATTAGCTGCGAACAATTTCGAAAGAACAGCCAGCCTACCGTTGATGTTGAATACCAACACCTTTCTTTTACAAAAAATTAAGCCTAAATTATAAGATCATTCATTCTGCTTGTATTTCAGAGCACAAAACAGTTAATGAAAACAAAAACATATTATATATTAACCAGTTAAATAAATTAAAAGAGCGTTTTCGACGTTCGGCATTTCATACAAACTTTCAAGCCCTTGTTTTTCGAAATGACTGAATCGATTTTAATGAAGCTTCATACGTATAAGCAGGATACAAAGGTCTAAAAAGTTAGTTAAGAACATTTTTCGAAATGTCTTATTTCAAATAGATAACTGGACATCTCTGTTTCTATGGAAAAGGTCATTGGGCGGAATCCGACCCGGTCGCGGACATGAATGAAAATGGTATAAAATGAAAGAGTATAAATTCAATTAACATTGTATAAGGTTAATTTATTTGGAATCCATGGGAGAACAAAGTTTGAACCAAAAATTTATTTATGAAAACAATCTAATACTTTATTTAAGTAATATAAGTTGTCGTTCTATTCAATAGCTACTAAGAGTTTTGGCGAGTGCATGTGCGTCCCGCGTGATCAAATCGGCAGGTATACGTTCGCTCCCTCTCTCTCACACATTAGGTCACGTCTCGCTCGTTGCGCTGGCGCATTGTTTCGACCGTATCATCGCAGTCCTTCGTTGTCTTTCGTTGTGATCTGTGCGCTTACTTGTTATCTATTGTTTTTATCGTAGTGTGTAACCGATCCGTGTTACGTCGCAGAAAACACATACTAACAGAACTGTTTTTAGAAAGATATCGGAATCACGCAGTGTTATTGTTACAAGAAATAATACCACACGAGGTAAGTTTTGTATTAGCACGCTTTATCAGTTTTGTCTGTCCCAATCGTTAGTCAGCGGATAGCCATATTGCAAAAATCAATGTCTCGTAATTGACAAACATTAACTGTTATATTTTAACTTATTTCAGATTCCTTTTGATGGTACTAGATCAATATGTCATCCTTGCTGGCAAAGATTTGATCGCGCTGTGCACAATCAGCATACACAAGGGCAGCCACATAATCAAGTTGATCAAGGAATAGCAGTCGAGGGTCAAGGTTTACTTACTATTCCTGGATATTTACGAGCATCAAATACTGCACGACGCTGCATATTTCAAAACTGCAGGAACATTGTTACACGAGGTGTGCCATTATATGCCAGATTTTATCTATTACATAATCACAATTTATATGTACCCGATCTAGCACGAGCTTGCCAGCCCCATATAATGGCAAATGATTGGGACATGCTTGCGAATGGTCAGATAACCCATGAAAACTTTAATAGTGCACACGTGCTAGACTTAATAAGTCTGTACAAATGGGGATATGAGCGTCGAAACCAAATGGACTTTGAACATATTGAAGAATTTGATGATGATGAGCTGCATTTTTGGACGTCTTTAACTAAAATTCAATTTAACACCATTTTACAACAAACTCCATCTCTTCGTGTCAGATCTGAATATCCTGCCACCGTTTTAGGTGTTTATTTGGTAAAAATAAGAACCGGCGATTCGGATGAGCGCTTAGCATCAAAATTCAATATGTCTAGAAGAACATTTGAGAGAAAGCTACAAATAGCTAGACAATGCTTAACTGAAGATTTTGTGCCGCGGTATTTGGGCTTGGATCATTTAACTCGAGAAGATACAGTAGCCAGAAACCTTTCGATCCCGAGCCATATTTTTGGTGGTAACCAAAATGAAAATGGAATTTTTGTGATGGACGGAACGTACTTGTATGTCCAAAAAAGTGCGATTTTTTTATTTCCAAGAAAAACTTTTAGTCTTCACAAATTCAGAAACTTAGTGAAGCCTTTTCTGGTCGTTTGCACCGATGGCTATATAATAGACGTAGTGGGGCCATACCCAGCGACAACGTCAGATGCCTCAATCCTGCGTCATCTGTTACAAAGTGAAGAATCCCCTTGGCTTTGGTTTTTAAGACCTAATGACATTTTTATATTAGATCGTGAATTTCGAGATTCAATTCCTTTAATTGAAGAATGTGGTTATGTTCCACATATGCCACCATCCGCAGGAAGAGGAGAACAATTGACGACGGTAGATGCCAATAAGTCACGATTGATTACAATGTGGCGATGGGTAATCGAGGCCATAAATGGCCGTTTTAAAAAAGATTATAAAATATTTCGACATACGTATTTCAATGTAGCTATGCGAAATATGATGGCGGACTTCAAAATCACGGCAGCAGTTATCAACGCTACCAGGCGTCCGTATGAAGATAGTGTATACGTCGAGCAGTTTATTAACATTATAAATGACAACATGAATAGAGAGAACGAACTGGCGCAATACGTAATTGAAAACAACATAAATAGACAAAGAGTTGCATTCATGCCATTAGATGGAAACAATCCAGATTTTAGAGATTTCCCACAGCTAACCTATGAAGAACTTATATTATTCACATTGGGCAGCTATCATTTAAGACTGGCCAGGTCTTACTGCCATGAACACATGAGACCAAATGGTGTCTACTTGATAGAGCTCTATCGTCACCAAGGCTTAATAAACAATAAAATATTGATAAGAGGACGAATTCAGTCGCGACATGTCAGAGCGCGACAATACTACACATATATTTTGATAAATCCAGCGAGACAAGGAAGACAAAGTGTTGAAGATTACTACTGCTCGTGTATACACGGCCGCCGTACCGTCGCCGTCGGGAGCTGCGCGCATATTGCCAGTATAGTTTATTTTTTATCCTGGGCTAGGCACCAACAACAAATCGAAGCCCCTGCCGTATTTTTAGATGAAATCACAGTGGATATTGATCATGCCGAATAAATAACGTGAAATGTAAAAAGTTTTTTTGTTTTCAAAATTCCCACAACCCACAAGAAAGCGACACTTACCATGATAAACTAGAGACATTTATCTATATATCTTCACAATTTCATTTCTGTCCACCGTGGGTTTTTTTCCCATACTAATTGCCCTTTAAAGTCTGTCTAATTTGTTTGTAACACTATTTTTCGAAAATGTTCTTAACTAACTTTTTAGACCTTTGTATCCTGCTTATGCGTATGAAGTTTCATTAAAATCGGTTCAGTCATTTCAAAAAACAAGGGCTTGAAAGTTTGTATGAAATGCCGTAAGGTGTAAACGCTCTTAATCAGTGGGTATGATCATTAATAACTCTCGCAACTTCGTCGTGTTCTAGGATGATGGTAGCTCTGCAGCGAAATGGATGGCAATACTTGATACAAATCCACCTAGTTTTTAGATGGTTACTAGAACTATGCTTTGCATAGCGGTAACCACGCCAACAAAGAGTTTTGCCACCACGATGAGTCCACTCGAAATGCAGACCTTAAAAGGTAAGTAAAATATAATTATATTAACAGATCTAAACTAATTAAGTAGAAAGGTCATCACATTATGATTAGCTGTTGCCCGATGTTTCACTAGCATACTAGAAGAATTACTTCGAGGGTGTTGTGATTTCGGAATAATCTGAGAGATAATAGACAACTTCTTATTGAGATTAGGTGAGCAAATTATTATTTGGATATAAGCACACATTCCTTTAAGAAAAAAACGAGCGTGCCTTAAAGTAATCGCATATGATGTGTAACATCTGACATCTCACCTTGGTAATGAGCAGCGGCAGAAATGACCCCTCTACTTACAATCTATATAGTACTTACTAATTCCATGATTACACTAATTCTATGCTATTATAAAGTACTTACTTACTAATTCCATGCTATTAAAAAAAGTGTATTCCCGTTGTCGCCGTTTGCCATATGCCCGTCACGGGGACAGCGGGACGTGATTAAATTTATTTCCCGTTGTCCCCTTATCGTACGAAGTAAACCTTTTTTAAATCGAAACAGCTAGGTTAGGTTAGGTTAGAACTGTGACCACACAACGCACGAGCCGAGCGAGCGTAGCGAGCGGTGCCGCGGCAGCGGCCGGCGAGTGCCAGAAACATATTTTTGAATGTAAAACCAAACCACAGGGACAACGGGAAATATTTTTAAATATTTAATTGAAGTACCGCTGTCCCCGTAGGACGGAGACACGGCGTACGGGGACAACGGGAATACACGATTAAAAAGTACTTACTTATTCCATGCTCAAGCTAAAAAAAAAAAAGAAGATTTTTATTTGCTAAATCAATAAAACAACTGTTTTATAATAAAACGATTGTTGAACGGAACTGATTCACTCTGTTCCCCGTACTAGTATAAACTGTACTACGGTGGAACAGTTTTCCTCGTTCTCTGTGAATGTACCTACTTAAAGTAGCAGACTTGTGACAAAATGATTATTTTAGTAGCAATCACTTCCTTTTAAACATTCGGCCCTTTTCTCGAAATCACTCCCCCAGAAACCGGGAGGAAAGATGTTAGACATCAAAAAATAAATACATGCTCAAATACAAGATGTTCATTTTCCTTTTATTTGAAATCAAAACACATATTAAAACAGTAAATCAGTGGTTATGTTCATTTAAAACCCTAACTACCTCGTCGTCAATTAGGATTAACGTAGCCCTGCAGCCAGTTCGATACTTGTCACAAAGCCACCGCGACATTGGAGGGTTGCTAGCACTATGCTTTATGTAGCGGTAACCACGCCAACAAAGAATTTTTCCACCACGCTGAGAGGTCCGGTAGTACAGTTCTTGAAATAAATATGTAAAAATAAAATACATATTAACAAAATGTTCGATGTTTTTTCATGAATTTCTCTATCATTTATTACCAGTTTATCCATGTAATAAATTATAAAGAATTCACCATCAACTCCAGAGAGTAGTTAAATCCACTATGGTCGCTGACACTACAGTCATTCAAATTTTGTTGACCCAACCGTTGTCGGTAGCAGCGCAGAGGTCGCTCGGACTGCATGTTTCGAGGCACAGAGAGCAGGATAGGAGGTAGGTAAAATGGCCTCCGTTAGATCTCCTGTAGGCACTTTCCAAATAGAAAACTACCAATTTAAAAAAAAAACATGCTTTATTCTGCCTGTATTGACCATGCGTTCACAATAACTAGTTTAAGAGGGGGGGGGGGGGGTTCAAGTTTTTTACAATTTGCAGGTCCGTAATATGTTGACTAAATATGATTCGCGCCGATATCAAATATGGCTTTACAGAATTATAATTATTAGAATCAGCATTACAACTCTCTAAGTTCATAAAATCCTACTGAATAATTATTAACTGAAATAATCATTCAATATATGAAATATGGCTTTACAGAATTATAATCATTAGAACCAGCATTTTAACGCTTCGAGTTGTAATGCTGAAATAATCATTCAGTAGAATTTTATGAACTTAGACCGCCTTATTACAAAACAAGATTTATATTTTGACATGGCTTAAACCATGGAGCCAGTTTTTGTAATAAGAACGTAACAGTGATTGAAATACCGTTCTTTATACAAAACTGAAAACTTAGTTCGGTACTAAGTTGTCAGTTTTTTGTTTAGGAACTTCACCATAGTCGGAATAAAGTTCGAAATTCAATAATGGCTCCACGTTTTAAACCTGGGTCTGAAGATAAACCTTGTTTTGTAATAAGGGGGAGAGAGTTGTAATGCTGGTTCTAATGATTATAATTAAACTATGTAACAATATGTTGATTTAAAAGAGTGTCCGTGGAGTTTCTTGCCCGTTCTTCTCCATAGGAACCTACTACGCTTTGGAATGGGCAACTAGCTTCATCTGACTGACTAACCCCTTGACAATTCAAAAGTGCCTATAATAGGTTTATTTGAAATAAATGCTTTGAGTTTGAGTTTTGAGTTTGAGTTTGAATTCTGTAAAGCCATATTTTATTTTACATACAACCTGTTACTGACTTGCAAATTGCAAAAAACTTAAGAAATTTTGAATTTCGCGGGCTACCTTAGCGCATCACCCATACACAATATACCCATATTCACACCTTGCCATGTGTCGCTAACTATTATATTTAAAGGCAAAGTTAACGACATCGACACAACCACAACCTGTAGGTAGGTAAAAGTAATGGCAAACAAAGAAAGAAAATTATGACATAGAAAAAAAAAACTTGTCATAAAATAGGTGTTATGTCTTTTGTGTCACAAAAACATGATACAAAAGACAAAAAAAAAATGCAGGCCGTCCTATTGTGAAGACAGTAGATATTTAGAGGCATACTCAATAAAATGCCCTACCAAGAAGACAAATTGCCAAAAACTGCAAATTTTTTTTTAACTTATTACAGATTCCCCTTTGCTGCTACATAAAAAAAATGTCAAGCAAATTCACAAACAGTTGGTCAACAAGTACAACTAAAGACTTTATTAATCTACGTATAAATAATAACTCAAAAGTAACGATATAAAAAACAAAAGTATGTCCTTATTAACTAAAAAAAAATTACACTTCTCAATAATACCAAACTTAAATTACACTTCATGGCAACATTACACGGGTCACTTTGGTATGCCTTTCAATTTGAAGCAACCAAATCGTATAAACATGAATCATTCAATGAGCTATACCGTACGTGTATTAGTTTTAATGATACGCGTACGGTTACACCGTGTACTACATAGGGTCAAATAAATAATAAAAAAAAAAGAGATGATGACATTTTTTTGGGGTCAACGACCGTCAGTGGCGTAGTTACTTGAAATATCGGTTTAAAAAAAACAGTTTCTCACTCATACTGCAAGTAATTATACAAGGTGTAACATATATAACGCACAACCTCTTAAAGGGTCATTGTACTCATCATTATGAACAACTTTTACTATGGAACAAATCAGAAATCGCGAAAAAAAAATTGCTTCTCCCTACATTTTGACGAGTTATGAGAACATAAATGTAAAGGAACAACTGATTTTTTTTTGCGCTTTCAGGTTTGTTCCCATAGCAAAAATTGCTCACAATGATAAGTACAATGACCCCTTAAGAGGTTGTGCGTTATTTATGTTACATCTAGTATATTAGTTACTTCCAGCGGTAATTGACACCCAAAAATATCTTCAATATATATTTTTTTTATCATGTTTAGATATCGATACCCATTACTTCTGCGGGGTTTCCCTAGCAAATTTAGTTTGACCCTATATTAACGATAGTTGTAAAATTGTATGACATAGACGGTAGGTATTACCTTGTATTAAGCACCACAGTTTTTATAATTATTACTTTTTGGTCATTCAAACTTAATTTAAGTATAACCTAGACATACATACCTATAAGTTATTTATGGCCACAACATGATTGTCTATATTTTAAACACAAATCAACATGAACCAGAAAACACTCTGTAATATTATTTACGAAAACTTTAAAAGTCACTAATATGCCTAATAACGAAACAATAAAAAATATTATTATTAACAATAAAATAAAATTCTAATATTTACTTAAATTATTGGAATGTTACAATATAAAATGAGTAAAAACCCAAAATACAAAGCAAAGAGAAATAAATTAATGTACTCTGAATAATTCTACAGTGAATGTGACTTAAGTATTGTGTACGGTCAACGTCAAATAGATGTTTGCTACTTGTATTAGAGTGTGTTTTTCTTTTTCGTCAATTTGTATTTTATTTTTGTAATGTGTGTTTTGTTTGTGCAGAATAAACAATTTTTCTTTCTTTTCTTTTTTTCTTTTTTACAAGAATACATTTGATGGTCTACAATAATTTGTGTTTCATAATATTGTTTCCTTGTATAGCTACAATAAATACTGGTATTCAGCTGCATCCGGTTGGCAGACTTTCTTTTTGTTTCACGGGGTGGAAAATACTCATGGATGTCCTCCGCCCTAAGGCCGGGCGAAGGGGTCTCAGACTCTTACTGACTAAAAACCCCAGTGTTCCCCTCCCACACTTCCACCGGGGATCTTGGGATCTATTATTACTTCCACAAACCCCGGTAGACCGGCAGCCTATCCCAACATAAAAGCGAAAACGCTAGGCAGATAATGTATAGCTACAATGACGTACCCAATTTGTAATATCTCTTCACTTCGATCGCTTTTAGCGATAAGACCGCCCATTGTGTCACCCTGTGTAAAATTTTAACATTTATATCTGTAACTTTTATGGTGTACATAATAAAGAGTATTCTATTCTATTCTTATGGCTATACATTGATACAAAATTATAGAACAAAATAGTACGCAATTAAATTAACTTCGACTTGTCGATTTATACATTTTTTTGAGGCTGACTGTACTAGTTAAAAAAAAGAACAGGCGGCATATAAAAAGACGAAACGTTAATAAAATGAAAAATAAAATATCCTATGTACTCATAATGCCTACTTGTCATACCTGTAATAAAATTATCCGTCAATTAAATGTTGTAGATCTAACACCATTCTAGTCATCAGAAGATTATAACATTTATAACATACTAGCTGCGCCCCGCGGTTTCACCCGCATAAGTCTCGATCTCGTGGGAATATCGGGATATAAAGTACCCTATATCGTTACCTAAGTTATGGTCTACTCATGTGCCAAATTGCATCCAAATCCGTTTTACCGTGAAACCGTAACAAACAAACATACAAAAAATCTAATCTTTTCTCTTTATATTATTAGTTTAAAAACATGAAAAAGAATGAATATTTAAATAAATAAATATATAAATAAATGAATATTTAAATAATTGCTCTATAATTTAAAGTACCTAATTATTGTAGAAACTATTTTCACTAGTCATTTTTGGTCATAGTCACTTAGTTTTTTTTGTCTGTTCTTTGAACATTTCAAAAATACTAATGCCCGAAATACACGAGGTTAGTTTCTTAAGCCAGGATAGTAACCTAGCAAGCTAGTAACTCTGGATTCGTGTCTACAGAAGTAGCTTCATTTCTAGGCTTGTAAGTTAGTGAGAAAGCTAGTAAGCTAGCGTCTCAAGCTAACATAGTTTATTAGGATGGGATTGTATTTTTTGTGCTTGTAGCACTCCCACTACTGATTTTATTATCCTGGCTTGTGTACTAGCTATATGTGGCTGGCGAAGCTAGTATTCGATTGGCTCGACTTGAGTCGTTAAATGTTTAAATTAATTGATCACAATTTTATTGTTTTTGTCTGATTGGAATTTGAGATAGTTTGCAACACAAATGGCAAATTAATTTAGGTGTGACTTGATTGACCGTCATTGTTTTTATTGACTTTTCTAAATGTATTTAATGAATTTTATTTTAATTGCAATTGTATAATGTAATTTTTTTTTTCAACACAATGTATATTGTTTACACAATGTATATTACCTATATTGTTATGAAATAAATTACTTATGACTTATGTGTAGTTTAGGGCTATGGACTGGAGTTGTATCTGAAATTAATTAATTCAATTAATGTGCAGTGACTTCGCGTTTTGTTTTTCTGTCCGCAATCACGTGTTTTAAAATTATCTGGCATCATGTAAACAGCACTAGCATGTGTCAAGCTAAGACAGCTTGCCAGGATAGTAATCCAAGGTTCTAGCTCATTGTTTATAATTGATTGAATACTCATTATATTATAAGTACTGTTTATTTTATTTTGTTTCCTATTATGTAAAACTCATTAAACCTGACTTGGGTTCCGTACGTATTTTTCGGGTGACCACTAAAATCAGCGCTGTGCTGTGGGTCCCCCATAGCACAGCATCATGCTGAGTGCAATCAGTGTCATGATGTGCAGCTCCGGACTATTTGTTTTTTTTTTTTGTGCTCGTGATTATAATTTAGATGTGTTTTATGCAATGTTTACCTACTCGAGTTTATGTTTTCGTATGCACGTGTTTCTGTGACAAATAAAATTATTTTTCTTTCTTTATTTCTATACTAGCTTAGAAAAACTAGCCTCGTGTCTTTCTGACATAAAACGTGTAAACAAAGTTATTTTACGCTCCATTACAATATCTATCTCTATTATTTTTATTGTGTAAAATCTGTTCTCTCGCTTTCTGTGGGAGAGATGTCGTGAAATACATTATTATTTGCTTAAAAAATAAGCACACCCTGCAACCTGTGTAAACAGGTAAGATAGATGAAAAATATGATATATTTTCTGTAACAACCTATAGTTTACCATTTAGGTAGGTCACAATTTTATTGTAACCTTTAAATAAACTTCACAAAATGTCTTCAACAAAGTTTTTAGTAAAATACATTTTCTCCGTTAGCTTAAACAGTTAGTCAGAAAAATTTAATTTTGCCCGGTCCTAGCTTAATTTACTAATAAAAACCGGCCAACTCCGTGTCCAACCACGCACAATGACGGGTTCCGTAGCTGGGATGAATTTATTCCAAGAACAAACTTAACATTCTTGTTGAAAAACATGTTTTTTCACATTCCAACTGAAAATGTAAGTTTGTACGCACAATATTGAGAGATTTGCCTTATTTTAAGGCTATAGACTTCTTATAGGTTTTTGCTGTAATCTATAAGTATATAACTTATTTTTTCAAAAAATGACTCTTTAGTTTCGGAGATAAGGGGGGAAAGGTCAATTTTCATCTATTTTCTTAAATAACTTTAAAACTGTTTATTTCAAAATTATAAACAAAGTATATTGGAGACCCTCACAGTAAGCCCTTTCATTTAATATATCACACGGTACAGTTTGTAAAACTTTTTTTTTAAATTTTCCAATTTGTTCCCTAAGTGACCCCCATACTCAAAACTCGTTTATAACCTTACACGTCCATGTTCGGGTCTCAAAAATGTATAAAGTTTATCCAATTTCAACTTAATCGGTGCAGTAGGCTCGGAGCAAATCGGCTGTGACAGACGAACCCGAGTGAACCTATAAGGGTTCTTTCTGTTTTTACCTTTTGAGTAGGGAACCCTAAAAACGTCGTTATTGCTAAGCGTCAGTATGACGAAGATACAAGTCTTTGACGATTAATACAGGGTGTTAAAGAAATTGCGTGCCATAGCTTAGGGGTAGCTTCAGTATCTATAAAGGAATTCAGGAAAAAAAATAATAAATAAAAATAAAAACATTAATAAAATATTGCAAGATCAACCTAATTTAGTACCTACTAACTTAGTAATTGAACCATTTAAACAAATAAAATAATTTTAATTCTAAACAATTGCTATTATAAGTTAGTAGGTAAGTAATAAGTTAGTTTTTTTTTTATCGATACTGAACCTATCTCTAAGCTATGGCACGCAATTTATTTAACACCCTGTATAAATCAAAACATTTAGTAAGACCAGCAGGAATCGGGCATTACAAAAAAATACGTTTTTCGGTAACCATGACGTAGAAAACCCGTCTTCGTAACATCAGGGATGATTATGTTCCCCAGCTGTTCTGACAATGATGTCGTGTTTGGTGAATAGTTTGGCTTTGCATTTCTTCCAGCTGCAGTACCAGCCCTGTCCATTTCTCTTGGGATTCCCGTGCGCCCAGAACTCGTGTGTGCCCACTAGGATCATCGGCTTCCCGTGCCGGCTCATGCCGAAAACCGGCACTGAAAGAACTGACAAGCAAAAACCTCCAGTTAGGGGAGCAAACCAAAAAAAAAAGACGACTGATGAAATTAATAACTTGTAAGATTTCTAGAAACTTAGAATTTAATTTCTAAAATCCAAGGGTGAGTCAAGAAAAGATAAGAAGAGCTTTGAAATAGCAGTTTTTTATGGTTCAATGGATCTACATTCTACTGCAAATAAAAATAAAACATCGTTAGATAAAAAGATATTATTTAAAATGTAATGAAGCTTCATACAACAATTAAATCAAATTCTTTGGCTCTTAGACAAAGTAGCATTTTTTTAATCCAATGAGATATTGTTCGTACGCTACACGCGTAAATTAGTACACACGACTATATCAAGCTATACATTTCCAGTATAAGCTCATCTCGCATTCTATAGGATTGCCGTACAATGAGGGGTCAGCTTATACTGGAAATGTCTGGCTTGATATGTAGCCATGTGTACTTTGAGGTGCATTTACGTAACTATTCATACATATTTTAAGAGCCTCTACAATAAGAATTAAAAGTAAAACATCGAACATGCCATGCTGTCATGCTACTGAACAAATCTATACAAATAAATAAAATTGAAGTACCTGTAATGTCAAAATAACAGCTTTTTAACTAAATGAATAAGAAAGTATAAACGTACCTATAATTTTTTTTTTGTCTCTCTCTGTCAATCTGTTTGTTCCGGCTAATCTCCAAAACGGCTGGACCGATTTTGACAGGACTTTCACTAGCAGATAGCTGATGTTTTAAGGAGTTACTATGGTTCTTTTATTTCAGAATTATATATATAAATCAGTTCCCTGTAACTGTATCAGGTGTGTTCATCTGGTAAATCATTAAGATTAAGATCAGCTAAGATTTAAACACAGGTGTCAATACAATTTGATGGAACTTACTATAAAACTAATGATTGTGGGAAGGAACAATTTTCTTATAAAACGTCCCTTACTGGGTTTTGATAAGATGCAGCTGAGCTTTCAACAACAATTCCAACCCTTTTATTTTAGAAAAAGCCACGCGAGCGAAGCCACAGGCAGCAACAAGTAAAAAATTAAATACACAAAATAAATTATGTTTTCTAAAATCAAAATAAAGTAGTATCAACCAAAAAAAAAACACGTGCAATTTAGGATAATAGTTATACAAATAGAATGCGCTAAGAACTAAAATATAAAACTTGAAAATTACATCTAATGCTGGTGCTCATTGGTTGTCTTTACGATGACGTCATCGAGGGTAATGATGGCGGCCCGACAGCCTGATGACATTTTGTTAGAACACGTCCAGCGGCGCCGACGGCCGCACGTCGATACGGATGATCGCGTAAATCGATAAGGTCCCAGCTCTATGACAGGATTCCCATATCGACTTTCACTGAACACAGGCACTGCGAATATAAATAACCTTGAATCAATATATACCTTAGTAGTAATTATAAAAAATCGCGTCGATTGCATGTTGGGATTAGTTATTTTTTGCATGTTATAGGTATCTAGATATTAACAGCATATTGGATGAGGTCGGCACAAGAGCGTGGGGATTGGCACAATTGAGGCATGCCCAATAGTGGGTGAAGTCGAGCTCTGAATGATGATGAATAGCTTATTGGGATAATTAGAATAACACATAACATCACGCCTGTAATCCTCTAAGGGTTAGGCAGAGGTGTAGGTACCTATAGTACACCCGTGTGTCGCTAGTTATGCGAAAAATTTGAATAATATCAGTAAAAAAATAAAAAATAAAATAGAAATGAGCTTTTTTAATAATTACAAAATTGGATTACTCATCCATATCAATAATAGTCTTTAACCATGAAATAATGCTTAAAATAATACTATCTAGTAGAATATCTTGATGAATACTGCAGCAAAATATATTATATTTCATAAAGCAACATCATAATAAACGAACATCACTTGAATATTACAGACCGAATGACATTGGTAACATTCCTTTGTATAAATCGTTTCGTTAATTGACACGACTTCTTCTTTAGAATCAGTCCCTTCAGTGCTGAGGATCGTAAACCATCTTGCCATTTGAACGGTTCCGTACTTAAAGAGTGGCAAGGGAAAACTACCTATTACTAAGCCTACGCTGCTGGTTATCATGATAACTATATTTAAGCAATATTGAATAGAAAACATAAGATTAAAACTAAAACAATAAAAGCAGTTTGAGAAAAATAACTGGCCCCTTTTAATAAAAATATATAATTCTGGTAATTCCGAACCGTGTGACGGTTTTATTTAAATCATTTTGAAAAGTAGGCCTTAGTGAACCCAACACAAAATTGTTCAACTGATAGAATCACCTACACTGCCCAACCTCTGGATTATAGCACTTGGCTAGTAAAAGTGGTTGTGGTCCAAATTAGACTTGATTATCAGTTCCCCGAAGGTAGTGATCCGAGCTCTGCACTTGGTTCTCGTCTTCGTGGTGCACTGCCATCGAACATGGCCGTTCCGTCCAATGACTCCGGAGCGAGCAAACCGAAATCCGTTTACGACCAGGAGTTCCGTTTTCCTATCAGTCAGTATCCTGTGAACTGACGAAACAAACGTGGCATTAAAGCACACTTTTCTTTACATTATGAACTATAGAGTTAAAGGTTGGGAACGAAATGAATAACGAGCATCATGAGGACAGAAACATTATATTTAATTCAATGATTATGCTTCAAATAACTCCTTACTACAAAATTGTCGACGGTCGTGACAGACGCTTTGCATCGAGTTCGGGTCTTCCTAGAACATGCCCAACGAACCCTATTAATACAAGTCTTAGACTTACTAAATTTATATTTTCCTATTTTCAACATTGGATAACCTCTTCTGTTCTGTATCCATTCAACTGAAATGTGAAAAATCCTGTTAGTGTGTGTCATAATCAGGACCAAAGTCTTTCCTAAGGCAAACAGTAACTGAATAAGTGGAGATGCAGGATTTTAGAGCGGTGATTGAATTCAAAGAGAGAGAACTAAAGTAAATATTCAGTGATTGCTACTTAGTACACACACACACACATTGGGAAAACCAACTTTTTTACGGGGATAGATGCTTAATAAGAAATACAAAAATACGTAAATATTTAAATTACTTTAATTGAATATACAGCACAGTCACTTAATTCAATGGCTATGATTTAAATAACTCTTCACTATATAATTTTCGACGGTTGTGATGGCCGCTTTGCATCTAGTACGAGTCTTTCTAGTACATGCCCAGCGAGTTTTATTGCTCCAACATTTAGCTTTACTAAACCGGTGATCTCCTACTCTCAACATGTAACCCCCTCTCGTTCGAAGCCATTGGACTGAAAAATTAATACATATTGAACTGATTAAACTTCAGAAAATAGGTACAGCTACATTTATTGAGACGTCTGAATGAGTACCTAGTTCTTTTACTTTCAAGTCAGATATAGCTACAGGATCGAAGCCAGGAACAGTCAAGAACTCTCTAGAGTTCTTGACTGTTCACGCCTTTCATCTATGAAAGGCGTGACCCTGCAATGAAGCATGTATTGTCCAAAATGGCAAAACAGGCAGAATTGTGAAGCATCGCCAGAAGCCAATGCAAAACAATACCTCTTCTCAAATAGAGAAGACACAACCATTGATTACCAAGTTCTTAAGTTTGGCCTAGTCCGCATTAGCGTACTCTACACATAAACTTGACCTTCAGATCCATGCCATGATGATTCTTGTCCATGAGATTTTTATCACGGAAACTGGGCCTTAGTAACATGATATTTTCCTTGCGATAAAGAAGTTAATTGGTCCTTTCTAGGTAATAAACCCGCAACCGGGAGTGGATGCTAAGGCGCCATCTCCACGGACAAGAGAAATTCGGAGACGAATTTTCCGGGGAAAAATCGTCGTCAGATCGTTTCAAAGTGGACTCATGTCCAAATAAAACATCGCTACATTCATATAACTAACGCTTATTTAATACCTACTCTAATTAATGATGTTCCAACAAAAATTCAATCGGAAATAACAAATAATAATTATAAAAATAAATACAATCTTTTCTTTGAATCTATTTGAAAATGCATCATCCTGTTTAAATTTAATTCAATTGGTAGTATCATCGACGGACTGTTTGACCCGCGCCGTCGTCGTTTTTGTACTTTTTTGTTAATATTTACTAACTACCTCACAATGTTTTATAAACTATGTTTTAACCTTAGATTTATAATATTTCGTTAGTATTAAGATTGCTTAAAAGTGTTTCAACATCCGGACAAACCTAACCAAACCTTCCTTAATTAATAAATAAAAAAAAAAATGTTTTATTTCGAAAAATATATTGTATTCCCTTAATCCGCATGATTGTGTGTTAAATTACTTCTTAAAATTATGCCCTCGAAGGTTATCAGAAATGCAGAGCACTTTGTACGACTCCTTGTGGTACACTGCCATCTAATCTTCTTCCCATTATTGTATGACTTGGAAAAACGAAAGCCATCCGCTATCAGCATCTGTGTCCCTCTATGCGTTACCGTTTCCATCACTGAAACTATTTAGGACAGGTTAGATCGTGGAAATGAAAGTCGTATAGATTCATGAACTACTTGGATGTCTTTCTTAGAATTAGCAAGAACTGGGGTAGAATCGGGACTGAAGGAATGAACGGCGGGAGGCCATTGCCCAGCAGTGATACAGGCAGCTATAAAAATAAGGGGAAATAGTCCTTCCATAGTCTTAGGTTACCAAGCCACTATAGTCACTCAAACCCATAGCCCAATATTTTTTGTTTCCATGTTCTGCAATAGTCCTGCACCAACCGGGGTTTGTCCTTGGTTGCATTTGAATAGTACAAACAAGGATAATTGTCGGTTGTTGCCTTATCCCATTTAAAATAGTCTAAGGGCCTTTTGCGAGTTGGTTTTGGCTCCTCGTACGCCTTCCAAAGGTCCGAGACCCCAGGGTACTGAGATATGGCAAATACTAATAATAATAGAGGACTGCAAATATATGCCATTTTACCCCTGTTTTCTTTCAGCTGTAAAAACAAATATGTATCGTACTGTTTGCTTGTAAAATAAGAATGCCCATTTATTTTAAAGTTCGCATTAAAAAAAACATGTTATATGTAAATTTAAATATAAGAATTTAAAACAATTATTATTAAGTTCAACATGCTTCTTCGTGGTTATGTTCTAAGCTGCTTTTCAAAATGTGGTGTCCGTGGGTGGTGATGAAAGCTGTACATTTAGTCCTGGAATTTACAGAACATCGCCACCTGACCTTGCCGTGGCTCGCTGCGTTCTTGGAGAATCGAAACCCTCCCATTTGCAACATTACCCTACCTTCTCTCGACAATATTTTCGTAACTGTAACACAACATGGTTCTCTTATTTTTGCATCTGAACATTAACGGTGACTATCTTAAAAATATATAGAAATAGTTCAAAATTAAAAAGAAAATCTTCTATAAACTACTATTACTACCATTTCCACAGGACAAAAATATATAAGAGAAACAATCGTTTAACAAAAAAAAAAATATTTATAGAATATAGATATATTATCAAATACTAACCTCTTCAGACGAGGCGCTAATATAATTAAAGTAGAACTTCACGTACCGCTAAGTTCGTTTATCATTAAAAAAAAAAAATGTACAGATATTTCGCAGATGGATTGCTTAATTAGCTGTTTTCCAAACAGCACCGTTATGTAAAACAGCTGAACAACGTTCAGTTGAATTGCCATTGCGATACGTTTAACAAAACTGCTACCCACGTTTAGACGTAACGTAGAATGGCTCATCTACAGTCACAATAAGCGTTTGGTGTGGCTTCTAATGACGAATCGGTCGCAGTATAGTTACTGCGACCTAAAACAATTGGCCAGGATGCCCTAGTTTAGTAGCTAGGGCGCCCTGACCAATTGGTTTAGATTAAGTTAGAACTGTGACCAACCGCGCTACTTCCAAGTTGGTCGCAGTTACTTGGCTATTTAGTATATTTAGGGCTAACTTTCATAAAGCTCTGATAACTTTAAATTAAAATTGCCCTTAAGGGGCCAGCGTAGCATGAGTAGTTCATACAAACGTAATACCAATATAATTTGTAATTCAAACTTATTCCTAAGGTAGTGTGTATTTATTTCGATTGGGTTACAGAATATCTATGTTCCCAAACAAAAACAAATTATATTGGTATTACGTTTGTATGAACTACGCATGCTACGCTGACCCCTTAAGGGCAATTTTAATTTAAAGTTATCAGAGCTTTATGAAAGTTAGCCGTAAATATACTAAATAGCCAAGTAACTGCGACCAACTTGGAAGTAGCGCGGTTGGTCACAGTTCTAACTTAATCTAAACCAATTGGTCAGGGTGCCCTAGCTACTAAACTAGGGCATCCTGGCCAATTGTTTTAGGTCGCAGTATTTTGAAAGGACAATGATATAAAGACGATATATGAGGAATTTAAAATTTCTATAGAAATCTTATTTTTCTCATAACTCTTGTTTAAATCAGTGTCTATTCAAAATATATATTTAGGAACCTAGATATTCTGTATTCCAATCGGAACAAAGACACACTACCTTAAGAATATGTTTGATATACAAATTATTTTGGTATTATGTTTGTATGAACTACGCATCCATCGCCGGCCTCTTAAAAGCACAGTTTTCACTGATATTACTCGTTTTATTTATTTCTATTTCGGACGCCATTGTTGTTGTTATGACACACAGAACCACGAGCGACAAAATTTTGCACCAAAAACTACGATCTGACGTTTATTTCACGCTGTTAAACCTCTAATCGTTGACCCGCAGCATTAATAAACGCAAAACGTTTATGCAATTCTAAGTGTGAAAGTTCAGTAACTGTGGACAATCGTTAAACGCCGTTCCATTGTTTGTTTAAAAAATAAAGGATCTGTCTTGTAAAAAAAAATCCTTTATTTTTTTTTTGTAAAACAGCTAGTGGTTATGTAAAACAGCGGATTCGACATCCATCTGGGACAGATACATTATCAAAAGTAACCTTCTTGTTCTTGTAACTGAAACCAACCGTTCTCATTTATAAAAAAATCTCATGGTTATGTTCTAAGCTGATTTTCAAGATATGATTTCCGTATGTAATAATAAGGTGTACATCTAGTCCTGGTCTTGGCAGAACATTGAACACAAAACTTTCTGCTGAAAAAATCGGTAACCTCCTACTTGCAACATTATCGTACCTCTGCTTGACCTCTGCTTCTTTGACTGTAAAATAATATGCATTTATCTGTTTCTTTTTGCATCGTAATATGACTGTTGAACATTGATATTATATTTTAATTGATTTGCTACACATATCATTTAAAATATAAAATCTATTTGAAGTTCTTGATAAAAACAATAATTATGCGATAATTATATTTACATAATTATATTTACTTGAAAATTTCAAACACCTATATTTAAGTTTATTTATTTATACATAACTAGCTTATGCCCGCGGCTTTGCCCGCGTGGAGGTCGAGACATTAATAAGACCTAGAGACCTGTAGTACATTATTTGGTACTATAGTTTTCTACCTTGGGTAGAACGCAACGGCTACGCGGCGGCTTGTGCGAACGCACTTGGGATATTGCAAGTTTCTTACGGATCCCTATTTTATTTGAAAACATATTATAGCCTTTGTTATTTCGTAATAATGTAGCTATCTACTGGTGAAATATTTTTTAAATAGGTTCGGTAGTTTCGGAGCCTATTCGTTACAAACATAAAAACAAACAAAAAAATCTTTCCTCTTTATAATATTAGTGTAGATAAGTTAAACATGAATCCGTTAAGTATGTATTGAAAACCGGAACCCTCCTACTTGCAACATTACCTTTCCTGTGCTTGACAATACTTCTTTGACTACTGTGGATTTATTTATTGCATCGTAATATTGCTGTTGTTAACTTTTAAGCCACACAAATCATGTATAAATGTGATTAAAAATGTTGTTTTTAATCACATTTATATTTTTTTTATAAACGTTTTACAGTGTTGTAATCTTTAACCCAAAGGTTGCCTGGTAGAGAATGCCTTGTGGAATTAAGCCCACCTATGTGCAACCGTGGACATTTTCCACCCTTATAGCGTAATCTGGTTGTAAAGCGTCGCAACACCAGTGTTCGCGATAGTACCTACCACTAGGTATTTTACACAATATAGCTTTCCCATTTAAATTTTAAATATGAAAGCTAACAGGCTCTAGTTTTAGTTCATAATAAAACAATAAATATGTTATGTGTGGTTATTTACTTGAGAATTTCAAACACCTTTATTTAACTTAAACATGTTTCCTCATGGTTATGTTTTAAGCTGCTTTTCAAGATGTGTTTGTTGTAGGTGGTGATGAAAGCTGTACATCTAGTCCTGTACCTGACTGAACATTGCCACCTCACCTTGCCGTGGCCTGCTAAATTCTTCTGCTGGGAAAACCGGAACCCTCCAACTTGCAACATGACCGTACCTCTGCTTGACAATACTTCTTTGACTGTAAAACAACATAGTTTTTTTTTTTGTTTCGACTTTTTGTGTTAACTTTTGAGCAAAACAAATAATTGAAATTATAAAGACTTGTAACTCTATACATACATATTATAAATTAAAGTCGCTTGTGGTAGCTGTATGTATTACCGCGTTGCTTAGTCTAAAATTCCATTGCTTAGTTTAGAAGAAAACTAGTAATGACAAAGCAATGGATTTTGATGTTGTTTTTACCATCATATAGGTTTAGAGCATTTATTATAATAACAGGTAATTTAAATCGTGAAAAAATATTGTTTAATATTAATATTAAACAATATATTATATTTATTACACGATTAATTTTTTTTTAATTACCTGTTTGTCGGTGTGATTAATATGTTACATATCAACCCATCCCAAATTACAGCTTTCTAGTAGGTACTAAGGGTCTCTGAGCTAAGCCGCGGACAGACGGACGGCCATGGCGAAACTATAAGGGCTCCTTGTTGACTACGGAACCCTAAAAGGAAACGCTGTTCGTTGGTAAGCGCATCACTTCAGAACGGCTGGACAGATTTAGAAATTTTTTGTTCGAAAATGGTCGTAATAGTCCGAATCAGGTTCTTGCGGAAAGGAAAATTTGTAAAGTGGCCGGGAAAATTGGAAACTTTGTGAAAACTGAAACTGCATTTTAGAATAGAATAGAAGAAAGAAAGAAAAATTGTTTATTCTGCACAAACAAGACACATTACAAGAATAAAATACAAATTGACGAAAAAAACACACTCTAATACAAGTAGCCAAATTGCAATCATATTTTAAGACTATGAAGTTTATATAATAACCAGAAATAAAAATAAGAAAAAAAAAAAAATCTAAAAGCCTAGTATTCAAACCCTTAAAAGTTAAAAGTTTGACAATGTTGTCAATTGCTTGATGACAGTGTCCGGACTTGTCAAGGCAGGCCAAAGACAAAAGACAATAGTTGCGATTTCGGTATTGGTAAATGACAACAAACAAAACAAAACAAAATGCGAATTGCCGAGTGGAAATGTTCTACCTTTGTAACCATTACAAGTAAGAAAAGCCGTGTGTCGCATCTGTGCAAGAACAGGTCGTTACTCAGCAAAATGCTGTGACTACGGACGAACTTATTGTGATTTTCAGTAACTACCTCTCGAGTGACATAATGACGTTCCCCTGTAGAATAGCATACTCTTTAATATGCACCATCAAAATGGGAAATGAATGGATGGATGGTTTTCTATGGGAATAATGTATGAATTATTGAAATTTGGACCGATAACGTCCATCGGGTTATTATATAATTTAATAAATTATTTTTATGGACCTACATTCTAAGCAAATAAAGACCTATTCTATTCTATTCTATCGGGTCAGGTAGTTATTAATATACAACACAACGCACAATCGCATTTTTTATTTCCACTAGAGAAAATGTATAAGAGAAAATAATAGTTGTTCCACAAATTAAATATTTACAATAACTATAACTAAGTAAGTAAGTTATTAAGTAGGGTTAAGTCTTATTTATGTAAGTTTACCGATGCTCTGAGCTTAAACTTTAAAATATGAAACATTTACTAAATCGGATACGAGTGCATACGTATAATGATAGATAACTAGGGATACCCTATAGCTAAAGATCTTAAACTAAGGTAATATTCTACAAATATTAGTCATTTAATTTTAAATTAATCAAAATATTTAAAAAGCCTCGGTATTTATCTACGTAAAGGATCGTACAGACTGGAGAGATATCGCGGGTGCGACAGGCACCGACAGAGAAATTGTGCTACTTCTTGTCTGTTTATATATTTGTACAGAAACTTTAAATAAATAAATGAATATTTACACTTACTTTTTTAACCCTTAAACCCTACCCATTCCTGGAGAAACACTATTACTACCCAGGGGTTTTAAGGACCCCAATACATAAAAATTTATGCTCACAAAATAAAACTACAATTCAATTACAATTACTGTTTAATATTATGAACGCTTATTTAACAATACAAAAAAAAAAAAAATTGTTTTTGGTAACACATTCTTGGCACATAGCCTCAGTATGTTCACCGCAAAGAGGTTTTCGGCACATGCCACAGGTGACCTTGGTTTTCCGGTCCTTACCCCTTGGGCACATGGCACATCTTTTCTTAGCAGTGGGAGCAGAACTTGGTTCTTGCAATGGCCGCTGCTTTTGCAAGATTCCACCTAAGAGAACTTGAAGATTCATGGGCAAAGAGGGCCATGTAAAGCGTTCTTCCATTTGAGGGGTGATCAGATCTAAGGCAAGTTTTTTCAAGAAATGACGTCTTTTTGTAGCTCTTTTCATGGTCATTTTTAGCAAGACATATGAATTAACACCTACTATATTCAGAAGGCCATAAAAAATTGCCAATGGCCACCTTTTTGATCTCCTAGACACGCTGTACTTGTGGCATAGCTGATCCATCAAGTCAACTCCGCCTTTAGTCTTATTATAATACTCTATCATCTCTGGTAATTGAATCGTTGCATCAGGATCTGCTGTTGGATGCATAGTTGACAACATGGTGACAATTTTTTTCTTTTTGGATTTTGGTGGACAGTAAGACAAAAGCGTAAGTTCTTCTGAAAAGGCAAAATTGCTTGATTTGTCTATATAATTGTTTCTAAAGAATGAAATACCACTGTTATTGTAATAACTTCATCAAAATATGAAACTTACCCTTTATAATATTATATAAAAAATAACAGCATTCACCAATATATCGACGAAATGAAATGACAATATATTGCGTTATTACTACCCTGGGGTCTGACAAACCCATAAATTGCAATAAATCCGTCAAAACAGTGAAAGCGCTGACGCTCGATTAATTACAAGATGGCCGCCGACGTCACTAGAGATTAGACTCGAGTGACATAAAAGTGCGATCAATTATTGCAAAAATATTTAGAAATATTCATCCTCTGGGGTTTGCTGGACCCCCGGGTAGGGTTTAAGGGTTAATAACTTTTAAACCCACATTGTTCTATAATTATTCGAGAAATTACTAAAGGTTACAAAATGGCCTTCCCTAACATACATTAAGTAAACACATTATTAAAAAAAATCTAGATAATAGAGTCTGATGGTTACTTAAAACAAAATTATTTCCGTGATATACGTAATCACAAATTTTCTAAAAGATTTTTTTTTGCTAAAATAACATTTGATTTATTTGTGATCTTCATGCTATGAAACCAGATAAAATAACTTAAATAATTTGACGGCAGTATTTTTATATCAACAAAGAGTCTGCATTCGATTCGAATCAGTTTTTTTTAAAGAAAGTCTTATCATGGTTGTGGTCGAGACAAGACTTGACGATGACGTGGTCATCTATCGTGACGACGAAGGCCTTGCAGTTGGTCCGGTACCTCACTGAACACCGCCATCTCGTTTTGCAGGCAACAATTCTGTCTTTGGAGAAGCGGAACCCGCCCAGAAACATCAACAACGTTCCCTTTTTTGTCTGAAACACTGAATTAAAACAAGATTTAAATACAAAACTTACTGGAGAAAATAATTAAAGTTAGGCCTTTTTCGTTACACTCAAAGACATTAAATGATTTACTCTATCTTAAATCTCTTTGGATACACTAAAAGCATGATCATTGTTTAGGTTAGGTTAGCTTTTACGGATTCTAAAAATATTTCTTCATAATCACCCTATAACTGCTGGGACCTGGGCCTTTTCTGTATAAGAGGGACTCGGCCATAATCCACCACGCGAGCCCAGTTGGATGTCACATGTCTTCGAATTTCTGGTTCCAGGACATTCCATTTTCTTTACGATGTTTTTCTTCATCGTTTTTTTTAGAGCAGTGAGGATAGAAATAAATTAAACAAAATTGCCCGGGTTCGAACCTACGACCTAAGACACGTTAGTCAGGGCCATTGCCGCTGGGCCACCACCACTCTTGCTCTCTCAAACATTACTTGAAGGTCTACAACTCAAGTAACAGACCATAGATTATTACTGTTGAATGTTCTTTGCTTAACCTGACGTTCAAGTTACGAAATCGTATACTACTTGTTGCCTAAGTGATTCCGTATTTTTTTTATTATCTATATTTTAAACAATGTTAAATAAAACCAAAAATTTATGAAAACATTTTGTTTTCCTTCATTTAAATTTCTACAAAAAAATCCTTAAAAATGCAAATTTACAACTAAGTACAAAAATCAATGCTTACACATACCCAAGCCTACAAAATGACCTTCCCTAACATACAATAAGTAAACATCACTATTTAAAAAAAACCGGCCAAGTGCGAGTCGGACTCGCGCACGAAGGGTTCCGTACCATTATCTATATAAAACCGGCTAAGTGCGAGTCGGACTCGCGCACGAAGGGTTCCGTACCATTATCTATAAAAATGGCAAAAAAACACGTTTGTTGTATGGGAGCCGGGCCCCTTAAATATTTGTTTTATTTTAATTTAATTATTTATTTTTAAAGTCAATATATATCTACATCTTCTGTGAATATTTCAAGCGTCTACCTGTTGCCGTTATCAATATAGAGCAAAAACGAGCAAAAAAAATCACGTTTGTTGTATGGGAGCCCCCTTAAATATTAATTTTATTCTATTTTTTAGTATTTGTTGTTATAGCGGCAACAGAAATACATCATCTGTGAATATTTCAACTGTCTAGCTACCACGGTTCATGAGATACAGCCTGGTGACAGACGGACAGACAGACGGCGGAGCCTTAGTAATAGGGTCCCCGTTTTACCCTTTGGGTACGAAACCCTAAAAAACCTAGATAATAGATAGTTACTTAAAACAAAATGATTTGCGTGATATAATAACAAATTATATAAAAGATAAAATTTTGCTAAAACAACATTTGATTTCTCTGTGATCTTCATGCTATGAAACCAGAGACAATAACTAAAATAAGTTGATAGAAGCATTTTTATACCAACAAAGAGTCAGCATTCGATATGAATCAGATTTTCCTAAAGAAAGTCTTATCATGGTTGTGGTCGAGACAAGACTTGACGATGACGTGGTCATCTATCGTGACGACGAAGGCCTTGCAGTTGGTCCGGTACCTCACAGAACACCGCCATCTCGTTTTGCAGCCCACAATGCTGTCTTTGGAGAAGCGGAACCCGCCCAGAAACATCAACAACGTTCCCTTTTTTGTCTGAAACACTGAATTAAAACAAGATTTAAATACAAAATGTACTGGAGAAAATAATTATTGTTTTCGTTACACTCAAAGACATTAAATTATTTACTCTATATTAAATCTGTTTGGTTACACTTTATACACCCCATCACTAAAACAATATTTTACATAGGTGCCGTTCGGGGACTGAAAATAATATTAATAAACTATTCCACCGAACCGCACTTATCAAAATTTTGTTTCAGTGCGGTTAGTGTAACTGCTCAGGTGCCGTTCGGTCAAGTGCTGTTGAAATCAGTGCTCTGAGTGGAAATGGTACCGTATTTTTTTATTATCTATATTTTAAACAATGTTAAATAAAACCAAAAATTTATAAAAACATTTTGTTTCCTTCATTTACCTAAAAAATGCAAATGTACAAATAGTTAGGTACAAAAATCAATGCTTATACTAAACAATTTCATATTAAAATAGAAAACTATAACTTTCTTAACCTAGTATTATCCTCTTACCATAAAAATATAATTTATTTAACTCATTCATTGTTCTTAAAGGCTTCTACATACCGGCGCGACGCGACACAAAGGTACCGCTCGTCCCACGACACGCGGAGCCTTTGTGCCGCGTCGCGTCGCGCGACAAGTCGCGCCTGTATGTAGAAGCCTTAACCCATGGTCCTTTATTAATATCACGTTGGTATTAACTAAAGACAACAAATACTTTAACATTTGGCCAATAAAGCGGGCATCAAGTACTCTTGTATACATGCTAGAGTTATTAACTAGTTACAACATAATATCAATCAACAGTCAACACACTAACTGGTATTATCTTAATAATATTATATATTGTTTTGTTTTTTTTTTATGTTTTGTTCATGTGAGAACCTTGTAGGCTTAATGTACTGTAGATTTGTAGACCATTTTCTATTTTTTAAGTACCTGGTACTTTAGACGGGCCTACACTGTCCTCTGATACCTATTAACACTGCAATTTGAAAACATTGTAAAAGCCATTTTTTTTTTAAAAGACTAGCCGTGGTGGTTCTTGCCGGCTCTTCTCCATATATGAAACGATCAATTGGAACCGTGCACCTTCCGACGTTTCAAAAGTGCCCAGGCCTATGTGAAGTGAAATAAAATATTTTGATTTGATTTAATTTGACACATAAAGACACATGTAAGAGAGAGCTGTTGGCCCGTTTCGTGGCGAGAATGTGCAGGGGCGATACTAGATGATGTAGTGTGCTGTCATTAGTGTCAATCCCCAGCATCAAGTGAAACAGCTCACTTCACCTGTAGCGGCATCAACATCGCCACCATGCGAACTACATGTCACACTGACGTCACGCGTGCATCGCGCAAGCAGAGTTTACCGCGCAACTATCATAATTATACAGCGTGGCACTTTAGTGGCGACATTAATTTAACACACGTATACAGTTGCGCCTTTACCTTTTATGAAAATATTTTAATTTCATTCAAAGTTATTATTTATTGAATGAAGACGTTGAATGAAATTAAAATATTTTAATGAACGCAGAGGTAATTAGCCGGGATCATGGATCATAGCATCGAATCAATGAAATTAAAACAACTAACGTGCAAGGAGTAGGCGAATTGAAAGAAAGAGAGAGCTTTATTATTTAATTTGTTTGTTTTTTTTTTTTTTCAATTTATAATTTATCTTAATATAATACTTATTAAAATATAACTATATATAAAATATTTAAAAAATATTATTGTTTTATGATTACTGGCCACTAGCCCTACTCGTGTGTTGAATTAATGTCGCCATTGTGGCGACACGTTGTATACAACATCCCGACATCAACCGTAGGACAGTTGCCCACCAGACACAACACCCGGTTGGAGGATCCCCCCTTTTCTATGGAGGATGAGTGGACACCTAAGGTGAGTTTTAACAAAATACACTGGCTCGTGATTCTCGCCAGGCGATTACTGCACTATAATTTGTTAACATTTTAAAGCCCATGTATACGGACATAGTTTCTCGCCTCTTATCATCGGGACAAGAAACTAAATAATTAATAATAATACACGTTGACGACCCTCACTAAAGATTATCGGTATGTTCGTTCAGTGTTCACTATGTTTACTGGAAATAAACGTTGAAGATTCAAGAAAATTTGAATTTCGCGAAAAAGTCCTTCAATGGAAGAAATCTAACTTAGAGAGATATATTAATAATTCTAATGATAATAATTCTCTAAATACATGTCTGTTATAGTCGCGAATCATATTTTGATCAAGATAAAACCTGCAAATTGCAAAAAACGTAAGAAAATTTGAATTTCGCGGGCTACAGCTGCGGATTCACCTTAAACAATAAACTTTATCTGAAACCTTAGAAAAACTAAACTTTTTACAAAAAAATAATAACCGACTACCAAAAATAACACTACAAAGTGAAAAATAACTTTAAATTCGGAAGTCGGTGTCTTTGAGTTTTTTGCCACCGACTTCCGAAATTAAAGTTATGTTTCACTTTGTAGTGTTATTTTTGGTAGTCGGTTATAATTTTTTTGTAAAGTTTTTTATTTTTCACTTTTTAGTGGGTCGGTTTTGAATGTATCTAAGTTACAATAGCCTACTGTTAACTGCTTATCACCTTTTACAAAATATTGCTATTCCCGATGCTGGGACGTTGATTGTTGAGTAGTTCTCCTGGTAAGAACCAGGAGAACCGCCACTCACCATATGCATAGTGACGAGCATAAATTGCTTTATCGTTTATCCTTCCTTCCATCCATTTTGGAAGTCGGTTAAATATCTGCTCTTTCATACAAAAATACAACACTTGCCCGATTCTGGTGCTCTTTTTGGCAGTTTCAGTGTTGGTCCCAGAGTAAAAGTAGTTCATATCATATTCATGAGCACCTCTTTCACTTGAAATATTGTATACTAGCTGCGCCCCGCGGTTTCACCTGCAGAAGTCACGATCCCGTGGGAATATCGGAATAAAAGTATCCTTTGTCTAATTAAGGTCATGGTCTACTCATGCCAATTTTCATCCAAATCGGTTCAGCCGTTTTAGCGTGAAAACGTAACAAACAAACAAACTCACTTTCGCATGTATAATACTAGTTAATATTAGGTTAATATCCTAATGATTTTTAAGTCAGCCTGTATACAGTTATTTTTAAAACGTCAATAACCTCTTAAGGGGTCATTGTACTCATCATTATGAACAACTTTTTGTATAGGACCAAACCTGAAATCGCAAAAAAAAATCAGCTGTTCCCTACATTTTAACGAAATATTCGAACATAAATGTAGGGAACAGCGGGTTTTTTTTCGCGATTTCAGTTTTGGTCCGATAGTAAAAGTTGTTCATAATGATGAGTACAATGACCCCTTAAGAGGTTATTGCCGTTTTAAAAATAACCCTGTATTGCCGAACTTTAACTACCGTCATTCGTAATGATTGTGTTTCAAACAACTCTTCAGGATCTGGTCGTCGACGGTGGTGAGAAATGCTTTACATTTCGTTCGGGATCGCACGGAACATTGCCATCTAATTTTCACACCCATGGTTTTTTCCTTTGAAAATCGGTACCCTCCAACTAGCAGCATAACTGTACCTCTACTTGTCCTGTACTTTGTTACTGAAAAGTAAAAAACCATGAATAATTATAATTGAATACAAAAAAAAATCGTGATTTCTTCTGAAGTCCTCCTTAAAGCACATATCTGCATCATGTCATTATGTCGGGGGAAAGGCAGAAATTACAAACCTGTGTGCCACGATATCATAACTGTTTATTAACAGAATAATATTATTCACATAAACTCATTAAAAATACACAATTAATCAAATAGCCTTATAAAATAACGACACTAAACACCACTTCTACAAATAACAGATTCTACTTCAATTAATTATACCTACAACAAAAATACAATGTCAAAAAGCTCATCCGAATCAGCTGTCTGGCAAGATGTTCATAAACTGATAAGGTAGTTTCTAACATCAGAACCGCCAATTTCTTCCCATAATTACATCAAGAATGATTCAGCATTATTGTTTCAGCCATGATTGTGATTATAATTAGCCTTGATCACAGTCCTTTCGGCGGTAACGACAAAGGCTTTGCATTTCGTCTGCCTATATGTGGAACACGTCCATTTTGTATTTCGGCCGCTCATGCTTTTCTTGTAAAAGTGATAGCCACCAACTTCTAGCATTACATTTCCTCTATTTGTCACTAACGATTTTACTAAAATCATAAACAATTTCCGTAATAATTTCTGCAAGTTAGATTTCAATGTTCTTTTTTTATTCATTTTGTAATTAAATAATTTTTTTATTAACTCAATTATTAAGACAACAATGATCCATTTGTTAGTTAGGTACAAAAAAAAACAATCTTAAAAGCTATGTTAGTGTGTTACAATAACTAAATACTAAGTTTACAGACAAAATACAAATATTTACACATTAAATTCACCAGATGTAATGAATCTCTCCTGCCTAACCAACACTTGCATGAAGTGATTCATTATCGGCGAGTTAAATTTGTCCACTAACATCTTCAGAATGCTATTAGGGCTTGACCGCGTTTTCTCTAATAGCGACGCCGTTTTTCTCCTCACCATTCCATGGAAGTCGTGAACACGCGCTCGAACGAACATACCAGAGGCACTACAAAAGCGCGGCAGCCCCAAAAGCATTCTGAAGCTATTATTGTATTGGACCCTGGCCCACAGGTTGCTTGTGTAGAAGGTCTGGCAGTATGCCTTAAACAACGTTATCTTAACACCGTCACAGTATTCGTTAAGAAAAGCTCCCTTATGGAGCCGGCCATTGGACCCAGCAGCACCATATCATCCGCGTAGCTGAGGTTATTGACGCAAACGTTGTAAATCCAACAACCAATTCGTTTACTGCTGAATCCAGCGATCAGCTCATTGACGTAAAGGTTGAAAAGCTTGGGCGAGCTCAGCCCCCCTGCCTCACCCCACAATTTAACCCATACGCAGCGGAGAGTGAATTATTCCACTTTACATAATGCACTTGATTATGATTACCAGTACTGGAAAATACGTAGGTACCTATAATTTCAGCTGGTACCCCGTACACATGCTTCCCCGAGCTTTTTTACATAATATGCATAGGAGACGAGGTCGAAAGCCTTTGAGAGGTCGAGGGAACAAGCGTACACAAGCGTGCTTCTATCAGTATAATATTAGACAGTCTGTTTAAGTCCAGGCCTGAACCCGAACTGTGCGTCGTTTAATTTCAACCAATTGTTGAGAGTTTTATCTATCAGACAGTCCAATACCGTTTTCCAAGGCCTCATTTCTTTCTTTTCTGAGTATTATTGCCTTGGTCATCACTCTTGAAAACCAGATAAGTGGACGATAGAATAATTGCCTGCAATCTTCACTCCTTACTAGTTTTTAAATTCTACGTGCCACAAGAATTGTCGATCCAAATAAAACAGTTTTCAAATCAATTTATTTCACTTACATCAGACGTCACTACATTATTATTATGTTATTTTATTGTCACTACAAAATACAAAATGAGTAAAAACTTAAAATTTCAGATTGAATTTAACAAATCTTTAAAATACCTAATAATATCTTCTTATTACTATATAAACTAAAAGATGCCAAAATTTTATAAACTACGGGCAAATAAGACATTTATATCTGTCTGGGATACCAACGCACATGCCTCGGGTACTGAAGATGTAAATAATCGGCGATGGCCAATTACCATCAGGTGAATCCTAGCTTGTTTGCCAACAAACATAAAAAGGTACGGAACACTAAATATATCACAAATATGTGAGTAGAGGACTTACTAGAGAATGGGCAGCAGCGTTGTCTATGCATTTTAACACCATACTGCGATCGCAAACCCGCCTGCCAAGCGTGGAGATTAAGGCAAAGCCCCCCCACCCTTTGGGAGAGGCCTATGTCCAGAAGTAGACGTCCGTCGGCTGAAATGACGATGGTGATGGTGATATGAGTAGAGGATGGTTATGTTCGAGATAACTCTTCACCGAGTGACCTTCCACAGTTACGATGTAAGCTTTACATTTTGTATGGTGTCTCGTGGAACACTGCCATCTTGTTTTGCAGCCTATGACACCGTTCTTATAGAACCGATAGCCATCAACTTCCACTGCCAAAGTACCTCTTCTGGTTTTCTTCAGCATTACTGAAAGCATAACACATGGGTTAATTTATTTCGTCTACTATTAATCCTATCAGTGGTGTACATACTTAAATAAAAAATATTTTTCAAAACTCTTGTCTTTTTAATATTTAGGTAAGTTGACACAACGGACACACCAAATAAATTAGTTAATTTAACACTATATCATTGAACTGACGTACCTCTTAACTATTAATGGAATTGTAAATTGTTTGGTATTGTAGTAAGGTAATCAAAATAAAACTAGGTCTTTTTTTTTTAATAAGTAGTTCCTTACCGAAAGACTTTATCCACATGCAATTATAATAAATAACATTTAAAAGTTATTTATAACACATTCCCTATGCTAGATAAGTAGGTACACTCGTAGCGACTCGCAGGCGATTTCAAAACGTTAAATATCTCTCTCAATACACAGATTTATAGTCGATTTGTCGCTAAAGATCTCAAAACCTGTGTAAACCTGTGGACTGTGAGCTCTTGAAATCCCCAGCGAACTTAATAGTGGTATTATGGTTGAATAATAGGTAACAAAAATTTATAGAAATTAGATAGACAAAAACGATAACAACATTTTTGTTTTTTCTGCATGTTTTAGTTAACTTCCTAATGCTACGGCTACATTGTAACGCGAACTAAACTTTGTGCGCTCTCTCTCGCACACCCCCTAGACGTTTCGCTGTACATCAGAGAGCGCGCGTAGTACAGTTTGCGTTATCGTAACCATGTTGCCGTAGCATTAGTGAATAATGTGTAATAGAATAAGTTCTTTTTTTAACCCCAGATAGTAATTTTACAGGTGCAAATGTCAAACTCCAAATTAAAAAAAAGCAAACAACAAAGATTCTACTACCAGGGATTAAAAAACGAACTTTAGCTAGTTCAACCACTGTTTCCACATACAAAAACAAGCCTAAATTGAAAGCCCGATGCCTTCTATAGGCATATTTAAACACCTATGCCTTCATTTATTGCTTAACTTAAAGTTAAGGAAATATTAAACGTCAAAAAAATATGGTTACACTGGCGTTCAATGATTATACATAAATTTCAGCAACCATTAGAAATAACGGTGATTGTGCTTGAGCAGAATATTTGCAAGAAACAATAAAAACTTAATCATAATAATTCGCATGAAGTCACGAGCAGTAACAGGTATATGTCACCGTATATCTATCACCATCGTTAAGGCTTCTACATACCGGGGCGACTTGTCGCGCGACGCGACGCGACACAAAGGCACCGCTCGTCCCGCGACACGCGGGGCCTTTGTGCCGTGTCGCTTCGCGCGACAAGTCGCGCTAGTATGTAGAAGCCTTTAGTTTGTAATCTGTCAAACGAGATTATAACTATAGAGAAATTGTGAACTGCAACATACCATTTACAATTTAACGCATTATTTTTCGACAGTTACTATCCTTTTACATAATACAGTATGTATCCATGGTGAATGACAAATTGTGAACTGGTATCAAACTTGCTTAAACGCACCTTGTGCTTATACTAAATAGCCTGCCTAGCTGCAAGCAACTTGGAAGTAGCACTCGCCGGCCGCTGCCGCGGCACCACTAGCTCCACTCGCTCGGCTCGCAAGCGATGGGTTCTAACCTAACCCAACCCATTCCACCCAGTTCACAATTTTTCTATAGTTTATAATCTAACAGAAATAATACTTATAGAATATAAAGTAACGAAGTTCATAATTATACGGTGGCATACATTACATCACATTATTTTTAGTATAAGTATGCGAAAACTGAATATAGTTTGCAGAATAAGGAACTGATTTCTATCATTTTTATACCATGTTATATTTTGTCCCAAAAATATTTAAGTGTGATGGAACATGTTATTATCATTTAATTACTTACAATACAATCGCCGCGCCGTACGGTTAGGTACCTACTGCCAAATTATTATCAATGAGTGCAAGACGACCCTGGAGGCGCGGGGGCACCGTAAGCATGGTTTTGTACGGACAACCCGGCAACATAACAACCATATAACTTTGTGATTTTTCATGATACAGTTTTGAAGTTTTGAAAATACTAGACACGTGTTTCGGGTTCCGCATATACTAAAACTAATATTGTATATTTAGAGCTCGCGATTACACATAAACGATCATCATTAGCTACTTAAGCTTATGATTATGACGTAAACTATTTTTAACAACGTTTCCGTTGATGGTTGTCATGAAGGCCTTGCATTTGAAACGCTTCCTGTAACCACAATTCCATCTTATCTTTGGCCCGATAGCCTTCTCTTTGTGAAAACGGAAGCCATTCGCCACCAATATTGGGTTGCCTCTGTTTGATAAGTAACTTGAAACTGGAACGAATGAAAAGTAATATTATCATATAGTAGACTAATAACCGTAATGTACCGTGTGGAGCTGGACGTAAAGGATAGCACCATCCTATTTCTACCCGTGGGTGTCGTGGGTGGCGACTACGGGACTTACTAGAGAATGGGCGGCAGCGTTCTCTATGCATTTTAACACCATATTGCCAACCCGCCTGCCAAGCGTGGTGATTATGGCAACCCCGTCCCCCTTTTGTGGGAGGCCTATGTCCAGCAGTGGACGTCTTTCGGCTGAAATGATGAGGTTAAATAACATACAAAAATAATATACGTAACATCACGCCTGTAATCCCCGAAGGGCTAGGCAGAGGTGTACCTACCTATAGTACACCCACATTTCGCCAGTTATGTTTAAATCCCATGTAATAGGGGACGAACCTATTGCCAGGAACCGGTCACAAATCCAAACTCCGGGCTGCTACTGAAAAAATCCAGATGGGCGAACGCCCAAGGCCTATAAACTGCATACATACCTACATACAAGCTGACTTTGAATTTTTTGGCATCCTTCCAGTAATATACGTATTTACCTACGACTTATTTTACACAATAATTAAATTTACCCCCTGCCAAAATGGTAAAACCGATAACAAATCACTGTCTATTCCATCGTTGCCTGAAAGAGATCGCAGAAACCGATAAGGCAGCCCATTCTATATTTTGTAGTGTTTGATTAATTTTATGTAATGTGTTTTTGTGGTGTACAACAACTGAAACAACTACAACAACAATAATACCAACACAACAACTCAACTATAACAACAACCACCCTTTTTTTTTTGTTCACGGGGTGGAAAATCCTCATGGATGTCCTCCCTCGGGAGGGCGGAGGGGTCTGTCAGACTCTTACTGACTAAAAACCACCCCAGTGTTCCCTTACCACCTGCGGGCCGGGTGAGCGGACGAGATCTCCCGCTCCCTTTCCGCAGCCTCCCATCTGCGACACGACAGTTTCTTCACTTCACCTGTTTTCACAGTGAGTTTTTTTGTCTAGTGCCTAACTAATGGATATAATGTACGTAATTAAATAAAAAAAATTACTTAACCTATTAAGTAGGTACATTTTCTCCAAGATATTTTCAGTTTTGTTCTTGAAAACAATAACCAGTTACTGCTTCTTGCCATGAATACGTTTAGAAGAAGTACTGTTCCTTAACTATACTTGTCAAAAAATAAAAGGCCCGTTTTGACATTTAACTTGAATAGATTTATCGCGAGTATCGAGTACGGAGTCGTATGGTTACTTCACAGGCAACAGCTTGTATTTTTATAATTTGTAAATTTTTTATACCTACGTATAATACGTAGGTATCAAAAATTACAAATTATATAAATAACATACCAATAACAACCTATGTTCATTTTTTAATTAAAATTCATTTTCAAAACTCTGTATTTTATTATTTAAAAGTAAACACATCGAACGTACAAAATATATTTATTACATATATATTTCTACCGACGTAGGTATATCTACCTCGAAACTATTTAATCGATGTTGACATCTTAAAAATAATAAGTGCATTTCATACTTTATTATTTAATTTTAATAACACTTCCAAACCAATACAGGAGAAATTCCTAGTGTGGGGCAACGTTTTTAAAACAAAAAAAAAAGAAGAAAAACCCCCTTTAGGGGAGGCTTATATAACCAGCAGTGGAAGAATATTTATGATAAAAAAGACTGGACTGTACGTTATAGATTATGATTTAAGTATGATTATGGTCAAAACTCTTTTTAACAACATTTTCGTCAATGGTTGTGATGAAGGCCTTACATTTGAAGCGCTTCCTGTAACCACATTGCCATCTTATCTTTGGTCCAATAGCTCTCTCCTTGTGAAAACGGAAGCCATCCGCCACTAATATTGGGTTGCCCCTGTTTGATATGAAACTTGACACTGTATGGAATGAAAAGAAATATTATTATTTACTTGGTTAATAATTAATTAACGTAGGAAAACACCTGCATATCTTACCTCAAAATGCATATAAACTTGATACCCACAGCTTATTAGATTACAAGCTGACTTCAAATTCATTAGCAATTAGCACCCTTCCAGGCGGGCAAGTACTCAAGAATGACCTGAAGAGCAGTGGTGGCCGAGTGGTAACGGACCCGACTTACGAGTTGTAGTAATTAAGATATATAATTAATAAATACAAGCGCTAAAACTTTGTGTAAATAATTTCATCACCACTGCTCTCAAAACAGTGAAGTAAAACATCGTGAGGAAACCGGTATGAACCTAAAAATCGAAGACTTGTAACATGTACCAACCCGCCCTGGGCCCGCGTGGTGGATTAGAGCCCACTTCCTCTCGAAGAGCGGAGGCCTGTGTCTCAGCAATGTAAACATTTTATAGGCTGAATATGCGGATGTGTGATAGTATCTTTCTTGATCGCAAGCTGATTTCCGGCCACCGTAGGCGCGGGCCTGCGGACGGTGAGCGACGGGTAGCTCGCCGTCCGATAAGGACCAGGCCCGGGTCGACAGCGCGTTGTGTTTCACGCGCGCCTCAAAGAGATGTCAGCACCAACTGACGGGGTCCGTTAGGGCCAATGCCTGCCAGGGTTGCGAGCTTGTCCGAAAGGGATATCGTGGCCCCAGCACACAGGCAACGGAAGGAACACGGGTGGGTTTTAGTCAGTAAAAGTCTGACACGCCCTCCCGCTCAGCCCAAAGCGGGAGAAGTTACTTGATAATTACACACCCAAAAAAAAAAGAAAAAAACAGTATCTTTCTTGACGATTGGTTGACTATACAAAGACCGTGCTTAATTAATAAGAATAAATTATTTTTTATTTCAGAAAAAACGTAATAGTACACAAAAACAATTTTTCAAGTACTTAAAAATTAACATTACAGAATAAAGTGTATCGTTGGTGTCTGTAAAAAAATCATTGTATCACAGACACCAGCGCCTTCCAAACTTCGTGACATAAAATACAATAAAAATTCGAACGTCCATAGTGAACTAAGAAAAACAGTAAAACTAAATTTAAAATAAAAATACTGTAAACTAAAATTTAAAATTTAGCTACTTATTTTACTATGTTTGTGTGCGTGCACAAGAGTGCACAGGTGAGTGATTGTGTATGTGTGAGTGTATGTGCGTGAGTATATATGTGGGTGTATGTGAAACATTTTATAGGCGAATATGCGGATGTGTGATAGTATCTTTCTTGACAAAGAACGTGCTTAATTAGATAGGTATTTCATCGTTGCCAAGTGGTTATAATCATTTTATTTGAGCAGAACTTTTGCAAGAAACGATAAAATGTAATCTCAATAATTCGTAAAGGTACAGTCAGACCCAAAATATGTTCGTCACCTTAAGGGCTTTTGTCTTTTCATTGCACGACAAGATTCGCATTACCAACTCAGCCTTATAAATAGTACGTCGTAATGTCCCGCAGAATGACATTAACCATCTTCTTTACAAGTCAGAACGAATTAAAAATGTGGCAATATGAGAGTTAAATAAATAAAAATAAATAAGTACATTTCATAAAACGGCCAGGCTATAAAGGCTTCTACAGACCGGCGCGACTCGCGACGCGACACAAGGCACGCTCGTCACGCGACACGCGAGACCTTTGTGTCGCGCCGGTTTGTAGAAGCTTTAAAAAGGTTTCAGATTGATGTGAACTCGACATTGGTCAAAGGTGTATGATATTTTGAACTTAGATATTCTTCATAAAGGTCTAATATTAAATATAGTTTTCTTTGCACTAGTCTGCTCACGCCGTAGTGCTGCGTAGTGCGTAGGCTAGTGCCGTAGCTTCATAAGATATTTATGTGTCCTGACTTGATAAAAGAAAGAATATGAAAACTGACGAAGATAAAAAAGACGACTGTACGTCAATGATTATGATTAGTTATATTTAAGTATGATTATGTCCAAAACTCTTTTTAACAACATTTCCGTCAATGGTTGTGATGAAGGCCTTACATTTGAAGCGCTTCTTGTAACCACATTGCCATCTTGTCTTTGGTCCAATAGCTCTCTCCTTGTGAAAACGGACGCCATCCGCCACCAACATTTGGTTGCCTCTGTTTGTTATGAAACTTGACACTGCATGGAATGAAAAGAAATATTATTATTTACTGTGTTAATAATGAATTAAGTAAGGAATAAACCTGCATATCTTACCTCAAAATGCATATAAACTTCATACACACTCAAATTTACTAGCATATTGGACCCGAGGTGGCGGCCCGTGGTGTTCCACGCGCGCCCCCGACTTGAGGTGGCTCGCAGAGGCGGGCCGGCGCTAGTCGGGGATCGCGGAAGTCGCACTTGATCCCAAGATCCCCGGTGCAAGTTTGGGAAGGGAACACTGGGGTGGTTTTTAATCAATAAGAGTCGGACAGACCCCTCCACCCGCCCCAGGGCGAAGGACATCCATGAAGATTTTCCACCCCAGAAACAAAAAAAAAAGGTAGAGCTGTGGTGGCAGAGTGGTTACGACCCCGAAAAACATCGTCAGGAAACCGGCATGTCCTACCAAAACCAAAAACCAAACCAAATCAAAAGTTCGAAGACATGTGACACGTACCAACCCGCACTGGGCCCGCGTGGTAGATTACAGCCTACTCCTGAATATGCGGAAGTGTGATAGTATTATTCTTGACGATTGGTTGACGATGGTGTTTGCTTCGCGGGCAAAGAACGTGCTTAATTAGATAGGTATTTCATCGGTATCAAGTGGTTATTATCAACTTATGGAAATAAAACTTCTGATCAAAAGGAATTGTCGTATATTAAAATTTATAAATTACTGTTCATTCCTCAAACGATATTTTGTCAATACACTATTTTTCATGACATTTCTAGATCAACTAACCTACCTTTTACTATTTTTCCACCTTAAAGATGTATTAAAATGGATAAATAGAAATAATTTAATTCATTAATTGCCCGCTTTAACGTTGAAATTACATTAATTTGTCACGTTAATTACACATTTGTATATTATAAAATATATAAATTATTCTTTTATTTTATTATTCAAGTTTCAAAAGTTTTCAAAAAAAAACTTTTATAAATCTGTAGATTTATAAAAGTTTTTTTTTAGTACATGATATTTTTCGGTCAAGAAAAGTCAAATTAAGTCAAAAAAGTATGATTTCTTAAAATCATACTTTTTTTTGACTTGCGCTTGTAGGTAACAAAATCTAAAAATAACTAAGAAATGTAAAAAAATTACAATAAAGGAGGAGGTTATTATTACGGTAATGGTTCGCGATGGTTATGTCCAAGATTAGAGCACACAATGTGTCTGTCTATAGTCCTTATAAAAGCTTTGCACTTGTAAAGTTTTCTGAAGGCACACTGCCATCGTACTTTTAGCCCGAAAGTCTTCTCCTTGTAGAAACGAATGCCACCAGCCACAAGCATAGGAGTGCCCCTGTTTGAGGTAATAATTTGCACTACAAACAAACAATATTGTTAGAAAATCATTCAACTAACGAGTGCAGACAACAATTAAAACTTTTGAAAGCTTCTTCTGCAAAAGTTCAAATACAATGCACGATAAAGGCTCGTGCAGACTGGCGTGATATCGCGGGCGAGACTCAACACCAGTAGCACAATTCTTTGTCGCTGCCTGTCGAGCCCGCATTTAATAATATTAAATGACTTAATAATATTAAAGGACTTAATAATATTAAATTACTTAATAATATTAAATGACTTATTAATATTAAATTACCTGAAAAGTAGTGTTAGCCGAGAGGTGGCTTGGACTGATGGCTCCAACTTTTGAGTTGTAGGTCGTGGGTTCGAACCCAGGCAGGCGCTTTACTTTTTGTAAATAATTTGATCACAACTGCTCTCAAAGGAAAACATCGTGAGGAAACCGGTATGTTCTAGAACCAAACATTAGAATACATGTGACATCTACCACCCGCACTGGGCCCGCGTGGTAGATAACAGCCCCAGCCCAGCAGCCCAGCTGCTGTGTCCCAGCAGTGGGAATATATAGGCGGCTTATGCTTATGACCTTAAGCTGTAAACTGTGAGGAAATATTATTTAAGCATCAGGAAGCGGTAAGTAATACTGACACCTAGAAAGAAAGAAGAAAGATAAATAATTTTATTAGTCACAAAAACACGTGCATACGAAAACATAAACTCGAGCCCTGACTCGAGCGACCTATAGCGACTATAGACTGCGTCTGCTAAGCATAATCAGCATGATTCCATGATCAGCAACATTTATGAGTAAATGTATAATGTTTGAATCTATCCAGCCCGGGAAGATAATATTATCAAAATAAATCAAATAAATACTAATTCAATTAAAATCATATTGCACCGGGTTTTTGAATGTAGAATTTGAAGTTGAGAACTTGCCAAACTCTACTTTGGC
Source organism: Tiliacea aurago (assembly GCA_948098905.1). Lineage (NCBI taxonomy): Eukaryota > Metazoa > Arthropoda > Insecta > Lepidoptera > Noctuidae > Tiliacea > Tiliacea aurago. Next base: position 7,261,075 of record OX402588.1, read on the forward strand.
ATTACTTAAGGTGACTACTACTTCAATGTAGCCCAAAAAATCCTCACTTTTTTGCAAAGATTAGCGGGCTTTCACCATAAGTATAATTGTCAAAAAATAATAGGCCCGTTTTGACATTTAACTTGAATCGATTTATCGTGAGAGAGAGTACCGAGTCGTATGGTTACTTCACTAGTTACGTCGAAAACGTTAAATGTCAAAACGAGCCTATTATTTTTTGACAACTTTAATACTTAAGTAAGGTTTGACAAGCTTTCAGACTCTCGAAAACTACACACGGCTTGAAAGATTTATTGCAACGAAATTGCATTTTATTTGGAGATTATATACAATACAATAAACATTTTAGAACTCTTCCACAAAAGCGCTCTAAAAAATATGAAGATTACAACATCAGATTTTTTTTTGTGGGAGACTGGTATCTGCAGTAGGAAAACCTGTCACACAGACGGAGGAGAGAAAAATTGTTCCATATCAACAGTGACAATTCAAAATGTAGCCAAATGTTGCAAGGTACGTTTTTGTACGAAATATTCGTCAAACTTGTGCTGGTGGTTGTGTTGAAGATAAGTTTTGATAACGGTGTCGCCCACAGTTGTGATCGCTGCTTTGCACCTCAGGCTTTTCTTTTTGCCACAATTCCAGCGGACCTTGGAGCCCCACTCTTTGTGCTTGTAGAAGTGTTCCCCACCAGTCGCCAAGATAGTAGCGCCTCTCTTCGTAAAGATTTTTTCCACTGAAACTGAAAACATCACAGAATAACCCCCGGAAGTCAGAACAAAGACCGTAATAATATTCACATTAAAATTTATCTTAAGTATAGGTTTTTGTAGCCTACACTGCCCGACTCCTCAGCAAGGCCGTTACTTAGGAAAAGAAAAACAAAATTTGAAACCAGTATTTACTTCAGTTAAACCATTGATTTTTCGAGGTTTAAGTTTGGCATAAATTTACTCCGGGTTTTTTAACACGGGGGTTGTAGAAGGTATAAGTTTAATCGTGGTTGCGTGCCAGATGTTGGTGGACAATATCGTTGTGAATAGTGGGTGTGAACAGTGCTTCTATTTTCTTAATGTCTCTCGGCAATCATCACATTTCCGACTTTAGTAGCTATCTACCCATTTTTTAAATAAATTACATAATAAGTCAAAAGAGTAGTTACAACTCTATATACTTCCAAGTCGATTTAGAGCGTCCAGCCTTTTTTTTTTTTTTTTGTTCACGGGGTGGAAAGTCCTCATGGATGTCCTCCGCCTTGGGGCGGGCGGAGGGGTCTGTCAGACTCTTACTGACTAAAAACCACCCCAGTGTTCCCCTCCCACACTTGCACCGGGGATCTTGGGATCTGTTATTCCTTCCGCAATCCCCGGCTAGAGCCGGCCCGCCTCTGCGGGCCACCTCAAGTCTGTGGGGGGGGGGGAGGTGTCTGACCCCCCCCGCGACGTCTGATAGGGGCGCGCGTGGAACACTACGCGCCGCCACCTCGGGTCCAATGTGATAGGGGGCGGCGGACGAGATCTCCCGCTCCCTTTCCGCAGCCTCCTTCTGCGACACGACTGTTTCGCAGAAGGACACCACCGCGTCCCAGGACTCCTCACTGCCGGCCATCGACTCGACCACGGCCGGCAGCGATAGGTCACTGCCTACTCCTGAGATGAGGGCACGGCGTGGCTCCTCCCAAGCGGCACACTCTGCCAACGTATGCCGCGCCGTGTCCTCCCGGCAGTCGACGCAGTGGTGACACCGGGCGTCCGGAGAGCGTCGGGCCTGCACCAAGTGCGAACGGCAACTGATAGAATCCGACGACTGACAAAACACGAAGTTTGCCAAGAGACATTTAGAAAATAGAACTGTAAGTGTAGCTTTGTATTTTGTTTTAGTTTTAGCAGACCGATCAGATTGAAAGGTGCTTAGTGAATTTATGAGCTCCCATGTGAAGTATTCTTCGTATCTGGGCTTCTCATAGGAGAACGGGGCTGATTGCCTATAGATTAATTGCCAAGAACTCGTTAGCAGTGATATGAGATGGTATAGAAAAACTATATCGCTAAGCTATTTTTGACAAAAGATCAAGACAATCTCACACTCAGCGGGCAAATATGAAATTTGTTCAACCAACTCATTTCTAAGAAAAAAGAAAACCCGTTTATTAAAAATATCCTATATTTTATTTCTTTCAGAAGAGGTACTATAATAAACATCAAAAAAAATCCGCCATTATCTTTTCATAATTTCGAAACTATTATGCTGGCTTCCACGGAGCGTAATCGCGTACTTAATCAGTTACAGACTCCCGAAGTGATCGAACTTGACATGATGCGCTGCCTCGAAAAACACGCTTCCCACGACCCCGTATGCACAAGCAGGCGCGACACGCCTCGAGATGCCACGCGCCTTGGGAAGCCAGCTTTTAAAATCGTTTACGACGTACGACATTTCATACGAGCTTTCAAGCCCTTGTTTTTCGAAATGACTGAACCGATTTAAATGAAACTTCATACACATAAGCAGGATACAAAGGTCTAAAAAGTCAGTTAAGAACATTTTCGAAATGTCTTATTTAAAAACAGATAACTGGAAATCTCTGTTTCTATGGAAAATTTAAAATCTGTCTAATTTGCCTGTAACACTATTTTTCGTAAACGTTCTTAACTAACTTTTTAGACCTTCGTATCCTGCTTATGCGTATAAAGTTTCATTAAAATCGGTTTAGTCATTTCGAAAAACAAGGGCTTGAAAGTTTGTATGAAATGCCGTACGTCGTAAACGCTCTTAAACTAAAATTTAATGGTTGTGCCCCAAATACATTTTTACAATGACATCGTCAACAGTGGTGATAGTAGCTTTGCACCTGGTTTTAGTTTTGGTAGCACATTGCCATCTAGTTTTATCACCTGTAGTTATACCTCTAGTAAACCCGTAGCCGCCAACCTTAAGCATAACAGTTCCTCCATCAGTGTACATCCTCCGGACTGAAACACAAACTTAAACATTACAAAAGTATTTGCCCTAATAACACAATAAGAGGAGGTTAAATAAATTAGATTTATCGAATAACAGACACCAGGGCCTCAAGTCTGCCATTACAATAGTGTCAGAATGGTCGATAATTGATTTCATAATTGTCGATTTTGACAAGTTTGGACATCATTCATCATCATTTCAGCCGAAAGACGTCCACTGCTGGACATAGGCCTCCCCCAAATGGGGGGTTTGCCATAATCGCCACGCTTGGCAAGCGGGCTGGCGATCGCAGTATAGTGTTAAAATGCATAGAGAACGCTGCTGCCCATTCTCTAGTTAGAGAGTCCCTTAGTCGCCTTTTATGACACCCACGGGAAGAAATAGGGCGGTGCTATTCTTTACGTCCGGCACCACACGGATCACAAGTTTGGTAATCTACTATTATAATGGCGTCATTATGACTTTCCAATGGTCGGCCACTGACACTACATTGAAAGAAATTGCATTTATTGGTACTCGAATAATGACAAATGAATAACATTTCTACTAATTGGTTTTATAATAATGGCAATACGACAATGCCATTATAATAATATACAACATGTCCCAGAATTAACGCACAACCTGTTAAGGGATCATTGTACTCACCATTTTGAAGAACTTTTACTATGGGACCAAACCAGAAAACGCGAAAAAAAATCAACTGTTCCCTACATTTTGACGAGTTATGAGAACATAAATGTAGGGAACTGCTGATTTTATTTTCGCGATTTCAGGTTTGGTCCCATAGTTAAAGTTCTTCATAATGTAAGTACAATGATCCCTTAGGAGGTTGTGTGTTAATTATGTTACATCTTGTATAGTTAGGATACATTCAGATATTTGCAGATTTCTAGTGGAAAGTTGGAGGGCTAAATAAAACGACAAAGTAAAAAATCATAAATTATACACGTGTAATCTTATCGTAAGTAGTAAACTATTGAAGATAAACATTACTCATGATTAAATACTGAATAAAAGATTCTCTTTTATTTTATCCACCACCGAAGCCTAAGTAATATTTATGTTAGTAACTGTAGTGCGAGAGCTTATACTGATGAAGTTAGTCGTTGCTACAATTTCATCTTAAAACTATATTGTAACACTTATCTACTAAAACCCACCCTAAAACTTAATAAAAATACTGCTTATTATACAGGGTGTTAAACTAACTGCGTGCCATAGCTTAAGGGTAGGTTCAGTATCGATAAAAAAACCTAGGAAAAATAAAAAAATAAATCCAAAAAAATAAACAAAAATGAAAACACAAAAAATATTGCAAGATCAACCTAATTTAGTACCTACTAACTTAAAATAGCAATCGTTTAGAATTAAAATGATTTTATTTGACGGTCCTAAACCCGTTAAAGTACGAAGAGACTTGTTTCTTTATCGATACTGAACCTACCCCTAAGCTATGGCACGCAGTTAGTTTAACACCCTGTATAACTTCAATCATAATTCATTTGATTTCATCCACCGAGAAAAAAATATAAGCCTCAATGTGTAAACTTTTGCAACAAGCAACATCTATTGGGAAGCACCTTTTGTCATATATTTCCATTGATTCGAGAAGTATTGCTGTCGATGCAACTTCTGGGAATGCAGGAAAAGTCATGTCTCGACTTTGATCGTAATTAAAAGTCAATAAATTAAAACACGATTTACTTACGGCTAAGTTTTAAGACCTTTGCGGTAAAATCTCTTAGTTACGACCCATATCTTTATTTTCAATTTTTATCTGAGATCCAAGATCTAACTTTGCTCCCAGTTCATAGGAACGATTAATGATAAGTATAGCTTAGTTGGACTTTACAGACCCGGCAGTGTCAGTGCGAGCTTTATAAAAATAATAAGACGTAAGCCTCAAATCATGCAAAATAATAGACCATCTTACGAGTCAACCAAGTCAAGATAGAAGTTGCATACATTTTGCTAAGTCACGGCCGAATTTTTTATTTGGAGCTACCAAACCGTCAATTTTAATATCCGAAACTGGAATGTGCACAGTATCGGAATACGAAAAACGCATATCTCTACGTAAAGATGCAATGCCTTACAATCTAAGAATGATTGCATAGTCTTTGCAAAAACGAGACATGTCTTAAAAATCTGGGGACGGTAGCCCAGGCAACGTTCGATTCAAAGTGTCTCTTCAACAATAAATTTAGAATCTATTTGCACTAGTGTGGGCCAGTGGGTCATGGAACCCCCATACTCGGACGATGGCGTTGTCCATGGTGTGTAGGGAAGCTCTACAGCCAGCCTTAGCTTTGACACACACCCATCGTGTTCTGCTGCCGTACTTATTAACTCGGTTAAATCGGTACTGACCGATCATGATGACCGGGTTACCTCGCTGGGATTGCGCAAAAACAGGGTTCAGATCTGAAAATAATTATTGTTTTAGTACCTGGTCGTAAATATATCTATAAATTAATGACTTTTTACAAAAAATTGCAGAAACTTGATAATTTAAATCCATTAATCATTCACATGCAAATGGAAAATGGCAGCATTGGGCACATCCTAGCCGTGCGCACCAATAAAGGGGAAGACGATGTTAACAATAAAATTCATCATCATCATCATTTCAGCCGAAAGACGTACTGTTGGACATAGGCCTCCCTTAAAAGAGGGGGGGGCGGGGTGTGCTATAATCGCCACGCTTGGCAGGCGGGTTGGCGATCGCAGTATGGTGTTAAAATGCATAGAGAACGCTGCACTCACGGGAAGAAATAGGATGGTGCTATTCTTTACGTCCGGCACCATACGGAACACTAAAATTAACATAATTAAAAAAAGGATTCCTAGTTATGTTATGTTATATCAGCCAACATTGGGTATTTTAGGAACAGTCACATGTGGATCCGAAGACGGGTAGCAGGAGTAAATCTACTCAAACTCATAGCATTTATTTCAAATAAACCAATTACAGGCACTTTTGAATTGTCAAGGGGTCGGTCAGTCATAAAGAAGAAGCTAATTGCCCATTCCAAAGCTTAGTAGGTACCTATGGAGAAGAACGGCAAGAAACTCCACGGACACTCTTTTAAATTAACATATTATGGTTACAAAATATACCTACCCGATGAATTGACATACTCCAACTTTCTGCATTAAGATGGAAATGACAAATGAAAATAGAATGATTGAATCTCCTTGTGCAATACTAATGTACCATAGCGAAAGTTCCCGGTCGACCACTTTTCAACCTTATTACTATGGGCATAAGGGCGAAAAGTGGTCGACCGGGAACGTTCGCGGTGGTACTTATCAAACCGCTAGTTATTGCACTAGACAGAAAACCCTCACTGAGACATATAGTAAGAAACTGGTTAAATAAAACAAAACAATTTGAAAATGAAATATTTATTATCATTAATATGACACTTTTAGTTTTAATCAATTTTTCAATTAGATATAAGTAATAAAGCGTAAACTCTATGATTATGTAAATCTCTACATAATCTAAGGCTCTATAATCTTACATTACGTACCTATGTTACTTGTGACGTAGCTAAACAACATAATGATGGACCGAAGCAACTTTGGGAAAATCGTTTTTTATTTGAAAGGTTTTTTTTTTTAATTTGCTCACAATATTTAGACAACTAAAGGTATAAACGAAATCTATTAAGCTAAACGGAAGAGAAATTATTTATTTACTTTAATATTTGTTATTTTATTGTAGTTATGTAAACAATTCATTTCTTAAGTTAATAAGTATCGGTCGGTAAGTACTGGAGCTACGTCACTGATCTGCTTAATATGAAATGAAAATGAATAATTATAAACACTAACCAGAATGTTATCAATAACTAATAAACTATAGGTATATTAATAATAAAGGCTTCTACAGACCAGCGCGACTCGCGACGCGACATAAAGGCACCGCTTGTCGCGCGACAGGCGGGGCCTTCGTGTCGCATCGCGTGTTGCGCCGGTATGTAGAAGCCATTAAGGAAAAGAATACAAAATCATTAAGGCTCCCGCAGACTGTCGCGACGCGACACTTGTAGCACAATTTCTATGAAAGTTCCATGGAAAGTGTCGCGCTGCGCGTCACACTGCCTATCACGCCCGCGATATCGCGCCAGTCTGCACGAGCCTTTCAACAGATTTTTAAAATAATTAAGCCACCACACCAACATTAATTTAATCAATTTAGGAACATTAGGGAAACTAATTCGCCGCTAGCAAACCTACAGAAGGCCTAAATATAATTCAGTAAAACTAAAAAAAAATCATGGAAATGTCAACATAATTTGACACTTACCTACTTACTTCAATATGATGTAACTACTAGTACCTACACAACACTCATTTAAATATTTAACATAATTGTTGAAGTTTGACAATACAATACAATAATTTATACGAATATAATGGCCCTAAATTACTACATGGCAGTATTTAATATAAGTCAATCCATACCTGGCTAAATCCAGTAATAAGTTTTAGACGTTATTATTTTATTAGAAGCATGTTAATAATTTCGTCTCCTAATGGAACGTGTGAAAACTTAGTCTATTTTATTTATTGCTAACATCGGTTTTGCAACTCTAATCGCAGTCTTGGTTTAAAAGGTTTTAAAGCTCCTATTTTAATCATTTACAGCGAACACAGATCATCAAAAAGTACACATTCTAAAGAGCTACCTCAAACTCATACTTTACCTCATACTTTCTAAAGTGTGAGGTAAAGTGTAAACTCATAATTTACCTTATACTTTCTAAAGTATGAGTATGAGGTAGCTCTAAGAATGTAGGGGCTTGTGGCTTAGTAATAACAGCCGCACGGGTCAATCGATGAGGTTAAGCTACACTTGCCGCGGTTGGTCCGTGGATGGGTGACCATCTTTACATACCAAGAACCCTCCGTGTCTCGGAAAGCATGTTAAGCCGTTGGTCCCGGCTGTCATTCGTGGATCTTTGACAGTCGTTACGGGTCGTCAGAAGCCCGAAAGTCTGACAACCAGTCTTACCAAGGGGTATCGTATTACCCAGTAACAGTAAATAGTGGAGATCAAATAGCCAGTCGCCGCGCCATGTAAAATATTGGTATTCAACTGAATCCGGTAAGACTGGAAGCCGACCCCAACATAGTTGGAAAAAGGCTATACAGATTTCTAAAAATAGACTCAAAAAATTTAGATATTTACGAGTTTTAAAAGAAGTAAAAAATCCTCAAGTTTACCGTATCTACTTAACATTTCTATATACTATTAAACTAGTAACTATTATCATAATTTTATCATTTTGTTCACAGGTTACATTTCCCTTTTTGAGATTCTAGAAAAAATAAGCTATTACTTGCTTTATAATTGTACTCTACGTGATGGAAATTATTCCATACTGTGAAGGTTTTAATCACCATTTTATCCACCAACCACTGTTTTATCCACCAACCCCGCGTGGACCCGTGCATGGTGGATTACGGCCCACTCCCTCTCACTGAAAGATGAGGCTTGTGTCCCAGCAGTGGGAACATTATAGGCTAATTGTATAAAGTTTTAATGAGAATCACTTTCGCTCCTCTAAAGACTTGACAAATCCAAGTCCCGAAAATGTTGTCAGTTTAAATCAAATAGACGACTGCCATTCTTTAGACGGCTGTTTGCTGTCGGGGCAAAGCAAAACAGTACTTAAAAATGTTTTATTTTCGATACAACAGCCTGTCGAATGGTTGTGAATAGCATTTGGCTATGCAGGTCGGCAAATGCCAAGTCGAAACCAGCATACAGTTTACCTGGCCACTACTGACCGCCTGAAATAAAACTTTATTACAACCTTCAAATTATAATTTAATGATTATGTTTGCCAAGAGTCTTGACGATAACATTGTCAACAGTAGTAATGGCTGCAGTACATCCATTCTTCTTCTTGATACATGTCCAGCGAACCTTGGACCCCCAGCAAGCATGTTTGTTAAACCGCCACGGTCCTATTTGTACCACAAGGTTCCCGCGTTGAGATAAGTCAAATTTTGGCTCTAAAATATACAAAAAAAAATGTTTTACCATCTTTTGTAACATTTTATGTTTAATTTTCATGCAAAAAAGTTTCAAATTCTTAGAGACCTTTATTCATATAGTAGGATATACTGCCTGCAATAATACAGGGAAAATTAAGAAAAAAACGCAATGCAAAATTGTCTAAATAACTTTAATAATAAGGATTACAACTTAAACATGTTTATTTCTTTTGAAATATAAAGTAAAATACAAATCACACAAAATTATATTATTATATTAAATAAAACTTTGATTTTGTTATCTAGCCAATATAATTTTTCTTCAAAATATGAACTACGATTTTAAAAGAAAACTTTTCCACACTTTACACATTGACAAACTAATGACAAAAACATTTTCAATAGTTATTTAATTATTGAATACTTGAAGCACACAAATATATAGAGGCGGACTTAATGCCATCGGCATTTTCTACCAGTCAACCTTTGGGTGATGCAGAGACTAACAGAGGTAGGTGCAATAACGAAAATGATAGAAATGAATATTATTTATTTGTTGGAAGTTAGTACCTACTTCATTGTATTGGCCGCTCAATGTGTCAGTAGAGCAGAAAGGTAAAATAAGACAATCACCAAAATTTTCAAAATGACCCAACCCACATTTTTTTTTTTTTTTTCTTAAAACTCCTATGTCCTACTCTATATTTTATATACTACCACACCTTTGACATATAAACATTATAATAAGTAGTTAGCGTTGCAGTAAGTTCAACAATACTAAGAAATTCCTAAATCAGTAAAGACTTTGCTAGCTTACAGCGACATTTACCTAAAGATATAGATAATTGGGTATGTAAAGTAAAAATTAACCTTTGCCGATTCCAAAACCATTTCGAGATTTTTAGCTTCTAAGACTTATTTTTCTATTAATAGGTTTTAAAATTATAAGATCGTATTTATTTTCACAAAAATACTTAAAATCACTGGACTTTTATTTGACCTCTAAATGACGTCACAAAGCAGCCTGAATTGGAAACTTTCAGTGCCTCTTGTAATTAAGTTGTTCTTTATGTGTCAAGTGTCATGTCAACGTCAAATTTACATGAAGCACTTATTATTATTCTATTCAGCTATGTAAATAAGTAAATAGTGTAGTTTTTCACCAGCGGCGGACAGTACAAGTCGAATCACATCGATGTATCGCCTCAGGCAATCTTAACTTACGTTCAAATGATCTTCACAATAAAACAGACGCCGGCCGCCCAGACTTGTGCTCAACATTTACTTCCTCGCATCATTTCCCTTTTATGGTTTCTTTTACTAACAATCAATTTGTGTCTGCTATTTGTTGTGGCGTTTATACTTGACGGTATGAAGAACTTAGCAGAAGTAGTCTTTCAATCCATTCATTTTATTAATAAGCTATACGTAACTTTAAACTAAAGTACGGAAATCGCTAAAGTATGAAATGTAAACAAATTTATTGTCAAATTTTACAGTTTGACTTTACTGAATTTTGGTTTTAAATAAGTGTTAAACGTGGCAAAGATCCTAAGCTATTCAGCTACTAGAGACGTCAGTACGAACCATACTTTAAAAAAAAATAAAAAATAACTACAGCTTGTAAAAACAAAAAGATGAAATTATGTGTTTCAAATACTCTTATCATTAAAATAAAAATATAAAAAACATACCTGAAAAATACTTTACATACCTAATTATGCCAATTTTTTTAAATTGAGATACATTTTTTACAGATTTATCAAACTCTAATAAAATATAATTTTGATATTTTATCAATAATTACTACATATATTTTCACATAAATGTTACTTATTAATTATTTAGTATCCCTACAACTAAATACTATGCGCATAGGCATTATAACTTTTTAGATATATCAGGAATAATTAAAACTATTACCAACAGCGTTAAGGCTTCTACAGACCGGCGCAACTCGCGACGTGACACAAAGGCCCCGCGTGTCGCACGACGAGCGGTGCCTTTGTGTCGCGTCGCTAGTCCAGCCGGTCTGTAGAAGCCGTTATTTGACTACTGGTAGCAACTACTTATGAGTTTTTTCTCGGGAATATACCGCGACAAAAAACAAGGAATTTTCTATTGAAAAAAATATTCCTAGTAAGCCAACCGGGCGTAGGCAGCCACAATAACCAAGAACGCTTAGAACCTACTAGTAGAAAAAAAAGGAGTCTTGACAATTCCGATCTCCAAACAACAATATCAAACACTTAGGAAATCATCATTGAAAGACATTCGGCTATCCCATTTCAAAACCTAATATTAGGGACAATTTTTTTTTTTTTGTACATCGTTTTATGGCATAATCTTGCTAAACTGGACCAGTTTAGCAGGACTATGCAATAAACCGATGTACGACAAAAAAATTGTCTTTACTAGGTTTTGAAATGGAACAGCCGCATTGTTTGACCACCGAAGACCTCCCTACAGAAGAGTTACATAAACTATTACAATATACTCGTAAAACGTCACTTTTGTACCCATGATATCATTCAAGTTTCAACCATAATCTGCTCGTGTATTCTGTAATAATGTGACCGTGAAAACTAAAGGCCTATTCATATGTAAACGATATCGCTGCCGCGCTCGGTAGCGATACTGCTTCGCCTTCAGGTTCATGCAGACTGGTGCGATATCGCGGTCGCGACTCGACACTAGTAGCACCACTTCTATGTCACTGCCTGTCACCTGTCGCGCCCGCGAGCGTCGGTCTTACGAGCCTTACTGGTTAGTCACTTCTGACCAATATCGCAACCGAGCGCCACAGCGATATCGCTTATATCTGAATGGGCCTTTATATGAAGTGCATTCATTCCACCTGATGCTAGGAATCGCTAGGGATTAACACTACTGACAGCTCACGTAAGATTTTGACAGAATAGTTCAGCTGTTCTAAAACCTTTGTCTATTCACACTGTCAGGTGGGTCCCACTTCAGTTCAGAATAGTGGTAATCTAGTGGTTGTGCCAACCGTTGAGCTTGATCAGTCGGTCGTTGACAGTGACAGCGACGCATCGACAGCCGCTGCTCTTCCTCGCAGTACACTCCCACCAAGTCTTTACACGTCGAGCCAGCTTCTTAATAAACCGATAGTTGCCCCAAGTTATGATAGGGTTGCCGAACTTCGTAGTCCCGAATACAAGAGGATTCACAGATGCCGCTGTAACATATAAAACATAATTTAATCTATGCTTTGGACAAGCATGTACCTAATATTAATTAATGACAGGAATTACACAATACATGCAGTTTATCTAAAGTAATATGGAACTATGAATATCACCACGCAATACCAAGTCATGGGGATGGGGTGAGAAAAGTGTCGTCCGTCAATATTTTGATTTATTTCTGTTTACTAATTAATACAAAATTATAAACGGAAAACGCACTAAAACGACAAAATATTATTAAAAAAAAATAATTTATTTCTTGAAAACCATTCACTATAAACAAATAAATACATTTTGTAACAAACTTTTTAACAAAGTTTGTATATCAACTATAAGTACAGTTTGAAATAAGATTAGACATTGAAATAAACCTATTTTACAGTCCGTTCAACCGATTTTGACTTCTATTGCGTTGGTGGCATGACAAATGGCAGCTGTAATAAACAGTTCGTATTGTAACTACGTTTTTGCTTTTAATGCCATCCTTATGCTAAAGGAATAGAACTCAAAATTGGTTGAACGGACTGTAAACAAGTTTTTTTAAATGTCTAATCTTATTTCAAATGGAGTATAGTTATCATATCGACGCGCGACGATCAAGTGTTTTTTCTACCAAGGTAAGGATTCCTCTGTGTGCGAGACCGACTCGCACTTTACCAATTTCTTTTTTAAATCATGAGTGTGTCGTATATTCATTTTAATAATGTTTTCATCCTCAGTGACTATGAAAGAGTTGCATCGCTCCCTGGTCTTGATGCAAATCCATCGTTTGTATTTTCCCCTATCCTTCATCAGTTTAAAACGGTGCCCAGATAGTACCAGTATTGGATTCCCACGTGTGCTTGTGGCAAAATAATATTCTTCTGTTTCTGCATCAGAATCTGAACCTAAAAAATTGGTGGAGCGTCAAAAACTTTGGTTTCAGGCAAATGGAATCATTTCAAAACACAACTTCACGCCTGATTACGGCGTAAAGATATGTTTTAAAATGATTCCAAAGAGTTTTGCGGAGTTGCAAAGTACGCCCGTATATCACCAGTTATGTTTAAAGTCCCCAATTAAATAGGGGGTGAGCCTTCGGTCATCAGTAGTCCATAAATCCTATAAATCCCATTAAAAATACCTGTGGACTGAGGGACCCACGCTTTCTACCACTAGATAATTTTAAGTAATCTTTATCCATACGTATTATCCATCCATACGTACTATCCATACGAAAGTAACTGTGGGATAATTTCCGACCTCCATACGGACGAAGCCGCGGTAGAAGCTAGTTTAAAATAAAACTTCTAGAAGACAAAATAAATTAAGTTTTTATTATTCACAGAATTTAAACACGTCACCGACGATACTACTTTGTTAATATCAAAAATATTTTCTATAAATGGTTGTGGTATTTGAAAATTTTAACAATTTCTTCTTCAACGGTCGTGACGGAAGCTCGACATCCCCTATGGACCCTACAGCAAATCCATCTCGTTTTATCACCATGATTTCTCTCGCGTTTAAAACGATTTCCCCCTATTGTAAGAATTTTATTAGTTTGACTACCGCGACCAGACCAGTGGAATTCTGCCTTACGATCTACAACAAACGAATGATTTTATTCCAATAGTTGCATATACTATATCTGTCTTTTGAGACACCACTATTTATATTTAAATATTTACAGTGAACCTAAGTCCTCTATTAAATTATTTATTGCTACTCAGACTTGACTAGTTTGAATTATTATATATTAATATAATGTTTCTTAAAAAAATAATTAGAATCTATTTATTTTTTATTTGTGTGCTGTCAATTTGGGTAACTTTGGATTCAGGATGAAAAGTAGCCTATGTCCTTCTACAGGTTCCAGGCTACCTATCTGTCAAATTTCATCCAAATCCGTTCAGCCGTTTTAGCGTAAAAGCGTAACAAACAACTCACTTTCGCGTTTATAATATTACTAGCTGCACCCCGCGGTTTCACCCGCGTAAGTCTCGATCCCGTGGGAATATCGAGTTAAAAAATAGCCTTTATATATTAATCCAGGGTGTCAGCTAACTCCATACAAAATTTTATCAAAATTGGTCCAGCCGTCTGAGCGTGAAGAAGTAATAAACACACACACTCACAAACTTTCGCCTTTATAACATTAGTGTGAAGTTAGGATTCATAATGTTTCATAATTTTAAAATTAATTTTTGTTGTGCTGTCAATTCAGGTAACTTTTAATTCAATTAAAGCTTGTTTGAATAAAAACTAGTAAAAGTACTGAGACCATGATTTGAGCTGAGTACGCACATTGAATGCGCCATGGAATTAACTTAGAAAGAAACCTAGAAAGTGTAGACATAGCTTATGGAGTGTCTGGTACTCCTAATGGTTATGTAGATTCAGGTGCCAGATGATGACTTTATCGGAGGTGGTGAGCTTAGCCCTGCAGCCGCGTGGTTGTTTCGTACATCTCCATTTGGTCACGGGCCCTTTCACACAAGACCTGCAGTACCGGTAAGATCCGACACACAGCTGAGGTCTCCCAAGCCTTGAGAGACAGAATAATGGATTTCTATCTGTAAACAAAATCACAATATTAATAATATTTAAAACTATTTCATAGTCAACTTAAAATTTTCTAGGTTGGATACTTACATTATATACTTCGTTGTTAATGATTAAATGAAGAAAGCAAATCTACTATAAAAAGTCTGATTAGTAGGTACGTATAGAGATTTTATCGAATGATATTAAAATAGACTCATTTCGAATCACTACTATTCTACATTATTGAATTGTAAAAGGTAACTACACAAGAGGCATCATTAAAATACTAAAGCTTATATCTAAATAACCTACTGTACTTTGGCCATAAATAGGTAGAAGATCTAATACACTCAGAAAATATATGTATCAATACAGACTTCACAAAAAATGAGCACAGTCATTTTGTTCACACATAATTGACAACATTTTATATTTTCAAGATAGAATTCTTTATCTTAAATTAAATTCTAACTCGGGATACAAAAATCAAGAAAAGGTATTTTTGCTTTACGGGCCTATACAAAATAGATAAGTATCAATACAAAGTTTATGGCATCTTATAACTATAAGGTATTCTATTATAATAATTTACGCTCTGTCTTTTGTATGTGACATTGTTTAATATTTACTCACAAACGAGGATCAAATTACACGTGAAAATTCTATTAACATAACCTTGTTATACGTCACAAACATCTCTAAAATGGTACACACAGTCATTATTTTGAGCATATACCTAAAAAAACAACAGTAAAATATTATATCCTGATACAGGAGCCGCCATCTTCTACCACAAAGATAATATTACTATGATTAAAAGGTACACATAAAATACAAAGGTACACAGATAGATGGTACACGGGCATTATTTGCGCGCATTACAGGAACACGGCGAAAGGCCAGGCTATCGAGCCACCCTGCACTTTTTGTAAAGAAGTCTATTATTCAGAGCAACAATGGTGCATATTTGTAGCAAAATGCACTTTACCGGCTGGGACTGGGTATTCGAGGTCCTGGGATGATTTCCAACCTTTCGTAGATTCAAACTTATAGCCCAGAATTGCTTGGAGCGGAGATATAGCGGAGAGAAGAAAATTAGTTTTTTTAGCTACTTTACCGAATCAAATTACGGTATTATGAAAGATTATACCTTATTTATATGACAATTTTTTTTCCCAGCCGAAACATACGGTTTGCTTTGGAGCAGCGAATTAAAAAAAAAATGTTTGCACTCACTTTACCGCTTGAAAATTTATGGGATTGCTCATTACGATATTTCAAATGTAGAAAAAAATGTTTTCCCAGCCGTAAATGTTTGACTGTTTCGGCTGGCTGTGTATTTATAGCTTTATGGGGTCCCAATAAATAATATGTGTCCATCCCAGCCGTTTAAAAAAATATTTAAACCCCTTTTTACTACCCCAAAAATGTATTAATTTTAGTACTGTACTGTGGGGAGTTGCAAATGACGTCATTTAACGTCTTGTAATTCGTCATGAGGCCGTACTTTGATGAAAAACAGCTTTGTAAATTGTACTCTGTGTCTGAGAAATCCAACAACCCTCATTTCACCCCATTATCCCCCAACAACACTTGATACTTCTATGTCTTCTAGTTCGTCTTGCGTGTTTTGGTCCGACATCGTATGCTCACCTTGTCCAGAACACCACTATCGTTTTCCGCTTCCGACACCGAGTTATCCTGATCGACATCAGCACTTGCTCCGGAAACTGCTTATGGACCCTCTGTCCTCTCGTCTTCCAAATGTAACTCATACATTGGTCATCTTGCAAGGTACGCCTTACCAAGGGTGCGAACATTTTTGTAACACTGAGAGTGATAATGCAAGTTGTCTTCAAAAGTTTCGGACACTGGTATGTCGCCGTACGCCAACCGCAGCTTTGCTCTTACATGAATCGCATGCTTGAGTTTTAAATAGAATTCCTCAGTGCACTTTTTCAGTTTCGGAGTTCCGTCGAGGCAGAGGAAACAAATATTGCTGTTGGAAATCCGATTGCCTGACAAATGTACGGGAACAAATACATCTGCAATTATGATAAAATTTAAATTAAGAGACTATTAATTATTTCTAGTGTGTATCAATGTTTTAATTCAAAACTGATTAAATCCCGCGCGTCATTCCTAAAATATCGCTTCTGCGCTTGAGCAAAAACCAAGACTCGTCATTTTGCGCGCGTTATCACGAAATAACGCGCGCTTTAAAGATACTGAACAAGGCCCCTGGAGCTATGTAAAGCGTTTTTTACAAAGCTGTTTTTCATCAAAATACGGCCTCATGACAAATTACAAGACGTTAAATGACGTATTTTGCAACTCCTCTACAGCACTAAAATTAATACATTTTTGAGGTAGGAAAAGCGGGTTGAAATATTTTTTAAACGGCTGGGATTGACACATATTATTTATTGGAACCCCATAAAGCTATAACTACACTGCCAGCCGTTTTAAACAATGTTAACCTTGTTTTGCAGGTATCGTTTTAAAAGGTCTCGAAAATCGTTTTTTTGGCACTTTGTACAATTTATTTCTCGGAAACCGTCAACCATTAACAGCTGGGAGTTATTTTTCTACATTTGAAATATCGTAATAAGCAATCCCTTAAATTTTCAAGCGGTAAAGTGAGTGCAAAACATTTTTTTTTAATTCACTGTTCCAAAGCAAACTGTATGTTTCGGCTGGGAAAAAAAGATGTCATATAAATAAGGTATAATCTTTCATTATAGGTACCGCAATTTGGTTCGGTAAAGTAGCTAAAAAAACTAATTTTCTTCTCTCCGCTATATCTCCGCTCCAAAATTTGGGGCTATAAGTTTAAATCTACGAAAGGTTGGAAATCAACCCAGGATCTCGAATACCCCGTCCCAGCCGGTAAAGTGCCTTTTGCTACAAATACGCACCATTGATTTAACTATATAACTTTTTAAATGGTAGTGAATTCAGATTCGAAACAATAACGACACCAAAATGATGGGCAATATCAAAACTGCATTGCACTACTTTTTCTTTGACTCATCATTATTTTGATGTTTTAGTCCTTTATATCTCTGGAATTGCACGGTGCGGTGGGTCGATTTAGGAGACCGGGAATGTATGTTTTGGCGCAATTTTAGAGAGACATGTCCAGTAAAAGACAGTTACATTATCCCTCCTTCACCGTCTACACTTGCTTGATTTAATCAGTATGATTATGGTCATTCTTCACCATAACGATCTCATTCTCGACGGTGCTGACGCGAGCCAAGCAGCCTATCTTGTTACAGCGATAGGACACCTTGCCACTTGCTTGATGCTGGTAGTTCCTTGAGAAACGCATCCCGTTGTACACAAGCATGGTTGTCCCTTTTGTCGTCTTTATAAATGAAGCTGAAAATATATTTATAATATTGAATATTAGATTTAGATCTGAGTAGTGGATGGCTGAAGCTAGACCATACCCGACCTGCACCCTAATTGCGTAAAACTGTTTGAATTTGAATCGGAATGATTTTGAAGCATCTTGCTTATCCATTGCTTCTTATGTTAGAATAATTTGTCTGCTCAACAACGTAAATAACTCAATGAATGTTGTTGAATTGTCAAATTGAAACCGATTCCTACTGATAGTGTATTACGCAATTAGCCCGCTGGATGAAGCCTATTATACTGGCTTGTGCCAGTACACGTCCAAGCTTTCAAATTTACCCAGGCACTTTGCCTCCGGGTGTATACCGAGAACCCAGCAGCTGGAGCGTGTGGGAAAACCTCATTCTTTCATACGTACCTATATTAAGGGATTATGGCAAATTGATAGCAAATTCCAAATCTCAATAGCAAGAGTCACATAAGAGATTTTCAAGCTTTCAGTGCTTGTAAAAATACATATGACCAGGCATAAGGCAATGACTTGGAAAAAGGAAAACAAAAATGTATACTTTCGATTGAAAAATGAGGCGAAATATAAATTCAAACAACACAAGTCTTTATTATGTAAACAAAAGTTTATTTGAAATCACATTCAATTAATTAAATTAGGCAGAAATGAGATCCTACCACTTCTAATAAGTACCTACTTAGTTACTACTACGAATCATTTAAATTAAAGCAAACATTACCTGACAAAATTATGATGACAAATTTTAACCGAATTATCCTTGTATATGTATATACAACATGTCCCAGAATTAACGCACAACCTCTTAAGGGGTCATTGTACTCATCATTATGAACAACTAATACCTTGGGACCAAACCTGAAACCGCTAAAAAAAATCAGCTGTTCCATACATTTTGACGAGTTATTCGAACATACTAGTAGGGAATGGCTGATATTTTTTTCGCGATTTCATGTTTGGTCCCCTTAAGAGGTCGTGCGTTAATTCTGGGACATGTTGTATATATATACGAATTAATCGAAATCACTATACTTATTAACATTATAATACAGAAATAAATACTCACACACACACGCTAATACTTAGAAAAAGAAAACAAAATCATCAAGCTAGTACTTATTTGGAATTTGCACTAGAAACTAGTAATTGACTAGGTATCTATAATAAAAATAAATGCAAGGATTTAACTGCATTAGTAATACTTTATCACAGTAAAAATGTGGGCACACGTAGTAAAACACGGAATTTAAGCATTGCTTTTTAGAAATAGTGTTACGTATAAACTTATAACGATATCTGAATTTTGCTACAGTAAATGTACTGTAGATATCTATATTTTTAGACTCTAGCTAAATCTCGTTTACTTCTGCAGAAAAATCTGATCAGGTATTTATTACACCTAATATATTCTCTCTTCTTCATCCACACTCCCCTGACATTCTTCAGTGTGTTCTTTCTGCGAGACCTCGATGATGTAGTGTCCCCGTGTCCTGATCCTACGGTTGCAGGTCTTGAACTGACAGATCCAGGAGACCACGTCGCCCTTCCCCTGGTAGTTCTTGTGGAACCTTTTACCCTCAAACTCGGCCCCAATCTGGCCCTTGTTCGTCGTGAAGAATTGAACGGTACCTAAAACTTTACTTCATGGTAAATTTTTTGTAAGCTGCTACATAAAGGCTTGTACAGACCGGCGAGATTTGTCACGTGACTCTACACCGATAGAATAATTCCTATGAAAATTTCATGGACATTGTTCTACCAGTCTTGCGCCGGTCTGCACGAAGCCTTAATAATGTTATTAGACTCGTAATTAATAATTTTTTTGTGTTCATAAATTGTGCAATTTAATCTAGGTCGAGTAAATTTATTTTCTATTCTTTATTTCATTTTACTTTGTTGTCTAAGTTTGTTACAGGTGTGACTTTGCTTTAAAAGATTAAGCCCAATTTATTTATTTTCTTTATTTCGGTTTTTACATAAATATTTCTCCATAACGTAACACAGATATTATTTATAAACTATAGCACACAAACAACACATATATAATTTGATTACAATCGGTGTGTCATTACTGAGGATCGTGGTCACTTGACCCCTTTAAGCGGACAATCTGCCTCCATCGACCGACTCCGGTCCAAAGTTTCCATCACCACCTGCTGAAATTTTCTTGAGGACGTAGCTTCTTTTACTTGGTCAGGTTGCTATTGCCAACAATGACCAGCTTTTCAAGGCTGCTATCTCCCTTTCACATGATGTGGCCGAAATAGTCAAAATACGCTGTAGGCAAACTGTACTGTGACAATCGGGTCTTGATATCGAGTTGGGAAAGGACAGACACATATGTGCGTTTGTCTGTCCATGGTATTCGGAGCATCCACCTCCAGTACCACATTGCAAATGCGTCTATTCTCTGTCTTTTCTTTGCTCGGATTGTCCACGTCTCAACCCCATAGACGAAAATCGGGAAAAGGTGTGCTCTGACCAATCGGACTTCGAATTTATAGCTTATACCACGATTTTTCCAGATGTTCTGGAGGCGTGACGTAGCATCTTTAGCCATGGCTATCCATCGTTTTATTTCTGGGACGCAGCTGTCTTCATAATTAATATTAGAGCCCAGATACATGAAACTATCCACAGTATCGATGTCTTGGATGTTATAGGCGCCCGATAACTTTCCCGCATGATCTATCACCGTATGCTTGATTTTCTACCTATTTATTGCAAGCCCTAATTTGCCACTTTCCACCTGCAATCTATGTAGTATCTTCTTCATATCGTCAAATGTTGTAACAAGGAGAACGGTGTTTTCAGCGTACCGCAGATAGTCCTTCATAATTAGGAAACAGAAGATGGACAAGAGCATCCTTCTATCTGACAGAGTGCCTCATTTCATATAACATTCATATCATCCATTCCAATTAAATTACGGGACCTGGCGCGCTACGCAGCCAGTGGCCACGACTGGGTTAAACTATAGAATTAAAATGCGCATCGCGCACTTAGTCGCACCGACCGAAAGTGGCACGACTGCCCGTCCGGGGAAATGCGCTTTCCACCAATAGCAAACCCTTTTCCCAGCCCTCGAGAGTTTTCCGAATTATATACTCTAAATTCACATTGAAGAGCAGAGGTGAGAGGATGCATCCCTGTCTAACGCTTTTCTTGATGGAGAACACATTTGAACAGTCGGTGTCTATTTTGACGAAAGAGTGGTTATTGATGTAGAGGCATCGGACTAGATCAATAAGATGTTGAGGGGTACCAATGTCTTTTAGAACCTCCCACAGCTTATCCCACTGCAATCAAATTCTTTGGTGTAATCAATGAAACACAGCAACACAGGGCTGTTCAATTCCTGTCTTTTTTCTGTGATATGGCGAATGTTCAGGATTTATTCCGGCGTAACTTTGCCTTTAAAAAAACCTGACTGTTCTTCTGGTATTTGTGGATCGTAAAAGGGTTTTAGCCCGTTGTTTATGACGTACAGGAGTATCTTGCTGACATGTGGAATAAGTGCCAAGGTCCTGTAGTTGCTGCAGTCTTTGGTAGAGCCTTTTTTATGAAGTGGAACAAACACGGATTCGTCCACTCTTCAGGCCATCTGGTCTTCCAGATCGAACTGCAAATGCTTACAATCTGCTTCATACCTTTGTTATCTAGGTTTTTAAGTAACTGTGGCGGAAATTTCATCTTTACCTGGAGATCTTTTATCCTTGAGACATCCAATGGCATGTTCGACATCTGACTGCGAAATTTCGGGTTCTTGCGGTGATAAATCTGTCCGCGCGCCGCTTGTGATAGGTAGGCCGGTGTCAAATCAAGGTCATGGTATTAATATCTTGCCCAAATGTTTATTCATTAAGGATAGGTATCTATGTTTAAAACATTAATCCAACAACATAAAATAAAAATTACAATGGTTATAAGTATGATTAAACTCTCTATCGAAGAATTTCATTAATCAAGAAAAAGGAATTTGATCATGATAATTAAATACACTTAAGTTTACATTATCTACTTAATTTTCACATCTCTATAAGATACTTGACTATAAAGATTTATAAATATCTCTAAAAAAATATTTAATTCTAGAAGATAATGAAGCCTTGTGATAAATAGTTTTGTCAATAACTAGATAGCCGGTGAAATTGTATTGAGAGAAAATTGTATTAAATAAAATCTAAATTATTAATGATAGCAGAATATACATGTGAGTATTTCGGGAAGCCCATGGAGAGAGGCTTCAAAAATGTTTTTCCGATCTCGTCTCCTGGGCAATCCTGTGTATACGAGTACAACACAAAACAAAACAACACTTAAATGACCCGTACCTACATGAGTGAACAAACTATTTTCTACCGTGGAAGTTACATCTCACGTTGACTCTCCTCATAGGCTTCTAAATCCAACTCAATACATTCAAGTGAATGCCCTTTATCAGATATGGAGATAATATTACGTCCCTGAGTTTTGATCCGACGGTTACAAACATGCTTGTTGCGGCAAATCCATGACACCGACCCGTCACTCCCCTGGTAGTTTTTGTAGAATTTCTGGCCATTGAACACGGCCCCAATCTGACCTCGACCCGTAGTGAAAAACTCCACGGTTTCTAAAAACACAACACTTTTTATCATTTTAATTACAGTACCATCCAACTGATTGGGACTAAATTAAAGAAGGCTAAAAGATACAGATGAATTGCAATGGCCAACAACAATAAAAAGCACGTAATAATACTGACAAAATATAATATTTATTGAAACATCAATGTACAATTCAGTATTCATAAAAGTAAAAAATATCAATCTTATTGATTTCACGATTAAACTTCATAATTTATTAGGAAACAAAAGATGGACAAGAGCATCCTTCTATCTGGCAGAGTTCCTCATTTCATACAAATCAAATCATCTATTCCAATTAAATTACGGGACGTGGCGCGTATACGCATTATTACGCAGCCAGTAGCCACACCGACCGGGTGCAACTATAGAAGACCAAAAGTCGCACGAGTGGGCGTCCAACCAGCTGCGGCTAAACTTCAAACAAAAGCATCTTCAAGGAGCTTCTGGAGTAGCCAGAGATGAAGATTGGGGCCACGACTGCAACCAGTCATCGTGCGCGAGGTACCTAAAGCGTAAATAAATGACCAGTTAGGAGGACCTTTCCGGACACTGCAGCTATAGCCGTAATAAAACAAACTTCCATCGTGACCCATTCAGTCCCAGCGTAAGTCAGTGCTTGTGCCAGTATCTGGTGCCCAGCAGTTCATTGTTCAGAGTGACCGCGGTCGCTGGGCAGCCTCTCTTGGAACACCTCCACGACACCCTGGCTCCTGAGGAGTACTCCTTTCTGAAGCTGTAGCCCTCGACGAGCAAGTTCTTGGAACCCAGTCGGTTCGTTGAGAATCGTACACCTATGGCATAAACGTATATGTATTTTGATGGTCGAGTACATTTCGCAGACCAAGGTGAGCATCAACTTCATCGTTGTTGCATCAACCTTCAACTTGCAGTAACCATTGCGATTTAAGCCCACAGTCGCCTGCTAAAATCTCTAAATAGATTGATGATAACCAAGTTTTCTTCATACAACAGTTTTGTCATTCGTAGGATCTTAAATATTGAGAAAGATGCTATTGCTCACTAGATCTCGAATCTAGGTTTTGGTAATATGTTAAATACCTCTTGTTGATTAACAGATTCCGATGTTATGTTCCTCCTTCAAACAGCTTCTAGCAAGTTCAGTGGATCACCAAAATGAGTTTCTACAGACATCCTTTGTATTTATAGCATATGTATATAGGTAGATACCTACTCACGTTCTTAATTTTATATTTTGGGTAAGTTAAACCGTAGTATCATGGGCACTATCTTAATTTGTTGCAACGATTAGTATTTTGACATTTTATAGAGGAATAAAAAGCTAATTCACTAGTTAAAAGCCCAACTAAATCTCCAATGTTAAGTGTTTGACCACTCCAATCACCCACGAACATTATTAATCTAGTACCAAATTACAAATCTTTAGTTATACTCCATACAGGATTACAAATAAAAATGCTAAAATTATTGAAGCACAGTATAATAATTCTTAAAGGAGCAGTCTATATTTAAAAATAAGATTTTATATACAAACGAAACATTAAGTATTAAAATGTAGATAACTATAAGTAGAATTAACGTAGATATAATAAGGCTCATATAACTATAATTATTACTCAGAAAATATCACCGAATTACGTATCGCGTTGAATTATCACTGAAAGCAAAGCTTAGAATAACATTTAATTTTCGAAATATACATAAATTTTAGAGATCAACAAATTCAAGAAACATTCGATTTCTATAACGGCCTAGTCTAGTATTAAGTAAACGTCACTGTGCACTGATGCGTATCGTTGCAACATAAATAATTCACAGCTCATTCTAAGGCCTAATTTTATATGTGAGAAATATTTAATACTTACCCTATAAAATCTACACGTACTCGGGCTTTATAAACTGTTAGGATTACCGTAACAACACAAAAAAAATATCGTAGAAAATAAGAACAGGACTGAATAATATACCTACTAAGTAAATATAAAAGTAATAAATAACTTTCAAAGACTATCCTATTGGAGGAAACAAAACACCGTATAACATAAAGGTGGCCACACAAATGTAACTGCAAGCATGACAAGCCTGCATAAACAATCATTTTGTACAAGCGTGCTTGAGCAAATGATGATTTTGTGCCAGCAACTTGCTTGTGCAAGCGGTATATAGATTGATAGAATTTTTATAAAGCATGGAATACACATGCTACCGTGTAGTACAAGAGCATGCTACTTTCGATAAGTAGCATTCAACTAGCATGTGTATACAAAAAGAGCATGAGTATTTTACAGGCCTTGAGAGCACACCTAGTAGCAAACAGGCATGCTTATTAGTAGCATATGTATTCACAAGCCATGCTTGTGCAAGCATGATTAAACATGTGTATGCAGGTTAAGCTTGCGCAATCATACGCACACCAGTTGTGTGAATAGTTCTTTGTTCTGTTGTACATAGTTGTTTGTGTTGTTGTTGTGTTTTAATGTTGGACAATGGCTAATAATAATCGCAAATAACTTGAAGATTTTATTAGAACCTTTCAAAACGAACCATGTCTTTGGCTTATTAAATATAAAGACATGTCAATGAGCAAGGCTGCATAAGACAAATTGCATCAACATTCGCATGACATGATTCTGGAATTATACAACTTAAAGCACGCGGCGAAGTAATTGTTGAATATTTAAGACCTCCATATTTCCTTCCTATTGCGAGAAATCGTAACGTTGCTGTCAATCTCTCATGTGGTGTCATAGACAGTACGGAAACTAGGCCTTATTGTTGAAATAATTACCTACGCTCAATTGGAGCGTTAGGCGCTGCGACCACTTCTCTCGACACGGCAACCGCGACTAACAGAACCGCGACAACTGCTTTGGGGTCTCGTCGTGTGAGTGCGCCAATTCAAACGTTTACTACGTAGTTTTTGTACTGTCCATATAAATTATACTGTGGGTAATGTGGGTATAGCCTCTCTCATGATTGTATTCCTGTCTTTTAATACGAGGTGTAACAAGCGCTAATAGATCCAAATACGTTAGATCCGTCATCCGTAGATAATTATGCCAATCACTAGGCATTAAGATATATATTCAACTCACCCAATAAATTAATGCGATAATATTTTATTATTTTCAACAACCACTGTTTATACCAAATGCTGCGCTTGTTTTTCTTTGTTTAATTAAAATTAATGTAGCTCAAGCGCGTCGTCGTCGTCCATCGCTCAAGCAAAAACTGATGCTGCTCCAGCTTGTTTGTACAGGTGTGTAAACTATAGGGAAGTTGTGCACGCTTGAACAAAATGATTGTTCATGCAGCCTCCTCATGCTTGCACTTACGTGTAACCTTCTTGAGAAAAAATTGCTGCAAAATATTCTTCACATATTTTAAGACCTTAGCGTCATCAACATTAAGCAACTATCATAAAAGTCCTTAACAATCGTATCTTCAATAACAATGTATAACAATCCGGCCCGACACACATCAGTGAACATCAACAATATGTCATACGATTTATTGCTCAATATATTTCTTCTTAACTTATTAAGGATCCTTTTTATCTTCAGGATTAGGAGGTCGCGACCACAAGTCTGTTTTGGGAAGTATTCTGGGGAAGTTCAGGGCATGAAGGGCTAGAGCTGCTACAGTTGGCGAAGAAATAGGGGAAGGAAAAATGGCTGACGATAGTCCCGAGAAGTGGGACAGGCCTCTGGGACGGAGTTGCACGAAGGCGCCGTTACCGCAACGGGCGTGGGACGGGGGCGCGTGGTTGTGTTCGTCAGCAGACGCCACGAGTTTCCCAGACAGCAGCCGAACTCGCGCTCGGCACCCCATGTGCTTCGACGAACAGTAGAAGAACCGTCCCCCAACTTGTGAGTACGTGTAGCCGCGAAGCACGAGGATATATTTCCCCTTCTCCGTGGGTATGAACTGGACGTCTGTAACAGGGCTACATTTAGAAACTAATTCCGGGAGACCTCTATCGTGTCAGAATTTATTTGCATTAGATCAGCCTGGAAGCCGGTTAGTATTGCAAACACGTAATCCGACAAAGCTCTTAAACCAGAACCAGATCATGCAGTAAAACTATAGATAGAATCTTTATGAATCTCTGAATTTATGTCTGCATGACGGAACGAGTTCTTTATAAAATGAAAATTGACGTTTGCACTCATGAAACCATGTTCCCTGGAGCTGAAAATAGGTATACTTGCTACATGCAAAATTATTACACTAAAAATTAATGCTGAGACTTGGTATCGAAATAAAAAAAACCGGCCAAGTGCGAGTCGGACTCGCGCACGAAGGGTTCCGTACCATTATCTATAAAAATGGCAAAAGAATCACGTTTGTTGTATGGCCCCCTTAAATATTTGTTTTATTTTAATTTAATTATTTATTTTAAAGTGACAGGTAGACGCCTGTTGCCGTTATCAATATAGGGCAAAAATGAGCAAAAAAAATCATGCTTGTTGTATGGGAGCCCCCTTAAATATTTATTTTATTCTGTTTTTTAGTATTTTTTGTTATAGCGGCAACAGAAATACATCATCTGTGAAAAAAACACATGTGGTGACAGACGGACAGACAGACAGACGGCGGAGCCTTAGTAATAGGGTTCCCGTTTTACCCTTTGGGTACGGAACCCTAAAAAATATCATTACATAAATGTTCATATTAATTATGCTAATTGTGATTTTATTGAATCTTCATCACTATAGGAAGGAGGCCACAACACCTAGAATAATTGGCCTAGAGTCACCAACATGGGCGTGAGTGGGAGAGCTTGGCTACTAAGGTCGTTCCTTCTCTGCGTGAAAATACTGCTGTAATAAATAATGTAGTGGTATCTGGTATAGCTAAACCTCCACTTTAGCCTCCACTAGTTTCTTTTGTCTTATAGGCCTTGCCCAGTGTACCTTGTGTACCAAAAAGTTTGTAGACTTGTTAGACCGCTGACGGGTCGTTTGTTGTCCGTTGTCAAACGTAAAGACTTGCGCCAAGTTCGCAAATTGATGCGTGATTTATTCAAATGTCATTAGTTTTTTTACTTGTTGTGCTGTTGACATTCAAATATACGATTCAGTTAACACAAAGATTACTTGATTACGTGCCAACAATACTGAGCTATTAAGGCGAGATTGCCTACTCATCATTCATTTGAAGTCGGTAGGTACGCGACACTAGTAGCACAATTTCTTTGTCGGTACCTGTCGCGCCCGCGATATCGCATCAGTCTGTACGAGCTTTAAATCCACTGCTCTATAATATACCAGTGAACTCTGTCCCATCGATTTGTGACAGTTTCGTCTTTCTTCTTACCGCACTGCCAAGAGTAGTTATTGGGACGCAGATCCATGGCTCGCGACTTAGATTTTTTTTTGTTCTTATCGTACACATTTTCAGAGATGAGAATCGAACTCAACCATTGTTATAGCCACAGCCTGCGACTTGTAAGACGATTAATCGGTTCCTTTGAATACTTTAGTCCAAGTCTTGCTCTAAAAACAATAAAATAGAGGGTGCAGAGAAAAATAATGTTTTATGGCAATCTTTTATTAAAATCACACAATGAGAGGTAAAACATAATAATACAATTTAATGAATAGATAGGAACAATAATGTTTTATATCACGAAAGGTGTATAGTGTATCCCTACATCTAGGTACACTGAGCACTCGTACACATTAAGACTCCCGCATATAGACGCGACGCGTTTCTGGTAGAACAATTTTATTGTCCTACTAGAGTTGCGACGCGCCTGTCTGCGGGAGCCTTTAGTATTTATTTTATGATTAATGGAAGCACGTTTGCCTATTTCTATGAAGCAATGACCTACGGATCATACATATAAAATCGAACTATACTTACTGAAATAGCCAACATGACTACCAGTAGGTAAAACTGTATACATTATTAGATAATTTCATACTTAGCTAGTAGGTAGGCAAGTTTGTTCCATTAGTCTCAATTACATACATAAACTCACGCCTTCTTCCCATGGGGGTAGGCAGAAACTATAGCACGCCCGCTATGCTCCTTACATACTCCTTTTGCTTCGTTTACGTTCATACATCTGGTCATACACGCACACCGGTTGCGAGTACTACGCACCTGGCCTTTCTGAAGAACATCACCAATTAGTTCACTATTATGTCCTCCTAGGTCGTCGCCGGCGTTTCCACTCACCTCTGCTTTGTAAATACTTTTGTTAGTCGCCTTTCACTCATCCTCTTAACATGACCAAACCAACTAAACATACTCTTTTCAATTTTTGCCACTACATCTTCTTTTTAATCTCAATTATATTGTTATTATGTGTATGTATAATACATTTTCGAAATAATTAATAACATGTCAAAATAGCGGGGCAAACTATCTATAATAATATTAGTTAACTGTATGTATTAGTATAATATTTGTATAGGTACTATCATTGACAAGAATCGTTGTATATTGAATAGTTGAGGCATATTAATGGCATTTTAAAATGTACTAATCTTATAGCTTCCTTAATTAATAATTATACAATTAAAAGTTCGTTTAACACAACCTTTTATGGAAATCAAACAATATTGACATTATAATTAAATAGATAATATTTCTGAAACCATAATTAATATTTTTTTGATTTAGATTCTTCTTACATATTTTAGTGAACATTTAGTCTACCAATGACCTAAATTATTTCTGTTTCCTAATAAATTTAAGACACAGTATTATAATGAGTAATTATCAAACTACCATTATATTTGAAAAATCTAAAATACATTTTAAAATTTCGCAACTAGATACAGAACAAAATATTATGATGTAATGTGATAGTATACTCTTTTTTATGATTTATTTAATAAAAAAATAAACATAGCTTTATAAGCTTAAAAGCGTAAATTACTTTAATGTGATGACACACAATGTATAAATATCAATTAATTAAAATTAATATAATACTTAATTATCGTTTTTATGGCCGGTGGCAAGGATTAGTACCAAAGTAAGGATGAATCTTATAGCTAAAATACAAACGTAACCTGGGTAATGTATTAAGGCTCGTACAGACTGGAGCCATATCGCGGGTGTGACAGGCAGCGCGACCCTTGTCGTGCTCGCGATATCGCACCTGTCTTTACAAGCCTTTAGACACGACAAAACTGCAGTCTAAACTCCTAACGGCAAGTTATAACAATCAACGGACTAACGACCCGTAGTCTACTACTACATTTCCTTACCTCCAAGTTAAACTTAGCAAAAACTTTTTTATTAAGTCAACAATCCTTATTGTTCATAATATCGATCACTAATTTATAAATGATAAATTAATTATCATTCGTACTAAGTACGTACTATTATCGAGCAATTCTCTTTGGATCACTTAATTAAAAATCACTCACTCACTTATTTGTCTGCTCAAGTTCGTAATACGTTGTTGGTCTGTCAAAATAAAACCCATTGCTACTGATTGTGTGTTACGCAATTACCTCGCTAATTGTAACCATTGCTTACCCACAATACCTTTTAGTATCCAAAAATACCTCATATTTTCATACATACAGCGTGTTACGGAAAGGGTATATCAATACAAACAGGTAGAAGAGTGCATCTGGTTCAGAATCTCTGTACAAAATTTCAGCTCAAAAAGAATTACTTTGAAAATGTTTGATATGTATATATTTTTTTATAGTTCATTAAATTTAAATCATAACAAACGTGTCACCGCACTACGAGGGTCATTATCCATTATCTGTGTCTGTGCGCCTAGTACACACACACAACTGCCACAGCTCTGAGACACGGCGCCGCACGATTGGCGGCGGGATCACACAAAAATGGATTAAAACGTGTACCGATCAGCTGACTTGGTCTAGTGATGTGTAAGATTCAATTGGAAACATTTGATTTTTATTAGTTAAATGTTTCTTAACTTTATAATTATTTAGGTTTTATTTAAAAAAAAAAACGAGTGTGCTTTAGACCACACGACTGAAGTAAAACTTACAAAATAATGGTAATACTAATTATACTTACTTACAACAATAGACCTGCACTGTGTCTTAGGTATACAAAACGCAACTAACTGGCTATGAGAGAAAGAGAGAGAAAGAAAATGTGTGCTCGCTCCTCTCTCTCTTGCCCCTACAGTAATATACGAAACGTAACGCTCTCTCTTTCTATCTTCACTAACTTATATGTCCCTCTGAACTTCCGTTCCCTCGCTTCCGTAACGCTCTCGTCACGCATTCACCAGCTTACTCCTCAAGTCAAGCGTGCGTAAAGAAGTTTTACTTCAAAAATGTTGCCATGTAAATCACCAAAAGAATCCGTGCCTTTGATATGTATATATTATATACCCTTTCCGTAACACGCTGTATATGCTTTTCATTTACTACTTTAAGGATTTCCAGGATGCTCTAAAGCCATCAACGTGTAAGCCGCAATCCAATGCAAGCTAAGCGGCGTTCCTGCAAGGTTCTTGGACGTAAGCTGCATATTTCCAGTATCTTGCACTCAGGCCAGGTCTCAATATAGTGTGATGTAATGGTATCTTGCATGCAAGTTAATATTTTCAATGTGCAAGTTAACATTTTCACTATGCAAGTTACTAGTAACCTGCTATGACTTCGTCCAAGATCTCACTGCTAATCATTTGAACAGTGATGTAATGCAATTTCTAGATCATAGAATGAGTATAATCTGCCGCGAAATGGCCCCCCTTCAAATTCATCTGTAAGAAAAATAAATAAAAACAATTTCTACATTAAAAAAAAGCTTCAACCACTTAAGTTGCTATTAGTAAAAAAAAAAACAACAAAATGTTTTCAATGATCAAAATTTTTATTATTTTCACATATATTTTACAACATTAAGTAGGATATTATTTCTCAATTAAATTTAAACAGTAAAAAATTAAAATATAATATTTCTTCCATCTACCGTGATTTTACGAAATAACAAGATTATTTCGTACATTTTATTTTTTAATTATTGCAAAATTTAAATTTAGCAAATTATAATAGCCTGAATTAGATACAGAGATTATTTTGTATATTTAATTATTGCTAAAATTTTAATTTAGCAAATTATAATAGCCTGAATTAGATACAGTTAATAGTTATAGACGCCGATGTTTAGCAGAGAACTACGGTAGGCTGAGTCGAGAGTTATGATAATATGGTAGGATTGATTGTGACCTCAATAAAAATCTAATTACTATAGCCTTAAGACTTCGTTCCGGACATATTCCATCTAATAAGTTTTATATGAGGAATGCTTTGTCTCCAAATTGGGATGACTGTGGTGTGGTTGATGATGTCTTTTATATTCTGATGGAGTGTGTTCGGAATGAAAATACTAGAATTAATGTTTTTGGACAATATAAAACCCTACGTATGATATTAGCTTTTGTAATACCATCCTTGCTTTTCCAGTGTCCGATAAGGCTAAACAATTGTACAAGTTAGTGATAAGGTAGATATTAATCAACAATTTACATTAGTTAATTATTATTTCCTAGTGTTTTATTATATTAAACTAAGTGCAAAAGAAAATTATGTAAAAGTATGAGCATATTTCCAATAAAATAATAATCTTAAAATCTAAATGATCATAAGTTCCAAATTTCAAGCATTAAAGTTACTATACTAGGGAGTACTAATGACTTGAAAAGTAAACTTTGTGAGGATCATAACAAGAACTTTATTCTCTTTGTATGTAAGAATTTACCCGTTTAAAAATATTTGAAACTACTAATAAACAAGTGCGTGTCGGACCACGCACAATGGAGGGTTCTGTAGTTGGGATGAATTTATCCCAAGAACAAACTTAACATTGTAGTTGAAAGACATGTTCCCTCATATATTCCCACAGTAAATGTAAGTTTGTACACACAATATTGAGTGATTTACCATGTTATTTTAAGATTTTAGACTTTTTATAGGGTTTCCTGTATTTTTTCCAAAATTTTTGGCTCAGTAGTTTCGGAGATAAGGGGGAACATGGTCAATTTTCATCGATTTTCTTAAATTACTTTCGATTCAGTAGATTCGGAGCATATCGGCTGTGACAGACGGACAGACAGACAGACACACGAGTGATCCTATAAGGGTTCCGTTTTTTTTCCTTTTGAGGTACGGAACCCTAAAAACAAATAAAAGTGGTGTTCCCGAAAATTACTTAGTGTTCCCTGAATGACAGAGGCGTTCACTGAATGATCTTGTCGTGAATTTGTTACTGGTAAAGGTGTTTTAGTAGTTACGTTACATTATACAATTGACAATAGCAAATAAAAAATAAAAAAAATGTCGCTTTTATTCTTCTTCTTCTGTAGTTGTTCCTTTCTTTTTAATGTTTTCCTCAGTGCTTCATTATTACGTCTCAGTTCTGTAATCATACCTTGTTGCTTTAATATTTTTCTATATGCTTTTGCTCGTATCACTGACTGGCATTTGCTAACATCTTTTCCTTGTCTCTGTACTTTTTTGATGCCTTTTTCCACTGTTTTCTTAGCGCCCGTTTTTCAAGTTCATTCAAATCCGATATTTTATTTATCTTGTTTTCCACTTTTTTTTTCCGGTAGTACTCTCTGTCTTTAGCTCGTTTAATTTCTTTTTGTTCCTCTGTCATATTATCTAAAAAAAATCTTTTTCTTGCATTGGCTTTTTCTCTGTGTCGTAAATAATCTAAACTATCCTTTTTAAGTGCTTTTTTAGAATCTTCCTTCTTCCCATTTTCATTTGTTTCCATGTTTGCTGCAAGTAAACAAAAAACTCTAATTTCCACAAAATACTAATTTAATATTCATTCAGCGCTAATAACGTCATATCGTGAACCACAACGTCATATCGGGAACCAGTAATCATGTTCGGTGATGTTACTATTACGAATGTTCCCGAAATGACGTTATTAAACTTTCGCGCGCTTTATTCCGACGCCCGCCATCTTAGATGCCTTATATAAAGGTTAACCTCAATCTAACAGTAATAATTTAAAGAAATACATATTAAATAACTGGCATCTTGATTTAACAAACTGTTACACACGTTCCCGTAATGATTTATAAAAAAGGTACGGTCAATATAAGATGATTACAAAGGTTCCATTTAAATTATTATACAATACTACGCTAGCTAATTCGACCCTGTATAATTCAGAAGTACTCGTATATCATTTTTTCAGGTACTGAAATGATCTTACAGGTTATTCGGGTAGTAAAACTTAACCAGAACAAATTTTTATTTTGACAAGGAAATAAGTAATGATTTTACACTTAAGGCGCTGACAGGAGGCAAATGATAAAAGTATTGTCTTAAACAAAAAAATTGCCAAATCTATATAGTTTGTGGTAGCGGAAAAAATATATGTTATTCTTGAACATATTTATTTCTCAGAACTTGGTTGTTACCAAAACACGTTTAGAAAAAAAAACTCGATACAAATTAACGGTAAATTAAGGCTTCTACATACTGGCGCGACACGCGACGCGACACAAAGGCCCCGCGTGTCGCGCGACGAGCAGTGCCTTTGTATCGCGCGACAAGGCGCGCCTGTATGTAGAAGCCTTTACTTAGAGTTTCAATCCAAAATATCTGTATTAAATATCAACGTACGGTTGGCATTTAATTAATAACAAGAACGTCTTATTTGTATGCAGAACTTTGTTGTTTTTTATTTTCGATTACTCAACTCGTTTTTGAGTAAGTAAATAATGCTTCATATTTTGCAATAAATTACAAGCGTTATGTCATCGCACTTCTCTTGCTTTTGTATGCAGTCTGACAGTGACAGCGGTTTACCTGTTGTCAGCGTCCTAATAACTTTTTTAACACCATTTGAATATTTACAATAAAATATACGTTTTGTTCTAATCATAACAAACTCGGTTTTTTTTCTTTTTAAAACCCGACAGAAAAAGAGGGGTGATATAAGTTTAACGTGTGTATCTGTGTGTCTGTCTGTGGTGTCGTAACTCCCAAACGGCAGAACCAATTTAGTTTTTTTTTTGTTTTGTTTGAAAGGTGACATGATTCAAGTAAATCAATTAAGTGATTTTAAATATTATCAGCTCTTTTCTAGTTAATATTTTTTTTTTATTAATGTTCAAAAAAAATATATATCGCAGAGTTTAATTATGCTAAAAACCACAGAAGCCTTTGATGGCTTATACATGGCTAGTGAGTTCGGAAATTATATTTATACTTATTATCTATATTATAGGTACTACAAAGTAACAATTGGATGTGATTGTGTGTGAGTAATTGGATGTGAGCATCTTCCACAGGTTTGATCGAAACGAAATTCGCTATTCTCGTACTTCAATGATATTAGATCATAGTAACCTTGAACAGATGCTGCGGCATCACCTGGAATTTGCAGGATACCCAACTCAAGTTGGTGGGAGTTCCCTCATGAATAAGTATGTACGTGTTTGGGTCACGGAAATTGTCTGTACCCTTAATCGGTCCATTCGATTTGGATCAAATTGGGTGTGACAGACGGACAAACATACGAGTGATCCTATAGGGGTTCCGTTTTTTTATTCGGACATACGGAACCCTAAAAAGCAGGAAAAACAAAACACTTGTACGCCTTTATAATAATTATTATTTATATAAATACAATATTAAAAAGTCTATTCCTCAATTAAATGAACAATTACTGAGCGATTCATTTACAGATTTTTCTCAGATAGGTACGGTAGTAATTCACATTAACTATAAATTTTACTGGTCCTCAAACCACTCTCTAATACATAATATAATTTGTAACAAACAACAAAATAATGAGCAAATTCTATTGATAAATAATCTCTTCTAAAACCTAGAATAATGTTAGCCTACTTTTGTTATTGCGTACGAATCATATTTAAAACGTATAATAAAGCACTAAAACTAACAACATAAATACATTTAATTTTAAAATACCATAAGTGGCGAAATCATCATTCATCATCATTTCAGCCGAAAGACGTCCACTGCTGGACAAAGGCCTCCCCAAAGGGGGGGTTTTCCATAATCGCCACGCTTGGCAAGCGGGTTGGCGATCGCAGTATCGTATTAAAATGCATAGAGATCGCTGTTGCCCATACTCAAGTCCCTTAAAGTTGTCAAAATATAATAGGCCCGTTTTGACATTTAACTTGAATCGATTTATCGCGATTGACCATCGCGACGTAACTAGTGAAGTAACCATACGACTCGGTACTCGATGATACTAACGATAAATCGATTCAAGTTAAATGTCAAAACGGGGCTATTATTTTTTGACAAGTATACTCGCCTTTTACGACACCCACTAGAAGAAATAGGGTGGTGCTATTCTTTACGTCCGGCACCACACAGAACTGGCGAAATGTGGGTGTCATATTTCGGGGAATACAGACGTGTTATTTTTTTTTTTTTTTATTCTGTTCGGGAAACTTACAGCTAACATAAACAGTGTTCTTATACAATATAAAATTCCAGTCATTTACAAATTTTCACTGATAAACACTAAAAAATAAAAAACGAGAAAACAAAAAGATCGGTAAAAAATACGGTGCTATGGTAATTCCAAAATAATGTTTTGTAATTTTGGTGAAACCTAAATTGTACGATTAATTTAAAAATATATGACGCGGAAACTCATTATAGTTTTGTCTAATTAAATAAAATATTAAAGTTAGTTCTATTTTCAGTCTTTAATGCCAACAACAGGTTGGTTTTCAAATTATCTACGAACTGTCTAGTCTAGACCTAATTGGCCCGAAAAGTCTACCTTAATTGACCTGCTTTCTTGCTATTCTAATTTCTATTAAGTGTAGGTATACGCATAATTAGCCTATACCTAATGTTCCCACAGCTGGGACACAGGCCTCCTCTGTGGGAGGGAGTGGGCTGTATTCCACCCAGAGACCATTTTGGTTACCCATTGAAAGGGTTTTTGATAGGGTTTTTCTAAGCGGTTAAACAAAAACCTATACGATATGGGTAACCCTTATGAACGGCTTAAATTAAATTTTGGTAACCCCTTGAAAAGGTTTTCGATAAAAACCCACACGGTGTGAGTAACTCTTTAGAACGGCTTAATTTTGCCATTCAAAATTACCCGCACCGTATGGGTTTTTCTAAAATGGTAACCAAAATGGTCCCTGGGTAGAATAGAGATAGAATTGGTCATGCTACGCGTGCTGGGCGGATATCGAAATAACATAATAATTATTATGATTTTTCATGTTACTGGGTCAAAATAATTATTATGATTTTTCATGTTACTGGGTTTCAAGTAGGTATAGAACCCATTGAATGGGTTATCATGTAACCCTTTCAATGGGTTTCAATTATAAAACGCATTCAATGGGTTATCATTTAACCCTTTTACTGGGTTTCTAGTATAAAACCCTTTCAATGGGTTACATCATGATAAAGGTAACCCATTGAATGCTGCCCCTTCGAAAGGCTTAACTCTTAACCGGGGTTGTACGGTCCCTGATATCCACCACGCAGGCCCAGTGCAGGTTGGTAGATGTCAATTGTTTTATTTTTTTTGGTTCTAGGACCAGTTTTCTCACGATGTTTTCCTACACCGTTTTGAGAGCAGTGCCGATGAAATAAATTACACAACGTTAAGCACCAGCCTGTGTTCGAACCCACGCTTATCTCGTAAGTTGGGGCCCTTACCACCTACAAAGACCTATTATTAAATTTTATCTTAATTTA
Source organism: Tiliacea aurago (assembly GCA_948098905.1). Lineage (NCBI taxonomy): Eukaryota > Metazoa > Arthropoda > Insecta > Lepidoptera > Noctuidae > Tiliacea > Tiliacea aurago. Next base: position 7,298,477 of record OX402588.1, read on the forward strand.
TATTCTGCGTGGTTGCTGACATGGAATAAATTATACTTTTTAGGGTTCCGTACCAAAATGGTAAAAAGTACCCTTATGGTAAGACTAAGTCTGTCTGTCTGTCTGTCTGTCACACCTGGATATCTCAAGAACTACTAATGCTATCAACTTGAAATTTAGAATAGTTTTAGATGACGTTTGCCCAAGTATTTTGCAAACAAGAAAGATATTTTTTTTGTCTTGTCTTAAAAATTTGAAATAGGGCTACTACGGCATGTGGGGGGGGGGGTATCATATGAAAGAATGCTGTTTACGCATTCTCAATTTTTTTTAGGCAGCATAGTTTCTGACTTTTGATGCAAAAAATACCCCCCCCACCCCTTATCTCCGAAGTTTGCATAGATAAAAATCTGAAATTATTCTATTTGATAGAAGTGTATGTAAAGATTACAGGAAAAATAAAACGATGTCTCTAAATAGCACAGTTTTTCTGAAATCATCAACATCATTTATCCGTACGGAACCCTCGGTGCGCGAGTCCCACTCGCTCTTGATCGGTTTTTTAACTGGTAATCGGCAACTATTTAAAATTTCATGCGCCTTCATTATGGAATAAGGGGCATGTTTTCACGGATCAATAAACTGCAACTATATGTCACTTATGCATTTCTAACCTACACTGCAGACACGCAACTTGCAGATACTTAGATTTGGCTTAGCTCATATTTTATAAAGCTATCGTCAGGTATAATCTTTATAAGGCACCTTGATACATAACTCATTACGTTTAAAAACCTCACATAACAGCAATAAATTGCAAGTAAATGTCACTTATGCATTTGTAACTTGCGTTCTACAGACACGCTACTTGCAGATAATTTTTGGCTTAGCTCATATTTTATATCTAGAGCTATCATCGGGTAGTCTTTATAGTGTCTTGCCGTACTTTGAGTCTTTGATGCATAACTCATTACGTTCACGTTTAATAATCTGAGAGTTTTGAAGGATGTTGCTAATCCATTGCTTCATAGGTTTGGAAAATTCATCTGCTCAACAACGTAAATAACGCAATGGTGTCAAAATAAAACCCTTTGCGATCAATTTGTCAGTTTATGCATTTACTCCGCAAACTAGCCTAGTTGTCAATTTGTTGTGCAATTTCCAAATATACAGGGTGTTAAAGTAACTGCGTGCCATAGCTTAGGGGTAGGTTCAGTATCGATAAAGGAACCCAGGAAAAAAAAAACGCGTAAACAAAAAATTTAATTAAACATAAAAAATAAGTCTCTTCGTACTTTAACGGGCTTAGGACCGTCAAATAATTTATTGCCTAAAAATTTTAATTCTAAACGATTACTATTTTAAGTTAGTAGGTAGTAGGTATTTTTTTGTGTTTTCGATTTTGCTTCTTTTTTAGGGTTCCGAACCAAAATGGTAAAAAGGAACCCTTATGGTGAGACTAAGTCTGTCTGTCTGTCTGTGTGTCTGTCACACTTGGATATCTCAAGAACTACTAATGCTATCAACTTGAAATTTAGATGACGTTTGCCAAACTACTTTGCAAGTAAGAAAGAAATTTTTAAAAATATATCGTTTTTGCAAAAGAGACTGAAAGGGGGTCTTAAAAATGAGAAGTGGGGCTACTAGGGTATGTGGGGTATTATCATATGAAAGAACGCTGTTTGCAAATTCTCAAACATTATTTAATTTTTTTTTTAGGCAGCACAGTTTCCGACTTTTGATGAAAAATGTAAAAAAAAATACAGTCCCTTATCTCCGAAGTTTGCATAGATAAAAATATGAAATTATTTTATGTGATAGAAGTTTATGTAAAGATTACAGGAAAAATAAAACGATGTCTCTAAATAGCACAGTTTTTCTGAAATCATCAACATCATATATACGTACGGAACCCTCGGTGCGCGAGTCCGACTCGCTCTTGACCGGTTTTTTTTCCTGGGTTCCTTTACCGATACTGTACCTACCCCTAAGCTATGGCCCGCAGTTACTTTAACATCCTGTATAGCTTTTAATTTAATTATAATTGTATATTTCCCGATAATTTGATATTTTCTGTTTTGATTGCTTCAAATAAAGTATTAAAACACTCAAAATCTGCGGCCAGGATAGTCGAATGCCAAGCGTGAATCGTTCCTACAGGCACTAAGTACCTACCTACCTACTTGCTGAGTGTTGCGCATAGTGATACCTTCAGTCAATCAGTTCTCCGCTGTCTGTCTCCATCTAGTCTTAAGTAATGCTTGAGTACTGATTAACGTTCTATAAATACGGGCCTTAGTCTACATGTTTTTTTTTTATAATATTAAAATCACATACAAATCTAGAGATAGCAACCCTAGCTTAATAGTTAGAATTTAAAAAACGGAATAGTTAATAAAAATTTAAATATTTAAATGTTTTTTAACTATGTCAGGTATCTCCTGTTTACGCATATACGGACTATTAATATTAAATAATAGAGGCCATGAATAGGGCCCTACTCTACGTCTGTTTAACCTAAACAAGTTTTTTATGGAACCGATTTGAAGGACATGTGAATGTTGAATCATATACATTAATTAGATATGTGTACAACTAGTTTTGATAAGCGGATTTAATATTTGATCAGTGGGTCAGTGGATTTATTAAATAATATAATTTAAAAAAATATAAGTATATGATATTTATTTATCTCTCCTACACACATCCACTCATTTACACTCTACTCACCGGAGGCCATCACTATACAACTAATTTAAGATTGTTCTCCTATATTTGTCATTTCCTTTTATTTTATCTCTATGTTTAATGTGTTATAGATATGTATAGAGGTCAAACAAAGTTTAATTTCTAGTGTCGCCTACAACAGGGGAAGAGCGCTGATGTCTGAAATACAGATATTTTATATCTTGTCCGGGCACAGATGGTCAATATCACATCATTGAATAAAAGTGTAATATAGTGTATCACTTTAATATTTAAATGTCTGTATGTTTTTGAACAAATAAATTATTCTTATTTAACAAATTAACATATTCAATAATGTAAAAAGGGTATTTGGGGATATATTTAACAAAAACTTGACTTCTTGGCCATCTATAGGTGACCTTTTCTATATTACATATCAATACCTCTGGTAAGGATGGACTTAGATACTGAAAAGTAGTGTGGAAATAGGTTGTCATGGTATTGGCATGTGATGCGGAGGAATGAGGGAAATGTCGCCAGGAAAGTTTAGAGTATGCTTGTGGATGGCTATACGAGTAGGGGAAAACCAAAGATACGATGGATGGACTGTGTGAAAGATGATATGGCTAGAAAGGGAGTGACTATCGCGATAACAATTAATAAAGAGGGATGGAAGAAAGAGACAGAATATTTGCATGACCACAAGTAGTTGTTCCAGGTCTGGCTGTTTGAGTACGTGAGTTTAAATGTTTGTAAACGCACCCACAATACAGGAGAAATTCCAAGTGTGGGACAACGTTTTGTAAAAAGAAAGAAGACATGTTGCGTCGACTCCAAATAAAGGCTCTTACAAACTCACGCGATATCGCGGACTTGACAGGCAGCGACATAGAAATTTTGGTACTAGTGTCGCGTGGCGCCCGCGATTTCACGCCAGTCTGTACGAGCCTTAAATTGGGATAAAGGCAGGAGAATGATGAAGGACGGGTTTAGATAAAGTTATCATACGGACGCAAATAAATTAGGTATTTGAATTAGGCTACAATCCTGTACCTACTTTTAAAACACAAAGCACACAATATTTTATGAGGAAATCGTCATTTTTTACTGGTTCCTCATTCATTGTGGCTAAATAATTATTTTATTTAAAATACTATAAATTAATTAAATTAATAGATATATTATCATCAATTAACAATATACTCTGTTTACGTATGTAACTATGAAACTAAATAAGTATTAGGTACCTAATTAAAATAAGTCGGTCCTTTCGTTGATTATTAGCACCGTTAGAAATTACTATATAAGACTAATTAATACTAACTTGGACCGAAGTACTTACCTATTTACAAAATAAAAGCACTTTGTTCTAATTATTAATATCAACCAGCTATCAGACAAGGTAGGTATATATTATAGTTTTTATCCCAACTGTATTACTTATTTTACTTATTTGTTTTATAATTGACCACATTCCTATATCTATCAAAATTTCATGAAGTAATATCCTCATACTATAACTATTTATAGTTTTTTCCTTAATCTCGTAATGGTTACCAAAACAAGCACCAAACTTTTATGTAGAATTATCCCTATATTCATTATTCATGCACTGTAACACATTTTAACCAGTTTCCAATACCTAATACAATTCTTATAGAATGAACAGCATTTAAAATGTATAGCGTACCTATTGTAAGTTGTACACCGTGCCGCTACAGTGGCGACATTAATTTAACATCCTTTTACAGTTTCGCCTTAACGTTTTATGAAAATATTTTAATTTCATTAAACATAATTATTTATTGATTTATTTACAATTTTCTAAAATAGCAACTTGGAGCAACCTGACTTAAAGAACTGTACCACAGAGGTAATTAGCCGGGGTCATGGATCATAACATCGAATCAATGAAATTAAAACAAATAACGTGCTAGGAGTAGGCGAATTGAAGGAAAGAGAGAGCTTTATTACTTAGTTAGTTTTTTTTTTCAATTTACAATTTTTTATTTTAATATAATATACAATTTTTTTTTATTTTTTTTACATAAAATATTTAATAAAAATGTTTATTTTTTATTTTTACATAAAATTTTAAAAATAAATTGAGATTACTGGCCACTAGCCCTACCAGTGTGTCAAATTAATGTCGCCACTGTAGCGGCACGCTGTATGCCTTTTTTTTTACTTATACTTATAAGTACCTGAAACCTGAGAGCTTACTTCATAGCTTTTCAGTATAATTCTTAGAAAAATACTGCCACTAATTAACATTCCTATATCCTAATATCGACAGAGATTTTAACATGCGGCTTCTGTAAGGCTAAACGACAGGACAAACACACAGTCAAATTCATGCCAAATGATTTGATGCATGATTTCAATCGGCCACTCACAACAGCTTACATAAATTTGAAAGTATGTCTGATATATTTTGTATTGCTTTTCAGAAACCAGGTGTGAGACATATTTCTGTACAAAGATCTTTTGGCACGTGGCCAAAATGGGAACTAACGCAACCGCTTGTTTTTTAGGGAATATGCACGGAATTCAAAACCTATCCATTATTTTAATAAACATTGTGTAGGAGTCAACAAACACATTCCTATATTTTGAATGAATTAGATATAATCCACAATTACTTATTTTATGTTGCGTTTTTTTGGTGGAACGGAACGTAAATTCAAAACGCGTCCTATCGTCGAATCTATTCTTTGCTAAGTGCTTGAAATCTCACGAAGGTAAATAAGTAAGTGCGATTTCTGCTTGAATAAAGCATAAACAATAATTTAATGTATATGATTTGGGGCTAAAAACAGATGTAAACAAAGCAGTTTCGTGGTAAATGACGTCACATAGCGATAGAAACAGACGTTTGAACTGTAGTAGAAAATTGTTAGTTTCATAATTTTTTGAGCAACAAGCAGTAGTTCAATTTAACTTATAATACTTTTCTTGGGGTTATATCACTGTCGATCATTGATACAGTGAAAAAAAAAAACAAGTGTGCTTTAGACCACACGAAGTTAAACAGAAATCACCGTTCGCTAGCAAAAGAAGTTTTACTTCTAAAAAGCTGCGGTCTTGAGTGTTTATACAGCCAGTGTGAATTTAAAAAAATACCGGCTCGCGGCGGTAACGCGGTGTGTTCCATGTTTAAAATTTAAACAACTTCCATTCGCCTCTTTCCGTAACGCTCTCGTCACGCGTTCACCAGCTAACTTGAGCTTACTCCCCAAATCAAGCGTGCGTAAAGAAGTTTTACTTAAAAAAATTACATTCATATTCCCACAAATGTTTATAAAAAACCCGCTCTCCTGTCAAAGTCTTTCGTGCGCCAAAAGAACCTTGCAGCAGTGTAGTAGCTACTGCTAACTGTGGTTGTGGTAACCATACTCCTTGATGACGGCTCCGTCGAAGGTCGTCAAGGTCGCTATGCACTGCAGCCGCCGTTTCTTGCCGCACACCCACCGCGTCCGCAGGCCCCGCGACCTCTCCCTGATGAAGTTTTTACCCTCGTAAATGATCATGGGGTTACCTCGACGGGACATGACGAAGAGTGTACCTGCAATGGTGAGGGGAATGGAGAGTTCATGTGTTGTAATTCATAGCATACCATCACGCCCGGTAACATTTTGCCCGATTGTGGGATCGGACCCGGACCCCAAACAGTCGTGCTTGCGACTATAGACTAACGAGGCACACAATAATAACATGTACGTCATCTTCCCATAGTTTTCTACACCTTGCTGCAATAGACTGTACCTACCAATGACGTATTATAAATAGACGCGTCATACACGAAATTAGTGCACTCAAAAACAGCGTAAGCCATGATTGTAGCTACATACTTGCATACAATCATACAGCGCGTGAAGAAAAGGAAAGACACTGATATCTGTTGTTAGAAAGAGATGAACATACATATTTAGTTACGTCACTAGCTGCTGCATGTTCATTGGCGCGTACGTAATAATAATTATTATTATTGTTGTTGTAGGTAACGCATCTAAAGCTAATACATCATTGGTACCTATAAAGAAGACCCTTATTTCATTGTCTTTAGTCTCTCTGGTAACATCAGTTACGACCGTATATCATCCAACAGATCTGCGCAAACAAACTCAGATGTCATAAAGTCTTTCAGCAGGCTTAGCACGACGCTTTTTAGTTCTACTCTACTGTAAAATAGAAATCGCTTGTATACCGAAAATGTTCTACTGTCTATACAGAAACGTCATTTTTGTCTACTCTTCCGTCGTCTACGGTTTTCATGCCCTTCCAATTCAATATAATAATGCGTTCCAGGTATTGATGGGGCTGTTTCGCTTCTGTAGCGCATCGGGGATGTTTGCTGAAGCTGGTGTCGATTGCTTCTACGCTACGATGCGAAAAAGATGCGCCTCCCTAGTGCGCCGGGTGCGGGCCAGCCCCAACATTATACTGCAGTGTGTCGCGAGCAGACTGGACTGCTTGTGTTTGAATCACTGCTGCAAGCTTTCCACATCGGTGTTGAGCTTGTAGCAGGGATTCTCATAACTATGGGGCAGGGGGTGTTTGGTTAAGTGTGTAGGTTTAGTTTACTAACACAGATAACAAGAAATATTGTTACTAACACATTTCGAGTCTTGTTACTTGTTACTGAAAAGAGATTGACCGATGATTTTTGAAGAGTAATCTTGAGCGATTTTTGGTAGGGCAAATAGTTACTTATGGATTCGCGTCGCCGAAATGCCCGCGCCGAAATGCTGTAAGTGAAGCTAAATTTACCACGTGAAAACTTTAATTTGTGTATACCTACTGTGCATTGTTTAAATTGTATTTTAGATAAGTAATCATTATTTTATTGAAGTGAATAATACTTTTTAAGGCGCGTTGAACGATAAGTTTTCACTCCTGCTGGCAGTCCCCATGACTGCTTTTTTTATTTAGTAAGTGCCAGTTTATTCATTCAATACACACCTTAAGAAGCCGGCGATGGAAGCGCAGTTCATACAAACGTAATACCAAAATAATTTGTAAATCAAACATATTCTTAAGGTAGTGTGTTTTTATTCCGATTGGAATACAGAATATCTAGGTTCCCAAATATATATTTTGAATGGACACTGATTTAAACAAGAGTTATGAGAAAATAAGTTTTCTATAGAAATTTTAAATTCCTCATAATTATCTCGTCTCTAAATCATTGTTCTTTCAAAATATACATTTGGGAACATAGGTAGATATTCTGTAATCCAATCGAAATAAATACACACTACTTTATTTTGGTATTACGTTTGTATGAACTACGCATGCTACGCCGGTCCTTTAAGATTAATAAAAGTTGTTATTTAATTTTATGTCAGCACTTCCCATCTAAGTATGTCAGTTGCTAATACTGTAGCTACACTAAAAGAAAGCAAGTCATTTCAGAACTAGTACCGCCATCTATCGGCGCATTAGCTAAGATACATTACACCTACTTTAACTTTAAGTTTTCTTTTCCGACTCTTTTCTGTCTTTACTATTAACGTAACTCTCAACATTGTTAACTGGTATTAAAATATCCATAACTATAAATCAATATTTTAGAGTAAGAACAATATTCGCATAGACAAAAAGCTGTAGTAAAGCAGCGCCAAAATATCGGTACGCATCTTCAAAACGTCTTTGTAAACTTGAAAGGTCTAAGTAACACACGGAGGGCTCACGGACACCCAACGCCATCTACACTGGAACCTTGATAAATACTAAGAGACTCAGAAGACTTCCGTTCAGTTACGAGCCAATAACACCGCGGCGTCCGAGGGCGCTAGTGTCGCAAATTCCTTAATATTCCAACTATGTCCTATCGGTATCTGTGTTTAATATCAAAATTTCCTATTCATATTGAATGTAACATGCCTGCATGAGTTGCATGACAGTGTATTTATAATTACTTGGATTACGTGACCGACATGCGGATTGTAGACAACGAGAAACAAGTCGGAAAAATGCAGTTTTACCGTTAGAGAGATTACCATCATACCTTAATGCTTCACTTAACGACCGTCACAGATGCAGCTCTTAGTTTCTATAATGGAATTTGGTGAACCGCGTCTTTAGCTGACCTGTTTTTTTAGTTCTTAGCTTGAGGACATTTTTCTTTCTTTTGTAGGATCGATGTTTTAGGTTCAGAAATTAATAAATTTTTACTGTGATGCGGTTTTGTATATGCCGCGGGCCGGTGTACTTTTGCCAGACTGTTTGCGGAGATTGGTAGTCAAGTTATGTTTTCACTATGGTCCCAAAAGTCCTGGAATAAGTATTTTACAATTGAGTTGGGTCACCATATCTGTCATACAAGACGTTAAATAATAAATTAAGACTATTAACAGAATCATTATTCCATTTTTCTCCCCTCGCCCCAACTTAATCGTATCTCTTTGAACTTATAAACAGAACTAGAGCATATTGTTCAAACGAACCAATTTTGCTTTGAATCCGACGGCAAAAAACCTACTTTAACGGCCAAGTACCTAGCTCAGCTATGCAATTATGAAAGACAATGTAGGCAAGCACTATTAGATGATACCCAGGCAGAACAATCAAGTAACGGGGCGGCTACCTGGCTTTAATGGCACACGACCATTCTCACGGAACGATACACACGTCTTCACGGTTTCCATGATAAATAATTTATTGTTTTCTTCTGTCTGTACAATGTCAGAATAATAGGAGACATGGTTCTGTTATCCCGTTACATCGGAACCAGGAAACCGGCCATGTCTGTATACAAAATAATACAGATCATTAGGTTTAATCTGTCATTACTGAGGGCCTAAAATAGACGCTTTGGCGGAATCATAATATGATTTGCGTACAATCCATACATTCCGCAATTCAACTATTTGACAGCTGCTATTTGACATTAGATTTCAATAAAGCAATTCATAATTTGTGGACCATTTTACGAAACTCCATACAAAACTTTCAAACAGATGAATTGCGGGATATTAATTGTACGCAGATCATATTATGATTCTGCCAAATCGTCCATTTTAGGCCCTCTGGATTATTGAATTGAGACCTAACGACAAATCATGCGGTAGTTAACGGTCCTCTGTTATTGAACGAAAAGTATATTTTTCCATTGGTTTCTATCTAAAGAAATGTCTGAGTCGATTCCATATCTGTTTCTTCATGTTTTAATCGATGTTGTTAAGTTTAATTAAATATATCATGGTTCCTGTACACATTTCCATATGAGCCACACTTCAGGATCCCTTGTTCCATTATGGTACAAGAAGACTATTAAATTAGATATAATCAACCATCAATTAACGTTGGGGCAACATCAGTCATTGTGCACGGGAGCCATTAAAAGACGAAGAAAGCGAAATTTGATGGGATACAATACAATGGGAAAGGCCGGATATTGATTATCAGAAGCCTATCCCTGCAGTAGAGCTACCAGATAAAGAATAAAATATTATGAATCATTTTTCTACATAAAAGGTCGTTAGCACTTGTAAACCTAACGCTACTTCAATGACGTCAATGCTATTAGCCTTTCTGCATATTAACTAGCCAGCACAGCAACCTACAATTAAGGCTAGTGTCAAAAAACACGAGGCAAAAAATAAACTATATAATATAGTCAACTCACATCCGTCTTAACTTCAAAGGTATTGGTTAGTAAAACAGAATAATTAGGGGCCACAACATCTTCAAAATGGAGCTCTAGAGTCGAGTCATTTCGAAGATAATAACTATGTAAATCATTTCCATCATAACTTCCGTAGTTGTGCAAAGAAGGGTTTTATAGAGCAATATTGTGATTGAGTAACTTTAACGTCCAAGGGCAAAAACAAATACTTGCAAGAAACAAAGAAACTCAGATTTTTATAAAATTCCTTGCGAAATAAATCAGCAGCTATTTAGCCACCTTTTTGCTCTAACTTTTTTTCTTTAGCGATCATTCATCATCAATTCTGAACCAAGATCCTTTTAAAGCTCGCTACTATTTGTATTTATGATGTATGGCATTATTAAATGCAGACGGTTGGCATGGTGCCCCCACGCTCCCTAATGTGAACAAAAATATTAGGGCGGAGGCATGCCTAGCAACCAACGCCACCCGAATAACTGTAGGTGTATATCTACATCCGTAAAATATCGATACGAACATCTGCTTCCCCCCTAGACCTAGATGAAACAACGATACTATCAGAGCCAATCCACATAATGGCTCATGTAAATTAGCTCTTAAATATTTTATTATCAACTTTCAAGACGGTCTTGCGTTTATTAGTGCAGTAATCAGCAATAAATTATTCACATATCTTGAGTACCTACCAATTTATTTTGCATGCGGCCGCACACGCTTTCGCCGTCCTTTTACGCTGAATATAATGTATAGAAACATTCGGCTTTCGTCTCTTCTAAAAATAACGACGTATTTACAGTAGGTACATTCTTTAGTCTACAGTAAACAGAATTACTTCATAAGTACCTACTTATCAAGCGACCATTTCGTTCCATTCAATAGACAACACACAGTACAAGCTCATTAAAATTAAAAGGGCTAAAAATCAACATACAAAATAATCATTCGGGAAAAACTTTAATCTGTGTGTATAGTAACAAAAATCATTACGATCATTGCTACACTTATTCAGTAAAACGCGCGTGCGTTCGTGGAAAACCCATGATTCGACCGTACGATGACTCTAGATATATACTAACCTTAGTAAACAACTTTTAGTACATTAAATACGAATCAGCGAGCTAAAAATATGGAGGCGGATAGGCGGTAACACTCCTTACATAGAGATCAAAATCGAACTTTTCCTTGGTAGCAAGTCATCAGTGTTGCCGTTGAGAAAAAAAATGTAATCAAGTTAACATTTCAATTGAACTAAACAAGTGGTTGGCTGTCCAGTTTGTTCACCGTAACGGTACGGAGAATGCCTGTGGTACTTCTTCAGGTATTTACTAGTCGGTCGGGCAATAGGGTCATAACGAAATCGTTCTGAGGCACTCCACGAGTTCCACGACTACTTCGAGAAGCTACGCTATTAAGCTTCACAAGTTCACAACTGTACTTATAATTGAATACTGTCTGCCCTTATCACAATAATACTCTTCTCGAACATTACGGACTGCTTTCTAAAAATTCTGAGTGAATAGCGATTATCTTTATGTTTGAATACAATCTGAGAATGTAAGTAAAATTTAGAATGCATCAGCTGCTTACTATCTCAAACAGTTTTATTGTGCGAGAGAACAATTGTTACCTATATATGCTTGAACTTCATTTTGCAGTTCAAGCATGTAAGAGCATGAGCTTAACACTATTATTGACTAATGCTCTTCTCACTTCAAGCAAGTAATCACTTGCACTAATCAAAGTGTAAACAGTTCGTTCATGATTGTTTGCTTCGCTTGAAGCACTGCTGGGTCGAGGAGAAAAACTGCGACACATACAATATCTCCTTCAATAACAAACTTAGCTAGACAAATGTTTAACTTCCGTTATCTAAGCACACCATTTTCTTATTATGTATTGCGCGGTGCCTTTCCATTTCTTTGTGTGTTGACTGATCTCGCTTTTTCTTTGATTTTAAATCTTAGACATAAGAATATAAACTATTTGCAATATGCTAATCATATTGTTGAATTGGTATCCTACCTCTCACTGTGAACAATACACTAACTTAAAATTCTCTATCTAAATATTCTGTCCGTTGAATTCTTACAATACGAAAGCAAGGGACTGGTTTAAGGACTAGCACAAAAAGTAACGCTTTAGAATTCTTTAGGCACGAGAAACTAACGAAAGATATCCTTATATCGAAATAAAAGCGTTGGAAGCCGGTTCGTCTACCTGCACCTGGCGCTAGAACATTGAAAGAAATCAAAGTATTCCATAAAAACATGTTTTAAATAGAAAAAGCATCAAAAGGCAGGACGTCTAGACGTTCTTTTTTTTAGTTCCCAGAACGAGCAGGTAGAGATCTGTACAAAGACGTACGGATCGATGCGTCGAGATAGTATTATTACGGACTAGAAATGCGGCTCGGATTTAAAACTTTTATTTGTATATTTAGTTACAAATATGGCACAATACATTTTGGTTCACTGAAGTAAACTTGATTAGTTCCTGGAGCTGACACGCTTTAATTACGTAGTCCGAGTTGTTGCAGAATTGGATATGCGATTTAATTTTCTGTGTACCAGTCGGAACACATTATACTCTCGGACTAATTTAAGTGCATGTTATTACGCTACATATTTTTATAAGTTCGAATTAAAATTTTAACAACATTATAATTTTGTCACTGTTTGTGTCTGACTACACTTATCTTGCATTTTATCATCGAAGCAGGTCATCGCCTGACCTAAGGGGACAAGCCGAGAGAATCAACAATATTAGCTCCCTAAATAAATAAATCCCTTAAATCTAAATTGCTAATTTTAACGACAAAATGTATTTGATATAAACGTTGGCACAATAGACTTAATAATTTGATCTACCTATCAGAGAAATAATTCAACATCGATATTAATTTATTAACAGAATATCCTCAACTTATTCCTCCCCTAATGAAAGGTAGGTAATTGGTAAAAAGATCTGGTAAAAAGATTTGGTAAAAATATTTGGCATAAGAAGATATTGATGACCGGCGGGGTGCGGGGGTATATCAGGGTCCCCCGCTTAAATCTTATCACATCTTCCGACGTCATTCACATGGACATAAAATTTCTTTATCGAATGGTTTAAGTACGCCGATTTGATATTCAAACGCCCTAAGAACAAGATGCTAGGAGGCATTCTAGAGGCTCGTAAATCTTACAAACATGCTCCCCACATGCTGATCATAAAATACAGTAGGTCCAATAAAATGGTAAGTGAACCATTTTTGGTGGATGTGTGTGTTTGGGCGGCTGTCCAACGACTCTGTCGTTGTATGTCAACACTGTGGCGAAACAGTTCTTGGACCTTCTTCTCGAACAGTACCACAGGATACGTGGCTTGTCTTGCTTTTTTTTACAATTTACGAAGTAAGTATTCCCCATGTGGTACAGCAGCCGGTCTCCTCTCGACGTTATCCAGTACCGAGTACCTTACAATAACAAATTAGTCGTTAGACTACAGTACAATGAGGAAAGAACTCAAATGGTAAAGGCTTCTACATACCAGCGCGACGTGTCGCGCGACGCGACACGGCACAAAGGCCCCGCGTGTCGCGGGATGAGCGATGCCTTTGTGTCGTGTCGCGTCGCGCGACAAGTCGCCCCGGTATGTAGAAGCCTTAAAATAAAAGTCAACTTAGTTTGACAAAATATGTTTATTATTCTACCACACATTGAGTTTATGAGTCATTGTGCGGAAAACTTCGTGTGAAAATAAAATTGTTTTGATTGGAAGCAGCGCTATAAAAACTATAGATTTTCGATAGGTATCTGGTGAATCACCTGCTGTAGAGAATCGAGTATGATTGTTTTTTGGTAACAGTGCTATCTATAGATTTTTTTCTATCGCAAACAAGCTTACATTCCATCTATTATTATAGTAATGATGTGTGTTTAGGCACTATCATCGTTTTTGTCCTGTTCTTTTGTATAAGTTTAAGAACATTTGCTAGTAGCCTAGAATATAAATATATATAATATTAGTAAGTTTTTATTTTGATTTTATGTATTTTGTTTTCTCTTCTACTCTTACACACGGTGTCTACATCTCTTCGTCTACTTTCCTATCGCAGGTATGCTGGAAGAGATTTCTTTAGAAATAAGCATCACCTTTGTACGTATTTTTCTGTTCCTTTCTTCTTGTCTGTATATATGTGTGTACATAAACTGTTAATTAATTAAAATAAATAAATTAGTAATATGCCTTATATCCCAGTTTTCCTATATCGACGAAGCAGAATTCATGGCTGGGTGTCATGGCATACATATTTTGGAAGTTGATATGATTGTGTTTACAGAATTTTATAACACAGCAATATAAGTATGCAGCTACCTAATATCAAAATTTTAAAAAGATACGTGAGGAATGTGATTATGCATGTCATGGCTTTAAAAAAACCTACAGTTAAACCGAGATCCGGTTTTACAGAACTCCAACCTAAGGTTAGAAAAATATGTTTAAATATTACAAAACACGTCTGTACAGTAACAAACAAGCTAGTCATGGATTACGAAATAGATAGAAAAACAAGTCCGGAGCCCTGCGTACTACTATAAAAAATGTTCAGAAATAATTTCATTGATAGCGAGGCATGCGCAGTGCGTAGGCACTCAGTCGGTTGTACGACTGTACGTCCTCAGTCTGTTGTACTAAAAATAGAACGTTGAACTAAGGGCGTGTAGGGACTGAGCTGTGACCTCGCCGTATCTTACTTGTGAATATGTGATTAACGTGGCTGGTTCCCAAATATTTTATCTTAAGAATGATGAGCAACTCTCAGAGTTCGTCTGTTGAATGGACAGCACTGATTCGTTACTAAATTAAACATAAGTAGTCATTATTTTAATTTGAACTTGTATTTGTGGCAGATTAATTAAACTAGATATGTAGAATAACAAAAATCTATATTTAACAACTAAATACATATTAATTAAACATTTACACAATTCAATTGTTTTTAACCTTTATAGAGGTACCTATATGGGCGGCATCGTAGAATCTACATAATTATTAGGTTTGCAGAATGTACCCGTACCCAGCAGTCGGTGCCTATCGTGCGTGGGTACTATCGTTACGTCACGTAGGCATATCGTAGCTACGCTTAAAACCACGTGGCGAGCTCGGTGGTCTTATTTATAAATCTAACACTTTTTGATACTTTTACAACGTGACTGAGTACTTACTAAAGAGTGAGTTTTATTAAAAATATTTGTACGTGGAACAATTCGACTAAACTTACAAATTCGTCCCAATTTTATTAAATAATTTTAAATTTATATCTACTTAAATAGTTATGAAATAAATAGGAGCCATTTGAAAATGAGAGACGACTCAACCAAAAAACACATCACGCCTGTAATCCCTAGAAGGGTTAGGCAGTGGTGGACCTAAAGTACAGCCACGTTTCGCTAGATATGTTTATGTGTAGGGGGCGAGCCTATTGCCATCAACCGGGCACAAATCCAAACAATTTCTATGAAAAATTCAAGGAAATTGTTCTACCGGTGTTGCGTCGCGTGACAAGTCGCGCCAGTATGAAGAAGCCTTAACACATTTTCTTCCTATTATGAATTAATTAGTAATAAGTTACTGAAGTATCAATTAAAAACATTGTTTTATGAAAATGATAACAACTACCCACACACATGAGGAATTCCTAAATACGGAACCTTGTACTATAAAAAAAATAACGTAGATAAGTTACGCTTACGAGTACGTGTGTCCCTAAATTTTTTATGTGAAAACAACAAAAACTTGTTTTTTACTTATTAGGTACGTTGTTCCAATTAAAAAACGATCTAGTCATGAAACGTACCTGTGTACCTACACCACTTTCGATAATCTACTGTGCGCGTTCGATTACTCGTGTTTTCCTAGTAATAGGTCCCTACCTTAAACATAATGATAAGTAAATATACTGTGCAATAATTGTACTATAAAAAGCTGCAAATACACTTTTTTCTTTTCCAATAATGTAAACAAAATAATTAAGCATCAAGATGAAAGAAATATTCAAATATCGATTCAAATGCTCACATTAGTAGTAAAAAAAGAAGCATCTTTACAATGAGGATTAAAGTTGTCGTAGGAGACAATCGCACAGGTGTCGGTTGTGCACGGTGACGTAGCAGGAGGGCGCGTGCAAGATGGACACGCTCCGATGCCTCCACGCCGGCACCCGCACCCGCACGCACCACGACGAGGACTCCCACGCTAGAATCCAACCAATACAACTCCACTAAACGCTTAACACCAACCACCATCGTGCCATAGTGCAATAAACGAAAATATACAAGGAAAAACAAAAACAAATCCGTTCCAAAACTTATAATTCTGCATTATACAGTCACAAACTAAACAATTCCTTTGAAATTCTACAAAAGTAAACATTACATTAATAATTCATACGAACATATAAAACGAACATAGGCCGTTTTCTATTTTAAGAATACTGAAACACAAAGTAACAAAAATTTCTTCAAAAGATTCTTTATAGCGACCATTAACCATAACGGAAACATTAGCGGAAGCGGGGATGTAAAAACGACCTTATTACTACAATGGGATGTTATAATTTGACGGGTATGGTGAGCTAGGGCTGGGAGAGGAGCGGGAAGGGGCACTCGGAGTAAGATTCTGGGGCATTATCGATTTGGGCACCATCACCAGGATGCGAGTGGCGCCGCGCGCATGTCTGGCCCGTGGCGCGACACCGCGTGGTGGCGCGGGGCCGCGTGGGGCGCAGCTTGCTCCCGGGACCTAGCCGCAGATCTAACTACCTACGTTCCTCGCCCAGCGCACGCACACATACACCACGCACCTTTACTCACTATTCAACCAAGCAAGGGGACCAACTTCTGTTGTTGCCTTTGGCTGCGTGCCAGGCTACGAGACGTAGCAAATCAAATCTGCATAGCCAGTAATTTGTGTGCTAGCCTGCGACCCCAGCCCCGATTGTGTGTGCCGCTACCCTACTTACCGCTTCACGAACGCACCCATGCCATGACTACTTAGCATAATAACTATCATAAATTCAAAAACCCGCTCACGTAACCAGATAAACCTAAAACTTGTAGGCCGGACGAATGCAGTCCGGAAAGGTCGCAGCACCGTTAGATGCTCATTAGAACGTTTCATTAAATGAGAATGAGCTGTTACGTTCCCACAACTCATAAGCGTAAACATCAGTTGGTAGTAGAGAGCGGCAATCTATAAATAAATCATAGTAGCATTATGTATCAAAATACGCTACGTCACGAGTACTACGCACCGCTGTTTACTCACGCACCCCGCAGCCGCACGCAGCGGGCGCGCACGTGGGGTGGGTAAGGGGTAGTACGTCAAATTAGGGCATACAGGGCGTAACTAGGCTATAGCGCGGGAGATGGAGGGCACGCCCATGCGATTCCCCGAGCCCTGCGGAACTTTCTTCTTTCATAACTTTGTAGGTATTGATCCGTCACAACTGCGCAATTCATGTCCTCTCGAATACATCCGATATTGCAACGACAGTAACAGCCCGCGCGTATTATATTATACCACATGTTTTGAGACCTTATTTGTGAAGATAATGGGTACAACAAAATTCAATTACACTTATTTAGATTTGATAACTTCATAATTATGTTCATTGAATTTAAAAGTTATGGATTGAGCACTGTATGAACTATTAAAACTTTTTTTACTGAGAACGAGCTTGTCTTTAAATTAACATATTATTTCAACCAAAAGAAAACTTATTCTAAATTAATTGCAAAAACTACAAAAAAGACAATTAAAGTAACATACCAATCCCCACTGACCACCGTACTTATAAAATTTCTCAATTTCCGAGCATTGTACACACGGCTACATATATCAAGCTATATGTTTCCAGTATAAGCTGATCTCGTATTGTATAGGATTTCCGTACAATAAGAGGTCAGCTTATAATGGAAATGTACAGCTTGATATGTAGCCGTGTGTACCTATATGTCACCTTATGATTATGAACATCATTCGATTATAATCTATCTAGCGAGATTATAAACTAACGAAAAAATTCGAACTACAACAAACCATATAACATCATCATCATACAATTTAACGCATTATTTTCGATACTTTGTAATCTATCCATCGAAAACCGACAAATTGTGAACTGGTATCAAACTTGCATGCGACGAGCGCACCTTGCGCTAATACTAAATAGCCAAGTAACTGCGACAAACTTGGAAGAAGCGTTCGCCAGCCGCTGCTGCCGCGGCACCGCTCGGTACGCTCGCTCGGCTCGCGCGCGGATTGTCACAGTTCTAACCTAAGCTAACCCATTTGGTCGGGGTGTAGTGGCTTAGTTAATTCGGCTACCGCCAGGCCCTACCAATCAGGGACGGATCACAATTTTACGGATAAAAATGATAGATTATTTTTCGATAGTTTATAATCTCGTTAGATAGATTATATACCAACCGGGTAATAACTAACATCACAATCTTACGGTGACATACAGGTTGGCAAGGACATCGCCGCACTGTAACCTCAGCGAAAATTTTCGTCGGTTACCAAAAAAATTATCAGCTGTTCCATAGAAAAGTGAAATACCGACGCGGTCAAAATGTATGGAACAGCAATTTTTTTTAAAATAACTGTCTAACTGTTCCAGCACATCGGGATTCAGAATCATTATACCAAATTCATGGTAATAGGTACGGCGCGTGGATGTCCTTGCCGCCCTGTATACAAACAAAACGAAGCATGTTTCTAGCGTACGAGTAATACACAGTCGTAGGGCCGTACTACGTCAGCCGCCCACGCCACCCCCGATCACGTTCCGTTGCGTGGGCCTAAGGGAAACACTGTTCATTCATTCATACCCTTTAATAAAACTACCTAGTCTATTACAGAGTATTTCGTCGTTACTTAACAATAATAACTTTACTTCAGTAAGTTATGTTTCCAAAACACAAATTAATAGGCATTTTGATGTGAGCTCTACTCCATATGCTCGACTCTACGTATCGCTCTCTCAGAGTTCGCTACTTTTATATGAAATATCGTTTCGCTCTAAGGTTTAGCTACTCCACCATATTTTTTGAGAATAAGCATATAGGTACATAGTTAACCAATAACATCTTCTATCTCTAAACAAATAAAATTAAAGTGTATGTTTGTATTGTCAAAACAACAGATCTACTAAATGCATATGAAAGCATATACGGTAGTTATAACAAAAAAAAACTATTTTGTTTTTTTTTGTGTGTCTGTTTGTTCCGACTAATCTCCGAAATGGCTAGACCGATTTTGACAGGACTTTCACTGGCAGATAGCTGATGTTATAAGGAGTATGCTACTTTTATTTTAGAAAAAGCAACACAAGCGAAGTCACGGGCAGCTAGTTTTGAACAAAATATTAAAGGTTAGCTTAATGGATTAGTGCAAAAATATGCTTTTAATGTAGGTGGTGAATCAACATAAAATAACATTGTAACCATGAAAGTTTCGTGCTTATTAAGTAACCAATTTCATATTTCATGAAATTCCTTGCCAATGTAAATGAGATCGTAATTCACTAATGACAAGCTGTAAATCGAATTATTATTTACAGCTTAAATTCATTGTTTACCTAACTAATCGAATTATTAGTTAGATAAACAATGAACGAGTCACCAGTTTATCTCTTACACTACGCTGCCACATGTTTACATATGCCTAAATAATATAAAATACTTATCGTATTGTATGAAGGGCTCAAACAAAGTAATATTGTATTAAAACAAAACTACCAATCGCAAAGTAACGTATTTTACGTCGGTCATACAGAGAGGCGCTCAGTCATCAGACATTGATTGAAAAAAAAAACATACAAGCCTGGCTCCACCCAGGATAACAAACATTGTTAGACAAGTTAACACTGCAAAAAATACCCAAGTACGGTCTTATAGACTGCGGTATAAGTACAATTACACTGAGTCTGAATGCATTGAAGAACGGCACAAAAACATAGTATGTCATAATTCAACACTAACGTAAACCTACTTCTTGGATATTCTCTGCAACTAACTTAGTATACTGTCAGTATAGATAGTACAACCCAAGATCAAAGATTTTTTTGTAACAAAATATGGTCCAGTCTCCTTTAATAGTTAAGAAAATAAAACCTTGTCAAATACTGTAAGTACTCACACATCGCGTAAAAAAATGCTTTAAAATAAATCATTTAATATTTTTGTCCAATAAGTTCATTTTTATTACTATAGAAATCAGTGAAATTCAATTTATGGGTGAATCAACTTTTTTATAATGGCCGGCCAAATGTTCATATAAAAATATATTATTAATTACTACTTTTACTCATCATAATTTTAATTTCTCATGTTCTTTTTTTATTTCTTAAAATTTTGCTGTACGCTTTTCGTGTGATTGTGTGACGCGTTAAATATATTAATCTGTTATGTTGTGCACGTAAATCCACATAATAATATACATTAATATCGCTTTTCGTGTCTGTGTGACCGCGTTGTTCTTCTAAACTCCGTAATCGATTGATATGCGGTTTTCACTATCATTTAGAGAATAGATTCCGGAAGGTTTATGTGTATATTTAAATAATATTAAACTTACATACATAATTTTTTTTTAAATGGTCTATTCGTAATAACCGTGCAAAGCTGGAATGGATCGCTAAATAAAA
Organism: Tiliacea aurago; assembly: GCA_948098905.1. Taxonomy (NCBI): domain Eukaryota; kingdom Metazoa; phylum Arthropoda; class Insecta; order Lepidoptera; family Noctuidae; genus Tiliacea; species Tiliacea aurago. Next base: position 7,319,473 of record OX402588.1, read on the forward strand.
TTATAAGACGGTCACACGATCATTTTAAACCAAAGTATTCCATAACAAATAATTGGCTCTTGGGACCATTGCTCATGGGTGTCCTGTTCAGAACAAGATTATGAATAATTCTGGACAAGCAAAAGCAAAAAATAAAGTAGATTCACCCTTACACAACGACAATGAAACAATCGCGATGCTAGCAAAAATATGAACATTTAACATGTATGATATAAGTACCAAAAAATACAGATTTTTAAAACAATGCCGTGTACAACTTTAGGAACTTCAATTTACAAAATTTTCACAAACTATACAAAAAGCTTACCTTAATCGTAAAATAGAAAAAAAATACCAAAAAAATAAAATAGAAAAAAAAACGAAATATAAATAAAATAGAAAAAAATACCAAAAATAAATAAAAGATTAAAAAAAAATATTTGACAAAAAAAGAATGAAAGCACTGATTTCGTAAAAAAAAACATGAACCTTTTTTAAATCATATCGCGTATATGCGCTACCTGTACCTGTGGTATACGTCCTTCTTTCTTACGTACTTGCCATCGGGCGTGAAGTAGTAGCTGGGGGGGTCGTGTATGTGGCGCCCGCGCACAAGGTATAGCACGTCCCCGGTTCCGGTGGGCGCCGGCGCCGTGATGACGTCAGCGCGGCAGCCGGCCATATCTCTTGAGGAGCAGTACCACTGCTTCCTGCCGTGCGCTTGCAAGTTCTTCAGGTAGAACGTGTAGCCATCGTGCAGCAGCAGCGACTTGCCCGTCCGCGAAGGCACGTACACTGCTGGCACTGCGTCAAAACCCAATATGTCACCACCGACATTCGGTTGACGGCGTTCAGAACACCGCCAACAGAATGTACCGATGAACATCCGACTGAACATACCGCACCCAGTGCTGCATGAACGTTCGAAGGCTCACACATACATGGTGATTCTAATTGCTCATCAAACTTTCTTCGACTAAATCAAGTGTTAATCTAGTTTGTTAATCATACATTAAAATCCAGCTAGAGTTGAATAATAGTCGTAAATATGTATAAGATTTAATCAATATATGCACATAAACGTTACTTTAAAAGAGTAAAGCTGTAGAAAATAGAAAATTAATCATTTTGATTTGATTATTTAGAATTACTAACCATGAAAAATACCTCAAAACCTGTCTCAGTATTCTCAGTACTAATATGGTTAAATATTTTTATGTATTCATCATTTTGTTACTTGACATTATATTATGTTGCTACGATTACATTCATATTATTTAATACATTTAAAATATGAAATATAATTATTTTGATAAATTAGTTCTTTCCTTTGAGGAATTATTCAAAAATTGCTTTTAGCTCTAGGTACATTATTATACATACATTTTGACACAAATACTAAGATCACATACACAAGATACACTATAAATTAGATTTAGCGACTGCCTCTACAGAACAACTATAAGGCTTCCGCAGACAGGCGCGACACGACACTAGTATAGAACAAATTTTATGAAAACTTCATGGAAAATTTTTCTACCAGAATCGCGTCACACAGCTGCACGCAGCAGACAGGCGCGACTGGTAGAACAATTTCATAATCTATCTAGCGTGATCATAAACTAACGAAAAATTCGAACTGTACCAAACCATATAACATCATCATCATCATACAATTTAACGCATTATTTTTCGATACTTTATAATCTATCCATCGCAAACCGTCAAATTGTGAACTGGTATCAAACTTGCATGCGACGAACACACCTTGCGCTAATACTAAATAGCCAAGTAAATGCGACCAACTTGGAAGAAGCGCTCGCCAGCCGCTGCTGCCGCGGCACCGCTCGCTACACTCGCTCGGCTCGCGCGCGGTTGGTCACAGTTCTAACCTAACCTAACCCATTTGGTCGGGTGATAAAATCGGACAGATTATGAACCCTGTCGATAAGTGCAGATTCGTTCACAACTTGAAGATTTCCAATTGATAGATTATAAACTAGATGATAAATAATGAAAATGAATGCGTTATATTGTAACTGTTCGCAATTTTTCGATAGTTTATAATCTCGCTAGATAGATTATAAACTAACGGTGATCTTAATCTTACGGTGACATACAGGGTGGCAGGGACATCGCCGCGCAAAGTGTAACCATGAATTCAGCACACGATTCAAGACCCTCATGTTCACCGTCCACCGCCATGATTTTAGAATGTTTTCGTCGGTTATCAAAAAAATTATCAGCTGTTCCATAGAAAAGTGAAATACGAACGTGGTCAAATTCAAAATGTATAGAACAGCATTTTTTTTTAAATAACTGACTAAAACTTCCAGTACATCGGGATCCAGGATCATTATACTAAATTCATGGTAATAGGGTACGCTGCTTGTTTCTTGCGTAATACGTAGTCGTAGGGCCGTACTACGTCAGCCGCCCACGCCACCCCCGATCACGTTCTATTGCGAGGGCCTAAGGGAAACACTGTTCATTCATTCATACTCTTTAATAAAACTACCTAGTCTATTACAGAGTATTTCGTCGTTATTTAACAATAATAACTTTACTTCAGTAAGTTATGTTTCGAATCACAAATTAATAGGCATTTTAATGTGAGCTCCGCTCCATATGCTCGACTCTACGCATCGCTCTCTCAAAGCTCGCTAATTTTATATGAAATATCTTTTCGCTCAAAAGTTTACTACCATATTTTTTGTCGTTTCCAAAAAGAGCAATAAGAATGAAGAATAAGCATATTATTGATAACCAATGACATCTTCTATACAAACAAATAAAATTGAAGTGTATGTTTGTATTGTCAAAACAACAGCTACTGAAAGATTATACAAAAAGCTTACCATTATCGTAAAATAAAAATACCAAATATAATAAAAGATTAAAAAAAAATATTGTCAAAAAAAAAGAATACATAAGAACACTAATTTCGTAAAAAAAAAACTAGAACCTTTTTTAAATCATATCGCGTATATTATGCGCTACTTGTACCTGTAGTAGACGTCCTTCTTTCTTACGTACTTGCCATCGGGCGTGAAGTAGTGGCTGGGGGGGTCGTGTATGTGGCGCCCGCGCACAAGGTACAGCACGTCCCCGGTTCCGGTGGGCGCCGGCGCCGTGACGACGTCAGCGCGGCAGCCGGCCATATCTCTTGAGGAGCAGTACCACTGCTTCTTGCCGTGCGCTTGCAAATTCTTCAGGTAGAACGTGTAGCCGTCGTGCAGCAGCAGCGACTTGCCCGCCTGCGAAGGCACGTACACTGCAGGCACTGCGTCAAAACCCAACTTGTCACCACCGACATTCGGTTGACGGTGATCAGAACACCGCCAACAGAATGTACCGATGAACATCCGACTGAACATACCGCACCCAGTGCTGCATGAAGGTTCGAAGGCTCACACATACATGGTGATTCTAATAGCTCATCAAACTTTCTTCGACTAAATCAAGTGTTAATCTACTTTGTTAATCATACATTAAATCCAGCTGGAGTTGAATAATAGTCGCAAATATGTATAAGATTTAATCAATATATGCACAAAAACGTTACTTACAAAGAGTAAAGCTGTAGAAAATAGAAAATTAATCATTTTGATTTGATTATTTAGAATTACTAACAATGAAAAATACCTCAAAACCTATCTCAGCATTCTCAGTACTAATATGGTTCAATATTTTTATGTATTCATCATTTTGTGACTTTGACATTATAATATGATGCTACGATTACATTCATATTATTTAATACATTTAAAATATGAAATAGTATTATTTTGATAAATTAGTTCATTCCTTTGAGGAATTATTCAAAAATTGCTTTTAGCTCTACATTATTATACATACATTTTGACACAAACACTAAGATCACATACACAAGATACACAATAAATTAGATTTAGCGACTGCCTCTACAGAACAACTTTAAGGCTCTCGCAGAAAGGCGCGACGCGACACAAGTAGAACAAATTCTATGAAGTCTTCATGGCAAATTGTTCGATCAGAATCGCGTCGCACCGTCGCGTCGCGCCTGTCTGCCTTGAGCCTTTACCTGCATGATTATGCGATATTTAAGGGGCCGGCGTAGCATGCGTAATTCATACAAACGTAATACCAAAATAATTTGTAAATCAAACATATTCTTAAGGTAGTGTGTATTTATTTCGATTGGATTACAGAATATCTATGTTCCCAAATATATATTTTGAAAGGACAATGATATAAAGACGAGATATGAGGAATTTAAAATTTCTATATAAAACTTATTTTCTCATAACTCTTGTTTAAATCAGTGTCAATTCAAAATATATATTTGGGAACCTAGATATTATGTATTCCAATCGGAATAAAGGCACACTACCTTATGAATATGTTTGATTTACAAATTATTTTGGTATTACATTTGCACGAACTACGCATCCATCGCCGGCCTCTTAACATAATATGGTTTAAACTCAATGTGTAAATAATCAAAATGTCTATTATCCTATCTTAATATTATGCCTAGATTTACTTATTGCTTTCAGCGAGGCAGCCTCGAGCTTTGAGGGGCGATGGCACGGGCGTTGGTTGCATGGCAACTCAACACCTTACATTATGATTAGTCCCAAGACTGCCTCTTAATCAGCAAGTAATTAACATACATAATATTTAACGTGACAAGAAACAACATGGCATTTAGGAACATACTCTTTATATGACCTAAAGTTAAGACCTACATAGGTATATGTAGTATTTTAACGTCATTCAAAAACTTGATAAATATATATATTAAGCTTATTTAGGTAGGTATTTACCTACTTATGAAAAACATACGTATTAAGGTACCCGCAGACAGACGCGTCGCTACGGCGCGACTGGTAGAACAATTTCTATGAACACTTCACGGAAATTGTTCTACCGGTGTCGCGGCTCGCCTGTCTGCACGAGTATTCATTCGATTTTAAACATTGAAATACTAAAAAAAAACTCAAATAGAAATAATCCCGATATCTAAACTGACTTTCCTTTTTTCTTAATTTCTACTTACCTAGATTTTTATAATTATGTTCAATAAATCACTTTATATGTAGGTACTGTCATTATAAGCTTTTTCTAATCCACTTATCCACATAAATACATACTTTTCTCTTTCGCAATGATGCTAGCTGTACTCTACTGGCCTAATCAGTAGATTTTTTTTTTTTTTTTTTATTTGTACTATCTAACAAAAATATTTAAAAGGTAAATCATAAATAGAACCAAAACTGCGTTTCGTACAACATACGGATGATACGGACCAGTTATACAACCGAGGCGCGTTCCCACAAGGCTGCGTTTCAGGAGCTCCATAAAAAAAAAATTGCTATGCAAAGAATTGCATCAAGGGCGCGCGTCATATTCGTTACCATACGCAGCGTATGGGGCGCGCCTCAGGTGCATGTTAGAGCCGGCGCACATCTGGCGAAGTGCAACGTAGCGCGGATGTCACTGCCAAACAAATATAGACCTTATGTCAGTTAAAATAAAGTTGAGAATACATAAACTTCTATTAACTCGACAGTGTATCTAAGCGTAAAAAGCGCAATTTTGATATTTGTTTGGCAGTGGCAAGGACAACCGCGCTGCGCTGCGCCTCGCCAGATTTGCGCCGGCCATTATAAACCTCATTGGCTGTACAATTGTGTCCTATACAGCGTTTTGATTGCTACTTAAGCCGAGACGTTCGCCATACAGTCTGAAAATCCTGCGCAGGTGCGCCGTGACATCGTGCATGCGCGGACGTCTCGGCGCCCGCGCAAACTGCTGTCAGCGCTCGTGGTTGTGCACCCCGGACACGGCGATCACCTCGTTGTTGTACGTCCGCAGTATGGCCGGGCATTGGAACTTGTTCCTGGCTGCGCAGTACCACAGCACCCTCGGTTGGTTCCTATACGCGTTATGCGGACGGTACACGTAACCGTCCAACGACAGTTTCGGGTAACCAGTTTGCGTTTGTATGACCTTCACTGGAATATGGTAATATTGTTAGTTAACTCAACATTCATACTAACTACATATCTTTTAAGTTAGAAACAATTACCTTTAAAATCGGCTTACACCAAAGATTTTCAAAAAATAAAACGAAGGATTAAACTTTTAACGTTTCTCTTTAAATTCTATACTAAAATATAATAAAATGACAGTTACTTCGGTGGGTGATGTAAGTACTTCTTTTTCCATAACTATTAATAATATTTAACTAATAAAAACAAAGTTTTTTCTTAGGGCTAATATAAATCGATTTCATTGATTGCAAAAAAGAAAAATATTGAGCAGAGTGCTACTTCATTTCCTAAATTTCGTCAGTCCAGATGTGAACATAGTGAGTAGATCAAATGGTGTAATTACTGCTCCTGCAGAAATGTCTGAGTTCTGTGAACACAACGGTCTTGCCGCTGGTGTGCAGGCGGGCACCGCAGCCGCGCGCGCACGTCCAGCGCCGCTTGCTCTTGTAGCAACCATCCAACTTGTACCAGTACGTGCCTATCTTCAATAACTCTGACTCTGTATCCTCCAACATCGGCGTCGACGGTAAAACTGCCCAAGAATTCGTACACAAGTTACAAAGTCAACCATTCGATTCTACAATTTACATTACAACATTTATATTACAGAACCAGGCAACCATATCCCAATATACACCGTGGCAATTTAAATGGTCTTACAACGGCAGCCCACTTCATGCATCCGATGACTAATGAAAGTATTTTTTTTTTTATTAACATTAAAATAATTTAAAAAATTAAAATATTATTCATTATGACGCATGTTACGAGCGCGGTGCGAGCCTTGCGTTCCAAGGACGGCGCGTAATGCAATGTTTTTTAATTATTCAAATGTTAATAAATATTTGTTTTACTTTCATGAATTATTGTAGTTATTGGATACATGAAGTGGGCTGCCGTTGTAAGACGATTATAATGCCACGGTGTATAGAATCCCAAATGCACGCTTTGACGTCGATTCAAATATATACGGACCCGCTGATTTAAGCGCTGATAACAAAATCGATTCTTATACCCTGCACCCTAATTACGTAATACACTTTCAATCACAATCCGAGAGCTTTGTAGGATATTGCTAATCCATTGCTTCATAGGTTTGAATAGCTCGTCTGCTCAACAACGTATTATAACGCAATGATTGGTCATTGCGTTATTTATGTTGGGAACTGTCAAAATGAAACCCATTGCGATCAATTGTCAATGTATGTGTGTTAAGACACGGTAGACTGGCGCGATATCGCGGGCAGGACAGGCAGCGCGTCGCACAGAGTGACACTTTCCGTGAAGTTTCATAGGAATTGTGCTAATAGTGTCTGCGAGAGCCTTTACGCAATTACCCGCTGAATAGACGCGAGAAACGTGGCCTTAAGGAACTACTCGAGAGCAGAAATAAAAAAACGTATTGATCAGTATACGTCTTTTATGAATATGAACAAAAATTAAATAATTTCACAATAATTAACTTAAATAATAAATAAATAAATGAATAATCAGTACAATAATACTCTTAATTCAACAAAAAATAAAAATATAACAACTATAACTAATAAGTCTAACATACTTTGGCATAGGAAATAAGATCTTTGAAAGGTACTGAGTATTAATTAATAAATTCCAGTCGAGTATTTAAATAATAATAAATTCTTACCTAATTATGTCTCGTAAATACAATATAGGTACGTACGTTACTACGGAAAATCTGTTACACACTCCCTACGATTCCCCACCTACTGTACATATCTACAATAATATATGGTCGTATAAGTTTCTAATATAAAAACTATGCTCGTATTATTTTGTTCATAAGCTGGTATATTATGTCTACACAGTCTACCGCTACGGCTAAATATACAATACAAATCATAAATATTGGAGTATTTCGTAACATCGTCTATCAGTCGTTCCGCGCACTACATGGCGGTCAATAAATATAATTTTTTATAAAAAAGCATCAACAAGACGGCTACGCTATCATTAAAGCTATACAGTTTGTATACATAATTTCTAAACATTTTGGTAAGAGAATATTGCACATTCACGTTATACATTGTTTTTTTATATACTATCGTGTAGTTTCCTAATAAATAGCCGCTAAGGCGTAACAAGGCGACGTTAAAGCGTCTACAGCCACCTGTTTTATTGATTCCAATAGTTTCCAAATAGTAAAGTATAAATATGCTCAAAATCTATATCAACGTTTAGTTCGATATCACAAAACGTACTGTCTATGTTTAATGGAAGATTGACAAAAGTCACGAGATATCTCGACGAATGTATTGCGACACGACGCTACGTGTATCCGAGATTCATTCAGAGCTAATTGTTGAAAGAGCGAGAACGACCCACTCTACTGTAATTATTCGAACTTATTCATCCGGCGAAGTATAATAAAATTACCGAACTAAACCTAGAACATTAATAGTATACATAGATAAAGGAATTACATTGACCTTTGGCATAACTACGTAAAAATAATAAGGCCGAAATTACAAAGAAACAAAACTCAGCTTCAATTCCTTATTTGGGCACTTGTAGCATATGAGCCAATTTTGTTCCTTCATAACACAAGAACACTAAATAACAAATGGTGGTCACTAATGTGACGCATGTGTAGGTGGTGCGACGCTCCAGGTGCGCGTCAGTGCCTGCCGTCTAGCAGGCCGCGCACGAGGAGGTCGCGCCAGGCCTAGAGCAGCAGCGCGGCGTGCGGTGCCGGCGGCACCAGCGGCGCCGGTGCCGCCACCGCGGCCATCACGCGCGGCGCCGGGCTCGCTACTATCTTATACTTGCCCATGGGATCCACTTGGAAACGCCTCGACTCATGCTTAGCAGGATTATACGTCGCCGGATGATTGTGTGAGCCCCGAAAGTATACCAAGCGTCCGTCTCTCAAACATAAGGCAACTTGACAACGCTCTGCTTTCTGGTAGGACCTCGCACACCTCCAGGTGACCCGGCGAGGGTGCGACCCTCCGTCCTCGTAGAATATGTGTCCGTCGGCCACTAAATGCAGTCCTCCGCGTGCTGAGCGGATGTAGAACCATCCTGAAACGACGGCACGGTTAGACCTTGTTGCGTTAAACCCACATTCATTCATTACTTATTTTTAACAAATTAGTGTCGTGTGCGGAAAATCAATACAGCGTAGTCATTCATTTAACAAGAAATACCTTGAAATTACGCTCGTTTTCCTCCTCCGCAATCGTTTAGCAAATTTTCTTTCTAATTGTGGAATCTTTAGTGTTAGGCAGCAGCTTATAATTTTCTTGGAATTTTCTAATTGACATTCTTTTATTTGTAATCTAGACGGCTCAGCATAAGTTGGTAGTCGTTTCTAGATGGCTGTTGATTGTGTTATAGAAAACAAACTTAAAGCAATTTGTCTTGCCCTCTCATCTGTTTAGATGATAGTCGGTAGGGTGAACTCACCTAACTTCATGACAAAATCATTCATAATAAATTAGCAATAAAATATTTATTATTTAGACTTAGCTTAAGGTTTGACCAGTCTTATGAAGAATATAACCACAACGAATCACAGCTTTTTAATCTGCTTTAAAAGAGTTATACCTGCCCATTTTACAAAAGCAATTTGGGTAATTCCGTGGTCGCTTCACTACAACTTTGAAACATCAATTACAAGTAGGTAATCAACATATTATAAAGCATCAAATTATCAATTCAAATAATATTTAGAGAGCAGTGGTGGCCCAGTGGTAACGGCCCAGACTTAGAGGAGTTCGAACTCGGAAACGGTGAAGGAAAACCATCGTAAGGAAAACGGCATGTCCTAGTACCAAAAATTCGAAGACATGTGACATAGCCAATCCGCACTGGGCCCGCGTGGTGGATTACAGGGGGACACAGGCCTCTCTATAAGAGGGAGTGGGCTGTACCCACCCGTAGTATAATTAGTGGGTCGTCGCGATTTTTCACATTTTTTACACGGGTGTGACGGCTTTTCGATGGCGGATTCATGACGTATAAATCTAAAATCAGTATCAGTTTTCCTCTTCAAAACAAAACTTAATTTCCACAGTTAAAAATGGTGGCATTAGCCTCATACTGTTGTCTTTATGGTTAGTCCCATTCGAAAATATAGCGTTTTGGATTTGCAGCAAACGAGTCAGTGATTTTCTGGGAAACTGGTGCTGTATCAACTAATATTATAAATGCGAAAGGGAGTTTGGCACAATGTAGACCAGGGATGCACAGAACGCGGCCTGCGGGCCGCATGCGGCCCCCCGGCTATATGCCAGTGGCCCGCCAGCAAAAATATTCCCTCGTACATTTGAAGGAAAAATATTGCTGAGGTTTACAAATAATATAAATTTGAATCGCGCGCGTTACAAAGTGGGTTCGCTGTGTGGTGCACGATGCGTACCTGCTCGGAAACTTTTTCTGTATTGAATAATAATAAAACAAAAAATCGAAACCGCCTAGCAAATGAAAGTTTGGAAGCCATTTTACGTGTAGCTACAAGTAAATTCGAGCCAAATGTTAAAAAGATTGTAAGCACAATGCAGTGCCACGCTTCAAACTAGTATTGCTTTTAAAATTAAAGTTTTGGATATTTTTATGTTTTTAATTTGTGCTGGTGACCCGCCATTAGTTCATCATTTGCCCAAGTAGCCCATGGTCACAATAAGTCTGTGCATCCCTGATGTAGACCATCACCTGGGATAGGTTAGTACATAGGATACTTTTTTATTCCGGTGGTACATTTCCGTAGTCTAATTTCCGATCTCCACGCGGGCGAAAGCTAGTAGGTACTCTACACATATACGTTCTCCTTTTATAAAAAAGTTTTTAAGATCAGCAATTTCACTCAGTTTGTTCATCTTCATGAAATAAGACCACTTCTGTCGAAGCCAGAAAGCGTGTCTGTTAATTTTGAGAGCGGCTTTACAGCTGTTCTGTTAAATGGATAGATACCTGATTTTTCAAAACCTGCACGTATGTTGGATGGTGTAAAACTTTTTTGAAAAGCAGGAGTGAAAAAAACGTGGAAATCATAGAGCGTGGGAACGGCGCAAGGAGTCTTCATTTTGAATGTTTCGGTTTCAGTTCGCCAGGCAACTTTTAGTGGTTGATGTATGCTGACATCAAGTTTTTTGAGCAAAAGGGGCAAACCTGCTATCGAGGTGGGAGCGCACAGGTTCTGCTTCAACGGTCGCGCGGGGAGCGGCAAGGTGTGGGTGGTGGCGCTGCTCGCGCAACCAGCAAAGCAATTGGGAGTATAATAAACGGGGGGACAAAACATCCTTCCGCATTTATGCACGCTACTAACGTTGGTATCATACCTTTTTCTGCGCGAGTTATATTGTAAACAATTTGTTTACCAACGTTTGTCACTATTTTGCCGTGTTATTTCATAACAGTTCCAGAGAAATGTCTTGTTGCGATAACGATTTTTCTAATTTTTCGTAAAAATCTTCCGTAACGACCGGGTTTGAATAAATTGTTCTGCCATCTGAAATGTTTTCCGGTATTTGTAAAGACAACCCGTACCGTTCTTTATACTTTACCCACCAGTACCACCCTACAGTCCCCTTTTCATCATTGAATGAGCAGCTTATATTCGCATCTTTTGCCAAAGATAATGCAATTTGCTTTATTTGAGTTACTGAGAGGACAAAACCAATTTCTTGCATCTCAATAAAGTAGGCCATTAGCTTTTGTTCTAGTTCCACAGATAACGCAAACGGCCGTCCCATCTTGGGCATCACAATCTGTGCATCTTAGAGTTCTATACTGGCTTACATTATGTTTTAATGTGGTCCATGGAATCTTATATACGTTAGAAGCTCTGTATACGGTCATTGAAGAACTCAAAACGCTTTCAACTGCTCTTTTGAGACCAAACTCCTCGGAGTTTGACCTCAAAAGACTTCTCCTACTTTCTGTATCTTCTTTTCTGGTCGTCCTTGATATCTGAAAGCAAACAAGCAAATGACAGCAATAAAAACGTACGTTTTAAGTTGTGTACCTAGATCCTGCCAATTCATGTCCAACATCACATAGCGCCAGATTTTAAAGCTTCACATTTAAATACGTGACAAGCAACACAAAGTGTCACCTAATAAATCAGTGATAACAAAGAAGTACAACCTTAAAGTCGGCTTTCATTGATAGATAAAATCATCATCATTATCACCTGCAGCTGAACACCAGTACTTTACATGGAGCGACTGGCTGTCTGACCTCCACAAGACCACAACCCAGTTTTTTTTGATAAAATAAAAAATGTAATATTTTTTATTTTTTTTGGGGTTAATGACCGCTGGTGTTGTTACTTAAAGTATGAGTTGAGAAAATCTGTTTTTTTTTTGTCGTGTTAAGATATCGTAACCCATCACTTCTGTGAAATTTACACAAAAAAGAAAGATTTTAAACTGATATTTCTATTGTACACTACCTGCGGTTGATGACCCCAGAAAAAAAAGGTATGTTTGACAACTAATTAACATTATTGTCTATTGAACTCATGGTTATATTTGAATACCATCGTGGTATAAGCACAGATATCACTCAAGCGCCAGAATGCAAATTAGATCCAAATAAATATTTAATTTTACAAAAAAAAGAAGTGATTTTGCAAGAGAAAAATCACTATCCCTAATTAAATCTTCATGTTGTTATAAAGCCGGTAAACAGTAGAAAGTCTTTGTTTCTTATATGATGATAATGTAAAGTATGAGTAAAATGCCATAGGAATGGTGATATTGAATGACTGCTTTGACTTACACAAAATATGTTGGAAGTTAGGTGTCGAAATGAAAGTCCAATGTTACTTCAGCGCAATATAATCGATTCTTTGTACCTATACACAAGAGACGCGTCTCTACTACCGGCTACACAGCATAAACATTCTCTGATCGACAACCGCCGCTTATAGCTACCGTAATTCCATAATACTTTCACGACTTAACATAATAATAGCAATAAAATATCTTATCACAATAAAAATAATACTTTAAAAATAATACTTCAAGGTTAACATATAATCGTATACATTTCGTATGGTATTTAACATAACTGGTGTGGTTAACTTTCAGGTTAACTTAATTGTTGTGACAACACTCCCCGTAAGTACAACCAACGGTTTCATAAACGCTTAAGTACTCAAAAAAATAATATAAAAAAGTGTAAAATTAAAAAAATGTAAAATAAATCTTAAAATATTTAGATCTCACTAAAGAACAAACTTACAACTACAACGTATACATGAGTATTATTATTTAGTCAATTGTTCAATAAATGCAGTTCCTACTTTAACAAGTTGTTATACATTACTTTCCTAATCGTATACATGACATGACTTCGTAACATTCCCTCTATGACCTAAGAGCCCGCAGACAACATAACCTGACATTCGTAGTCAAACCGAAACCAACCTCTTCGGAGACCACGCTCCGATGCCAACAATCGTAAATTTTATGTACAAATTCACGAATAAAATTGTAAAAAAATAAATGTAAAAAATAATGTATAAAAATACTTAGGATATCATAAGAGAACTATCACTTTGTACAGTACACTACAACTAGACCGACTGGTTCGGAAGAGCGGTGCTGAGACAGTCGCGCAGCCGCTCTGCTAGCCAGTGCTGGCTTCCCAACAATCATCTGTGAGAGAGCATATTGCGGTTTTTGGCTGTGGAAACTTTCCAAATCTTGTTTTTATTTAACTCACTGAGAGCTTCCTTCGTTTGTAGAGGCCACAAACACCAAAAACAGAAAAATTCAGTCAAAAATTTGATCCCAGGCGGTCTTCACTAGAACTTATTATATATTCGTATACTTTACACAGCGCAAAAATATCTACCAATTAAATGTATCTACTGAATACAGTAATAATATAGGTTATACATCATAATAATCTCTTTGGAGAATAAGATAAGAGAGTAAACGTGCAAACTATAGTTTGCAATATCTCAATTGCGTACACATGTAGGTACCTATGTAATCGACAAAAGGCGTATACAATGTTCACGTCCAGACCACCGGCAGAAAGGCACAAGAGCAATTTGACTTTCCACTCGAAACAATAGTTAAATCCAGCTAAAAGACATTCAATATTTCAAACTCATGATCAAATATATCAATAATTACTCCTAACCTACGTTCTCCATTCGTACTAGCGTTGAGATCAAAATCTGTGCCGTATCCTACCTCGTTTAGTTCGCCGGTGGTCGTTTGGTTGACAGACAAATTGACTAATCAGATCTGCCCGTCCGTTTCGTAAGCAGTGGCGCTCAGAACATGGGCGTGAGCGGCGTGGCGCGCACGCCGCACGTGTGCGCGCTGTTCATCTGCACGACTCGCAGTCCAAACGTGTGCACAGCGGCGCGGCAGCGCGGGTTGCGCGAGCAGCGCCACCACACCTTGCCGCTCGCCGCGCGACCGTTGAAGCAGAACCTGTGCGCTCCCACCTCGATAGCAGGCTTGCCCCTCTTGCTCAAGCAGTAGCGGAATTGTCCAGGAAAGCAAGGGAACGGAAACGGCAGCCCCAGCGTTGGCGGCGGCTCCGGGGCGGGTGGTGTGCCTGCAACTAATCACCTTACTGTTAATGTCTGCCTGTATTGAACAGCTTCCAACTACGTTTTGTAAACAAAAATGATAATAAATTAACAATTTGTTTCACACCTACTATTCAGACAAAACTAAACTAAATACGCAGCGTGACATCAGGTATAACGACAAATAAAACAAAATGATGAAATCAGCGAGTCATGATTAAAAAATATAATTTCATTTATTTACAAAAAGATGAGAAGCTTTAAATCATTTTACTTTTTGTAATTCAAAACAAAATGTTATATTTTCACGATCAATATTGCCTACCTACCTATAACAACCTCTAGCTCCTCAAAGTAAATTTTGTAATTACGACAAGCGCCCAACTGGGGTGTACTTACGAAGTTACGATCACTTGGAAATACAAACATTAGAAAGACAAGTTTTAATGACTAGCTTATCACGTGTAGTAAGATTTCATTTTGACTTGAACGGTGGAAGTACGTTTGTTTTTGACTTGTTTAACGCGCTTGCGCTTCTTGATGATGTCGTGTTCGTGGTTGCCCATGGCGATGATACGGTCGTTGCTGGTGACGGCGTAGCATTTGCAGCCGTGGTCGGACTTGATGCAGAGCCAGGAGGTTCTGCCGGCGAACACTTTCCCGTTCCTCCTGAACCGCCAGCCATCCACCACCAGCACTGGGTTCCCATATCGAGACACACTCCACTGCGCTGAAAGCATATTTTCGCTACCACTCTAATCGGATCACTTCGAGATGGTAGGATTCCTCGCCCAAATAAAACGACCGAGTACAAAAATATCTTATATTTACTTACACCACATTTTCAAAATATTGTTACCATCTAATTATTTAAAACTAAATGAGTATAAATTATAATTATTGTATCGTAAACACACGCTTTTAAAAATACTGCTTGAGATCTTATTATTTATTATCTTGAACTGTTTTTTCCGAATCGAACTAAATTCTACAATAACAAGAACAGGTTATTCAAATTACATAAGATGTCGTAATTAATTATAATATTTAGGGCCTTCGCTAATAGATCCTAATTCAATGGCATAAGGAAAACGCTATAGGAAATCGATACATGAAATAGTTAATGTCCATATTGGCCAACTAAGCAAGAAGTTATTTGTTTGACAAAAAAGCAAGTATTTGAATGATCCAGTACTAACATAATGATTTTGAACCTAATTATTTAGACTCGTACCGTCTTATTACAAAACAAAGTTTATCTTCAGACCCAGGTTTAAACCATGGAGCCATTATTGAATTTCGAACTTCATTCCGTCGATGGTAAAGTTTCTAATACAAAACTGACAACTTAGTACCGAACTAAGTTTTCAGTTTTGTATAACGAACGGTATTTCAATCACAGTGACGTTCTTATTACAAAAACTGGCTCCATGGCACAGATTAAGTAGTACCTCCATGGTTTAACCAAGTCAAAATATAAATCTTGTTTTGTAATAAGACGGATAAAGATTAAAATAACAATTAAAGGTGCATTAACCCTAAGTACTATTATAATTTTTTGTTTGATTATTACGCTTAACGACTGATCGGATTCGGCACATAGATAGGCCATGACCTGAGGTTAGGATATAGGACACTTTTTATCCCAGCGGGCCGAGCACGGGCTGCCGTTGGGACAAGACATGATAAATTATGTCATGTCAATTTGTACTAGCATTTTATGACAAAACAGTTTTATCGCTCAAACTGTGATATAATGTGTGACTCAAGTCATGTCACAGTAGGCCGTGCTCGCCCCGCTGTAGTACGTTGACGTGGGATAAGTTCCGACCTCAAAAGCTAGTAGTTTATAAATACACCAGAAACGAATAAAAGTACTTAATAGAAAAAATAGAGCAGCATTGCAAAATTCATGTTTAATACTCTTCTTTTAAATAATCTTATAAAGATGCATAATTAATTGATTTAATATTTTTATCCATAACATTACATAGTGTGATTCAGGGACATAAATAACGTCAAAACTGAATCGTAAATTCACACAAGAAATCAAAACCATTTCGGAACATATTGCGAGCGAGCGGAAGTAACATATCCAAAGTTTCTAATAAAGCTGGTGTACGTCATGCATACCTACTATTAGCTGGGATATAAGTTAACTGATTTAAAAAAAGACTGTGTGAAATCCATTTCCAAATAATTGTATTTGGAACTGGATTTCTATCTTTTTTTGAAATTTTATTTTAGTAGCCCATGTTACTAAAACAAAATTTCAAAAAATGCCGTTGAATATATGGAATCCAAAGTATTTGTTGGAGAAAGTCGAATTGCTCTGGTCAATCGGCTTTTTCACAGTCTAAATTTTTTTATCTATTCCAATAACCACAAAACAAGCAAACCTTGGTAAAATTCCTAAAACCAAAATCGGCAATTGTACACATGATTTACAAAATGCTTAACAAAAACTGTCTCTTTCTTTTTGCCAGTAGATTATTTATTATTATTACAACTTTATGCAATAGATATGATATTATTACAAATTAAATCTGTCAAAAACATGAAGAACGTATTTAACTTCCCATTCATCTTGCACCGCATTCAAACGTAATATGAAATACACATCAGTCAGTGACTTAACTACTAAATGGTTCCTGAAATTCTTCTCTTCCATAGCAAATGATTATTATAATAATAAGCTAAGACAAAACACGTATATTTCTAAAAGAATGCATTTTGTAAATATCACGATTATTACGTCATGGTTTTTCACAGCCACTGAAGCCACTGGGTGAACAAATATGGCCGAATATGCCACATAACAGCATACTGGGATGGCGATTCCAATCCCCTTTCTTTGTAGACATTTAGGGATCAACGGTGCTTATATAAAACATCTTCAAAAACGTATTGAACTTTACTCTCCTATCATTAATTTTCTTAACTGGATATAAAAATTCTTGGGTGCTTTCAATCAGTTACGACTTCGTCATTCAAAAGTCTTTAGGTTATGTCGAACCTTGCTTATCAATGGAGCATTCCATTCCTTAAACTTACTTTCGACTAGACCAGAGGCATTAAAATTGTCAGGGGTAAAATTTGGTGTGTGTGTATGATGACCCTTCACGCGAACGAAGCGGCCTTCCATCGTAGTCTGGACTCTGCAGAGACAACCCTTGGAGTCCTTATCACGGCATGCCCAATTCAGCTTCTCGCGATATTGATTATTCACCCAAAATTTATTGTTTCGGAATATCAGTACCATTTTCCCAGCCCTGGACGGTAAGAAGAAGGCTTCTGCAAAAATTCAAGTAATATTAATATAGAAATCAGATTGGAGTTGAAGTAGTGTACCTTTAATAGCAATTTTAACACAATTACTGGCATTTCATGAAACGAAATATATATAGAATACTCATAGGTAAATTATTTTACATCTAATCATCAAAACCAGTATTTGTATTACCAAATATTACAAAATAAGTTCAGGATCTGTGTTAAAGTTTAAAAATACATCCCCATGAAAGGTTTTTGAATTTAAATGTAAAAAAAGTGGAGGTAAACTTATCATTAGCATAATCGGCCTATTAATGCTCCCACTGCCGTAACACAGTTCTCCCTGTGAGTCCGTGAGAGGGAGTAATCACTGCCTCTCACAGAATTACATAAGGATTACGAATCCGTAATCCACCACGCAAGTGGTGCTGATTGGCGTATCCCACCTGTCCTCCAATTTTTGGTTCTAGGACATGCCAGTTTCTTCATAATGTTTCCCTTCACCGTTTTGAGAACAGTGGGGGTGAAATAAACTAGTGCCTGCGCCTGCCTGGGTTCGAACACATCGAACCCACGACCTCAAACTCGTAGGTACCTTAGTCGGAGCTTTTACCCGGTCACCACTGAACTCCAAAGTTAGCGATCGTTCTCAATATTGACAATGTTCTATATATTACATAAATGATGTAACCAATACTATGTAACAATATTTTGATTTAAAAGAGTGTCCGTGGAGTTTCTTGCCCGTTCTTCTCCATAGGAACCTACTACGCTTTGGTATGGGCAACTAGCTCTCTGACTGACCGACCCCTTGACAATTCAAAAATGCCTGTAATAGGTTTATTTGAAATAAATGCTTTGAGTTTGAGTTTGATTGCCGGATAAAGGAAATTTCCAGCTTCAGAGCATTCACTTATTTCTGTCCCAATAATAGACAGACCCATGAACATTATGACAGTAAATAACACGGTTGGCTTATAGCGTTCAGCGACAAAGTGAAATATTTTTATATGATTTACGGTTGAGGATGTTGGCAAAGTGACAATTGCTCATGAAGTAATATTATTATGTTTTTGGTGTATTTTTCTTCTTTTTAGGGTTCCGTACCTCAATTGAAAAAAACGGAACCCTAATAGGATCACTCGTGTGTCTGCCTATCTGTCTGGTTATCGGACTGTCTGTCCGTTTGTCACACCTGATTTAATCCGAATCTACTGGATCGATTAAGTTGAAACTTGGTATGACATATGAATTTCTGTGACCCAAATACGGACTTGTAACGTAAATAAATTAATTTTGAATATGGGGGTCACTTTTCGGGGGTAAATAAGAATGTATTTTTATAAAGTTTTTCAATTGGTACCATGTGACATATTAAATGAAAGGGCTTGATGTAAGGATTTTAAATAAATACTTTTTAAGTTATTTAAGAAAATCGATGAAAATTGTCCATTCCATTCCTTTTGTTTGAAACTACTACACACACACTCAGAAAAAATTTCTTTACAATAGATTACAGGAAAACCTATAAGAAGTCTATGGTGTTAAAATAACATGGTAAATCACTCAATATTGTGCGTACAAACTTACATTTGCAATTGGAATGTATGAGGGAACATGTCTTACAACTACAATGTTATGTTTGTTCTTGGGATAAATTCATCCCAACTACGGAACCCTTCATTGTGCGTGGTCCGACACGTACTTAGCCGGTTTTTTGTCTTGAGAACCCTTTCTTGTAATTTAACCCTTAATTCACTTCCTGAGTCCCAGGGACTCACATCAAAAGTTTAAGCATGCATATTTCGTACGTTTTACGAGGGCTACACTAAAAGTATCGGGAATGGAATATTTCCACTGTTCCTGTCATATTAAAATCTTTTTAATTGAAAACTCCTTGGTTTTTCAAAAATCGAATACCATTTATTTATTTAAAAAATGATTCTCGGTCTTGTCACAAGGTTTTGTCAAACTTGTTTAGTCGTTGAGAAAATGGAATTGACTGGAGAAAATTCAAGAGCGATGATTTATTATGACTTTCGAAGTGGTTTAACACAAAAACAGTGTGTTGACCGGATGATTTCTGCATTTGGTGATGAAGCCCCATCCAAAACCACAATTTATCGCTGATTTGCTGAATTTCAACGTGGACGTGTCAAGCTCAGTGATGATCCCTGTCAAGGTCGTCCAAAAACTGCAGTCACCCAAGAAAACGTTGATGCTGTGCGTAAGCTGATTGAGGAAGATCGACATGTGACATACCGCGAAATTCAGGCAACTTTAGACATTGGCATGAGTCAAATACAAATAATCTTGCATGAACAATTAGGTGTAAAAAAGTTGTTTTCCCGATGGATACCGCATTCGCTCTGTGAAGAGCAAAAAGCGACTCGCGATGCTTGGTGTGTCAGAACTCTCGAAAGATTCCACGCAGGATCCTCAAATGCTGTATACAACATTGTATCAGGTGACGAATCCTGGATATACGCGTACGAACCCGAAACAAAAAACCAGTCACGAGTTTGGGTGTTCGAAAATGAGTTAAAGCCAACAAAAATTATTCGTTCACGGAGTGTTGCAAAAAAAATGGTGGCCACGTTTGTCTCCAAAACCGGCCATGGTACGACTATTCCTCTTGAGGGACAAAGAACGGTTAATGCAGAATGGTATGCTAGCATTTGTTTGCCACAGGTCGTTTCTGAACTCCGTAAAGAGAACTGCAACCGCCGCATCATCCTCCATCACGACAATGCGAGTTCTCACACCGCGCACAGAACAAAAGAGTTTTTAGAGCAAGAAAACATAGAATTATTAGACCATCCGCCGTACAGCCCCGACCTAAGCCCTAATGATTTCTATACTTTCCCTAAAATAAAGAATAAATTGCGTGGACAGAGATTTTCATCACCTGAAGAAGCTGTGGACGCCTACAAAACGGCCATTTTGGAGACCCCAACTTCCGAATGGAATGGTTGCGTCAATGATTGGTTCCATCGTATGGAAAAATGTGTCAAATTTCGCGGAGAATACTTCGAAAAGCAATAAATACATTTTTAAATAGTAATGTTGTGTCACTCCCTTGATTCCCGAAATTTTCAGTGCCGCCCTCGTACAATATGTTTGGCTTGCTCAAAAAAGATAATTATTGCGCTTATTTTTTTTTATATATAAAAGCATACTTACCTTTTTTTTTAGTTTCTGTATGTTAAATTAATAAGAGTTAAATAACAATTTTTTTTTTTAGTTTTTAGAATATTTGTGTATTTTTGAGTAGTTTAAAAAGACATTAAGTTTTTAAACCGATAAGTTTCAATTTCTTAAATTTTTAAGAGAATATAATTTTGTTTTTCTCATTTTATTATTTTGCACTTATTATTTAATAAACAATAAAGAAGATTATTAAAAAAAACAAAATAGTTGTATTAAATCAGAAGAAAAAAGAAATAAAATATGCGTCCCTGGGACTCATAGAAGGTGTTTACGTAAGTGTATTGCACCATGTGAATTGAGGGTTAATTAAGTAATCAGCACCAATAAAAACAGGTACACTAATCGCTGCCGTCAAAAACGTATATAAGTAGGTAATTCTTTTTTAATAAGCTCGAGCTCCCAACCGTCTCATACATAATTATATTTATATATTATTTATTTTATTTCGTTTTATGGTGACTTGTCATAAGCATAATCAGCCTATATATTCCTACTGCTGGGACACAGGCCTCCTCTCTGTCAGAGGGAGTAGGCCAATGATATTATATTAAATAGATATGTTGTGAGCGCGCAATCGTGAAGACTCAAAAACGTCCTAATTGGGACGTATTGACGTCCTAATTGTCTGCGATACGCATGGCGACGAGTAATACGCTTAGTTGAAGCAGCTAAAAAATTCAAAAAATGCCATCGTGTGTATTTAGAAAGTGTACCAATTATAATACCAAAGTTAATAAAACACAAGGGATCTCATGCCACATCTAAGTACACAATATACTTCGATTTCATAATATATTTCAATTATGTTCCTAATTTTCTCATATTTGGAGGTTAGAAAAGAGAAATAAATGGAAATACATTTTTTTGTCGTGAGGACGACAAGGACACATGCACTCTATTCACAATTTGTTAGTCTGTGATGCTAACATTCGGTGATTGGTGGCCAGAATAATGTTTGTTTACATTCACGCGCAATTGACAACACTAGCTGTCTCTTTTTTTTCTTGTTGTTTTTATCAAGTCATCTCGTTTCTATCATTTTTACTTATAGTGAAATGTAAAATGAATGAAAAGTGGGTATGTGTGCTGCCGCTGCTGCGCGGAACACTTTTTTCGGTTGTTTTGTGAGTGTATATCATATCTGTTTAATATAATATCATTGGAGTAGGCCGTAATCCACCACGCACGCCCAATGCGGGTTGGCAGATGTCACGTCTTGATTTTTTTGGTTCTAGGACATGCCGGTTTCCTCACGATGTTTTCCTTCACCGTTTTAAGAGAAGTGGTGATGAAATAATTTACTCAAAGTAAAGCGCTAGTCTGGGGTGGAACCTACGACCTTACAGCTCGCAAGTGCCAAACTTAGGGACGCACAACAGAAACCATTCGTTGTGTCTACTTAAGATTGCTTACAACAGGAAGAGATGCAGTTTTACAGTAGGTAAAATATACCTCAACTCTGTAACTTTTGAAAACTTCACTCGCAAACCACAGTTTTGTGTCGCTCAAGGTTTAAAGATTAAGGCGACGATAACCGACTTTTAATGATTTTATACTGAAGATCACGTCTGAACCAGTAGTGTTAAATATGTGAATATTTTAGATTATGTTTATATTACATAGTGAAATTAATTTGTAAAGTTATGTCTAACGCGGATAAAAAACTGGGAATGGCGCAAAATCTACCAAGCGTATTTTTCTGAAACCTTCACCAATTTAAAGATAATTAAATTATTGATCTTTTAGTATACCTACGCGTTTTATTAAAATACCTTGTTTTGTTTATAATAAATTAATAATATAATGCGTCAAAGTGGGAACAGCGCTCCCTGATGGGCGAGTCCTATTACTGGCTGAACGTACCACGCGTTGCGTGAGCTCAGTACAGAACACGCAAGCTAACCACTCAAGCTCACAACAAACACAAACACATAAGGTCACTGGCTTATATCTGAGTCTTAAACTAATTTCAACGAAATTGTAAAATACTTAGGTTACAAACATTACTAATCAAACACAAAAATATGAAGATTTTTTTTATTTAAAAATAATGAACAAATTACATAAAAGCGCTTTAGAGAAATTATTATTGCCACTGGACTAACAATTTTTTTTAACGAAAACATTTACGAGCAAAATCAAAAACACAATGACATCGAAAAATTTAATAGTCTAGTGTTCTTTATTAAACATGGACAACATAATCATAATTAAAGAGTGATCATTTTCTTAGCGGTTTTACTATAGAACTTGGGTTTCGGATGGTTATGCGTGTTGTCGAACCGGATGACTTCCCCGCGCTTGTTGGTACGGGCTGTCGCACGGCAATTCAGGTTCTTCCTACGAGCGCAGACCCAATAACCAGGAGGTGTCTCAGAAAACGAGAACCCGTCGAGAACCAAGTTTTTCTTACCCCGCCCCGTCGGTATGTATGCTGCGTTTACTTTGCCTACAATAACAACGGAATTAAGAAGCAATTTGTTTCTTAGTTAACATGAAATACGTGCTGAAAGGCAAAGTAAGAAATAACATGTGATGGATTCATTTCAGAATTTTTATTTTATCTTAGAATATAAAAGATCTATCATATCAAAAAAGTATCTAAGTATCTAAACTAAATGTATCATGTAAATAAACTCTACATAAATACAAAAATAGATTCAGTTCTTGCTACTAAAGCGAAGCTATGAAGAATAAACACATTATTTGGTAAGGCATGCCTACTTCAGGCTAGGGCCGCGCGTTACGAACGTCATCGCACTTGTTTAACAACCAGGATGACGTCGGAATGCCAAACCCATATGGTATCGAATTCAAAAACAATTCGTCAATAACAGTTAAACATATGACCCCCTTAAACATATTCCGTCTTATTACAAAACAAGATTTATATTTTGACATGGCTTAAACTACGGAGCTAGTTTTTGTTTTTGTAATAAGAACGTCACTGTGATTGAAATACCGTTCTTTATACAAAACTGAAAACTTAGATCGGTACTAAGTTGTCAGTTTTGTGTTTAGGAACTTTACCATAGTCGGAATAAAGTTCGAAATTCAATAATGGCTCCATGGCTTATACTTGGGTCTGAAGATAAACCTTGTTTTGTAATAAGGCCCATAGGGGTTTATTTATAAACGATGATTAAAGTTAAGAGACGTTTAAACGTCAAAAATGTTTGGTTAAACAGTCGCTAATCATAACTTAACTTTAAGCAGCGTTTATATATAAACCCATTATTATTAATAAATGCAAAGTAAAGTTGGTCAGTTTTAACTTTAGATTATGGATAAATTATTCGAGGTTTAAGTGAGAGTTAATTTAAGTACTTAAGTAAGATTATGTAAAGTTTTTGCTTTGGAAGCCGTAGTTAAAGCATTTTAAAAATCCGTGTCATCTGTTATTGAACTCCACTTTTCTACACCTTGACTCTTGAATTAAACACATGTACAGTCATGACCACTAATATGTACCTAAACACTTAGCAAATTAAAAACCGATTTTCTCGTGGAATAACGATTGTAATTTTTAGAAAAGACCTATTTCATAATAGTTTGAGTTCCAAAATACTATTTGCGTAGTAAAATAAAATTACAATCAATACAGGGTGTTAAAGTAACTGCGTGCCATAGCTTAGGGGTAGGTTCAGGTTCACAAAGGAACCCAGAAGAACAAAAACAAAATATTAAACAAAAAATTAATAAAAAATAAGTCTCTTCGTACATTAACGGGCTTAGGACCGTCAAAGAAAATAATTTTAATTCTAAACGTCTGCTATTTTAAGTTAGGAGGTACTAAATTAGGTTGATCTTGCAATATTTTTTTTGTATTTTCATTTTTGTTTTTTTTTTTTCTCCTGGGTTCATTTATCGATACTGAACCTACCCTCAAGCTATTGCACGCAGTTACTTTAACACCTGTATAGTTGGAGGAAATCACTTTTAAAAGTTGCTAAGTATATACATATTAGTGGTCGTGACTGTACCGATCAGGAAAAAAGTTCCGTTCGTCAACACTGAACGAACGGATCTTTTTTATGTGTAACATCTTTCCTCTCGCTTTCTGTGGGAGTGATTTCGTGAAAAGGGACGGAAGTGTGTAACAGGAGGTGACAGCTTGAGCATGGAATAAGTAGGTACTTTTTAATAGCATGGAATTAGTTTAGTAAGTACTTTATATCAGCATGGAATTAGTGTACTCATGGAATTAGTAAGTACTATATACAGGGTCAAATTAAATTAGCTAGCGAAACTCCGCAGACGTGATGGGTATCGATAACTAAACATGATCACACAAAACACAAAAAAGAAATTAACTTAACTAGTTTTTTTTTGGGGTCTGTAACCGCAGTTAGTGTAGTCACTTGAATTTTTTTTTGTATACTTCACTGACGTGATGGGTACCGATATCTCGACATGATGAAAACAAAAGAAAACAGATTTTCTCAACTCATCCTTCAAGTAACAACAATAACTGCGATGACCCCAAAAAAAAATCATCAAATCTTTTGTTATTTTATTTTGTCCTTTTTAGATATTGATATCACGTCTGCGGAGTTTCGCTAGCTAATTTAATTTGACCCTGTAGATTGCAAGTAGAGAGGGGGTCATTTCTGCCGCTGCTCAGTTGCTTATTACCAAGGTGAGATGTCAGATGTTACACATCTTAAGCGGTACTACTGTAAGGTTCACTCGTGTTTTTGTTCCGATTGTGAACAGTGTTAATGACGCGGTATTACTGATCGGGAATAATCGAAAAATAGTCCAGTACCCCAAGTGTAAGTTTGCAAGAGAGTAAACGTAACTATTTCGTTTGCGTTAAAATTTTACCGATAGATCATAGTGCTAAGAATATAAGGGCGACAATAAAAATCTAAACACAAACGCGCTACTTACGTTTACTCACTTGCAAACTTACACTCGGGGTACAGTTCGTCAACACTGTGAACGCGTGAAACTTTCTTTCCCCGATCGTCAACAGTGTAGACAACAAGGTGTTACTGATCGGGAATATTATGACTATTATTAGATAGCACTTATTTTATATGTTTGGGAGAGACGTGCAATGCCCATAATTATATAGGTATGCCCAGGACTCTTACAAGGAACTTTGTTTTGGGACCAGTCAGTTTAAGCAGAGAAACATAATCAACGCCAATTAAAAGTTGATATTGAAGCCCTAATCATCAGGTTACTCATGATCATGCTTATCATAGAACAGCACCACATCAGCATCAATGGTGTAAATATTAGCTGAACACTTTTCAGAGTGAGAACACTTCCATCTCGTCTTTCCATTAGGGAATTGTCTATCCTTCACGAACGTGAATTTTCCTGTAGAAATCACGGGACCTTGTTGTCGTGATGTCCTCGCAAATTTGAACTGCGACTCCGATTTGGAACCTGACAAAGGGCTCCATTAACAACATAACACGACATCAACATGCTACTATAAACTTTTAGCTGACTCGCAGACGATAGGTTATGGCGTACCTACTGCTGTTACATAGCTGAGTAAAACATGAACTGCATTATAAACAACATAGCGCATAGACGATGAAAATTTAAAAGAAAAACATTACTTTTTTTGAATCTTTAAAATGAATTACCGCATAAATAAGGGTTTTATTTAAATAAACAAAGACGATGTATGTATAAATATAAACTTTAATTATTTAAATCTTAAGGAGTAATACTCTCGATAAAAGTAACGATGTCTTTCAAATCGATATTTATAAACATAATATCAAAATTACAGTATATTAATAAAGCACAGCAAAAATTTTCAATAGGGAATGTTCAGTACATCAATTATTTTAATTGACAATATGGTCCCGTTGTTACACAAGGCACTTTTACTTAAATTTAGAGTTTAACATAAGCCAAATATCAACGTGTAATAAATACCTATTTTGAGTTTATAACCTTACCATAAGTACATAAAAATTGTATTAATATAAAAACTAATTCTAGCTAATGATCGTATCTTATCACAAGTTGGCATTGACGGTGCATGAAAAGTACCTATTTAATGTCTTTTAACGTTTCAAGAGGACTTTATAACAGCGTCGATGTAATCATCACTTGATTGCATGATCGACATTTTACCGCTCGGCGAGCATCTGAATCTGAACGTATCAATTAAAACTATAGTGCAGAACTAAATACCTATACATTCCATTTTAACATTAACGGTGAAATAATGAATAGTTCAGTTCATTTTTTTTATGAATCACATCTTACAATCTATGAATTCCAAAGCACCAGAGGAAGCGGTCGAGGCGGCAGTATATAATATGAAATGGAACCATCGCGGAAATCGACGTTTCCTAAACAGTTGTCAACAATTTTTACCACTTAATCTTACGTAACTCATACCAATACATTAGGAGCTATGTAAATTATTGTCTAAATTGCTTGAATATACTTAAACATAGTTTACGCTCAGTACGATAGCAATAAGAAAAATTTATGCAGTCTCTTTTACTTATTTACGCCAGTTAACAAAAGAGGTCATTCAATTTCTGGGCACTGCAGCGCGAGGGCGTCGAGGGTCGTTACTGGAGTAGCTACAGCAACAGGAGCTGAGATGTTGTCAATTCCTTTGCGCGCGTTTGGCCGCCGAGAAGGTAAGCAGAGGGCGCGCGGCGGGTGGTTGTGCATCCCCTTCACGGCGACCACATTGGAACCTAGCATGTGTATCCTCGCCTTACAGTTAGTCTTCTTGGAAGTACACCGCCATATGACCTTGTCTCTCAACTTCGACTCCTCACAAAAGGGGAACGTGTTCACCATCATGATCACTTTGCCGCGCCGCGACTTCAGAAACTTAATACCTGTGGGAGAACCAAACGTCAGATAACTGAAGTAGACCAAGACTGTGATGTGACCCGAAACCAAACAGACCGTAACGGATACTCAGGATAAGGAAAGTTTAGGGTTAAATAAAACTAGCGGTTATTTATAAGTACAATTTAATATGATTTCACAAAAACATACCCCGTACATGAACTAAAAATCCTATGATATAATGGTATAAGTATAAAATTACACTAATAATTATATAAGACTTGTATATGAGTAGTTAAAACTTTAGTTTTTGAGGTAGATAGTTAAAATAGGAGCAGAGTGTTCGATGTGCGGTACATAAGAGGAAGCCGTGGCGGTAGGGTCAACAATCAACACACGGTTATCATGCACTACCTACGAGATTCATAATATTAACAACATGAGCAAACATAGAAACAGCACGTGACTCCATCCTCGATACATACAACATCGAATAATTCGCAAAAGTTAAGGAGAGACAATAAATGCGAGGTAAATATTGCGTGAATATAATAAACAATATTTACAGCAAAAGATGTAAAACTCCTCGCGATAGACATAATACATATCAACTCATAAATCGTATCTTATATAATTGACGTATATTGTCATTGCTCTAAAATATATTATACATATTAAACTTACAATTATTACATTTATAATTACATTTACCTACTAACTATCGCCACGGTTTCATAATAACGTATATCGCCCATATTATTTGGCTTAGTGACAGTAATCAGGTACGATAGAGCGTGCCAAACGATCAACAGTGACGGCTTCAGACGAAACGGGCACAGCAACATTTCCATTCATAAAACCACACAGGTACAGTACACACTGGGACATCGTTTTATCTGAAGCCACTCTTAGAGTAAGCACGCACTGCAAAATCTCGCGACACGATTTATCTCGCTCTGAAATAAATCCGAATATCAAATTCGTTATTTCGTCACTATTAAAACTTTGACACGGTCTATAATAACGCTTATATAAAATGGTCAATATTTAGTAAATTCACACACATTAGATCCCCGTAGAACTAAGTCATCTAAATAACAATTAAAATTAGTAAAAATTTGTACTTAAATCAGAGTTATACATACAAAGCGGATCCTCATATCATCGCCTTCGTTCTTTGAATTTGTTATCTTTCGACGAGCAACAAAGTAGTTAAAAAACAATTCATAAAATATATTCAGACAAGTCTCAAAAAGAGCCTATTAAATTTAAAAGTCGTTAACAGTGAACGATCGTGTAAACTAAGTAAAGAGGTAGTTGAGTTTCGATAATAACTAGAGGTAGTGAGACGCACCGGACCCTGCGCGGCGGACCGCCCCGGCGCGCCAGTTCCTAGACTAACGCTAACCTAATCTTACGCTACGACACCTTACTCGAGTAAAGCTTCTGAGTATTCATTCTTGTATAAAATTGTATAATTTAAAATTTAAACTAACATGTAAAACCCGTATAAAAGTGAAGAGGTAGATGATTGAGCTTAAGTACTTTTTAAATCAATCCCAAAGAGCAACACGCTGATTGCTCAGCCATTTGCCTTTCGAATATCTACTGTAAAATTCTTATAGATTAAAGAGGCGGACATCTAAATGTCTAAGTAGCAATAAGTATCTGAAAAGTGTAAATTTTATAATTCTCAAAATAAATTAAGTAATTCTAAGTACAGTCCAGGGGACGTCATATTGCTTAATTTCGAACGAGTTTTCTCTAAATCAGTCACCGACGCGTCGTCAGCGACCGCAGCGCGCGGTCGCTGACCTTACCTTACACTCGTGTCGACAGCTGACTCGGCTGCGTTCGCATGGCGCACCAACCTGTCCTGCCTGACATGACCAACTGTGAATATGTCCGCTTAGCGCTACTGGATGATACTGCATACTGCACGGGTCGTAAACATTAAATCAAACGCTAAAGCGGCCGTGTTCCGGATAATAACCACCTGCCTAAACCTGACATACATACGAGCTGACACCGTTATACATTCAGAAGTTCTTACATATATAACATCCTTACTAGCCCTATTCGATTCGATAAATAGCCCACACCTATACGGATAACTTTATAGATCTCGACGAGACCGTCTAACCTATACGACACGACGTGTTCACTCGTATTACTGGTCGTCTCCTGTGTTTCCGTCACTGGTCGTCGTAACATCCAATACACCACAACACCGACTTATATGCTGACATACATTCACATTACCGATACTGAATAACCAACAATAGCCTTCGCTGAATCCTAAGTAAACGACACCTTATCCCCTCATAACTTACCTAACATATTTAAATCTACATCCATTATGCTACATTCGCCAAAAGGCGGTTAGAAAATATCGAATACTCGATTACAATTGTCAAATCGCTTACAAATTAATCGTGAACTCGTAATAAAATCGATCGATGTTCGTGTGATGCCTCTTGTATTATCTAATCCTCCTCTTTGCACGGGGTGTCGACGAGGAGCGGTTTTGCAGAGTTGTTGTGCTGCGCAGACGGCGGCAGCGCGGTGGGTGAGGACTGCGCGGGCGGGCCGCCGGGCGCCGCGGTTCCGGCGGCGGTCGCGTTGGCGGTGGCGGTGGCGTGCGCGGTGGCGGCGTACAGCGCCAGCGCGTGCTGCAGCTGCAGCAGCTGGTGGTGCGGGTCGAGCGGCGCGGGCGCGCGGTGCCCCGACTGGTGCGGCGTGCGCACTACGTAACGCCCGTCCGCGAAGCGACGCACGTTCGGCGGAGCGTGGTTATGTGCATAACGAGAACGTACAATGCGCTCGTGACCTTCTGGGCCCTCGGTGTTAACGTCAGCTAGACAGCGAGATGTTAGCCGCGAAGAGCAGTACCATTGCTTCCTTCCATGGGCCAAGTTGTTCTTCAGACGGAAAGTGTAACCGCGGTGGAGAAGTAGACGACCCTTGCCTGCGCGGATGAAGCGCGCTAAACAAAAAAACACAACTGTTAGTAATTAATTCGAATAACACCACCAAAACCTTATTCTTATTAGCTATCCCACGTAAAATGTTTGTCTATAACAAATTGCTATTATAAACAGCAAACTTTCATTTCACGTGGAATAACACATATAAAACTAAGCATGCATTCTCTTATAGATAAATTGTTTACCAAAGATTGAGAAGTGTTCATACTCGTCAAACATTTTTGCAGGAGAAGATAGGAGATCGCAATAAAACCAAAGTCAAGGTGTTATGTCTTTATCTTTATTCTACATAAAATAAAAAACCTGATTCTGTCAATATTTTTATTTAGCACATTTACACATAGGTACTATACCATTACACAACTCTTGAATTATTTTCGAATATATTTTTACAATAAACCACTTCAGAAAAAAAACTGTTTTATATTTCTCTTGGAGAAACAATAATTTCATGAGCAAGAAAGTTTGGCACAGATCTTTGGCATTAAGTATTTCTGTTTACGATGAGCAAATTTCGTAAGACCGAAACATTTACAAACACCAAAAAGGCTAAAAGAGGGAAGACTAGAATTTAACTTTTCTTTACTTTCTAATTCTTATCTAACCTTATTATAATATTTTCTATGAGGTAATTGTTACTTTGAAAAGAACCTCGTTTATTTTATGAAACCTACAAACAATAATAAAAGTCAACATAGCCTATCCTAATAACAAACTGAGATCATAGTTTTTGTATGAGCTTATTATCACAATTTTTGGTAAGTAAATCATGGTACTTGTTTTCACTAGAATTACTTCTATGGCACATTCGAACTCAAATAAGGAGATCACAATTACTATTCAAGACCACTACATATCAATTCGATTGAATTGAGTCTTGTCCTACATTTTTTTATATGCAACCGATACACGATACGATTTTGTTTCATAAATAAAAAAAAACATTATCTCTCTAACACCAGAATGCAAATGAAAGCTAATACATCCACGAGTCGGACCTGATTACTACTTTCTTGATATGAGGCTACCAACGATTTTCTACTAGATAGTACTAGTAACGTACTATCCAAGCGTTGGGGTCAAAATTTGGCAGACGAGGGACGAGCAAGGGCGTAGGGGGAGAGGAGGAGCCTGATGGTGGTGCTGAAATTGAGGTAATCAGCTGTGTAGATTGAGCATTGATGTTCGGGGGTCGCCGTCCACAGCGGCCAGCGTGGTTGTGTTCTCCAACCAGTTTGTGTAAGGTTCCTTTTTGTGTGTAGGCCTTGCAGCCGCAGCCTCCCATGGTGCAGCGCCAGCGCACGACGCCGGAGCGCATGGTGTGCGCCGCGTAGAAGCTGCGCCCGCGCACCCACAGCCGCGGCCGCCCGCCAGGACCCACGCACAACCGCACGTACTTGTTGTCGGCTAGTAAAACAACCACACGACATTTTATCAATTGTGTGTAAAATAAATTGGAGGTCATACTGTAAGCAACATGCAACAAGCTAGTGTTACTTTCCCTCGTAAGCGTTAATAAAAACATTACCAGTGGAAAATGTGAAAATGTTATATTGTAAAGCACAAAAATTAACGTTAATTAATTATGGTGAAACATGATATGATACGAACTGAAATAATGGTTTTATACATACTCAACGTCGGTTTATCATCCCTACTGCAGCCAAGCTTAGGTATTAAAAAACAATTCATGTAACAGTAAAATTATAAGGCACACCTACTGCTTAGTTATTTGTAAACTAACAAAATTATTGCTATATATGTCACAACATTACATTACTTTAAAATGTATTTAAAATGTAGATTACTTACTTAATATCAATTTAAATAATAAATATTTGTACTGTTATGCACAGTGAGATCATGATAACATTTCAGTGACTAGATTGATTCCTACTTACAACAGATGAAAATTCACAATATTCATAATGGCCCATTTGTGCACATCGCTCGAACATACTTATGTATTACAAGCCAACTACTTATATACTATCAGTCCAACGAAACACCCGCCATCATGCCCTTATTACTTTCAACATGCCCTGTACCTACTGAACATTAATACCTACCTATGGTTAGTAATGATCGAATCTAATAATTAATACATCCTGATTTCGTAGCAAACTTGTTAGATTCGATCATAAGTTAATCATACACCAAATGATCGTGTTATACAATGCAAAGTTAGGTATTTACTATTTTATTAGCAATTGGTTAGACTCATTAGTGGAAGATAAATGAGTGTTACTCGTCGAGGATAGCCTTGGCTTGAGCGGCGAGGTTCGCGTTAGTGAAGCCTCTGCTCGGGCCCCTCTCGGAAGCAGGGACCCCGCCCTGGCCCCCGCCTGGAGGTTCGTGCGAATGTACGTTGCTGATGGCGAAAATTTTGTCGTGCAGCGTGTGTGCGTAAGCGCGACAGGTCCGTCGCGTACACCGCCATCGCACCTTATTCTTCTCCGGAAAGACTTTCTCCGCATAAAAGGAGAACCCATCAAGCCGCATATGACGCCGCCCGCGGTTCGATATGACGAATTCAACTGTAAAACACCACCACCGTGACTATCCGTAACCCCATAACGCGTAAATCATGCATGCTACAAGTTACTATTGCACATATATCAGTTCAATAAAAACATATTTCAACGGCTATAATTTGAATTAGATTTCGTATAAATTAGGCTAGCTGTCCACTAGTCACTAGAGCTAAGCAAGGCGAGTGGTGCGAAAGAGAGCGAATTATTAGCCTAGCCAGAAAGGGTTGAGATTCAGCTATTTATGTGGTGGCAGCCAGACGGTGCTAGAATTGTCCAGCAAGTAAGTACCATAATAATATATCACTAGCATCTAGTTAGATTCCAAACTCATTTCGTGTTCTCGCTTGAAGATGTAATGTGATAACAGCACAACATCGCTGGTCAATTATTATTTAGTTTTCGCTTCATCTTTCATAGCACAACATCTTCACGTAGCTCTAGCTGTCTAATGGATAGCTAACTCTGATAAATGTAAGAGGAAACTCGTGATGGGAGCCCGGGACCTATGCAATTGGGTTTAGATCAGTTTTGAATTAGAAACATAAGTTTACATCATAAGTACTCATGACAGCACGCGTACAAAAGAAAATTAAAACATTATGAACATAATTTATTTCAATTGATTAATAGTTATAGTCGTGTTAATTGTTTGCAGCGATGGTTTCAATGAGACTTTCGATGCGTGCATGTTCGTCGATGACCGGAGCGTGTTGCGCATGCGTGTGGCTGCCGGCGCGCGCGACGAGCGCTCCGTGCGCGGTGAGCGCCCGCGCGGGGCAGCTCTGCGCGCGGCTGCGGCACGTCCAGTAGACGCGCGGCCCGCGGCGCTTGCGCGCCACATACCCGAAGCCGTCTACGAGCAGCGAAGGAGCCCCGCGCCGCGTCACCGTGTAGCACACCTGAGCCTCGCCAGACCCTGTCGCATACATCATTACCAACAGCCTAAATCAGCGATCATCAGTCGGTACTCAAGTTTTTATTAAGGTGCACCGATGTAATTAATTTCTTATTTACTACACCCTTTTCAAGGTTGAGTAAGTATCGCTGTCATTAACTACGTTTGAAAAGAAAGGAACCAAAGATCAAATCTGAAATATTTATTAAAATCTTAAACGCTAGCGCACTTACATTATTTTTGATCACAATGTTCAGACAAAATTAGATAATTGATAATATCGATTACAATACTAGATGACGATTTCATCAACGCACACTAGAATCACATTCGCCCATTCATTTACAATCGAACTACAGCAAATATTAAAATCATAGACTTAAGTTACCTATTACAACACAAAAGCTGTATGCACAATGTTTGGAATACTTGAAAGATTTTGTAATTGGTTGTTACCTAAAATACATTTTACATTAAGGCTTCTACAGACCGGCGCGACACAAAGGCCCCGTGAGTCGCGCGACGAGCGGTGCCTTGTGTCGCGTCGCGAGTCGCACCGGTCTGTAGAAGCCTTTATGTGTAAAAATTCGGTACTGGTATTTTTAACGGATAAAACGCGGATTACAGTTACGCCATCATGAAACAGTGTAAGTTTTTGCCATTTTTGAGGTGTAATGAGTTAATGACATAACTTTACTCCGAGTTTATTAAAAAGGTATTTGTCGGGCGTCTAAGCAACAAGGGTCCGGTAGTGGGATATTGAGGTAAGGCTAGATTCGGTATCTAGAATAGTCAATTGATAAGTATTTAAAAAATATTCAAAAACTGGCACATTTTTTTTATCAGACATTTGAAGTTGAAACTGAAAAAGTTTGATTTGAGAAAAAGCATTTTTTTCTAATCATGCCGGCCGATCACTGGTACCTATTTACTAAACTTTTCTCGTAAGTTTTCTGGTACATACAAACATCATATAAAAAGTAATTTACTACTATAATAATAAACTTGTAGATAATTGAGCATTAATTAATAATAATTTTCTTCACCGAACTTTACAAAACTGCATACATCTCGGAAATAAAATGCCGAGAACTGGGCCCTGTTTGCTTGGACGCCCATATTTAATATCTAACCAAGATAGAAAAAATATATTAACGAGAAGGTAATGGGAACAGAAAATTATGAAATATGGCAGTAAATCCAAATTAGGCCTAAAATACTAACGCACACGCAGGATGACACAATAAGTAATAATAAAAAAATTATTGCTTGATTTTTTTTCAAACTGCTGAAAATTCCTTATACTGTAGGACAGGTAACTACTTCGCCTAACTCATATTTACGCGATATTTTCGACATGTGATTTTCTACATGGTTGTGTACTGGGTTAGTTATTCTTAAAACATTATTTTTAGACGTTATTCTAGCTCGACAGCGTTTTCCGTAATCCATACACCTCCAAAAAGTCCGACCACTACGTACACTGTCTGTCACAAATATGTAAGGTTCATAGATCAACTGTAGATGACCACTTTTCGTTTGAATAAAATGTAGATCACTCTTTATGTTGCTGTTCAATGCACCCATTACTGAAAAGAATTTGTTTTGTTAGTTTAAGGCTGTAGTATTTTTTTTGTTTATTTTCGTGTAGATGTTATTACAGGGTAGTAAAATCCAATTTCGTGTTTAATTTTTATTGAATTTAAGACATTTTAATTTGACATAAAAAATAAATAACAAATTATGAGAATTAATTTAGAATTTCATGAGCATATGTAACGATGGTACCTGTATCATAAAAAAATGTTCTTCAAATTTGAACACTATTTTTTATGTAGATTCCGACTCAATCCTCAAATAGTTTTGTTTATTTTTGGTGTACAAAATGAACCATCATCAGAACCATATCTTTAAAAGTTACACACAAAAGCTATGTTACAGTATATGTTGCGAAAACTTTCACGTTGAATAAACCGCGCCCTTAGGGCAAGATTCACAGATTCACACTTTTCATACTTGAAATATGAATCTTATTCTCATTTAAGTAATGCACATATTCGTATACGAGAATGTGATCAAACGTTTCGTACGAATATCAAAATAAGGGTTAAATTCATAAGAGACGCTTAGCTTGGCAAAGTAAAGTAAAAGAGAGATCTATGAATCTTGATCTCTTTTTACAAAAATTCGCTTCCAATTCGTTCCGCGGCAATGTAAATTGAGATTTACTGTTTATTAATGTCAGCAAAAATGTGATTTAAAACGCCAAAAATTTGCATTTGCATTGATGCGTCAATTACCAATTTGACATTACTTCAATATTTTGATTTATTATGTTATGATTACTTGAATTATGTTGCTAGGTGTACGGCTGTAGCCGCCCATGACCGTCTTTTTACAATCGTGTCCGATCAAATATATAATACAAATCGGCCTGTCCGGTTTTTGTTAGGCTTTTGGTCAACCCCGCCCCGCCAAAAGATGCCGAACGAAAGTACAAATTACTTTAGTAAGAATAAAAAGTGATTCATAATATATTTAATTAAGAATGGGTGAGGAGTCTCAAATGACTAACAGTAATAAATACACAAATAAAAGTAGGCATCAATATTTTTTTCTTTTAAAAACCAGTGTGTCCAGGGGTCCAGGACCAAATATCCGGCTAAAAATGAATCTGTGGGCGGATTTTTTTTGGCCTGGCAGCCCTAATTGGGCTATTTTAGTAGACAGCCCATAGCATACCAGGCATACTTCCTAGTCAAACACCAATGCTATGCTATGCAATCTAGAGAAAATGTAACATACACAAAGTTCACTACAGCATCAATCCAAGGATGGAAAATAGTGGTCCCAAAACAAAATGAATAAAAGAGTAACAATGCTTAAAATATAATGTAGGTGAAATTATAATCAATTTAGTAGCATGTATGATATTCCCTTAAATAATGTAGGGTGGCCAACTTGGAAGTCAAATCAATCTAGCCTAGCCTTTTCTTAACTATGTTGGGATCGGTTCCCAGTGTAACTGGGTGCAGCTGGATACCACCAACTTGGAACTTGGAATTATACAGCTTTAAATTGAGATATTTTTTTTTACAAACGTAAATTACCCAATTTGTTTCCCTACTGATATTATTAAGGCTTGGCAATTTTATATGGTAAATAACATCTGCCAAATCTCCACCTTTTTATAGGTACTTCAAAATGCGATTGCTTTTCATCATGTTTTTCATAAATTGTTTGCATATTTTACACAGTAACAAAGACACAAATACTCTGCTTTTCGTGGTTAAGATTGACCACGACACGTCCCTTAAGATAACCCCACAGACAAAAGTAAGGACAAGTCGCGGAAATCGTCAGTGATCAGAATGGTATTCGGTACACATTTGACAGAAAAATTAGGTTGTTTTTCAATCTGCTTAAATTCTTAAGCAGATTGAAAAACAGCCTAATTGTATTGCAGTCGGGTCATGGTTTTATAGACTGCATACTGAATTTGTCACGTATAGAATAAATAATAGACCTCAAACAACTGTAAAATTAGGCGCCAAATCAGAATAGTGGCTAAAAAAAGACGTGTACATGCGTGCTACAGTGAGGTTAAATGTTGTGAAACTAAGAATAAGTAATAATCATATTTATTTATATAATGACACCTTTTTTTTAAACATCTATTTTTAAATCAGGTTTTTTAAAAATAGACTGCATGTTTGTGGGTCAGAGCCAACAGGCTTTTGGGCTATCCAGGGTTAGCGTGTATGATGTACGTCAGAGCTTGCTCTGTAACACAACTCCTAGGATATCCTGGAGTCCAGATATGTGAAAGTTAATACAAAATGTATGCAGATTTGTTTTTGACAGGACATCATGGCTCAGATTAAAACATGGTTTGAAGAATTTGTTATAATTTGTGTGATGGTACAAATAGCTCAAATGTTATGCCATTTTTTCTCTCTTCTGCTTAATGGGACTGAACCCTGCAAGACAACATTCTTGTTCACAAGGTTAGTGCAGATACCTAATATGCTAAGCCCAGTATAATTCAATAATTTTATACAGACTGCTTAAATTATTCAAATTAATTTTGTGGATTCAAAATACAGCAAAATAGAAGCCTATACCTAGGTCAATGTCAAGTATGTTTATGATATACAAATTCACTTAAATTGCAGTTATAATAACAACAATAAGTTTGTGCATTGTTTTATGAGAATTTGTAACCTAAAGGTTAGGTAATTTTATATGTATCCACAAAGTGCAAGGTCTTGCCTTCATCTCAGCCGAGATAAGTTAGGTTCTTAAGTTCCGGTTTCCTTCCAATAAATTCCTGTAATATATGCCATAAATGCCAGTTATGTTAAATCTAAACTTAAAAAAACAGTATTGAATGAGTGAATGAATTTGAAAAAATCATATTCTGCCTGGGCAACAACCGTTAGCAGTTTGCTCAACTGTTAGCAAATTCTATGATACAATATTGGTATTGCCATAAATTGCTTGGTGTAGCCCAAAAGTCATAGTTAACCACAATTTCCAAGAAATGCACGATTTATTATCAGTGTATGTATTATATATTTATTTAACCGCTGGGCCACCAGAACACAACAAAAGACTGAGAGTAACCCCTGGTGGAACGCTGAACTTAGTAAACTCAGAGATGCAGCACTCGTAAGCAATTCAACAGAGCCAACACCAGACTCCCGGATGACTGGGAGCTATACAAAGAAACTCAATATTTGTACAGAAAACAGATCAGGACTGCCAGGAGAACAGCTTGGCGGAAATTCTGCAAATCATGTAGTAATGATGAAGTCGCAAGGGTCCTTACCCTTGCGACTTCATCATTACTCCTTATTATCCTATCAACTGACCAGTACCGGTTCAGGCGCGCTGAAAAAACCCGACAACTCTTAAACAACAACTGACCATGAGACCAGCAAGGTCCTTCTTGAGACTCACTTCCCGGACTGCAAACTCCTGGAGGACAGGACATGGGAGGTTGTTCCAGAATGGACCCCAACGAGTCAAGACTGGTCAAGAATTCATAATATAGCAACAGAAGATCGTATACAGTGGGCTATCAACACGTTCCAGCCATTTAAGTCAGCAGGGCTGGATGGCATCTTCCCAGCCCTGCTACAGTGGGGGATAGAAGATCATCTGACACCGTGGCTAGTGGAGATCTATCGAGCGTGCATAGCATTCAGACACATAGGTACCACTAGCATGGCGCGAAGTGAATGTCATTTTCATACCCAAACCGGGCAAAACCGACTACACACAACCCAAGGCTTATAGGCCTATCAGCCTTACATCCTTCTTACTGAAAACGTTGGAGAGACTCTGTGATAGACACTTTCGAGACGGACCTCTTCGGGTAAAACCACTCCATAAACAACAGCATGCGTACTCCACAGGCAATTCAACAGACGCTACACAGCGTGGTCTCTAAGATTTAATGCGCAGTGAATCACAAATGCTCAGCACTGGCCGCCTTCATTGACATCGAGGGCAAAACCATGTTCAACAGCATTAACTTGGCTCTAGACAGACACAACATAGACTCGACCCTGAGCGGCTGGATCACCAATATGCTCAAAATGAGAGCTGTACAAATTACGGTAAATAACACCACAAGGGCCATCGTGGCGAAGGGCTGGCCGCAAGAGGTCGTCCTCTCGCCGCTTCTATGAAACCTGGTTGTAGACAGCCTCATCAAAACACTCAATGACAAACGTTATTTTACCGTAGGCTACGCCGACGACATAACCATAATAATAAATGGCACCCACGAAAAACCTTATGCAACCTAATGCGCCAAGCATTGAAAATAGTAGAAGACTGGTGCAACAAACACCAACTGTCGGTGAATCCAACAAAAACCGAACTGATTCTCTTCACAAAAAAGAGGACGTTGGCGGCACTACAACTGCCACGACTCTTTGCAACTACCCTAAGCCTTTCAGCTGAAACAAAATACCTGAGCATCTATTTGGACAAACAGCTGAACTGGGCAAAACACACTAACTACATCACCACATAAAAGACAGCATACCCCTATGGCAGTGCAAACGACTGCTTGGAAGGAATTGGGGCATCAGCCCCAAAGTCACCCACTGCCTATACACCACAGTCATCTGACCAATTATCACATATGGCTCACTGGTCTGGTGGCTCAGTACGGACTTGAGCACAGCCCAAAAAGACCTCGAAAAACTGCAGCGGTTTGCTTGTGTAGCAATAACTGGCAGTATGAGGACTGCACCCACTGCCGCACTGCAAGTAATGCTAGGACTACCCCCTCTACACCTCATCGTGCAAGAGGAGGCAGCCCTGGCCGCCTTCAGGCTCTATATATCGGCAACCCTGAGCAAAGACTCCAGGGTCAAGCACACACGCATAAAGGAAGATGCAATCAAACGACAACCGATGATGGCATCACCCTGCGACAAAGCCCCGAAACTACACTTCGTTCAGAAGCACTACGTTATACTCACAGAAGAACGGTGTGACACCGACGGATCAAAGACCAACTCCGGAACCGGAGTCGGTCTTCTCACACGATTTTAACATAAATATATCCAGCCCGCTGGGAATGTTCAGCACCGTCTACCAGGCGGAATGTGTGGGCATTATACAAGTGGCTTACGCCACAGAAGTCAGGAAAATTACGGACACCCATATACGTATACTGTCCGACAGTGCCTCAGTTCTGCAATCCCTAGAGAAAAATCATATTACCTCCAGACTAACACTAGAATGTCACAATGCACTGGAGCGGGTGACGGTGTGCAACCGTAATACAGTGACACTGCATTGAATAAAAGGGCACAGCAGATCACTAGGTAACGACGCAGCTGACGAACTAGCTACGAGAGCATCCAGCGTCATCATTTATCCTGAACATATTAAAATAAATCTGTGGTTTTGCAGAAGTCTAAAGAGGATGAAACAATCAATTGCAATTATAATTTTTGACGTGATTGACACATTGACATACAAAATTATTGTCTACCTAATGCAATCAAATCGATTAACAATTACTACAATACAAATCGATGGCAAATGATTGTTTTGGGGACCCCTCAGTAATTTCACACTTGATTATTCAGTGTGGATACTTTAATAATGCATGTACTTAGTTGTGGGTAGTTAATTACTTCATACACTAAATAATAATTAATGAAGTTTTCTTGATATGGAATTCAAAAATCTAAGTAATTTCAATCGAATGATACACTGGAAAGTTCAAGGGTATTTTGTTTTCAATTGATTCCTGTAGAAATGAAAAAGTTATTCCAATCATGCTCATGATTCATCTTCCACAACATTTCAGCTGAAAGACTTCCTGGTGACTGCTGGAAATAGGCCTCCTCGTTCATGATTAATAAACGAAATTGAATTAACATCTTTTTTCACAAAATGCGTATTACTTACCTCAATGATAAGTTTGGAAGTTGTACATGCTGACTTTCCTCTTGAGATACCTAAAGACACACAGTTTACAGAAACATTCTAGTATAGTTTTGATACATCTTTCCAATATATTAAATCATTGATGCCTCTTACATAGGTAACCAATTTTTTATCAAGAAACAAGCGCAGTAAGTTTGATCTAAACATTGTATCTAATTTGTAGGTTATGTTTACAAGCTGCCAAATAGTGCGTGGAAAACATGTTTATTTTTGTAAAAGCTATGTTATAAACATATTAATTACCATTTCCATACAAAACAACAGCTATTTATTTGAATTTATTTGACTTTAGTTAAAAACGTAATACCTGGTACTCCAGTTGACAACCTGCATTCGTTTACATGTCGTGTTACTTTCCCTAGTGCTCGGATATCGGATTAATAAATTTGTACATACCACATTAATATTCAGCATATAAAACACTATTTACACATATTCACTATATTTTACCACTTTTTAATGCACCAAACATTTTGTATCATCACGTAAACACCTCCTGTTGCGATACTCTATCATGTGTCCAATAACACGCGATTATAATCCAGAACATTAACACTGCAGTCCAATGGTAGTAGTCTGTTGATAATGCACCTGTATATTTATTATAAAACACAACAAACTTTTATTATTTCCCAAAATAGTAAACAATCCTCGAGTGACACAATTGCAACCATAGATTCCACGGCGTTAAGACGGACAACCACAAATAACGGAACCGCGTTCCAAGATACGCAAAAATCACAACATTATCAACTCGATATTATTAACTGCTTTTGGGCTCATAAAAAGTCTATTGGATCAGTGTTCTTTTACTTTAATAAATTTATTATGCTCTTACGATGCCCAATCGTATTTTATTTTTTCAAAGATTTTGTATACTTGTCAACACGAAGTTTGAACCGATTCATATTTGATTAACCTTTATAAAATTACTATTAAAATGGCTATGTGTTTCAGCTATGAAAGTTACAGGTATTACTATGGGTATAAACGTTTTAGCGTTGCATTTTAATTTTTTTTAACTTGTATGTGCCATTGATTTGGAACGTAATTTATTTTACTTCGTGAGAAATAAGTCCTTATTAAATTATATTTCTGCCAAGTTGTTAAAATTGTTCTCATCCTCAAATCAAAATAATTAATCACCTAATAAAAAAATCATAATAAAAGCGAAATATTTATTGCTGCTCGTCGTATTGCCAAGTGTAAAAATAAACGTCATGTTGTGATGTTTATACGTCAATGGACAGACTTAGTAATACTCGTCAATGTGACGTTAGAGTGCGCTGGATCCAATTAAAAACCCTAAAAAGTTTTTTTTTTTATTGGAAATTAAAATTGCTAGATACCTGCATAGTATTCACCGGCTATATTCTCGTGGAGTACTTTTTGGTTGATGTAATACAGGTATATTACTCAGAAGAGCAAGCACGAGACAGTTACTAGCAATAGATCTTAAAAAATATATAATATGTAGGTACTAGTTAAAGTAGTAATAGATTATGGATAAGGATTTCTTATAGATTTTTCGTTCAATTTAGACAACAAACTAGAACCAATTATGTAGGTACATAATTGAATAAGAGTTGACATAGGAATCCTGTGATAGCCTCCCAAGCGACATCTAGTAGTGAACTAGTAGTAACCTATTTACACAACTTGTATCGAATTTGTAGGCAAACATTAGGTAATTGGGTTAACTATGTAGGAATAACTTTGAATTTAATATTCCTTGTATACATCTTACTGCGAATACAGCTAATAGTAACTAATAATGTAACATAAATTAGATACCAGTTGTTATCAGTAGCGCCCTCTAGCAAGCAAAGGATTACTATTAGTATAATAATTTTCTAATAATTTTTTTATATTGGATACGTTTTGTTGGCACATTTATAGTTCATTTAACTCTGTCCATTTATAGCTTTTCTTCAAAAATTGCCTCGTAAGGCCACTACAAAGTATCTATAGAAACTTAGAAAGATGATGAATACAGAAGAAGACTTCGTACGACATCTAGGGGCTGTCGTCGGTATTAGTTTAAGCCAGGCGTTGCAAATTTTAAAGCGTATAATTATTCCACTAAGGTCGTTATTTTATAGGAAATCTTCTGATCACACTACACTAAATTAGTTACTGTATCCGTCTGCAGATTAATGTGCATCGGAGACAGACGTTACATCGCGACCTTTCTTCTTTCTAATTAGGTATGTACCTAACTTTCTGAAAGCGACTACACTTGTCTGAATTCGCTAGCTTAGCCTGAGATGATTAATTTTCCAATCGTCTCAG
Organism: Tiliacea aurago; assembly: GCA_948098905.1. Classification (NCBI taxonomy): domain Eukaryota; kingdom Metazoa; phylum Arthropoda; class Insecta; order Lepidoptera; family Noctuidae; genus Tiliacea; species Tiliacea aurago. Next base: position 7,363,467 of record OX402588.1, read on the forward strand.
AACTTAGCCAAGTGGATTTTGTTGTGAATTAGCATCAGGCCCGTAGCCAGGGGTACCTACGCCAAGAAAGGCTCAGCCTGCCCTGGAAAATGTAGAACCTGCTCTAGCCGCTAGCCAGAGCAAATTTCGAGTTAATAATAAGAACGAAACGCAGTTTAATTATATTATTTACTAGTACCTACAACACAACTCGGAAATTAAGCGCGTCGCTGCTGACGACACCGACACGACAAGAGTCTGGCAATTCCCGCTTTGTTAAAGCGACTTGCATTTTTTTTTATGTTTGTTCACCGATTTCTCCGTCAATCGTGCACAGATTTTGAAAATTATATTTTTTTTCGAAAGGGTATACTCCCGAGGTGGTCCCATTGCCACGAAATCAGAATCTGATTAGGGGATCCCATGGGAATCGAGGGAAACCCTCAAATTTTATAGGCAAACCTATAGCGATTTGGGTATTTTTTATAGAAAGAAAGAAAATACATTTATTTAGCACAGACTAAAGGCACACAATTATAAGTACAGCAGATAAAAAACAAAAACAAGTAAATAGTTTAAAGTGCTAAGAAATTAGCGGGTAAGTGTGCCTCACGGCTGCGCCAAAAAGGCCCAGTTCAGCAAAAATGCCGATATAGTAACTCTTGCTTTTGCTCTCGGAAAGCACCATTTGGTGAAGTGGAAATTATGATTGAGCCCACAGATGGTAAATAATTATAAGTATTTAACGGGTTGCGATTCGATTAGGTATTTTAATGTGGTTACTAAGCAATTTATGCTCGTCACTATGCATATGGTGAATGGCGGTTCTCCTGGTTCTTACCAGTTGAACTCCTCAACAATCAACGTCCCAGCATCGGGAAAAGCAATATTTTGTAAAATGTGATGAGCAGTTAACATTAGGCTATTGTAAATTATAAGCTTACCCACTAAAAAGTGAAAAATAAAAAGCTTTTTACAAAAAAAAAATACCGACTTCCAAAAAGAAGACTACAAAGTGAAAAATAACTTTAATTTCGGAAGTCAGTGGCAAAAAACTAAAATACCGATCCAAGACACTTCCGAAATTAAAGTTATTTTTCACTTTGTAGTGTTATTTTTGGTAGTCGGTTATTTTTTTTTTTTGTAAAAATCTTTCTAAAATAATGAATACGTTCAGCTTTCAACCTACCTTGTTTTTTTCAGAGCCTGTCCTGATTACACAGGCTGGCTACGGCCCTGATTAGCATTCTTGTGTATCCTTACAGCCTCAAAACTAAAGAATGTGTACCTTGTAGCTACACTATTATTTTCTTATCACGTCTTATGATGTTACCCATCAATGTAAATAATAATAATAGTCCACCAGACAGTATTTCGGCAATGGCGTGCGTGGCGACCGACCTCAGCGGAGACCTGCAGCCTTCAGCGCTGGAGATGTTATAGTGCACAAGTGAATTATCTCTTCCCTCACTCTCATACATAGTCCGACACCCATCCATGTACTTAACAATAACCACTAGCAGTAGCAATATTAGCTAACGATTTCGGTAGTAATAAATCCAGTATTAGCTAAACTAAGTATCATGAAGAGTCACCCATACCTACCTGTAGGGTACCTACCTAATTGCGTGGAGATACACCCTTACAAACCCATTTATTTTGAGTCTGCGTACCACTGGTCAGTTTCCCTCAGTCGTCAGTTTATTTAATTCGCCAGTTTCCTTGATTAGTCAGTTTCACTGATTGGTCTGTTTTGCCGATTAGACAGTTGTGTTAATTCGACAGTTTCCAGTGTTTGCCAGTTTTCGTCGATTCTTCAGTTTAGTATACTCAAGGGATTTTTTTTTACGTGTTGAATAAACATTACGTGGATAATTTAACCTTGATCCCTTCAGTTTGTATTGTCAACATAGGATATTAAAAAAAAATGTACTGCTTACGAATTGAATAAAACTGACGAATTGAGGAAACTGGCAAACACTGGAAACTGTCGAGGTATCGCAACTGTCTAATCGGAAAAACTGACCAGGCAGTGAAACTGACAATTGAACGAAACTGGCGAATTAAATAAACTGACGACTGAGGGAAACCGACCAGTGATACGCGGAATCTTTATTTTGGCAGTGCAGCAACATTCATTGCGTTATTTAGGTACGTGTCAAGCAGACGAATTTTTCAAACATAAAGCAATGGATTAGGAATTCCCTTCAAAATCCTTCTAGGGTTTGAATTATTATTGAAAGCTCAGCAACTTATCTAAAACCTGTAATGGACATTTTTTTTTAATCGTTCTTTCTTACAATCATTACTTTCACAGTATTGTACAAAACGGGCCAATTATTTTTTGACAACTTTAAGTTCCATCAAATTGTATCCACTATTCCAATGCTTGCTCAAGGCTGCACAGTCGGTAGGCTCTAATAATCCCTCCTATCCCAAGGGCACGTCTTCCATACCATTATCGCGCCCCCCGGTCTACTCTTTGGTATGCAATAGTCTCTGTGGTCCCATGAAACATGAGGCTCCAGGGGCTAGTGTGAATCTTTGGGTTAATTCGAGCAATCGAGTCTGGTCAAACCACGCTGGGGTTGGTGCATTTCATTCATTCAACTTTAAGTCCCATCAAATTTTAAAGACACCTACGTGTAAATCTTAGCTCATCTGAAGGTGAGCGGATTCACCTTCAGATGAGCTAAGATTTACACGTAGGTGTCTTTAAAATTTGATGGTGCTGTAACCCGCAGAATTTAAATTTTCTTACGATTTTGCTATTTGCAGGTCAGTTGTCCTCATCTTCTGTCTCATCTTAATCACGATATGATTCGCGACTATAACAGATATGTATTTACATAATTATAATAATTAAAATCATTAATACATCTCTCTAGGTTAGATTGTTTCGCCAATGTCATGATTTCATGACAAAGTTATTCAATGGAACAAATCTAACTTAGAGTAATGATTATAATTAATTGATTATGATATTATAATTCGTTATTCTGACATTACAAACAGACACTCCACATAATCAGCCTATAATGTTCTTCTGCTGGGACACAGGCCCCCTCTCTTCGAGAGATAAACCCGCAGGGCAGCATGTGGCGAGGTGTTGCCGCTGTTGGGCAGTAGCGACCCCATGGACCCTATCTTTTGGAAGAAATCTTGTTTCTCACCTCTGGCTTGCCTTTATTGGCCGGCTGAAGTGAACACTGACGGAGGAAAGAAGTATTCAATCAATCAATCAATAAAATTATTTATTTTTGCACAAAAACACTGTTACAATGGTGTTATTAAATATACATGTTTCAAGTGATTCTACCATAAGGCATGTAAAATGTATACAATCATGGTTAATCAAATTCAAGATTGACATTGAAATACTTATTTAAAATTAGATTAAAATATTTTAAGATATTAAATTAATGGAATGTCCTTCTTAAAGTTAAATTAATACAGATATTTTTTTATTTAGTAATAATAATAATTACATTATTTCAGTGTCATTCCTAGAACTATTACAATACATTAACAGATTAATTATTTAAAGACACATGCTTGTTGTTCTATTATTTGATGTCACTGTGAGATCTTAAATTTGAAAAAAATATCGTTCAAATAGTCGTTCTAGCTATAGTAACATTTATTAACTAAATAAAAGGCTCAAACTCAAAGCATTTATTTCAATTAAACCAATAACAGGCATTTCGAATTGTCAAAGAGTCGGTCAGTTAATTAGAAAGTTGAAGCTATTTGCCCATTCCAAAATGTAGATCTCTATGGAGAAGAACAGGCATGAAACTCCAAGGACACTCTTTTAAATCAAGATATTACAATATCCTGGGTACATTATTCTAGTCGCTTCTATAGAAGCGACTAGAATAATGCACTTATAAGTAAGAACAATGTAAAAAATAAATTATTTAAAAACAATTCAAAATATAAGATTAAAAGATTCCACAAATAAACCGTCCACGTAAGTACATGACGCGTGGATCAGCGCCATCCAGATCCAGCTCGACCATTTTGTAGGGAACCGAATGACAGCCACCAGCGAGACATTTAAGTGAGCATGACATACTCTCAACTGCCAAGCTTTTTTAAGTCAACATACATCTTATTATAAAAAAATGGCTCCACGGTACTCTCATAATACAAAACTGAAATAATGCTTTTAAATTATACAAACTTTTTTACATTTTGTTTTAAGTAATATTAATAATATTATTATCACCACCACCACCATCTTATTTTATCCGTTCTATAGAATAAGAAATGCATAAGAGGAAGTCTGAAAGTGGCACCAGTAACTGAAAAGTTGTGTGGAAATCGGTTGTCATGGTATGGCATGTGACGCGGAGGAATGAGGAAAATGTCGTGAATAAAGTTTTGAATATGAATGTAGATGACATTCATACTATTCATACTCACGACATTTGCTATAAGAGTAGGGAGACCAAAGAAACGATGGATGGAATGTGTGAAAGATTATATGGCTTGGGAAGGGGGCTGACTACCGAGATAACGACTAATATAAAAGTATGGAAGAAAAACCGGCCAAGTTCGTGTCGGACCACGCACAATAAAGGGTTCCGTATTTGGGATGAACTTATCCCAAGAACAAACCTAACATTATATTTGAAAATATACATACATTGCAACTGCTAATGGAAGGCCGGCCACCAAAAGAAAATTGCCAACTTTTGTGTTGTTAACACGTGTTGGTGACAAAAAATTCTGTAATAACATTGCGTTAGCAACAAATATTGTAAATAAATGTCGGGAACCGTGTTTCCGTTTTTGGCGGTAACCATCAAAAGAATAGTTACGCTTGTTCCAGATATTTATTCGCTGTGTGGGTACGCTTACAGTTGGGAACATTAATTGGAATCAGAAACGTGTCATCAGCGATTTCCATAATATATAAACACGTAGTAAACATGAAACTGTGATACCCAAATTTTGATTATTAACTAAAACAAGCAAGTCATTTCTTATAAACAGTACCTGCTTCTATAAGAAGTTGCCAAAGTCGGTTATAGAACTTAGTGATGGAAAGTTCAAAACCCACATCAAACGTGCCCTAATCAAAAAAGCATATTATAAGATTAAGGACTACGTTGAAGACAAGGAAGTTTGGCAATAATTCCTTCTGCACATGTGGCTTCCCTGGAACCTCATTAACGGCATAACCATTTAAATGTCCAATAGCTGCTCCTAAATTATGATGTTTTTTTTTTCATACCTTGACATTAGTACTTGACATAACCTACAATTTTAATTTAAAATATTTATTAGTGACTTGTGGGCAGAATATTAATTCGGATTTGTTACAGTTGTAATGGAAATCTTGTCATTTGGTTTAAAGTAACCGAATCAATGTCAGAATTTTTTTTTGTGAAATTTATTAGAAACTAGCTTTTGCCCGCGGCTTCACTCGCGTTAATTTAGAATTTGACAATCAATTCGGGTTGAACTCTATTTGTTGTTTTGCCGTTGTAATTATGGGCACAGAACGGAACATTATTCTAGGACGCTCCTATACACAATGATGTATGTCCTTCTATTTGGCGCTAATACGTATAAATTCTGGGCATCGGACACACACGAACATGCTACATATAGGCATAGCTGGCCATGGGAAAAGCTATGCTTTTCCAAATGCACCCCTGCTGCCTGCAATGTTTGTTTGCAAGGGTAAGACTTAATAACATTTATTTTTATTGGAAACTGGAGTCTTTTAAATTAAAATGGGAGGTCAGTGGGTATTATTGAGATTCGAGGTATAATTACACTTTCCCCATTTCCCACACCAGTTAAAATAGTGGCACCGACAATATTTTGTCCTAAATGTGTAATCCGAAGCCTCGTCCCATTACATAGCTGACTGGCTGACTGGACTGCTTGTGTGTGAATCGCTGCTGCAAGCTTTCCACATCGGTGCTGAGCTTGTAGCAGGGATTCTCATAACGATGGGGCAGTGTGTGGTTAAGTGTGTAGGTTTAGTTTACTAACATAGTTATTAAGAAATATTGTTACTAACACATTTGAGTCATGTAATTTAAATTTAACAAACAAGTAACAATTGTTTGTTAAATATAAATATACAAATTACATAATCAGGATACATCTAGTTGCGCATAAGCATAAACTGGTAAAACTAATTTTAATCGAAGATGTTAAATGATAAATTTATTTGCTATAAAAATACAGACGGGATTCATTATAATATAGTGTACATTGTATACATCTGGTTCTATGTTAAAATCTGTACTCAAGTAAAAAACCCTGCCTCTTAAACTAGTTAAACCTGTATCTTAAGAGACAGAAAGTTTATGCGAGGGTACACCTGACAGCTTTAGAGAATTTAAAAATTCTGCGGGATATGAAGTGCTCTGTTCTGGGCCCATGATGGTATCTATTGACAAATACTCCTTTATATCTCCTTACACCTTATTCAAAATGTCAGTGTTTATCTGGTTAATAGTTTCGTTTTTTAAGTGCTAGGATTGCCCTCGCACATAGAGCCACTGATCACAATTTAAACATGTAAGTCTGAGCAATGAGTTCCACACTGTTTTCGTCCAAATTACAGAATTTCCCCGTCTGTAAAATTAGTTAAATTAATTATTTATTCATTAGCATCCGTGGCCAAACATCGATCGCCAATTTTCAACAGTATCTCTGCTTAATGTGCAGAAGTCACCAGCCAGTAAAACTACCATGCCACCCATAATGTCATGATGATCGGTTCTGCGGTTTAGGGCGTGAAAAGGTACAAGCAAACAACAGTTAGGAGGATGAAAAACCGGTCTATCGACACTCTAGACTCGCAAAATGTATTAGGTACTTAAATTTAAAAAAAGACACTACTAAAGTTTCGATAATCAATCATGATTCGAAGGATACGTGGTGCCATCAACTAGAATTAGATAAGAGAATACTGACTAATCCCTCTGACATAGCAAATGCTTTTAATAATTACTTTATTGATTCGACTAGCACTGTGACATTTCATAATTTACATGACAATGACGGATCTAATAAAACCATGACAATACTCAACTCCATGTTTCTTAGCTCTATGACTGAAGACGAGTTAAAAAAAGGAATAATAGCTTTAAATAACACTAATTCAGAAGGTTACGATGGAATTAGTACAAAAGTAATTAAAACTTGCAGTGCAGAATTAATTCCTATATTGACTTATTTAATTAATCTTTAATTTTCATTTGGAACTTTTCCTGATGCCCTAAAGTTATCAGTCGTTAAACCTCTGTACAAAAAAAATGATAAAAATTATGTTAAAAAAACCGGTCAAGAGCGAGTCGGACTCGCGCACCGAGGGTTCCGTACGTATACGATGCTGATGATTTCTGAAAAACCGTGCATTTTAGAGACATCGTTTTATTTTTCCTGTAATTTTTTGCATAAATTTCTATCACATAGAATAATTTCAGATTTTTACGAACGGTATTTTTTTTACTTTTTCATCAAAAGTCGGAAACTATGCTGCCTAAAAAAAAACAAAAATGTTTGAGAATGTGCAAACAGCGTTCTTTCATATGATACCCCACATGTCCTAGTAGCCCCACTTCAAATTTTTAAGACCCCCTTTCAATCCCTTTTAGTTACGCTATATATATTGCTAACCCAAAAGTAGTTAGACAAGTTTACTTTGCTCTATGTCAATCGATATTAACTTACTGTATTAACACATGGGGTGGAGCGGGTAAAACAAGGTTACTAACCATCGAGAGAGCTCAGAGGGCGATCCTCAAAGTGTCTACCTTCCGCCCTTTCCTTTTTCCTACCAACCTACTATACAAATCTTGTGAAGTATTAACAGTTCGGCAACTATTTATAATGGGCATTGTATTAAACAACACACCGCTCTACCCTACAGCACTGAAATTTCTAATAAAAGACGTAAAGATATAGTTTACCAACAAAATGCAACAAAACACGCTTTTGTATCCAAATTTTACCTGTACCTCGGTCCTCTCCTCTATAATAGACTAAACTCGAAAGCAAACATTTTCTCCCTGAACTACACAAATTGTAAGAGAATTCTTAAGGAGGCTCTCCAAAGTATGTCTTACGAAGATACTGAGAATTTATTAACTGTATTAAAGTAAGTATATGTAAACTAACCTACGCTATGTATTTATCAAATTTAGAAAATAAGATTTAAGCTACTCAACATAGCTATAATTTATTTGTCCATTTCAACTTTTAGATTATTTATTAATTTTATAAGACTATTTTAGTACTTTTCGCCTGAAACACAGGATTACCTAGTTCAGGCACGTAATTCATAAGACTATAATTTACATTTAAGCAAAACTGTACACACTTTTATACCTTGTAATTTTTGAATAAAATATTATTATTTATTTATTTTGCAAAAAAAGGTTTTTTTTTAAATTTCTTTCTTCTTTGCATAATAGTTGGACAAACGTCATCTAAAACTATTCTAAATTTCAAGTTGATAGCATTAGTAGTTCTTGAGATATCCAGGTGAGACAGACAGACAGACTTAGTCTCACCATAAGGGTTCCTTTTTACCATTTTGGTACGGAACCCTAATTATCGCCCTATAACCCTTATACCCATATTATAGAAATTATTTGAAAAATGTATGCACAAGAGACTTTCCGACTACTGTAGCAAATAAAAAAGAAAAAAAAACACCTATCAAAAGAACAGTATGGTTTTCAAAAGCACAAGTCAACAACACTAGCAATTGCTAATCTTTTAGACCATTTTCATAATTTCCTTAATAAAAATTATTTAACGACAGGGCTATTCTTCGACCTGTCACAAGCCTTCGACTTTGTGGCACATGACATCTTGTTGAGAAAACTAGAAAAATGTGGAATAAGAGGTTTAGCACTGCAGTGGATCGCGTCTTATTTAAGCAACCGAAAACAATACGTAACAACAACATTAATAAAGTAAATGAAAATTTACTAACCTCGTATTCATCTGGCTATAGAGTTAATAATTGCGGCGTCCCCCAAGGCAGTGTATTAGGACTCTTATTGTTTCTACTATACATATAAATACTTAAATACTAATATATAACGCTGGAAATTAAACCAATACACTTCTTTGACAATGGATCACCCAAGCTCAGAAAGCCTTCAATTCAATATGATTAATTATTATTAATTAATAATTATAAATTATCATCACACTAATATTATAAAGGCGAAAGTTTGTGAGTGTGTGTGTGTGTGTGTATGCTTGTTACGTTTTCACGCTCAAACGGCTGGACCAATTTTGATAAAATGTTGTATGGAGGTAGCTGACACCCTGGATTAAGACATGGCTACTTTTTATCCCGATATTCCCACGGGATCGAGACTTACGAGGGTGAAACCGCGAGGCACAGCTAATTATTAATAATGTAAATGAAAATTTACGTACCTCGTATTCATCTGACTATAGAGTTAATGAATTGCGGCGTCCCCCAAGGGAGTGTATTAGGACCCTTATTGTTTCTACTATACATAAACGACTTACCGCTACTGACTAATCATAAATGTGTATTATTTGCAGATGACATTTCGATTATTGTGACATCCGACAAAAAGTCTAAAATAAAACTAAATCTGATCATGAGATGGATATTACTAATACTATTGACGACATTATAAAATGGTTACAAACAAATAAATTAAAAATTAATTTAGATAAATCTAATTATATACAGTTTTATCAATCAAAACATACTCAATACAATTTCAACCTTAATATTGACTGTAATGACACTGAAGTATTAATAAAATCAAGGATTAAATTATTTTTGCAAGTGTTGAAAAGTTGGCGAATATAAATGTTTGTTTGGTATCCATATGTGCTCGCGACGATAGGTCTTTGTGGAGCAAAATTAAAGATGAGTGGACTGTTTATCATGTAATATAATGAACGATGGAAATATGAAATTACAACTGTGTCGCTTGATCGGCAAACAAGAATAATTACAAGAACAGCCGTGCTTGAAGGCGCGCAACAGCTGACTGGTGTGGCGCGGAAGCCCGCGTCCGGCCGTGCGGCCGTCTTGCTCACCGCTGCCCCCGCACCCCTCGTTCACTGCCGCCAGCACGCGGCGATGTTGAGGAAGGCTGGTCTCAACAATATGCCAACATAAAAAACACGGAATCAAACCCACAAGTATTTAAAACATTATTTTTTAATCGACTGCATTTCCATTTTTCAAAAATAAGATTGAAGATGATGTTATATTTTGAGCTTCATATCCGTCACCCTGCCAATTTTTGGTATACGAGGGCTCCTCTGTAAATATCGAGTCAGAAGTAACGGTATCAGCATTCTCTTCTTTTTTTTTTGTTGCTACTTGTTTTTACTCGCTTTGACCTTCGTTTTCGCCCTTTACAATTAATGTTGTTTGCAATATCATCAAGACTGTTAAAATTAATTTTTGTTTCTCCATGTAGAAAATTTTAATGAATATTCAAAACTCATCAATGTTGTATTTGTGTAAATATACGAGTTTCAAATAACAAATGCTTCAATGTTTTGAAGTAACTCTCTACAGACGAGGATGAAGGCGACTTATTTTGTGTATCATAAAACCCGGCCAAGTGCGAGTCAGACTCGTGCACGAAGGGGTACCATTATCTATAAAAATGGAAAAAATATCACGTTTGTTGTATGGGAGCCCCCATCTTCATAAATTATTGACGTATCGTGATCGAAATTTTCTTTTTCGTCATCATTTTCTAAACCCGGATCTTCCGTTTCGTGCAATCTATTTTTAATATTTTTTATTGTCGATTCACAAGATTTATTAGTCACGTAATTGTATTTGTAAGCGTATATTTTTACCACGTCCGAAATCATATTTTTAATTTCATCAAAATTTTCAGATCTTTAAATAAAATACAGCAAATAAAAAAGATTTTGGTTGGAATATCCACATTTTGAAAACAGGGTAAATTTTAAATTTTTTTAACAAAATGGTTGGTGTCTAATCTAAGAAAAAGTTCCGGTAAATTTGAACTAAGCTTTCTCAGTACTAAGAAGGATTGTCTCAAATAGCTTTTTACAGTTTTCATCATCATCATCATTTCGGCCGAAAGAAGTCCACTGCTGGACATAGGCCTCCCCCAAAAGGGGGGCGGGTGATTTGCCATAATCGCCACGCTTGGCAGGTGGGTTGGCAATCGCAGTATGGTTTTAAAAATGCATAGAGAACGCTGCTGCCCATTCTCTAGTAAGTCCCTTAGTCGCTTTTTACGGCACCCACGGGATAAAATGGGATGATGCTATTCTTTAAGTCCCAACGGAACAATTTTATATACAGTAGTAAAAGCATCTACATTCGCAGCAATCAAAGCAGATAAGTCGTAAGTTATAATTTCTTTAAGAGCGATATTTGTCTCTCTAAACCATCTTTTTAACCATGATGTTATGTAATCTGCAGTATGAGTATCCGCTATAATTTGAAAAATTGCTTGCGATTTTATGGTTCTTGATGTAAGCATACCAACGTATAGAAAGAGTCGTTTTGTTAATATTGATCCGTCAGGAAGTTTCGTTACTTCTTGTGGAAATTTCTCTAAATAACGTTTGTAAAATTGAATTTGTTGTTAAGACCAATAATAAATGTAAAAAGTCGGGACAAGTATAACATCTCTCAATATATAATTCAAAGTCCTGACTGACTGACTGACTGACTGACGGACTGATATATCAACGCACAGCCTAAACCGCTGGTCCTAGGGTCATGAAATTTGGAGGGTGTGTTCTTTGTAAAGAGTAGGTATCCACTAAGAAAGGGTTTTTCGAAATTCCACCCCTAAGAGGGTGAAATAGGGGATGGAAGTTTATATGAAAGTCCGTCAGTTTTGAAGTTAGGATCTTCAAATTTGGTGTAAAGGCTGACGATTGAAAATTTATTTCTAAGTGTCTCAGCGTTTTTGATAATTCCACCCCGAAGGGTTAAAAAGGGGGATGAAGTTGTGTATCAAAGTCCTTAATTTTCGAAGTAAAAAACACTAAATATATTATCTAGGGTTATGGTTGGAAGCTAATGCAACGGTGTTGTTAGAATTTTAACCCTTAAGGGGTAAAAAAGGGGATACAATTTTATTTTTAATGAAAGTTCCTAGTGTGGCGCAACGTTAAAAAAAAAAAAAGTTAAAATCACTAATATTTCGGCTTATGGTTGGAAACTATAGGCAGGCATCCGCTAAGAAAGGATTCTTCGAAATTCGACATTTAAGGGGTGAAAAAGAGGAATAAATCTTATTCCTTGAGTTAATAAACCTGAAACTTGGCACGAATACTAACCTAAGTAAATTATAAAGTGTGACATTTTTGTTTTTGTGTTCCATACCAAAATGGTAAAAAGGAACCCTTATGGTGAGACTAAGTCTGTCTGTCTGTCTGTCACACCTGGATATATCAAGAACTACTAATGCTATCAACTTTAAATTTAGAATAGTTTTAGATGACGTTTGCCCAACTATTTTGCAAACAAGAAAAAAATTTAAAAAAATATCCCTTTTTTGCAAAAGGGACTGAAAGGTGGTCTTAAATATTTGAAGTGGGGCTACTAAGGCATGTGGGGTATCATATGAAAGAACACTGTTATTTGCACATTCTCAAACATTTTTTTTTCTTTTTTAGGCAGCATAGTTTTCGACTTTTGATAAAAAATTTAAAAAAATACCGTTCCCCCCTTACTTGCGAAGTTTGCATAGATAAAAATCTAAAATTATTGTGTTATAGTGATAGAAGTTTATGTAAAGATTACAAAAAAAATAAAACGAATTCAGAAATCATCAACATCATATATATTTTATACGTACGGAACCCTCGGTGTGCGAGTCTGACTCGCTCTTGACCGGTTTTTTTTTAAACTACTCTGCCGGAGGTTTCTAAAAATGGTCAAAAATGTGGTTTTTAAAGCAGTGTATCTCTTAAACCGTAAATATTTTTTCTAAAACAAAATCAGTATGATATTTTGTCTTTTGTGCATAAGGTGATGGAATTCAAAACATAATTGAACATAATTTAATACTTCAAAAAATCTTCAAAGACAACTCTTAATTATTTTGAAAGCCTTTTTATTCCGGTTTATACCTTCGTTAACAGTTATAATTATAAGTATACCATAAAATTGCAAATGCCCAACTGCATTCGGTGATGAATCAATTTTAATTAATTAGTTAATCTAATAAATTTAATAATATTTGTGACCCATGAGTTCTACGCCGAGTTCTTTTCACTATTAAACACGCAATTTAATGACACTTTACCACTGAAGACTAAAAGTATTTACTCAAAGTTCGTATTTAGTGATTGGGCGACTCCAGGTATTCGTAAAAGCAGGGAAAATCTTTTTGAACTTTATGGCCTAAAGCAACATAAATATGAATAATATAAGCTTTCATCATTAAGTTGCAAAATATTCTAAAACTTTAAAAGTGTGTGCAAAATAGCTAAACCTGGTTATATTAGCAATAAAATCAAATCAGCTGATGATATAATAAAAACTACCTGGCAAATAATAAATAATTAATTAGGTAGGTAAAAACAGCGTAATACTCAATTTAATTTAGAGACTTGCACATCACTTCAGAGGTAGAAATAGCTCAGGAATTTGAAAACTTTTTTGCTAATATTCCCCTTAAAACTACCGAAACTTTAAGTTCCCTCACCCGCGCTTTCTGTTGCCTTACTTAGAAAGAATGTAAAGGTATGCCCTTTGGAGTTAAGGTTTCAGCATACAAACCCCCCAGGCTGTTATAAAAACTTTTAAAGATCTTAAAATTAAATCAACAGAAGATCTATGGGGCATGTCTGTAAAAGTCTGTAGATCTGTCGTCGAAACCATTGCGCCCTATTTAGCTTTCATATTTAACACCAGTGTGGACCAAGGAGTCTTTCCGGATCTCATGAAACACAGTAAAGTAGTAGTTAGAGATAGTAAAGAACCCAACAATTTTATAGGCCCGTGTCAATTCTGCCAGTTAAGGTGTTTGAAAAGTTGACGCTCAATCAAATGTTACGTCACTTCAATAAAAAATCCATCTTTCATGAACAACAGTACGGTTTCACTAAAGGTCGTTGTACCACTGACGCCGGTGTCACCCTAATAAAGAACATTTCTAACGCCTGGAAGGAAGCACAAGATGCCATTGGAATTTTTTGTGACCTCTCTAAGGCTTTCGATTGCGTTAACCATGAGACACTTCTGCTGAAACTAGAACACTATGGGATTAGGAATACAGCTCTTGATTTACTTAGATCATACCTGAAAGATAGAAAGGTTAGAGTTCAAGTAAACAGCGAACTCTTTGGGGTCTGAAAAAGCAATGGGCATTCCTCAAGGTTCGATATTGGGTCCATTGCACTTTTTAGTTTACATTAACGATTTACCCCGATTACTTGCACTTTTTAGTTTACATTAACGATTTACCCCGATTACTTCAAAATCAACCGGAGATGGTGTTATTTGCAGATGACACGTCATTGATCTTTAAAATAGACCGACGGTCACAAAACCTTGACGACTTGAATAATTCTATTTTCAGGTCCAAGATTGGTTTACGGTAAATAATTTGGTTATAACTTATAAAATAATAAATAAGAAATAATCGGGTAAATAAGTTTTCGGGAGAATTTTACTGCGTACCTTGAATAACTCAAAGGTTGGTATACATCAATTATTATTTAAGAACAAAAACAGTAGAAAAAATAAAGAAATGAAATGGAGGACACGTATATTGAACAAGTATGTACAAAACGAAGTTGGTATTTATATGCTATCTATATTATTATCCTCCGTAAAGTTGTAAATCAAACTGCACTCCTATCTGCTTACCACGCTTACGTTGGTTCCAACTAAGATATGGTATAATGTTTTGGGGGGATACTGTTGATAGAGAAGCTGTTTTTTTTCGACATCCACGCGGGCGAAGCCGCGGGCGAAAGCTAGTCGCGAATACAATTTTGATAAATTGACAACATTGACATCATAATGTTAGCCTAATAATATTTAATCGAGTTATTTCTCATGTCGGTGTCATTTCTAATCGATTATTTACATTGCATTTTACTATCTGCATTTAATTGACATGTTGTGACAGTTGTCATTATACTATGACAACTGTCTATTTTGTATTCGGGATAAGACACTTGTTATTCAGCGGTCGAACAGAACGCACTAAATCCAGATATTTCTACTCAATCTGCGTTTTAATCGAGCCAACCTGCACTGTTCCATCATCTTAGAAGTGGGATAGGACAGGCTAGTTATAGATTTCTGGCAAAAACGCTCACATTTTAAAGTTTTCGTTACACGTGCGTTATTTCGATTTTTTTTTAACGCAACAAGATGGAAGATGGAATTATGACACCTAAGGAGACAACAGACCATCAAAACTCGTTTTCAAATAAAAGAAAACGTTACGATCGCAAAGAAAATAAGAAACGGCGCAAGCGTACACCAGCGAGTGAAGATACAGACACGAGACTTTCCTGCGTGCGAAAAAGCCGTACTCGGGACCGTCGCAAGCATCGTCGTCAGCAGCATAGGAGTGGCAGCAGCCGAAGCAGTGATCGTGATCATAATAGACGTCATCGGAGGAGTAGCAGCAGCCGAAGCAATCACCGTGGGCATCATGGACGGCGCCGTTGGAGTGGTAGCAGCCGCAGCAGCCGAAGCAATCACCGAGGGCGTCATGGGCGGAGCCGTAGGAGTGGAAGCAGTGGCAGCAACCGCAAGCAGGACACCAGGACTGCAGGTGTACGTGACAGCAGGGCTACGGGTGTACGTGACAGCAGGACTGCAGGAGTACGTGGCAGTAGCAGCGGCTGCAGGTTGTCGCGCCATCGCAAGCGCTCATGTTCCCCGGTAAGACGTTCCAATAATAGTACTGACAATGTGACACATTTATTGTTGACTAAATTAATGAATACCTTAGTAAATACTCGTCCTGAAGGCAATAAATTTCCAATGTTAGGAAACGTCATACCTGATTTTGATCCGATGGTAAAGGGGCAAACTATTCAAATGTGGCTCAGTAAAGTTGATGAATGTGCGAAATTATACAAGTGGGGCGATGATCAGGTCATCCATTATGCATTACCAAAATTAGTTGGTGTTGCGAAAACGTGGTATCAAGCGTTACCCACAATGTCGTTTTCGTGGCCTGAGTGGAAGCATAAATTATTAGAATCTTTCCCTAGTAGTGACGACTATGCCGAGCTACTTACGGAAATGTTATCTAGACGCGTCAAATATAATGAATCACTAGAATTATATTATTTTGAAAAAAATAAATATGTTGAACCGGTGTGACATAAGGGGAAAACGGGCAGTCGATTGTTTACTGTACGGAATCGAAGATCGTTCGTTAAGATTAGGCGCGAAAGCATTAAAGTGTCAAGAACCGGAACAAGTACTGGAATATTTTCAGTCTATTAAGCAACAACCACGTGAAACAGATAGGTCGCGTCCTAATGGAGATAAGCGATTTAACATTTCTTCTAACACAAAACCTACTAGCAATGATACAAGGGCTAAAAGTGGCAGTAGTTCTATCGTTTGTTACAACTGCAACGAACCGGGACATTTTAGTTTTAAATGTACTAAAAAAATTCTCAAATGCAATATCTGTAATAAACTTGGACATACTACAATAAATTGTTCGAAACTACCTTCCAATATTAGTAATAGTGACAAAGTGGATCAAGGTCAAAAGGATGTATTACGTATAGACGCCGAGAGCACCGCTAGAAACGAAAGTAAATACATCATGCAGTTGATGCTTAATGGACAATCGGTTCTAGGCTACGTAGATCTAGGCAGTCAATGCACTTTAATTCGTTGTAGTGATGCTAGGAAACTAGGAATTACGTGGAAAAATAATTCTAATCTTCCTACAATGAGAGGCATTGGTAGTAACATTGTGTCGCCCCTTGGGATCGCTACCGTTACTATACAGATACAAAATGTCATAGAAAATGTAGATGTGTTTATTGTGGAGGACAACATAATTAAATACTCTGTGCTTGTCGGACACAATTTTACAGAAAAACCTGATATAGTCATAACAAAAACTTACGATTCTTTGATATTTACACGGGAACTCGGAAACAAACTGTATCTTACGTTAGTCTCGGACACTGCAATACGAGCTAAGGAAATGTGCTTAGTTCTAGTTTATTGTAGCGTTAATTATTCAGGAACTGTGTACGTACGTGGGTCCCTTCGCGGAAAATGTGATCATGAGTTTTATCTCCTTCCAGGGGATTATGAAATAAATAAAGGTCGTGGTTGTTTGTTGATTCAAAATATATCTGACAAATCAGTTATGCTTAAAAAGGATTCTTTGATAACTCGTGCCTTTAAAACTGATAGTTATTTTAATGTAAATGTCTTAAATGTTAATGACAGTAATTTTTGCTCAGAATTTAATTATGACCCGAATTTAACCAGTAACCAAATAGAAGAATTAAAGAATCTAATAAATAAATATAAGGAATGTTTCTCCAACAATTTAAAGGATTTGGGATACACTAATATAGTACAAATGGAAATTGAATTAACCGATTCGAAACCGGTCGTATATCGCCCGTACAGGCTTTCATACCCTGAGCGCGAGCTGGTGCGATCAATGGTACAGGAAATGATCGACGCGGATATTGTTTGTGAATCTAATTCTCAGTACGCCAGTCCTATCTTGCTTGTAAAGAAAAAGACTGGCGAGAAAAGACTATGCGTGGATTACCGCGCTCTAAATACTAAGACGAAGAAAGAGCATTACCCCCTACCATTGATCGACGACCAGCTGGACATGTTAGCTGGACATTCTCTCTTCATTACGCTTGATTGTGCATCAGGATATTATCAATTACCGATTGTAGAAAGCTCCCAGGATAAGGCGGCGTTTGTCACACCGGACGGCCAATACCAATTTAAACGGATGCCGTTTGGTTTGGCAAATGCTCCGTCAGTTTTTCAGAGGGCTATGAGTAAGATTCTGGCAAAATCAAAGGTTGATTTTGCTATTATTTTCATGGATGACGTTTTGATCCCCGCTAAGTCATTTGAGGAGGGTCTTGACCGATTAGAGATGGTACTTAAATTGCTCTTGGAGGCGGGACTGACTTTGAAGCTTAAGAAATGTAACTTTTTCTATAGAGAAATAGACTTTTTAGGGTTTCAAGTTAGTGGCCAGGGCATAAGACCGGGATCACGTAAGACGCTAGCTGTTTCTAGTTTTCCAGTACCCAAAAACGTACATGACATAAGGCGTTTCATAGGTCTCGCCAGTTTTTTCAGGCGTTTTGTAAAAGATTTTGCCCTCATCGCGCGACCTCTAACTGACCTACTCAAGGCCAATTTCGCATGGAAATGGAATGTCGAACACTTGAAAGCTTTTGAAGAATTAAAACAAAAACTTGTTGAACGTCCTATTTTGACCTTGTACGATGCGAAATTGGAAACTGAATTGCACACTGATGCGTCGAAGTTAGGTATTGCTGGCATTTTAATGCAGAGACATAGTGACGAAATGCTTAGGCCCGTAGCGTATTACAGTCTAAAAACAACTAAAGATGAACAACATTTACATTCATTTGAATTAGAAACTTTAGCTGTTATAGCCTCACTGAAACGTTTCCGTGTTTACTTATTGGGTTTAAAATTTAAGATCATAACTGACTGTAATGCGCTGCGTACGACTCTTACAAAGCGAGATCTCATACCGAGAATATCTCGGTGGTGGGTACAGTTCCAGGAGTACGATTGCGAAATTGAATATAGGTGTGGAGCTCGCATGGCACACGTAGATGCCCTCAGTCGTGCTCCTGTAACTGACCCCATAACGGGTGATGACGAGACAGACGTGCTCGATGTTTTAAATATTGACGTTAAGGACTGGATTTCCACGGTACAAAATAACGACGAAGAGATCGGGAAAATCAGGGAAATTTTACGCGATAAAAATACGAATTACGTAGCAGATGTGTATAAAAGTTATCAGTTAAAAGGTGATCATGTGTACAGAATCGTTGGTGACAAAATAAAATGGGTAGTTCCTAGAGCAGTTAGGTGGCAAGTTTTAAGAATGAACCACGATAATGTAGGCCATTTTAGCTACGAGAAAACTCTAAGTCGACTACGCGAAACGTTTTGGTTCTCTAAAATGCGACGTTTTACCAAGAAATACGTATCGGCATGTCTTGAATGTGCGCATCATAAGGCTCCGGGCGGCCGTAGGGAAGGTATGCTTCACCCGATACCAAAAGCAGATATTCCCTTTCATACGCTTCACGCCGATCATTTAGGCCCGTTCGTTCGCTCTAGGAGAGGTAACACTTATATTCTTGCAATTATCGATTCCTTTACAAAATTTATAAGCATAAGTGCTGTACGAGATACAAAAAGTACCACAGCTATAAAAACATTTAAAGATCATTTTAGCACCTTTGGTACTCCAACACGTCTTATCACTGATCGGGGTACTTGTTTTACAAGCTCGAAATTTAAATCATTCATGGAAAGTACAAAAGTTAAACATATACTTAATGCAGTGGCCACTCCAAGGGCGAACGGACAAATAGAACGTTACAATAGAACCATATTGGATGCTTTGAGCACGAAATGCCACGGTAAAGGTGATAACACTTGGGATGAATACGTAGGTGACATCCAGTTAGGTATGAACACCACAATGAATAAAGCCACGGGGAAAAGCCCATCAGAACTTCTATTCGGTTTTAAGGTTTTAAATTCATCAGAAAATATATTACATGAGGTGTTAAATGAAGTTATATGTCGTGCTAGTGATAATGATTTAGTCAAAATGAGGACAGAAGCTAAGTCCAAAATAGATGAACAACAGAATAATTCAAAGAACGCATTAGATAAGCATAGGAAACGAGTTACGTTATATAATGTCGGTGACCTAGTCAGAGTTGAAAGAACAATTATAGATAAAGAACATGTAGGTAAATCAAAGAAACTTATATCCAAGTTTCACGGCCCATACAGAATTGCAAAATGATAGGTTTTTGATAAAGGATACTCCCCTGACTAGAAGAGGCAATAAAAAATATGAGAATGTAGTAGCCGTGGATAAGATACATCCCTGGTTAAATTATAAAAATATTTCCAGTGATGATAGCGAAATCGAATAAAATTAATGAATTTGGACTCGGATCAAAGTTTAGTATCATATTGTGAGCTTGGAATTATTGTGATTATAGGATTAAAAATTATGTGTATTTCATTGGTTAATCAGTAACATGTTTTGAGAATTAAATTAGATTTACTGTGAATGCGAGTAGATATTTTGGCCACTAAAGGACGATTTGCTAAGTTGTAGACCTAAATGGACTTGACAAGAGACTTGACGATGCTATGCTTAGGCTATGAGCAATCAGTGCAGAAATGATTGATATCGAAGAAATGGCGATATTGCATAGATGGTTGTAGATTATAGCAGACTATGCATAGTAAGTACATCGTATGATTTAGGCTAGGCATAGGCTATGAGCGTCCAGTGCAGAATGGTAATGATAATCACCGCACAGATGGTCGTATATCATAGCAGACTATGCAACTAGATTATATAGAGCATGGGTTGTGAGCGGTCAGTGCAGATAGCGAATGGTGTCAAGCAATTGACATCGCACAGATGACCGTAGATCACAACAGACTGTGCAAGACGATGATTATGACCTGAAATTAATCAAAATTAAGCTATGTATGTATGTATAAAGCAAGTAAATTATAATGTATAATGCCTTAAGTTATTACTATTAATTAAGTCTTTGTTAATTGTTTAATTTCACTTGAGTTGATAATGTATTTTTTCTCATGTTATTTATTTGTTGTTTGTCAAGTGAGAGGACTCACTCTTATAAGGATGGCCGAGTTGTTAGCCTAATAATATTTAATCGAGTTATTTCTCATGTCGCGGTGTCATTTCTAATCGATTATTTACATTGCATTTTACTATCTGCATTTAATTGACATGTTGTGACAGTTGTCATTATACTATGACAACTGTCTATTTTGTATTCGGGATAAGACACTTGTTATTCAGCGGTCGAAAAGAACGCATTAAATCCAGATATTTCTACTCAATCTGCGTTTTAATCGAGCCAACCTGCACTGTTCCATCAATAAGTATGCTTAAAATTGGATTGGAATGCAAACGTTTACTTTGTCTCTTCACATACTTTACTTTTCGAAGAGCTTCCATTGTAGGAAGTATGAGAGGGATCAAATTATCTTCAGCGTTAATAAATTTTGAAGCTAATTCTTTATGAACCATCGCGGGAGGCTTATATTGCAATTTCTTTGCTAATTGATTTCTTTTGTATGGCGTCATCTTAGATTTGAGTTTTGGATTATGTGGAACTATATTATCTGCATTGAAAATGATACATTTTATAGTTGCTGTTTTGTCTGTTGCCTTTTCACTGGATATTTCTACTGAGCATTGTGTGCATTTCCCCTTTATTTTTACATTATTTTCTGAATCGATAAATGTATTCTTGAACGTCCACGTGCAAGGGCGCCTCGAGTATTGACATATTTTTTCTTTGAGTAGACTTGAATTTCGGCAATGTCTTGTACTTCTTGTGCGTAGATGTCGTTTTTAGATCTCGTCTTACATAACAAACAGAAATTGGTTCTACTTTTTTCCACTCATGATCATCCAGTAAGAAATAAAATTGTTTTGTTTGGTTTTCATTCAATTCATATTTTGTCGTTAAAGATGCTGTGCTACGAGTGCTACGACACGATGGAGAAGATAATGAACTTTCGTTTACCGTATTTTCATCGTTTTATTAGCTAGATGGAAAATCAAAAATGTTGCAGTAATTTCTCTTTAGCCACGAGTAGGTATAACGCAAGCGGTGACATGACGTGATTTATTTCATCTGAGATAGTACTGAATATTGGATCATTGTATTTAATCTTTCTATTTTTGCATGTTGTAGAATATTTTATAAAAATACATTTCAGCTGGGCCGCGACGACTCTTAGTTTTCGTCCTTTCCTTTTGATCATTCTAGAAAAAACTTTTTTACAATAAAAACAACCGAAAAAAAAAATATTTTTCACTTTTTAGTGGTACCTACCCCACACCAATTCGTATACCACTAATTGCTATGAAAACAACAGTGACAGGAGGTTTTATAATATCAACAACATACACCGAGTGATATTATTGAAGAGTTAGCTGTAGATCTGTAATGTATAGGAGACCGCGCAAGCTTCCTCTACCAAATAAAATAATTATAAAAATCAGTTCATAAACAAATAAGTTATGCCTGAACATAGATAATACTAGCTTTTGCCCGCAGCTTCACCCGCGTGGATGTCAGAAAAAATCTCACGGGCTCCGGGATTAAAAGTACCTATCCTACATAAAAGGAACCTAAGTTTCAAGTTTATTAACTCTAGGAATAAGACTTTTCATGCACACAGTTGAGGAGTTCCCTCAATTACTCATGGATCCCAACATCAGAACTGGATTTTAATAAAAATGGGACCAATCTGGAAATTAATTATATATAATGACTTTTTTCAGTTAAATCTAAACTTACGTATGTCTACTAATACCTACTTATATCAATTAAAATCACAGATCAAAGGTAATATTAAATGATATCACAATGTAGTAAAATGCTCACAGTTAGTCCTACTGTTTTGTTGTCTCATTTCAAATATCACATTTTTTTTCCTAAGTTACACATAAACTATTTAAAAATCACAGATCAAAAATAATAAATTTAAGTAATATTAAACTGCAGTCAAATAATTATGTAAGTATTACTTTTAACTAATTACAATCTCAAAAAGTCAACGTGTAAAGGTACATTCTAAAACATTGTTGGTTTTTGTATAAAAAATCACAGATCATTTTGTAAAAGTTTAGTGCGTTATGCAAACAATGGATTACCCCTTCACCCCACCCCTCCCGCGTCCCACCGAACGACATGTTATATCGGTGATTTTTGATAAGTATGTGCAACTGGAAGATAATAATAATCTATATATATAAAAGAGAAGTCCACTCACTGACCACTCATCACGAAATCTCGGAAACTACTGGGCCGTGAGGTCTAAAATTTGGCACAAGCACTCTCTATGGGGTGCAGGCGCGCACTAAGAAAGGATTTTTATAAATTCGCACCTTAAGCGGTTGAAAAGGGGTGTCAAACTTTGTATGAAACTCCTATGTTTTTAAAGTTAGAGACATGAATGTTGGCCTGATTGTTGCTTTCGACTTCTGGGTGCTCACTAAGAAAGGATTTTACGAAATTCGGCGCTTAAGGGTGAAAATAAGGGTTTTTAATGTTTGTATGAAAAATGTACCAAATGCAGTTATGATCCAAATTGAATCTTACGGCAACGAGTTATTGCATACTTTACATTGAAATTAGAATTCGGAGGCCGATAAAGATCTAAATTGAATTTTACGACAACGCGTTTTAGCATATTTTACATTGAAATAAGAATTTTTGGAAGTTTCTTGAGGTTTATATTTAGTTTTTTTTTCTAGGTGGCCAGTATGTTTCAGTGCAGGCGTGATAACGTTCTAAAGTTTTTATGCCAGTTCTAGGTGGCCAGTATTTTTCAGTATGCAGGCATCTGCTAAAAGATAATGAAATGAGATTCTAATTGGTATTCAGGTAATTTGAACGTTGCATTTCTAGCATTAAAGTCGCGAATGCCAAGGGGAAAACTTCACAATGTTTAACCTTAATCGCGGCTTGCAAGCCGCCGATCGTATCAAAAAACGGAGTCATGTATCAATCACAGAATGCAAACCTAAGCGATACACGTTCAAGATATAGTTACCGAAATTTCTGTTCTGCGATATTTTGTTATTACTTAAGTACTACTAATTTGCTTTGAAATATTTTTCATCGTCGTTGTTTGGTTTTCGTTTTGGTTTGTTTCGCTTCCTAATTATAAATTGGAGGATAATAAATGTGTTTTTACCTATTGCCGGGTTGGAATTTTGTTATTTCTATTTCTTTGCGAATGACTTATTGTGTAGGTATTTCACTGTGGTATTACTATAATAGTTTTTAGTATTAGTCGTTCTTACTAGAAAAAGTGTCCTTGAATACCTACGTTCGTATTTTAATTTTATTGCTTAGTATCTTTGGTTTAGGCTGGTGTTGTAAGGGTTGGAAAAAGGCGGGAGAACTATTCCCATTTTAAATGGATGTCAGCACCAACTGACGGGGTCCGAAAGGGCTAATGCCTGCCAGGGTTATGAGCCTGTCCGAAAGGGATATCGTGGCCCTGGCACACAGGCATTTGAAGGAACACGGGTGGGTTTTAGTCAGTAAAAGTCTGACACGCATCAAAATGACCTTCATTGAAATTTCCTGAGAATCAAATTATTTTTACTCCCTGTTGTGCGTCCCGAAAACCAGCAATAAAAATACCATGTTGAAACACCTGGAACTCAAATGGGAATAGTTCTCCCGCTGCCATGAGTTCACAGGTGGTTCCGTAGGTGCCATTACAAGACATTTCAGCGACGTATTCACGCTTTGAACCATAAACAGCTCCTCCTGACCGATCCTGGGTGAAAGGTTGGAATATTTCCCAGTTTTTAGACACGTGGCGCACAATGCTGTCTCGAATGTGAGAAGACAATGACATGGCCACGTTACTGTTCACCAAATAGGTGAGAGATGAAAATAAGCATGCGCCATCGCCAGGGATATTTGCTATTTGGCAAAGAATTTGCATGCCACAATTGTGGCGATAAGTCGAGGAGGAGGTCGAGGAGGCCAAATAGGCGTAAGATGAGGAGTGGCTAGAGAGGCGCCACGGCTTCCTCACCTTCCGCCTGACGCACGTCGTTGTTTCGGGAGGTTCCTATTCACAATAAAGCGGGAGGAAACGCGTGGGTGTCACCACTGTGTGGATCGCCCGGAGGACACGGTGGAGCATACGGTTGAGGTCTGCCCTGCTTGGGCGGAGCACCGCTATGTCCTCACGGAGGCCTCTCGCATCTGACCCTGGTTCAGGCCATGGTTCGGAGCGAGAGTGCACGGGAGGCCGTCACCTCCTTCTGCAAAGCAGTAATGCATGCGAAGGAGGAGGCGGAACGCGTGAGGGTGAGGCAGGGTTCGCGCCCTCACGCCCTTAGTCACCGCAGGAGACGCCCCGGGCGTCGGGAATCGCAGGCCGATTCCCGGCCACCGTCGGCGCGGGCTTGCGGACGGTGAGCGATGGGTAGCTCGCCGACCGATAAGGACCAGGCCCGGGTCGACGGCGCGTTGTGTTCCACGCGCGCCTCAAAGAGATGTCAGCACCAATTGACGGGGTCCGAAAAGGCTAATGCCTGCCGGGATTACGAGCCTGTCCGAAAGGGATATCGTGGCCCTGGCACACAGGCATTTGAAGGAACACGGGTGGGTTTTAGACAGTAACAGTCTGACACGCCCTCCCCGCTCCGGCCAGAGCGGGAGAAGTTATTTGATAATTTACCACCCAAAAAAAAAAATGGCAGCGGCAGAACTATTCTCATTTGAGTTCCAGGTATTTCAGGATGGTATTTTTATTGCTGGTTTTGGGGAAGCACGACAGGGAGTCAAAATAATCCGATTCTCAGGAAACTTTATTGAAGGTCATTTTGATGTTTTTAATAAAAAAACCGGCCAAGTGCGAGTCGGACTCGCCCACGAAGGGTTCCGTACCATTATCTATAAAAATGACAAAAAAATCACGTATGTTGTATGGGAGCCCCCCTTAAATATTTGGTTTATTTTAATTTAATTATTTATTTTTAAAGTGAATATAACTTAATATTCTGTGAATATTTTAAGCGTCTACCTGTTGCCGTTATCAATATCTAGCAAAAACGAGCAAAAAAATCACGTTTGTTGTATGGGAGCCCCCTTAAATATTTACTTTATTCTGTTTTTTAGTATTAGTTGTTATACCGGCAACAGAAATACATCATCTGTGAAAATTTCAACTGTCTAACTATCACGGTTCATGAGATTAAGCCTGGTGACAGACGGACAAACGGCGGAGCCTTAGTAATAGGGTTCCCGTTTTACCCTTTGGGTACGGAATTCTAAAAATATCTTTTGACCCCTCACGCCGGCAAAATTGAAGAATCACCGACCGTCACCGACTCAGCGGTAAATGTGCAGTTGAATTCACAATCCCAGTCCCAATTTACTGCTATTGATTTTGTCGAGAAGTCGCTTGCCTATAGTGAGCAAACGGAATGCGAGTCATTTTTTTTTAAAGATATTGCTAAACCGTTGTTTCATCTACTTATGTTAATATTATAGTTTGTGATGTTGTAGGGGTAATCTCTGGATCTACTGAACCGATTTTGAAAAATCTTTTACCCATTGAAAGCCACGTTATTATTAATTTAATCCGAAAAATGAAAAGACGGTAAAATGTTTACCGCCCAACGAAGTGGGCACGGGTCAGCTAGTGTTTTCATAGTACAGATATTATTATGTATTTTAACAGTGTACGCGTCTGTACCGAAATTGTAAGGTGTATTATACTAAACATTTCAAAAGATGGCATAATGTTCTGCGATTTCGCTTTTTCGTAACCACCTAAACTTGGTCGGGTTACCTCGGTCATTCACTTCCTAATGACTTTAATCGTATTATCTCATTAATTATCCAATGTACTACGCTGAAATTTTACTGATATACAACTGAACTAAACAACTAATAATTGACATAACATTCAGTTCATATAACCAATCCAGTGGCCAAATAACACCGCGCGCATCAAGATCGTGCTCGTGAAGAACTGAATATATCATCATAACTTGTTAAATACTTACAGGATACTAATGAAACTTCGCATACGTTTAAAGTAAGTCTTTAGACCTCTTATTGAGAGTGCTGGAACCAATTGAAGTGTTTTTCTATTTAATGAAATAACCTTTAAACTATGCATTATTTTGGTTTTTTTATTGCAGAACAAATTTAAACTAATTCCTAAGAAGTCATGTACAAAATATGATAAGAATCCGCTTAACCGTTTCAAAGATCTAGCAAAACCAAAAACGTTACCCCAGCAAAATCTCGAATAACTTCGCAACCGATGAAAGAACAAATACAAAATAAGGCACAACATTTACTTCCTAGACGACGACTAATTTTATAGCTAGTATTTATTTAAATATTCCCATTTCAAAGAAAAAGGTCTGGCTGGGATAACGTTACCCCAGCAGGAAATGTTTTTGTGAAATAATTAAAAAACTATAAGCGCAACAAATTTAAAATGTGCGCAACAATTACAGAAGCCGCATAACTAATTATCTATTAGATTCAAATTACCATTTTCGACATCTGGCCTGGGTAACGCACTCACTAATCACGTGTCATACCTACTGCGAGTTGCATACCTTACACTAGAGCAGCACGCCTAAAGGCTTCTTTCTACACACCGGGGCGACTTGTCGCGACACAAAGGCACCGCTCGTCCGGCGACACGCGTGGCCTTTGTCGCGTCGCGTCGCGCAACAAGTCGCCCCGGTATGTAGAAGCCTTTACACTAGAGCAGAACCTGAGAAAATCCACTGCACGTCGCATACTGTGACGCACATTGGTCATACGGAATCTCACCTTTACAAGTCATCTATCAGCTGGCCATGACCTGTCTTACCGCTACTTACCTAAAAAATTACCTACCTTTATTTGATACCGTTACCTTTTGCTGTCATACGATGTTTACCTTTGATAATATAAATACAGAGGTACCTTTGCGAATCAATACAGAAGTTTGCTATATCAATACAAACTTTACCTTTGCTATATAGATACCATACAAAAGTTTACCATTGCTGTACCATAGATGTTTTACCTTTGCTGTAACCATACCGATATTTTACCTTTGCTGTAGTACCATACAGACGTTACCTTTGCTGTAGCACCATACAGACGTTACCTTTGCTGTAGTACCATACAGACGTTACCTTTGCTGTAGTACCATACAGACGTTACCTTTGCTGTAGTACCATACAGACGTTACCTTTGCTGTAGTACCATACAGACGTTACCTTTGCTGTACCATACAGATGATTTACCTTTACCCATTCCAGGTTTACCTTTGTACCATTTGTTTACCTTTGATACCTTTATACCGGATTAGAACAGTTACTGAACCTTAAACCGTCCCAATTTACCTCCAAAAACTAACCTTTTACCTGTAACACATCTCAATTACAAAATACTAATCTAAACTACTTAAAACTAACTTACAAATTTCATTCTACGACTAAGGACTTATGTAATCATTGTATTTACTTAGAATCTGATCACATAAGCCACATTTATGAGATAGCTCGTCAAAGAGTAGGAACTTTGACGAACTGTCTTTACAAAAGGAAGTTGAAAACCTACCTTGTGCATCTCCAACTGCTCCACCTTCACCACCTCCAGTTATATTGCCATCACCAGTCGTTGAGCCATCAAAGCCTGTAAAGAAAACGCATTAGCATAGCACTGACAGAGCGAATAATTAATTTTAAGAAAATAAATATTTACCAGTCATTTCCATATTAGAGTCATCTTCGCCGAAGTTTGTTTCCTCATTATTAGCGCCATCATCGTCGTCGTCCCACATACTTTCGTTTACGAATTCAGGTTCCATTTTGGGTGCCACGGCATTGTTTTCGTCCTCATCAGGTATCGTCACGAATTCCTCTTTCGCAGATCCTGACGGTCCGGCTTCTAACGGGTCCACACATTTTCGTTTCGCAGGTCCACTTTGTGAAGACGACGAATTATTTGACGCTATTGATGGCCTATTTGGTCGCTTAACCGCTACTGGAGTGGTGGAGGGCTTAGAATCTAAATCAGTCTCTAACTTAGTCATAACGGATGATTGCCTTTGTTGTGACGACCTCGGGCCTGGCCTGGAGGTCGGCTTTGGTTTGGATGGCGTGGAACTTTCTTCATTTTGATTTCCGGTTAGACCTTTCACTTGAAGCTGTTCCGCGGTACTAATAAACGATGCTAACTCTTCTTGCTTAACATTAACTTCACCTTGGTACATAAACTGTAATAAGTCTCTTAACGCTGAATGACTAACATCTTTTAAAAATACTGAAACAAAGAAAAACACTCGTTAGTTGACTGAAATCATAGATAGATGTATAAATTCAATAGATCATTATTATCTTATCTTACCTATGGGATGTTGTGTGGGGTTCAACTTGAACATCTCTTGAAAATAAGGAGAACATACTGATAAGACTAATTTGTGTGCCTGTAATAATCTGCCTTCGGCAGCCAGCGTAACATCTACTAGATCTCCACGCGACAGCAGGCCATGAAAGCCTGCTGACATGTTTGCGTGGAAATTGTTCCAACATAGTGAAAACTGTTCGTCCGACGCCATGATGGCGGCGACCCCGAAAGGAACCTGAAACAACAAAAGTATAAAAATATCGTCGGCACAGAGAATTCACAATAATCAACAATGGCACAGAGACCATTCACTAAAAACCGATCAATATTTACCTATCCTAAGCTTTGTACTTTATAATTCCGATATTAGAAACATTTGAACAAAATAATAAAACAATGTTTCTAATGTAGCACTGCACACACTTTCAGTTTCATCCCACGTCCTCCCCGTTTGAGCGTTGTTCACGATGTGATGACGCAAAATTGACGTATACTGTGTCGTCACAACGGGCCGAATTGCACGAAGAATTGCACGAAATGTGTTTTAGAAAATTTTCAAGAAAAAAATAATTATTACCTAACTTAGTATACTATCGTTAATCGTGTTTTTATTTGCACATCTCCTGATATAAAATATTTGTTAAAATCTGGCTTATTTTTACGTACGGAAATTCTGGTAGCGGGAACGGTTCGTTTTGGTGTTGTAGCCAGACGACGTGATGTCCTACGTTAACCAACTGTGTAGAAAAGAGAAATACATTGTTTAAGATTGTAAACAAAAAGAGAAAAACCTTATGTTCAAATTAATCAGTTATTCGATTAGATATTATGGACATATTACTAACAATTTTATTTATAAATATTAATTAAATCTACTTTAAAATCAAATTATCTAGATCAAAACTCTTACAATTAGGTGCCTACTTAACTACCTAGTTCTTTCTAATATATTGATTTCAGTTTTCCTACGGATTCCGTAGGTACTACCTAGCAAATTACTGGAGACATTATACAGCGGACACGAAATGAAGATCAGTGGAAAAAGAGTGGAAACCTCCCAAGACTTCAGTCGTGTGTTCCGAACATTAATTTCTCTGATGATGATTAGGTAATTATATTTTACAAAAAGGGATTATGACGGCTAAAGAATGGATCGGTATCAAGCAAGGTACCCGATATGCCTTACGGCCGAACCCAATAACTTATTTTCAGTTATAGACAGATCGCTATTGATGATAGACAGTATAATTATATCTATACTCGGATGGCGTCTCACAATCATTGATGAAGGCATGGACGTATAAAAAAAGTCGGACGGATTCTCGCTGACAGAAAACTGTGTCACTCATAGTCAGCCGTACGTAAAGGCGCCACGCACACATTCACACATTCCTCAGCCATTACGCGCGCAAACGGCAACACAGTCGATACGTTTATGCGGCAAAAAAGTATTGAAATACAGACACTATACATGTCTTGTGTGGTAAAATGTTGTAAAAACGACTCCGCTACTGAATGTCGAAGTTTGAAATGTCGACGTATGTTAGTTCTAAAGTACAGGATCTCGATGTACGCCAGTTCGAAAGTTCACTGGAGCGATGTACGCCAGTTCGAAATTACCCTGTTACGAAGTATGAAATGCCTCCGTACTGTTAGTTAGAAAGCATAAGTGCAATAGGACTATTCGCACTCGTATGCTTTCTGAGTTCGATATCGACACTATCGCTATTGGAACAATTGTAATAGGTAATAAACAAAACACATTCATAAATAAATAGATATATCTTTAAATTATTATAAAGAAAAAAACAAATTAAACCAGAACCAAACAAAAAAAATGCGCTTGGAGCATTACATAACATAATGTTATTAAAACAGCATTTAGATTAAATATGTATTATAGTATCAGTAATTTAATTTATTTCAGTTTTGTATATTAAATTATATTTTATACGCTATGTACGCAACTAATCGACGTACATAGCGCACATAGCATATAGTATACGCTGTACAGCTGCAACTAATCGAAAGAAGGTGTCAACACTGAAATTACAGCTGAACAAGTCGACCCCAAGATTTCCGCCAAAATTCCAATTTTGGAGATTGAAAGAATTAATGCTAATGTAAAGAAACGTAAATACAAAAAATCATGCCATATCCTAAAAAACAGAGAACAGTTATTAAAGAAGGATAACGTAGATTTAAAAGAATAAATAAGTGGTCTTGCGAACATAGCATACTCGTATATGAAGATTTAATTTTATATACAAAACTGAAATAAATTAAATTACTGATACTATAATACATATTTAATCTAAATGGTGTTTTAATAACATTATGTTATGTAATGCTCCAAGCGCATTTTTTTTGTTTGGTTCTGGTTTAATTTATTTTTTTATTTACTTATAATAATTTAATGATTATATCTTTTTATGAATGTGTTTTGTTTATTACCTTTTACAATTGTTCCAATAGCGATAGTGTCGATATCGAACTCAGAAAGCATACGAGTGCGAATAGTCCTATTGCACTCGTATGCTTTCTAACTAACAGTACGGAGGCATTTCATACTTCGTAACAGGGTAATTTCGAACTGGCGTACATCGCACTCGTATGCTTTCTAACTAACGATACGTCGGCCTTGCATACTTCACTCCAGTGAACTTTCGAACTGGCGTACATCGAGATCCTTTACTTTAGAACTAACATACGTCGACATTTCAAACTTCGACATTCAGTAGCGGAGTCTATAGGTAGGTACTTACTTAGGTACTTGTCTAGATTGACTCCGCTACTGAATGTCGAAGTTTGAAGAATTGCAAAAAGAACAAAAAAATACAATTTTGGAGATTGAAATAATTAATGCTAATATAAAGAAACGTAAATACAAAAAATCATGCCATATCCAAAAAATCTGAGAACAGTTATTAAAGAAGGATAACGTATTTAAAAGAATAAATAAGTGGTCTTGCGAACATAGCATACTCGTATATGAAGATTTAATTTTATATACAAAACTGAAATAAATTAAATTACTGATACTATAATACATATTTAATCTAAATGGTGTTTTAATAACATTATGTTATGTAATGCTCCAAGCGCATTTTTTTTGTTTGGTTCTGGTTTAATTTGTTTTTTTATTTATAATAATTTAATGATTATATCTTTTTATGAATGTGTTTTGTTTATTACCTTTTACAATTGTTCCAATAGCGATAGTGTCGATATCGAACTCAGAAAGCATACGAGTGCGAATAGTCCTATTGCACTCGTATGCTTTCTAACTAACAGTACGGAGGCATTTCATACTTCGTAACAGGGTAATTTCGAACTGGCGTACATCGCACTCGTATGCTTTCTAACTAACGATACGTCGGCCTTGCATACTTCGCTCCAGTGAACTTTCGAACTGGCGTACATCGAGATCCTTTACTTTAGAACTAACATACGTCGACATTTCAAACTTCGACATTCAGTAGCGGAGTCTATAGGTAGGTACTTACTTAGGTACTTGTCTAGATTGACTCCGCTACTGAATGTCGAAGTTTGAAGAATTGCAAAAAGAACAAAAAAATACAATTTTGGAGATTGAAATAATTAATGCTAATATAAAGAAACATAAATACAAAAAATCATGCCATATCCAAAAAATCTTAGAACAGTTGTTAAAGAAGGATAACGTATTTAAAAGAATACATAAGTGGTCTTGCGTACATAGCGTATATGAAGATTTAATTTTATATACAAAACTGAAATAAATTAAGTTACTGATACTATAATACATATTTAATCTAAATGGTGTTTTAATAACATTATGCTATGTAATGCTCCAAGCGCATTTTTTTTGTTTGGTTCTGGTTTAATTTGTTTTTTTCTTTTTAATAATTTAAAGATATATCTATTTATGAATGTGTTTTGTTTATTACCTATTACAATTATTGTTCCAATAGCGATAGTGTCGATATCGAACTCAGAAAGCATACGAGTGCGAATAGTCCTATTGCACTCGTATGCTTTCTAACTAACAGTACGGAGGCATTTCATACTTCGTAACAGGGTAATTTCGAACTGGCGTACATCGCACTCGTATGCTTTCTAACTAACGATACGTCGGCCTTGCATACTTCGCTCCAGTGAACTTTCGAACTGGCGTACATCGAGATCCTTTACTTTAGAACTAACATACGTCGACATTTCAAACTTCGACATTCAGTAGCGGAGTCCTACCTATATAATCTAAGCCTAAATGATTAAAATCTTTAAAAAAACAATCTCCGTTCGTTACATATTAAAGTAGTACCTAGTACCTACCTAGCTACCTAGTTTGTGTCGAAAATAGTGCGTTTTCCAATTAGGTAGGTACCTAGACAGGAACAGGTACCAAAATATAGGTAGGTATTAATATTACATGGCTGAAACAGGTTCATAAATATTTACAAATAGACACTTGGACTGTCTCGCGTACATAATAAAGCTATATTAATTAAAGTTGTTTCACAAGCCTTACCACGGCGTAGAAAGAGAGAGGAATATTACTATCTCCAAAACAGACCCTGCAAATCAAAATAGACCTTAACGCAATGAAGTTTGGTTTATTTGTGTATGCTGAGCAGGCTTTTACTAATTTAGTGTTACCAGCTCATAGAACTGTCAAGCATTTCGTGCAATTTGTTATTTTTGCACAACATTCCGGTACCGCGCTATTTAAAGGCTTCTACATACCAGCGCGACTTGTCGCGCGACGCGACACGGCACAAAGGCCCCGCGTGCCGCGGGACGAGCGGTGCCTTTGTGTCGCGTCGCGTCGCGCGACAAGTCGCCCCGGTATGTAGAAGCCTTAAGGCTTCTAGTTACTGGCGCGAGTATGTAGAAGCCTTAAGGCTTCTAGTTACTGGCGCGACTTGTCGCGCGACGCGTCACGCGACAACGGTAGAAAAATTTCCTTGATTTTTTAACCGACTTCCAAAAAGGAAGAGGTTATATGTTCGGCTGTATGTTTTTTTTTTTTTTATTGTTTGTTCACCCATATCTCCGTCAATTTTATCGACCGATTTAGAAAATATTTTTTTTGTTTCAAAGGGTATGCTCCCGAGGTGGTCCCATTGCCACCAAATCAGAAACTGATGGGGGGATCTCATGGAAATCGAGGGCATCCCTCGAATTTTATAGGCATACCTATAGCGATTTGGGTATTTTTTAAAGTAACTCGTGCATTTTTTCCCGAAAATCACCATTTGGTGAAGTGGAACTGTTGATGGAGACCACAGATAGCCACCGGAACAACATAATAATAAGTATTTAACGGGTTGCGATTGGATTAGGTACTTTAATATGGTTGCTATAGTAGTGAGTGGCTGGTTCTTACCAGGAGAACTCCTCAACAATTAACGTCCCAGCATCCGGAAAAGCAATAAGTATTTTGTAAAAGGTGATGAGCAGTTGACTTTAGGCTATTGTAACTTAGATAAATTAAAAACTGACCCACTAAAACTCAGATTATAGAAAGAACTTCTTTCTATAATCTGAGCCCGTACATGTGTGCCGAATAAAGGCTTCTACACACATACACACGACATACTGGCGCGCCTTGTCGCGCAACGTGACACCCGTAGAACAATTTCTGTGAAAAAACTTTTTGTAAAAAAAAATAACCGACTACCAAAAAAACACTACAAAGTGAAAAATAACTTTAATTTCGGAAGTCGGTGGCAAAAAACTAAAATACAGATCCAAAGACATGTTAAATAATTCAGCCAATAATTTGGTATCAAAAATTGACATTAAAAATAATTTAAATTAGAAATTAGGACAATAGAGGCAACCTCTAGCAATAATGTATAGAATTGCAAAAATAAATCAAATAAAAGTTTAAAATCAGTCAATGGTATCAACCTGGTGCATCAAAATATTCAAGGATTTGTAAACAAAGATTTAGAAGTAGAATTATTTATGAATTTTAACAGTATTGATATTCTATGTATAACAGAACATTGGCTTAAAAGCCACCAGTTCTTGTTCAATTTTAATAATCACCAGGTTGGTAGTTCGTTCAGCAGAGTAAATGCTATACACGGTGGCTCATTAATTTTAGTAAGTAACCAGCTTAAATTTAAAGACCGTCAGGATATTGTGAGCCTATCTGTTGAGCGGACAGTTGAAATAGCCTGTATAGAATTGGAGCAGTTTATTGTATTAAGTGTGTACAGACACCCTTCAGGATTGTATGACTGCTTTGAAAGGGTAATGGATGAAGTGTTGCACAAGATTTGTAACTCGAACAAGTCCATTATCACGTGTTAATTTTAATGTTAATTTGTTAGGAAACTCGGGTTCTTGCAGTAAAATTATTAGGTTTACAAGATTATATGACAGAAACAGACTTATTAGTCTGTTTCAGTCATATAATCTTGTAAACCTGTTTTTGGAGCCCACAAGAATACCACTAGATAATATTTATACAGATATTATACCAAGCCACAAAGAAATTATAAATTTACTAGATTCTGATCATTGTGGGCAAAGGATTATTATCCAAAACCGAAACAGTAAAGTGGCTAAAAAGGATATCACTGTTAACCCCAGAACTGCAAGTCACTTGGAAGCTTTTAAAGGTAAACTCATTGACAAATTACCAGTTTCATCTATTCATGCTGATCTTAATCTATATATATAAAATTCAAAGTCCTGACTGACTGACTGACTGATATATCAACGCACAGCCTAAACCGCTGGTCCTAGAGACATGAAATTTGGAGGGTGTGTTCTTTGTAAAGAGTAGGTATCCACTAAGAAAGGGTTTTTCGAAATTCCACCCCTAAGACGGTAAAATAGGGGATGGAAGTTTATATGAAAGTCCGTCAGTTTTGAAGTTAGGATCTTCAAATTTGGTGTATAGGCTGATGATTAAAAAATAATTTATACGTGTGTCAGCGTTTTTGATAATTCTACCCCCGAAGGGTTAAAAAGAGGGATGAAGTTGTGTATCAAAGTCCTTAATTTTCACAGTAAAAATCACTAAATTTATTATCTAGGCTTATGGTTGGAAGCTAATGCAACGGTGTTGATAGAATTTCAACCCTTAAGGGGTAAAAACCGGGATAAAATGTTATTTTCAATGAAAGTTCTTTTTAAGTTAAAATACTAATATTTCGGCTTATGGTTGGAAACCATAGCATCCGCTAAGAAGGGATTTTTCGAAATTCGACCTTTAAGGGGTGAAAAAGGGGGATAAATCTTATTCCTTGAGTTATCAAACCTGAAACTTGGCACGAATACTAACCTAAGTAAATTATAAAGTGTGACATTTTTTTTTAACTACCCTCTAAAGGGGGATTTGCGGATGTCAGTTTGTATGGAAGAATTTTAACGCGCGGTCCGATTAACTCGAAACTCAGTATTTATACTGTAAACCAAATATAAAGAATAAAATTGATCAGAGTTTTTAGAAAATTTATCCCTAACGGGGTGAAAAGGGGTAGTCAATTTTACAAGGGAGGATTCTACTGTGTGGCTTGATTAACTCCAAATTATGACGTAGGCATCAGCTAAGAAGGGGTTTTTGGAAATTCAAACTTTAAGGGGGTGAAAAGGGGTGATTTTGTTTGTACGAAAAATCTTATTCCTTGAGTTAATAAACCTGAAACTTGGCACAAATACTAACCTAAGTAAATGATAAAGTTTGACATTTTTTTGTTTTTTTAAAGTGCCCCCTAAAGGGGGATTGGGGGATATCAAAGTTTGTATGGAAGATTTTTAACGCACGGTCCGATTAACTTGGAACTCAGTATCTATACTGATAACAAAAAAATAAAGAATAAATTGTATCAGGTTTTTTGAAAATCTGCCCCTAATGGGGTGAAAAGGGATAGTCAATTTACAAGGAAGGGTTTTACTGCTTGGCTAGATTAACTTGAAAATTGGTATAAATAACTTATAAGTCCAATAATAGAAACGTCAAAAACGATGTTTCAACAATTTACCTCTTTGAGTGCGTAAAAAGAAGCGAAATAGTTTGTATGAACAGAATCTTATTTCTTTAGATATATAAACTTGAAATTTGGCCCGAGTACTTATTTACATAACATCACGCCTGTAATCCCCAAAGGGATAGGTAGAGGTGTACCTTTAGTACACCCACTTTCGCCAGTTCTGTTTAAGTCCCATGTAATAGGGGGCGAGCCTATTGCCATCAACCGGGCATAAATCCAGCCTCCGGGCTGCTACTGAGAAATTCGTAATGGAAAATCCAATAACACTTTGCCCGACCTGGGAATCAAACCCACCCCTCATGCTCAGCAGTCATGCTTGTGACCATTAGACTAACGAGGCAGTCGTTACTTGATAGAAATAGAGAATACCATTTAATAATAAAGATCGTAATAATGAATACTACACCATTTAAAGGAGGTGGAGGTGTTGCTGAAATATTTTTTAGGGGAAAGTACGAAATCCAAGCGAACGAAGTCGTGGGCGAAGTCCTGACTGACTAACAACATAAATTTTTAATTATTATAATAATAATTTTATTTGAGAATATATAATATTTACATTCCATTCATTGTAGGCGAACTTTTAGAAAATTAGATCAATATTATCAGGGTGAAAAGGGATTTAGATTGTATGAACAATCATATTTTTTGAGTTAATAAACGTGAATCATAGCAAGAATACGTTCTTAAATAACAAAGTTTGTCATGACGGTTGCGTTTTTCAAAACTACCCTTCAAAAGGATTTTAGGGAGTGTTACAGTTTGTTTTTAAGAATCTTAATCTTTACGCGAGGTCCGATTAACTCGAAACTCAATGCTCATACTTTAGACAAAAAAAAAGAAAAAAATATATGGAGTTTTCGAGAATCGGAAAAAGGGGTAATTAAGTTTTCGGGACAATTTTACTGAGTACCTTGAATAACTCAAAAGTTGGTTAGTATATAAACATTATTATTTAAGAACAAAAACGTAGAAAAATAAACAATACAAAATTTCTTACAAATAGACTTAGACATGAAATGCAGGACACGTATATTGAACAAGTATGTACAAAACGAAGTTGATATTTATATACTATCTATGTATATCCTCCGTAAAGTTGTAAATCAAACTGCACTCTTATCTGCTTACCACGCTTACGTTGGTTCCAACTAAGATATGGTATAATGTTTTGGGGCAATGCTGCTGATAGAGAAGCTGTTTTTTTTTCGACATCCACGCGGGCGAAGCCGCGGGCGAAAGCTAGTCATTTATATAATGATTTTTTTAATATTTACTGTCAACAATTTAATTCCACATTTATTCCCAAGACTATCTCGGTTAATAGTAACGCATCTTTCAGTGATTGGGCTACCATTGGTATTCATAAAAGTAGATCACGGCTTTATGAAAGGTATTATGTAAACACTGATGAATTCAATTTGTATGTTAGAAATTATTCAAAATTATTCAAAAAAGTTTGCTGTGTGGCCAAGTCGCGTTAAGGCTTCTACATACCGGGGCGACTTGTCGCGCGACGCGACACGACACAAAGGCACCGCTCGACCCGCGACACGTGGGGCCTTTGTGCCGTGTCGCGTTGCGCGACAAGTCGCGCTGGTATGTAGAAGCCTTTATTTATTTATTTATTTAACAGTTTATGTACAAAGAAGCCTTTATTTGAGTTCGAAGATTAAAAACAGTAGTAATGTAATTAAAACGACTTGGAATATTATTAATAGTGAAACGGGAAGGTCTAGTAACCGAAATACTGACTATAGCCTGTCAATTAATGACAACATAATAAAATCAGACTCACAAGTCGCCTTAGCCTTTGAAAATTTATTTTCAGATATTCCCGTCTCAACTACTAAATCCCTAAACTCATCCCCTTAACCTTCTGTTGCTGAGTCTTTGCTTATGGAAAATGTTAATGTTTGCGATTCGTAATTTCATTTTGAACATATTTCCTGTAGAGATATAATTAAAACCTTTCACACTTTAAATGTAAAAAAGACTGCAGATCTGTGGGGTAATTCTGTAGAAGTTGCTAAGTCTATTATAGACATTGTAGCACCTACTTTAGCTCTTATCTTTAATAATTGTATTGACTGTGGGGAGTTTCCTGACCTTATGAAAAATAGTAAAATAATACCGTTGATTAAATCAGGTAGTACATCAGACCGCTCAAATTATAGACCTATTTCAGTACTACCTACCTTTAGTAAATTTTTTGAGAAATTTATTTTAAACCAATTGCAAGGTTTTTTTAATAAACATAAATTACTTCATAGCAAACAGTTCGGTTTTACAAGGGGTCGTTCGACTACTAATGTTGAACTGTTAGGACATATTTATAATGCATGGGAAGATAAATGCGATGCGTTGGGCATTTTTTGTGATTTGTCCAAGGCATTCGATTGCGTTTTTCATGAAATGTTAATCAGGAAACTCCGCCACTACGGGATCCGGAACACCGCTCTGGATCTTCTTATTTCATACTTCAGTAATAGGATTCAGAGCGTTGACGTCAATGGGAAAGATCTCCTGGATCTATGGTAACAATGGGAGTCCCACAGGGCTCGATTCTTGGTCCTTTCTTGTTTCTTATTTATATTAATGACTTGCCTTACCTCATATGATGACACTTCACTTTTGTTTAAACTTAATCGTCAGCAGCTGACGATGTAAATAGCGCGATCTCAAAAGTAGTTCACTGGTTCAATGTTAATAATTTACTTCTAAATTAAAAAAAAACCAAATGCATTAAGTTTACGCTACCTCACGTTAGGCAGGTAAAAACTAATGTGTTGATAAAGGGCGAAGAATTGAATCCTGAAGATAGCACAGTATTCTTGGGCTTGACTTTGGATGCTAAGCTCCGCAGCATATGCTGTTAGGAAAATTCGTAATTTAACTGACATAGAGACAGCCCGTTTTGTGTACTTTGCCTATTTTCATAGTGTAATGTCGTACGGTATTCTGTTGTGGGGAAATGCCGCCGACATTCAGACTATCTTTGTGTTGCAGAAAAGAGCTGTTCGATCAGTTTATAAATTAAGTCCAAGACAATCATAAACATATAAAATCGTTTAAAAAATACTGTGATATCCATAATATAAATACTAGAAACAAACATAAATTTGTTGTACAGACGCCAGCAGGTCAAGCTACCCGAAACTGTCAAATTTCCTCAATCAACCTTGAATCTTATACTGTAGGGATAAAGTTGAAAATCTATTAAAGAAATTTGACAGATTGTAGTAGGTTGATGTGCTGGCGTCTGTACCTACAACAAGGCTCAAGAAAATAGGTGGATCGTTCCGATGTCAATGTATACGCTTTTATAATAAACTTCCAAGCCACGTTCAACATTTAAGCCTTAATTAATTCAAATCATTAATTAAACGTAAGTTGTGCCAGAAAGCCTTTTATACCGTTAAAGATTTATATTGAGGACAAAAAGGCTTGGGATGGAGATGCTCCAATTTTTTTTTTTTTTTACATATTCAGGTATTTTTATTGTTTGATGTATTTTTGCTAAATTTTATTATTTTCTATACAGTGACATTTAATTATTATTTTATACACAATGACAAGAATATTTACTTGTAAAGTATTATATTATTTTAATTATTGTGAATGTGAAGACTATGTAGGTTATTTTTTTTTTCCTTTCTTTTATTATCAGTTAGTGTTAATCATGGTCTGGCAGTTTGAGTCTTATAAGCGGCCTACCCAAATGTCCTTTCTTTGGTATTGTTCGTCGCATCGTTGAACTCCTTAAGTTCTGAGTAGAGCTGCACGATTACTGACAAATGCGTGCACTGACTGGTCAGATCCACTCAATCTGTGTGGTTCTTTCCTCAAAAGACCATTTCAGACACAAATCTGCATGGCCTTCACATGATCTGACCAAGATTATGTCAGGACTTTAAAAGAGACTGTGACCTCTGAGTTTGTTTCGGCCTTTCTTCTCAGAGTAGTCAGATAGGAAACGCCGACCTCATCTAGTTTTAAAAATATGATTGACGTGTAAAAGTGTTTGTACAAACCTAGTTATATCATCATTTATCATTTATTAAACAAGATGTGAATTCATAAGCAGTAACATTACAATCTGCTTCGTGCCAAAAGTAAATTGTCACGTCTTTAGATAGCACGTTATAAACCGTGAAGATATGGCATTGTAATTTTAATTTGTAGTACAATGCACTAGCTAATAGCTTTGGGGAAAACAAAACATTGACACATAAGATATTTTAAGCACCAACATTTTATTACGAAGCACATTGTAGATCTTGAAATTGGTAAATAAATGACGATTAAATCGTCGTATACACATGAGAGTTTTTGCATTCGATAGAGCTTCAAAATGTGAAAAAGACTGGCGTAAAAAGTGATTTTGCCAAAAGTGACACATAAGAGGTCTTAGGCTCGTATTAATAAACGTTACTCAGCCCAAGAGCTCGTACTTGATAACAGTCTTGAGGTCATGATCGTATAACCATAATGATTGATGTACTCAAGTTACGGCTTGGGTTTACGTTATCAGCCGAGTGATGGACTGATTAATAAACGAAAATCGACACTTAAGTATACAATAAGTGTGTGTACTCGAGATGCTTTAAATCTGAGTGTAGGCAGTCCGTGACTTGAGGTCGTGATTAGTGGCGCGAAATAAATACGCACTTGAGTACGTCATTGGGGAACGTTTATTAATACGGGCCTTAAAGTTGCAACGACGCGCGACGTTGCCGTTGGCTCGACGTGCCAGTAAGTCGAAAGCTATATTCTACATAAAATATACAAGAAGAGTAAAAGAAGGAATGTAAAATGGGATATAAAAAACAAACCAGCTGCAGCAGGGTTTAATTTAATCAACAGATATTTATAATGAGTCTGCGTCAGTTACCCTCAGTTGTCAGTTTATTTAATTCGCCATATTCGTTGATTAGTCAGTTTCACTGATTGGTCAGTTTTACCGATTAGACAGAATAATTGGATAAACACACCAGTGATCAACATTACTAATATTCTACATAACAAAAATGTCAGAAATTTTAGTTAAGTAAGTTACTTACCTCTTTCTGACATTTTTGTTATGTAAAATATTTATGTAAATTATTAGGGTTTTATCAATGATGTACCTTTAGATGCGTTACCCGCGTTCAATAATGGCAAAGTAAATGCAAGGTAATTGCCCAGAGAGGAATTAGTCGTGCACCATCCATTGACGCGGCTACACGTCACAATCACTCGCAATTCTCAGCAATTATTTGTGAAGAAAATGCCTTCCCGTGTCTATACACGATGTACATATTACTCTGCTACAGAAAAACGTCTCATTTCATGCATAACTACTTATTGTATTTTTTTATTATAAGAAAACGTTGTTTTGTTTTGTACTTGTACAGCCAGTCAGCTATTTTTCCAGACTGCTGCGACCGACGCGTACGCGCCAATGAACATGCAGCATCTAGTGACGTAACTAAATATCTATGTATGTTTATCTCTTTCTAACAACAGTTATCGGTATAGGAATAGGTATAGGAAGGATAAGTATAGGTCTTTCCTTTTCTTCGCGCACTGCATGATTGTATGCAAGTATGTAGCTACATTCATGGCTTACGCTGTTTTTGAGTGCACTAATGTTCGTGTATGACGCGTCTATTTATAATACGTCATTAGGTTTTATCTACAGATATTTATGATACATAACAAAAAGTCAGAAATAAGTACCTAACTAAAATTTCTGACATTTTTGTTATGTAAAATATTAGTAGGTAATGTTGATCACTGGTGTGTTTATCGTTTATCCAATTATTATAAATATCTGTTGATTAAACCCTGCTGGTTTGTTTTTTTATCCCATTTCACATTCGTTCTTTTACTCTTCTTGTATATTTTATGTAGAATAGCTTTCGACTTACTGACACGTCGAGCCATTATAGACATTCGATGGATAGGACTATCGTTGCAATGGCTTTTCGGCGACACGGACGTTCGATCTAATGGGTATTCGAAATTGTGCTACATCGGAATTAGCTATCGGGCATTTGACATTTGAAATCAAGCAGTAAACTCGTATACAAAAGCCCAGGAAAATGGGTTGAATTAAAGGCAAATCTGTGAAATATAAAATCTAGTGCTTATTTCGACTTAAAATTCGACTGTCAAAGGTCCTGAAAATCAGTTTTTTTTTTGCTTAATTTCGTAAAATATTGGTTCGTTGCCACATGTTGCCGCAATGATGATTTTTTGATCGCCCCGGTGAAGCTCCTAGTTTTCTGGGCTATTCGTTATTGCAAACTTTCGGCGCTGCGTTATTCGGCGTAACATATTTCGAAGACACGTAGTGGGCTTCAATGGGACAAAAACTGGTGAAATGTGTGTGTACACCTCTGCCTAACCCTTTGGGGATTTTAGGCGTGATGTTATGTTATGTTAATACCTAATATGTTTTATTTTTTTTTCTTTAAAAACGTTGCCCCACACTAGGAATTTCTCGTGTATTGTGGGTGCGTTTACAAACATTTAAACTCACATACACAAACAGCCAGACCCGGAACAACTACTTGTAGGTCATACAAATATTTGTTCCGTGCGGGAATCGAACCCACGACACGCAGCGCAGCAGTCAATGGCTTAACCACTGCGCCAACCGTGCACAGGGGCACGGGGGGGGGGGTGCGGGGGGGGGGTGCAGGTGCATGTCCACATTATTAGTAGTAAGTACCAATTTTTTGTTTTGTTTTACTATTTTGCTGTCGTTGATACGTTCGTTGTTACTTTAATTCGAGGCTCCGTAGTTAGCTGTGAAGTTTTTCGTTGTAGCGTGCATTCATTGTTCCGTGATTCGTTATCAAATGTTTTCGTTGTAACGATATTCGTTGCTTCGTACTTTCGTCATTAGATTATTTGTTATTGCAAACTTTAAGTCTTTGCAGTTTCAAAGTTTCAAATTGTGAACAAAATGCTCATATTCAACATTTCTTTGTCCAAGAGAAATAAGATGTTTTTATGAATTTTATGACTCACTTCAGGCGAAGACTGTATCTCAATTTCTTTACCTAATCTTTTTCCAGTTTCATGTCCAAAGAAGATCTCTTCTTTTGTTGTCATTAATTGTTTACTTAGATTGTGCATTATACTCATGGACTTTTTTTATATGTCCATGATTATACTGTATTCCTTCCT
The DNA here is from genome assembly GCA_948098905.1 of Tiliacea aurago. Lineage (NCBI taxonomy): Eukaryota > Metazoa > Arthropoda > Insecta > Lepidoptera > Noctuidae > Tiliacea > Tiliacea aurago. Next base: position 7,407,818 of record OX402588.1, read on the forward strand.
ATATCAATTGATATAAACAATTTATTTTATTTTATTCATAGCGTTATTTTGAGTTACCGCATACGACTGAAATTCGGCTACTACTTTAGGCTACATAATTATGTACTTATCTGTGAAAAAGGGCGACATCAGGGGGGCCTTTGATTATTTAAATACTCAAAGGGCCCCTCGTTGTTGGCAACATTCATTGCATCGGCTTCAAAATATGTATCAATTATTGATGTATTAAATAGGAAGATAGGCCACTCTCTAACATCACGTAAATATTAAATGGACCCGATCATGTGCTCGACAACCGAAATAGAGAGACATATTACGCGGGCTATAGCGGGAACGAGATAGCAATAATTGTCACTGTTACGTACCCATAACAACTCGGAAACAAACTACTACTCGAATATTCCCCGCAAACCGAGAGTAATGTAGGCCGATTGTGTTCTTTCCCCTAATTTATGCGGTCCACGTCGAGGAGCGCCATCAATAGTATCAATGGAATATTCATGCCGTTCACGGACATATCTTGCGAGTGCGACATAAATATCTGCGTACCTAGGCAGATATTTATGTTCAATTTAGAAGAATATGATACGCCACGTTGGCTGTGTGCAGAGACCTTAAGGCGCAACTAGTCGATACTTTTTCCATACAAATTTCGGGGGGGTTTTACTCCACTGTTACACATTGTACATCTAAAGAAAAACATGATATCGTTTTGTCTTATTATTAATTTTGTCTGTACAGAAGCAGAATAGTTAAAAACAAAGGCATTAAAAAGTTATGAGCCAACAAAGATTCGTTTTTCCTGCTAATTTTAACGCAACTTTGGGCGTAAATAAGTAATAAGAGAAGTATAAAATCTCAAAAACAAAGCTCGTTCCGACAAAGCTCAATTGTCGAAGATTATAATAAACTTTATTCGTAATTGATTTATGCAGTAGTTTTTTCATAAAACCCCGACATTCGATTGCCTAGTATGATTTTGACTAAATGCATCGAGATTGCATGTTATTCATTAATCTCCGTCTAATCTAGAATATAATTTTATAATATAAGTCTAGAATATACCTCTTTATACCTGAGACCCTGAGCTGTATAAAATTCGTATAAAATTACCACGGTACATAGACGTATCGGTATCGTGATATTGATGATGTATGATGGTAATATCATAGATATTAGCACCATCATACACCATCAATATCATCAACATGCAATCTCGATGCATTTAGTCGAAATCATACTAGGCAATCGAACTCCTGTCCGGGCTGGATGGAATTGCCATGTATGCACACTCCTTAATAAATTGCACGACAGAGCGACGAAGCGGGGGGAGAAATGCGTGGAGGGATCAGGGGAATAATGATGTGCTTGCATGGCGATTTGGATTCGATATATTTTTATCTATTTCAAATCATTATTCTATGTAGACATAGTTCATTAGTGCTAGCTACTCGCGCAACTTAGCTTCATCAATTTAGCTTAGCACCAATTTTGAAGGCTTTATAAGCTTCACCGCGATTTTTTTTTTTTATATAAGTAGGTAGGTCCTGTATCTCTCTATTTCTGTCGTCCCACTACAACATTCCTCACTGAAAACACTCATTCTGTGAATAGTTGAATACTGAGGTAGCAAAACTAAATAAGTACCTATAATACTAGCGGGTATTACGTACCTACCAGTAGGTATGTACCCAATGATGTTTTACCTTTAGATGCGTTACCTACAGACCTGCGCTCAATAATGGCAAAGTAAATGCCAGGCAATTGCCTGATATTTACAATAATAATAATTTTATTACGTACGCGCCAATGAACATGCAACAGCTAGTAACGTAACTGAATATGTATTTTCATCTGTTTCTAACAACCGATATCGGTACCTATAGGTCATTCCTATTCTTCACGCGCTGTATGATTGTACACAAGTATGTAGGTACAATCATAGCTTACGCTGTTTTTGAGTGCACTTAAATGTTTTTGTATGACGCGTCTATTTATAATACGTCATTGGTAATACCTACTAGTATTATATTTAGTAGATAAGTATATATAAAAGGTATTCAGATAAGTAGCTACCTAGTTAATATGCTGGGGCCACACCAACCGAGAACGCTGTCGTTTATCGCGATGTTCGGCGTTACGGCTTCTACATACAGGCGCGACTTGTCGCGCGACACAAAGGCACCGCTCGTCGCGCGACACGCGGGGCCTTTGTGTCGCGTCGCGTGTCGCGCCAGTATGTAGAATCTTTTTAACCGTGTAGGTGTAGCCACAACTTATCGTGATAATTTTACAACGGCATTCACATTGCCGATTGACGTTCAAATCAAAAATATTTTTATTTCACATAAGCCTACATGGGCACTTATGAAACGTCAGAAGCTAGGTGCACGGTTCCAATTGGTCGTTTCCTATGGAGAAGAGCCGGCAAGAAACTCCACGGTTACTCTTTAACAAAAAAAAAAATTGGCTTTTACAATATTTTCAAAGTATGAGAGGACAGCGTAGGCCCGTCAAAAGTACCAGGTACTTAACAAAATAGAAAATGGTCTACAGATCTACAGTATATTAAGGCTTCGACATACCGGGGCGACTTGTCGCGCGACGCGACGCGAAACAAAGGCACCGCTCGTCCCGCGACACGCGGGGCCTTTGTGCCGTGTCGCGTCGCGCGACAAGTCGCGCTGGTATGTAGAAGCCTTAAGGTGATACGTAAAAAATAAATCATAGCTCGAGGGGCGTGGCTTAACCCGGGCGCTCAACCGAAGACGCGGAGAGCGCCCCGCGCCCCCGCTTTAATACGTCGCAAACGCACCGCGAGCGTGTCTGTGTTTTGAAGTTTTAGAATAGAGAAGGCATGAGTCGCCAGAAATACATTGTTTTTTTTTTGTTAAATTAAACTAACAAATTAATTATAATTTACATATTATAACTTAATTTTGTATTTTGCTATAATTGAATGAAAAAAAAAATATAACGTGTGTAAATGAACAGGTAACATTTAAGACCATATTGATCTAAGAAAAGAAACCGTGTCAGTAAAAAAACCGGCCAAGTGCGAGTCGGACTCGCGCACGAAGGGTTCCGTAACATTATCTATAAAATCCGCAAAAAAATCACGTTTGTTGTATGGGAGCCCCCTTAAATATATATTTTATTCTGTTTTTTTGTATTTGTTGTTATAGCGGCAACAGAAATACACCATCGGTGATAATTTCAACTGTCTAACCATCACAGTTCATGAGAACAGCCTGGTGACAGACGGACAGACAGACTGACAAACGGACAGGCAGCGGACCCTTAGTAATAGGGTTCCCGTTTTACCCTTTGGGTACGGAACCCTAAAACCGGCCGAGTGCGAGTCGGAACACGCACAATGAAGGGTTCCGTAGTTGGGATAAATTTATTCCTAGAACAAACTATTGTAGTCATTTTTAGGGTTCCGTACCAAAAGGGTAAAACGGGAACCCTATTACTAAGGCTCCGCTGTCCGTCCGTCTGTCTGTCTGTCCGTCTGTCACCAGGCTGTATCTCATGAACCGTAATAGTTAGACAGTTGAAATTTTCACAGATGATGTATTTCTGTTGCCGCTATAACAACAAATACTAATTATATTCCTATTAATATACTATTAATTTCATTTTGAATCATTCCACCGGTAAAATAATTTCTCAGGATTTTTTTTATCGTTTTTTAATTACTATTCTTATATATTTCAATGTAAAATAACATTCGCTGTACGCAATACTCCATATAGGTAAAAAAACCACAAAAATAAATAAATCGGCGATGGTGTTGAAATACTAAAATAATAAATACTCTTTAGATTTGGTAATAATAATAATGTTACGAGCTTGGGGTTCGTGATCGTGACAATAAAAACGGCCGATTTAATAACTAAACAAATAGACACTTTAATTAAGAACACCAATTTAAACACACTACTACTTTAAACACAATTAAAAACACAATCACTTAATGTCACTCTCAAATATCGTTCAGTTGTTCTCGCTTGTCTCATTTTCAAAAGTAAACTAACTCCGTCGTTTTTTTTTTTTTTATGAATGGCATCTCGTAGCAGACCTAGAGAGGTCGTTGCTACTTAACCGGATATTCCTGTGGCTGCCCTAAGGTTTTTAATCTTAAAGCCTCCAGCCAGGGCGTAAATTATATATGTTTATTAAAACTAAACGACAGCGCACTAAGGGCACCCCCTTTGGGTACGGACCTCGGCTTAGGGCGTCGTTGGGGGATCACAAAATCAGTAACAATTTTGGGACGGGCTGGATCAACATTTTGATCATGATTATTATCAGGGGATATTATATTTATTGCTACGGCGCTCTCAGCCTCTAACCGGGCGGCATCTAACTCCGTCGTGGCCCATACCGGCCTTATATAGGGCCTCAGATAGTTCCCGAAACATCTAGAACATTCGAGTACATACCGGCCCCGACTGACCGGGTGTCGATAGTTCTAGAATCGAACTTTCTAGAATCATCTTGACTCTACTAGTTCCGGCACTCGATACTAGATGGCGCTAGTAGTAGGCTTTTTAGTTGTGCGCGCAACACTGCCCCCTCCTAAGACATGCTCGTCCCGAGCATTATCGGCCTCATGATAACGCGCCAGTCGATCCACATGGACGATCTTAGGAGTACCTCTTGCCCCTTTCTGTATCCGGTAGGTTACGTCATTGATCTTTGTCACAATCCGGTACGGTCCGTCCCATTTAGCTTGAAGCTTAGGAGATTTCCCTTTGCTGCGGATCGGGTTGTGCAACCACACTAGTGAACCTTCGTCGAACCCTTTATTGTTCATTTTGCGGTCATAACGGGTTTTCATCTTTTCAGACATTTGCTGGCCTGATTGTCTGACGTGCTCATAGATGTCATTCATTTTGTTCCGCAAGTCATTCGCATAATCGGTAATACTGCGTGGGGCATCAGGTGGTATTCTGGTGATCAGGTCTGCAGGCAGCCGTAATTCCCTTCCAAAATTTGCGAAAGCTGATGTCACCGATGTACTTTCGTGAACAGCACTTCGATATGACAATAAAAACGGTTGTATGTGTTTGTCCCAATCTCGTTGCCGATTATCCACAACTTTTGCCAGGTATCGCTCCAATGTCTGATTAAATCGCTCCACCATTCCATCCGATTGTGGGTGGTAAGAAGTTGTTCTCGTTTTATGAGTACCCATTACTCGGCAAGTTTCCTGAAATATTTGGGACTCAAAATTCCTTCCCTGATCGCTGTGAATTTCCAAGGGTACTCCAAAACGGCAGAAGACTTCATGAACCAGTTTATCTGCCACTGTTGAAGCTTCTTGGTTTGGAATGGCGAAGACTTCCGGCCACTTAGTGAAGTAATCCATCACAACCATGAAATACTTGTTACCACTTTCACTCTCCGGAAATGGCCCCGCAACGTCAAGGGCTATCCTTTCCCATGGTGCACCAACATTGTACAATTTCAATGCACCTCTACTACGAATCTGAGGTCCCTTTACAGCTGCACAACTTGTACATTTGCGACACCAGTCCTCGACATCGTCCCGACAGTGGACCAAGTAAAACCGCTCTCGTATCTTCAGTAGAGTCCGTTTTACTCCCAGATGACCTCCTGAACAACCATTATGGTACAGCTGTAGAACGTCCGGTACTTGAGCTTTAGGGACAACCACTTGCAAATGACAGCTGTCTCCCCGAGCATTTTCCCATTTACGGCACAGGACTCCATCCTGAATCGCCAAGCTGTCCCATTGGGCCCAATAGCTTTTTGTGATCGAACTCATCGCTGAGACGTCGCTTCACCTGGGCTTGGGAGCTCTGGCCTTTATTCACTCCAGAATCGGCTTGATGTCCGAATCTTCCTGCTGTGTACGTTGTAGGCTTTCCTTCCACTCGTTGCTGAGGTCTGTTCTGAGCATTCTCACAGGTACCACTTCCTTACCCTCTTGCCTAGTACAATGCTTGCAGTCTTCAGGACAAGGTCTTCTTGACAATGCATCCGCGTTGCCATGAGATTTCCTTGGGGCTCTTTGAACATCAGCCAGCACCCGCCCCGCAGTCCTGGCTATTACTCGTTTCCCTGCTGCTGGTGGGTGGTGCTGTTAGCCGCACTACCCTCTGGAGACCGGCCATCATCCTTTTCTGTAGTTCGCTTAGGGCAACTAGATCGAAGGTGGCCCCTTTCCCCACAGCCGTAGCACCTAGGGATGTATCCTTTACGATCGCGAACTGTTGACGCTGCAACGTCCCTGACACGATGGGAACGATGATCCTGCCGCACAGCATCCACCTCCAGCGCATGGGCCAAGGCGTCCTTAAGCGTCCCGTGGTGACCGAGCCTCACAGCAGCTCTAACTTCAAGGTCGCGGATGCCGTCGATGAATGCCTGCACCCGGTTCCCATCAATAAGCGCAGGTACGGACTGGTAAGCTTTACGAACCAGCTTCTCCACTTCAAGAGCCCACTGCTGCAGGTTTTCGTTACTGCGTTGCACACGATCCTTGAGCTGCGCACGAAACACGTGTTCCAGGTGAGCATCGCCATACCGAGCCTCTAATGCCTCAAGGAGCTGCTCGTAAGTCACTTCCTTACCAAGAGCTTCCAGGACAGTTAAGGCCTGGTCGCGCAGGCCTAGGGTGAGGGCAGTCATGGCCTGACTGTTATTCCACCCGTTCGCCTTCATGACAGCCTCAAACTGGATTTTGTAGGCTGACCAAGAAGAAGTTCCGTCGAACGGTGGCACTTTGAATCCACGTAGCGAAGGTGTTGTAGCTACGGGAGCTGCGATTCCATTCCCAAGTTTAAGGTTACCCAACTCCCGCTTCACATCAGCAATGACGTTGTTAAACTTGCTGATCTGAGTTTCAGCTTCGGACAGGCGGTTGTCATGCTGGGCAACCTTCTCCTTCACCTCCTTCACGTCTTTCCTGAAGGTTGCGTGAAGGTCCTTTATGAGGAGCTTCTGCTCTTCCTGGCGGCAAGCCTGTTCCTCCTGACGGCGGGACTGCTCCTCCTTATCACGCTGGAGCTGTTCTTCCAGCCGACGAGCCTGTTCCTCCTGACGGCGGGACTGCTCCTCCTTATCGCGCTGGAGCTGTTCTTCCAGCCGACGAGCCTGTTCCTCCTGACGGCAGGACTGCTCCTCCTTATCGTGCAGGAGCTGTTCTTCCAGCCGACGAGCCTGTTCCTCCTGACGGCGGGACTGCTCCTGCAGCATCATCACCAGGGCAGCAAAGTCTGGTGCTGCTGATGCTGGAGCTGCTTCGGACGGGTCGGCCTTCGTGGTCGGTAGCTGGCCCTCCGACCTCTGTGGCGTAGCTCCACCAAAACGTCTGGTCCGTCTCCTGTTGGCGTTGACTCCGGGTACGGATACCCTCCGTGTCGTCTTTAGGTAAAATCGGCATGATTTTAATCCTAGCTTCTGACACCAATTGTTACGAGCTTGGGGTTCGTGATCGTGACAATAAAAACTGCCGATTTAATAACTAAACAAATAGACACTTTAATTAAGAACACCAATTTAAACACACTACTACTTTAAACACAATTAAAAACACAATCACTTAATGTCACTCTCAAATATCGTTCAGTTGTTCTCGCTTGTCTCGTTTTCAAAATTAAACTAACTCCGTCGTTTTTTTTTTTTTTTTATGTATGGCATCTCGTAGCAGACCTAGAGAGGTCGTTGCTACTTAACCGGATATTCCTGTGGCTGCCCTAAGGTTTTTAATCTTAAAGCCTCCAGCCAGGGCAATATTATATATATTAAAACTAAACGACAGCGCACTAAGGGCACCCCCTGTGGGGTACGGACCTCGGCTTAGGGCGTCGTTGGGGGATCACAAAATTAGTAACAATTTGGGGACGGGCTGGATCAACATTTTGATCATGATTATTATCAGGGGATATTATATTTATTGCTACGGCGCTCTCAGCCTCTAACCGGGCGGCTGGCGCATCGACATTCAAGGGACGGGGGGGAGGACTTTTATTACCATTTACTCGGGAAGTTCGCGTGGTACCTCGGCGGCGAGGACGGAAGGTCGGTTTGTGTATTTTGTGCACTGTACTCGTGGCCCTATTGCTTTCCTGAAGGAGAGTGATGGGGTCATCCGGATCTAAGAGAGTGTGCCTCGGTCGGCGAGTCTGACTAATGGCAGAAGGCCTGTAACTAGCGGCCTGCACAACCAAGGGGTTGCGATGACGTTCCGCGGATTCGAAAAAGCGCTTTGCAAGGCGCTTCATAAACTGTTTGATGGTAGGCATCTTAAGGTCTACGTGAAGTTGTTCGTTCCGAACGAACCAAGGAGCTTTCGTAATTCTACGGAGAAATCGGTTTTGAAGCGTCTGCATCTTATGAATGTGATATGACTTTGCGTGAGCGAAGACTACGCAGGCGTAAGTCATGATCGGTCGAATGCACGCGGTGTAAATACGCAATTTGCACTTAAGGGACAACTTGCTGCGCGGGTTGAGTACGGAGTGTAGTCGGCCGAGAGCAAAACTGGCGCGCGAGCGCACCTGTTTTATGTGCTCGCCGAACGTCATGTGATGGTCTAAGACCACACCGAGATATTTGGCTCAACTCCGTCGTGGCCCATACCGGCCTTATATAGGGCCTCGGATAGTTCCCGAAACATCTAGAACATTCGAGTACATACCGGCCCCGACTGACCGGGTGTCGATAGTTCTAGAATCGAACTTTCTAGAATCATCTTGACTCTACTAGTTCCGGCACTCGATACTAGATGGCGCTAGTAGTAGGCTTTTTAGTTGTGCGCGCAACAATAATATAATACTAATACTAAACGATCAAAGCATAAAATCAGCTGGTGCTCGGCTCACTTGGCGGCAGCGCATTGAACCCGTAGCGCCGAGCACGACCGAAAGCTCGCTGCGCTGCTGTACGCTACGTAAAGTACGTACGATCCTGAATCCTGACATACCTCTTTCGCTTCTTCCACAATCATCAATCGAGTCATTCCAGTATTATACACTTACTGAATATGTAATTATTATGAAGACAAACTTACTTTTTATTTTCCGTCATTTTACGAGCATGTTTCCCTCAGGCGATTCCACTTTTGGGATTTGTTTACCTTTCGTTGTTTATATTTATTCCCCATAACGGCAATGTAATGTTGTTATTTATACCTTGTTCTCTTGACAAATATAGATAACTAGCTGACCCGTGCCCACTCCGTTGGACGGTAAACATTTTTACTCTATGACACTCACAAATAACGTGGCTTTCTATGGGTAAAAGAATACCTACCCTACCTGCCTACCCTACCTACCTACCCTACCTACCTACCCTACCTACCTACCTACCCTACCTACCTACCCTATCTACCTACCCTACCTACCTACCCTACCTACCTAAAAAAGAAAAAAAAAAAAACTTCACATAAACCATCTACTAAATAGTCCGAAAAAAGCCTAAACCTTTTTTTTTTGATAGGTGAGTCCGTTCTTGAGTTATAAAATTACAACGAAAATTGGCATTGATTTATATAGATATAGATGAAGGTCATGAAACAAAGACAAACTAAAAAAGGATTTGGGATAAAAAAATGTTGGACGTTGTACTGTTGCACGGTTGCGGGAGGAACCGACACAGGTCTGTCGCTGGCAAAGGCCGCAGGCGAACTGGGCGGGAATAAGAAAGTGACAGAGTCAATTACATCCACATGCGAAAAAAGAGAACGCAACAATGCGCTGGGACCAAAATAAAACAACGTAAGCGCCAAACCAAATAAAAATTGTTTAAAAATAAATTAAGCTATCTATCAAAAATGTTTTCAGTCAGAATTTTCTATTACCTAATACGCACATTTTGAATTCAATTTTGCAATGAAATTAATTAGGATTTTAGAATTACAGAGAAAATTATAGAAAAGTAGAGGTCTTTTCGGAATTAAATTCTATCGAGCAAATTTAATCCAATTGTTTTTTCCTTCAGTCTAAGTATTAATCATATAGTCAATAAACATATATCCAATAATAAAATCGATACATGCTGTAATAGTGAAATAAATGATAATGAAAAATACCCCAATTTATTTTGGTATCGCCTTAAAGCCTACAACGTCCTTGCATTAACAAAAAAAACTATATAAAATATGATTGAAATAATAAAAGTTAGAGAGAGAAATCAAAAAACATCGACTATGTCAAGGAAGTATGTAAAAAATAAATAACATAAACAACGTTAGACAGGTAGCGCGACTTGTCGCGCGACGCGACACGGCACAAAGGCCCCGCGTGTCGCGGGACGAGCGGTGCCTTTGTGTCGCGTCGCGTCGCGCGACAAGTCGCCCCGGTATGTAGAAGCCTTGATGCGTACTCGGAAGCTTTTTTGGTATTGAATAATAATAAAACAAAAAATCGAAACCGCCTAGCAAATGAAAGTTTGGAAGCAATTTTACGTGTAGCTACAAGTAAATTCGAGCCAAATGTTAAAAATATTGTGAGCACAATGCATTGCCACGCTTCAAACTGGTATAAGATTTTTTTAATTAAATTTTATGTGCTGGTGGCCCGCCATTCGTTCATCATTAGCCCAAGTTGCCCATGGTCTCAATAAGTCTGTGCATCCCTGGTGTAGGCAAATGAAACAAAACAGTGCAACTTCGCTTCAAGTTCTCTCAAGAAGTCCGCGTGAGGTCTCAGTATGCCACATCTTTACTGAAACTCAAGGGGAGTGGGCGGGGATATCATCATCATGCATTTATAATTCATTTCATCAATACTATACAAGAAGTAAAACGTGACATTGGCTAAATGCACAAACCGTGCGAAGCCAGAAGGAAGAAAAAAAAAAAAAGTGAAGGCACGCTGTCAATCAAAGATGATACTTTCTTTGGTCTTCTAGGCAAATGAATAAAGCCATCTATAAAGCGAAGCTTATAGTCTATTGTCCCATTTGTATTATACCTCAGTGCTCTTATATCCGACACAGTGATCACCCGCCCCACGACACAATTTAGAATTAAAAAAATATTTTTACTTATAGCACAGTTTTTCAGAAATCATCAACATCATATATTCGTACGGAACCCTCGGTGCGCGAGTCCGACTCGCTCTTGACCGGTGTTTTTGGGGTCATCGCGAAATATTAGTTTTTATTTGTGTAAACTTTACAAGCGTGATGAGTATCGATATCTACATGATAAAACAAAAAAAAATCGATGAACCAAAAAAAAACATTTTAAATTTTTATTTTGTCGTGTTATGAAATCCATCACGCCTGTGGAGTTTCGCTTCTTTTACTATTAATTACCCATAATTTTAGTCAAGTGAGGCATGTTTTAATATAATTTTATTAAGATATCAGAAAGGCCAGAGTCTGCACTGCTGGGATCTGGGGAGGCTTAAGGCTTCTACATACCGGGGCGACTTATCTCGCGACGCGACGCGACACAAAGGCACCGCTCGTCCCGCGACACGCGGGGCCTTTGTGCCGCATGCCGTGTCGTGTCGCGCGGCAAGTCGCGCCGGTATGTAGAAGCCTTTATTCGGCTTCACGTGACGAGACTTATATTTTTTGTTATAAACTTATATGTGAATGTATTTCGAGAATGCTACAATACCTACTAACATAGTTTTAAAGACCTTTGTTACTTACATTACATGAACAATTTTTTTTTATGACTGAAATAAATGTAAGTAGGTACTTAGGTACTTATTTTATTTTTATTTATTTTATTTTTAATTACCGTACGACCAAAATTTACCACTTACAATAAATGAAAACCGGAAATCCCGATTTCGAAATATTCCATCTGATCTATTGTACATATTATCGTTTTCTACTGACTTATCAATACATTATTATGTAGAACTTAACCGTTTTGAAAACGGTAAAAATAATAAGTAATAACAGAAACAAAAGACTAGAACGAGGAAAAAGAACAAAAAAAAATAGGTACTTTTATAAATAAAATGCTGTAACTTTTACAATAATTCATGTTCCTCGTCGGAAATTATCCCACGAGAACGTGCCACCGGCATAAAAAAGTATCATACATTCATAATTATGTACCCAGGTCATGGCCTATCCGCCGTATACCTATCATCCAAATCAATTCAGCCGTTATAGCGTGAAAGGGTAAAGGCTTCTACAGACCGGCGCGACACGCGACGCGACACAAAGGCCCCGCGTGTCGCGCGACGAGCGGTACCTATGGTATGTAGAAGCCTTATGATGTAAATGGAAATAATCATTTTTTTTTATTAAAAAAAAAGAAGATTATTTGCAGTTTTTATGATTCTAAATATAATTCATTTTAATATTATCCCCGTTTATTTATTATTTAAGCAACTTCTCACACAATAATGTACAAACGCGGACTTAATGCCTTAGGCATTCTCTACCAGTCAACCAAAGGTGGTGAAGAGATAAGATGGCGGGTGCTCTGATTGAGAGAAAATAATAATATTATAAAATATTAAAATATGACATAATTAATTACAAATAAAATAAGTACACAAGTACATAAATAGGTTATACACTTAGATATAATACACATATGTTTACTATAATATATCCCTACATAATATATAAGTAGTGAATTTTAAAATCATCCCCACCTATTCTACCCCCAGGGGGATGATTTTACAAAAATGCTGAAACACAAACTTTTTTATTTCTATATACATTTGAATTTTCATATCCCTAACTTTAAAAATTCTAAGTTCTCCAGTAATTTATAATATTAAATTACAAATTAAATAAATTAATTTATAAAGTAAAGTAATATAGTATAATATATAGTTTGGACGGAAGTATGCATTCATGTGACTTGTAGGTTTTTGTTGACTTATTACCCTAAGCCGTACCCTTTAGTTAACTTTTTTTATTAAATACTAGCTGCGCCCCGCGGTTCCACCCGCGTAAGTCTCGATCCCGTGGGAATATCAGGATTAAAAGTAGTTTATAAGTTAATCCAGGGTGTCAGCTACGTCCATAATTTTTTTTAATTAAAATTGGTCAAGCCATTTGATCTTGAAGAAGTAACAAACACACACACTCCCAAACTTTCGCCTTTATAATATTAGTGTGATTATTTTAAAACTATGATATTATCATAGTTTTAAAATAATCACGTAAACCAAAACTATGATGTCAAGAGCAATTTTGTTCAAAATTAAATACTTGTGATGAATAACGTATTTATTTGGATAAGGATTAATATGGACCGATAACCTTGTGAAGGCTGCAGGTATCCGCTGGATGCGGGAAACACAGAACCGGTCGAAGTGGAGGTGCTTGGGGGAGGCGTATGTCCAGCAGTGGACGTCTTTCGGCTGAAATGATGATGATGAAGGATTAATATCATATTTATAAAAACACCTTCGCAAATAATGCATTATTTTAGAGCAAATTTGATTACCATAAAAAAGTTATAGTGAGTCAACCTTAAAAGATAGACATATGCTATCGCAGATTTTTTTTGGAACTCTTAAAGGGGAACAATTCTGTCAGACATGATTTTTGCGTAACTTTAATAGTTTAAGCAGCGTACGCCAAGGAAGCTCACAAAAGGTTTTTATCCCGTTTTTGCAATATTTTTCATTGATGCTCCGCTCCTCTTGGTCGTAGCGTGATGTTATATAGCCTTCCTCAATAAATGGAAGCTCTCAAAAGGATTTTTTCCCATTTTTGCAACATTTTTCATTGATGCTCCGCTCCACTTGGTCATAGCGTGAAATTGCCTTCCTCGATAAATGGACTATCCAAGACAAAAATAATTATTCAATTCAAACCAGCAGTTCCTGAGATTAGCGCGTTCAACCAAACAAACTCTTCAGCTTTATAATATTAGTAATAATATAGATAACATTGTGAACTAGTATGGTTTTATATTTTATGAGGTATATATGTTAAAGTAAAGGTAGCCTTTAAAGGCTACCTTTACTTTAAAGAGGCTTCGCGATCCCCTAGGGAGTAGCCCACACGTTGAAAAACACTGGTATAAAGGATCGTTGGATCATAGTAGGATATTGGATCGGAGAATGAGGAATTTAAGGCTTGTCACGAGCAGGTGAGGCCTCAGCAGTTGCGACTGTGAGACTTTTAGGATTGGTTACATTATTTTCCTTACAGCCACACTTAAAGATATGAATCTCCGCATTACCAGCCTTGACAGTATGATTAAGCAACACTACATGGGTTTTAAGCATTCGAGAATAATTTTTTATCAGTAAACAGGATCACAGACAGGATTTACCAAAAATTATCATCGGCTGGTAGGTATTTAGCAACACGGATGGCGATTACCACAAGTCGTGGGTTGTCTAGTTCCGACTGCGAGTGTCACAGGAGTTAGTGATGTATCGGCTTTGGATGTGGTGTGTTGCGCTTGCGCTGGTAGCGCTATTGTTTGCGCCGGCGCAGGCTGTAGTTGGAGGCGCTCCTGCTTCGCCCCCCGAACCTGATGCTGCGGTGATCTTCGCCCAGCGGTACGGATTGAGCGCCCGAGTCGAAGGAATCAAAGATGATAAACTTGGATATTACAGTTTCTTTGGTATAAGGTACGATTTAAATTTATTTAATGTCTAAACCCTTTAACTACTTAAGACTCAGATGCCAGTGACCTTGAGTGGTTAGCTTACGTGTTCTGCACTGAGCTCACGCAACGCGTCGTACGTTCAGCCAGTAATAGGACTCACCCATCAAGGAGCGCTGTCCCCAATTTGACGCATTATTAATTTATTATTCACAAAACAAAAGGTATTTTAATAAAACGCGTATACTAAAAGATCAGTAATTCAATTATCTTTAAATAGGTGAAGGTTTCAGAAAAATACGCTTGGTAGATTATGCGTCATTCTCAGTTTTTTATCCGCTTTAGACATTAAACTTTACAAATTAATTTCACTATGTAATATAAACATAATCTAAAATGAATATTTTATTATTGAGAAAATGCTCTAATTTAACTTTTTTTTTCAAATCATTATACTACTCGTTTAGACGTGATCTTCAGTATAAAATCATTAAAAGTCGGTTATCTTCGCCTTAATACCAAGTTGAGATTTACATACCTACATTAATCACATTCAAATGGAGTATAAGTAGCTATGGTTCCGTTATGAAGTCAAGGCAGAGTGTAAGTTATTCCTTGAGCTCTGTCTTTATTATACATTGCATTATAGGTTTTATATGAATGCGGTGTAGTGTACAATCCATTATAAATCCTACAATGCGTGTTGGTTATGATTTGATAGTATATAACAAATTTGACATGGTTCCTCAATTGAGGCCTACCAACTGTCTTATTGCATTGTTAACCTGTTAGTTACTAAGTTTTTCGGTTCAATGGTTTGCTCAATAAATTCTACCCGTTGCACGTTGGCCGGTATTGCACCACCTGTTGCACGAAGGGAAGTCACATGCGCACTTGCAAAATATAAGCAAGAACCTTGCAAGAACAATTATATTATAAGTATGTAAAAAGACGTAGCTAGGTTACCTCTACTCAACATTCGATCTTCAAAACGGCTCAATGTCATTGTGTCACACTATTAGATGCCACGTGGAAGTAGGACGGAATATCGTTACTATCGGGAGTGGAAAAGAGAAAAAACGAAGAAAATGTGTGGAAGATATTACTTATAATATCATTGCGCCTCTTTTTACCCGACTGTGGCGAAGCCAAAAAAGGAGGGTTATATGTTTGACCTGATGTTTGTATGTATGTTCGTCCCTGTTCCCTCGTAACTACTAAACGGCTGAACCGATTTTGATGAATGATATGTCGTTAGATTTGTCTTTATTGCGTTTATTGCGCGAGTGTCACTGGGCATATTAAAATTTTTGAAAATCAAAATGGCAGTATTAATTTATATAAATCATGTATGTTCACTTTTTACGCAGTCGGGTTTTATGTTTTTTTTTTTCCTTACTATATCATTGAGCAAGAAGCCGATTCCTGACATCTCCTACGAACATTCAACAGCCCCAGGCAGAGCTGGAAACGCTTTGTCCTCTATACACAGGTCAACCAAGTTCCTGATCAAGCCAGAGTGTCTTTTAGAGTGTTTAAAGCGTCCATACATCAGCACTTCTGAGGACCTAAAAACGCCACTGATCGGCATCAGTGGCGTCGCCACCTACCATAATCTGATTTAAAATTTGCTAGACTAAAATGACATTGGGTGTCAACATAAAAATAACCTAGTAAATAATATAGTTACCGACTGTCCCACCAAGAGACTCCCACGGTCCCACTACCACTGAATCAATATCTGCTACTGCTACCTTCACTGTTATCGTGTTGTCTCTGTAATCTCTCCGTTCGGCACCCTGCCCCCGTTTACCTAAAATCGCTAAATTGTAATAAAATCTCTCACAAATCGTGTTATTTAAAAAAAAAAAAAGGTCGATCGCAGCAGGCTGTCCATTTAGGCCCGTATTACATAACGTCACTCAATACTCAAGCATTAGGTACTTAAAACTAGATTCAAGCCATTTGCTTGGTTACTAAGTCCCGTATTAGAGAACGTCACTGAATACTCAAGCATTACTTAAAACTAGTTTCAACCAATCAAATAACTGGAATCTAGTTTTATAAATATAAATACACGAATATACCAACAAACCAAACAATCAATGGGAAAACATTACCGTTGTGATGATACTGCCAGCTTCTTACGAATGTGCTCGCGAACTTTAACTTGATGATTCCATGGATTCATAAAGGCAAATTGCAGTTATCAGTAAAACCTTAGTTTTCTCTTGAGAAATTCTTAATAGCAGCCCAAGGTGCCATTGTCATTGGAGGCGATCGGCGGCGACGATCTCTCGCGTCCAGCACTGGTTCAGGCCATGGTTCGGAGCGAGAGTACATGGGAGGCAGTCACCTCCTTCTGCGAAGCAGTAATGCTCGCGAAGGAGGAGGCGGAACGCGTGAGGGAGAGGCTAGGTTCGCGCCCTTGCGCCTCTAGTCGCCGCAGGAGACGCCCCGGGTGTCGCGAGTTGCAAGCCGATTTCCGGCCACCGTAGGCGCGGGCTTGCGGACGGAGAGCGATGGGTAGCTCGCCGTCCGACAAGGACCAGGCCCGGGTCGACGACGCGTTGTGTTCCACGCGCGCCTCAAAGAGATGTCAGCACCAACTGACGGGGTCCGTCAGGACCAATGCCTGCCAGGGTTGCGAGTTTGTCCGAAAGGGATATCGTGGCCCTGGCATACAGGCAAATGAAGGAACACGGGTGGGTTTTAGTCAGTAAAAGTCTGACACGCCCTCCCGCTCAGCCCAGAGCGGGAGAAGTTATTAGATAATTTCCCACCCAAAAAAAAAAAAAAGGTGCCATTGTCATTTGCGATTACACAGGCAATCAAATACCGTGCATGACAAGACAACAGTTTGAAACATTGACTAGACCTCCGCCTTTAATAATGTCCATGTTGTTTTAGAAGAGGGAGATAACAGTAAGAATAGGGAAGCAACTATCTAACATCTTCTCTTGCCTATTCGCCTTCTATTACTCTATAAAAAAAAGTGTTGATGCATATCGATTTTGGGACAAAAACATTTACTAATATTTAAAAAGTACAGTCATCATAGGCTACGCAATAAATAAAATCAAATAATAATGTCAAATCTAATTGTAAGTGAACAGTTTGGCGGATGCTGATAGTGGTTTCCGCTGTTTTTGTGGTCGGCAGATTATCCATGTACATTAATGTTATTGATATCAAGTTTTTAGGTACTCATCTGGTAAAATAATTATTCACTTTTATGTGTTCAAAAACTGTCCTGCGGGGTGAAAAGCATGGCGTAAAAAAAGGCAATGCGTTCGATTATCATTTTATGTGTTACGCAATTACCTTACCTTATGTGTTACCAATTATTGTTTAATTATTATGGTTTCACTATCTATATAATCACCAAGGGTCGGCTTTAAGTCCTTACCTCTTCCTGTTGATTATGGACGCTCTGACGTTGGACTTACAGGAAGAGGCAGGTCTTATAATTATGTATAACTCATCATCAGCCCATAGCAGTCCACTGCTGGACATAAGCCTCTCCAATTGCTCGCCATTCAGCTCGATTCTCGGCAACTCTTATCCAGCTGCCACCAGCCCCCCTGCGAAGATCGTCGCTCCACCTAGCTTGAGGGCGTCCTACCTTACGTTTGCCGATTCGCGGTCTCCACTGAAGAACACGTCTACCCCAACGGTCATCGGTTCTACGGCTAATATGGCCGGCCCATTGCCACTTCAGCTTGCTTATTCTGTGGGCTATGTCGACAACTTTGGTTCTCTGCCGGATAACCTCGTTCCGGATTCGATCCCACAAAGAGACAGCAAGCATAGCCCATTCCATAGTTTGCTGAGCGACCTTGAATTTATGGACCAGCCGTACCGTGAGTGTCGACGTTTCAGCTCCGTAAGTCATAACAGGTAGGACACGCTGATTGAAGACCTTTGTCTTTAGGCTCTGTGGAATACGCGACGAGAAGACTCGACGAAGCTTCCCAAATGGTGCCCAGCCCAGCTGAATTCTTCTGTTAGCCTCCCTCTCAAAGTTGTTTTTACCAAATTGCAAAGTTTGCCCGAAGTAAACGTATTCTCAAACAACATCGAGAGCACCGCCATTAACCGCAATCGGTGCCGGAGTGACGTATGTATAATTAGGTATATATATTATATTTAAAGTTTTTAATAGGTATGTACATCCTTATATTTAAATAAATATTTATTCCACAATTTTCGTTATTCCACCTACCATTGCTTGTCTCTGCATCACCCAAAGGTTGACTTGTAGAAAATGCCTTTGGCATTAAGTCCGCCTCTGTATATTTGCGTGCTTAAAGTATTAAATAAATAAATAAGAAGCACCCTGGTGCATGCTGTTTGCCGATGACATTGTTCTTGTTGGTAAAGATGGACCTGAGATCCAGAGCAGATGGGAGAAATGGCAACAGAAGCTGGAGAATGTTGGCTTGAAAATCAGCAGAACTAAAACTGAATATATGTTCGGCGATTTTGGCGGTCTCTCCAGTTCTGGAGTCATAGCGCGTGATGGCGCGCTTCTCCCAGTCTGCTCCGAGTTTCAGTATGTCAGTCACTCATGCAAAGCGATGGAGAAGTAGATCGTATGGTTAAGAACAGAATTAACACAGGATGGATGAAATGGCGGCTGGTCACGGGAATAATCTGCGAGTCCCGCATTCCCCTTAAACTTAAGTGGAAGATATATAGAACAATGGTTAGACCTGCTGTCTTGTACGGATCAGAATGTTGGGCCACAAAACTACAAAAGGGATGACTGCATGTAGCTGAGATGAGAATGCTAAGAGGGATGTGTGGTGTGACACGAATGGATAGAATAAGAAATGAGTACATTCTTATGTACTCAAAGTCTGAAAGTGGCACCGGTGACTGAAAAGTTGTGCGGAAATCGGTTGTCATGGTATGGGCATGTGATGCGGAGGAATGAGGGAAATGTCGTGAGGAAAGTTATGAGTATGAATGTCGATGGCTATAAGAGTAGGGGAAGACCAAAGAAACGATGGATATACTGTGTGGAAGATAATATGGCTACAAAGGGAGTGACTACCCAGATGACGACTAATAGAGAAATATGGAAGAAAGGGACATGTGGCACCGACCCCAAATAAATTGGGATAAGGGCAGGAGAATGATAATATTATTGTTTTGCCGATGGGACTTTTCACTGGCGAACAATTTGCCGATACAACTGTTAGCCCATCCCTGCATTTACACCAAGGTTAAAATATTTATTCTACACGTACCTAGGACTATTTTCAGTTATTGCTTACATCTAACAAGTTGTGAAGACTATTTGTATACAAAACATGTAGAAAACTGGCCAAAACAGAATGTTTCAAGTAAATCGTTCTGTCTGCGAACCTTTTATCACAGAAATGGATGTCGGAGAACTGTTTCACAATCTCGATCAATTATTGTTGATGGTGGCGCATGGTGTTGGATCATTCCAATTCCCTTTAGAATGGTACTATGCGTCATGTTCGTGAACGGGTGCTGTCTTTGCTCGCTCCTCCCAAGGGATCGACTTACCATACATTGTGGGAATGGGAGGAATGAGCAGATCCGGTATCAAGAATTAGGATTGGGACTGGCCATCTCTCAGCTGCCACGGCTTATTTAAATTACTTATTTTATTTTTATATTGTTTTTATTTTACTTTTGCTCTTGACGCTTTTTAATGTATACCTACACGTCTTTCTACATCATTCTCACCTAAAATAATGTCTACACGAATGATTTTACTAATATTTTGTAACTATATTTTTATTTAAAAGAGTAGCCATGAAGTTTTTTGCCCGTTCTCACCATAGGAACCTACTACGCTTTGGAAAGGGCAACTAGCGTCATCTTCCTGACTGACCGACTCCTTGAAAATATCAAATAAATGGTTTGAGTTTCAGTTTATAATTGGTTTTCTGCCAAATTACGACGATTATGTACTTTTTCAACAGATATGCAGAACCACCGATGGGTCCCCAAAGGTTTCAGCGGCCCATCCGCCGTTACTTAGCCGGGGAGATGATGGCCACCCAACAGTGCCTTCCATGCCCCCAACCAGACCCTTACCAGCAAAGGCGGATCATAGGCCATGAAGACTGCTTGTGCCTTAACGTGTACGCCCCTAAAATGCCTGCAACGGAGGAAGGTGGGGGATATCAGATATTATATTATAGCTGTTCCGTTGTTAAACAAGAATTTTGTTGAGTCTGACACTCTATATGTGCTTATGTATTGCAGGAAGTCCTGTTGTCTTCTTCATCCATGGTGGCAACTACAAGTATGGATCGACGGCATCGTATGGTGTAAGTTTTTTTTCTTGTAATGTCTTAAATTATAAATCTTTCTTCTAACTTAAATATGCGTGCTCGGTGTACGTTACTAATTATAAATTTATTTTTAGGGACAACATTTGGTTCAGAAGGACACGATATTGGTAACTGCGCAATATCGCCTAGGATCACTTGGCTATCTCAGCACGGGGCAAAGAGATGCTGGAGGAAATGTTGGCCTTTTTGACCTGCATTCTGCTATGATCTGGGTAAGAGTAAAACTTTGTAACAACTAATCTCATCGTTTATATTATCATTCCATTAATTTCCTAGTAGTTCAAGATAAGATCTGTCTCCCACTTTTATGTCCGTCCGAAGGACCAAATTATGCTGTTCTTTTGTATTTTTCAGAACAACTAAGTATTACTTACTAATACTGTACGCTAAAGCTATAAAGCTAGACAGAAATGTAATTTGAGAGAGCTTGTGCTGAAAACAAAGATTTCAATGCTTTATTTCAGATCCAAGACTACATTCAATTTTTCGGTGGCGATGCAAAACGAGTAGTTGTGATGGGTCAAGGATCTGGTGGCAGTGCAGCGTCCCTCATAGCAATGTCTCCCGAAGGTCGCACGGCTACGGGAGTGGCAGCCCTGTCCGGTGCGCCACTATCTCCGGGAGCCGTGAGACCAGACCCTTCCAAACACGCTGAAGCACTCGCTGAACGCACAGGATGTCCGAAAAAACCAGCTGAAAGTCTCCTTATATGCCTAAGGCAACTGCCTGTTGAAGAACTAGTGCAGGTACCGAATACCTACCTACATAAATAATAATAGTAACATTGTTAGTATCTTAATAACAGAATTTACTTTTTTATTTTTTTATTTTACAGGCGGATGAGGATTTGAATATGGACATGGTAGATACACAAAGATTTTTGGAAGAGATCTCAGGACGTTCAGGTAATCTGTGGCCTGTGAAAGAGCTTGAGAAACAAAGAACAGCATGTAACCAGCAATGTACGGCTCGATTGGCGTAGTGGTTAAGCGATTGACTGCTGCGCTGCGTGTCGCGGGTTCGATTCCCGCACGGAACAAATATTTGTATGACCTACAAGGTAGTTGTTCCTGGTCTGGCTGTTTATGTATGTGAGTTTAAATGTTTGTAATCGCACCCACAATACAGGAGAAAATCCTAGTGTGGGACAACGTTTTTAAATTAGAAAAAATAGAACAAACAAAAATGGTGCCACGTTTCAGTTCAATATTTTACCCACGGTTATTCGATATCGGATATCTATAATGTAAGTAACTTTTAAATACAAAAAAAACAAAATTTATTTATTTTTTATTTTATAAGTATTGCCAAATTCCATTGATCCCGGTTTTTCCCATTAATCACGGAGAAATCGGAGTACATACACGAAAAAAATAACTAGCCGGTAGCACAATTTCCTCTTTTTTTGAAGGTGGTTAAAATTTGGTATATGTTGAACTCTTGACCAGGTGCTGGTGCCAGAGTGGAAGGTGCAGACGACCTCCGAGGTCTGCCACCACTCGTCGCTGAAGCTCCGGCTGAGTCACTCAGTAAGAAGCAGAAGCGTGTACCACTTCTCACTGGTGTCAACTCTGCCGAGACCTCCAGAGCTGTGTATGGTAAGGCTTTTTGTCAAATGATTAGACTTTTGTCAGTTTTGTAAACTCTAAGCTCGGAATCATAACATCATTGCTTGACGCAGTTATTGAAGAAGCAGTCAGCATTTAAAGAGGACAAAATTAAAAACTAAAAAAATATATTTTAAAGTACCCTTTTTCATCGACAGGCAAATTCAACAAATTCCTGACGAATCAACTTCAAAACGTGAAGGACTTCTTAAAGAAAGACTTGATTGGTGGTCTTCAGAATGTGGTTCAAGGAGTGGAGGGTCTGATCCCTCTGGCTTCCAGCGTGCAAGCCGTGCTGCCTATAACTGACTACTACCAGGGCTTATTCGAACAGACCTCCAATATTGTTGATGGACTTGCCGAGGTTGCTGAAGCCACAGGTAATATAGATAGATGTTTTTGGAGTATTTATTCAAACATGCGGCTAAAATTAAACTGGTTCTTTGGGTTATGCAGGAATTGGAAATTTAACAAACACATTAATCTTAAAAAAATACTAGTCCTAGTTAAATTCAATCTAAATATCATTTACTTACGTACCATCAAAACGATAAACTGATATTTAGAACTTTTGAGTCACGTTCAGTGCAGTTTAAATGATTGCCATGATCGACACACACAAAAAACAGTTCCTCTCTCCTTACATCATCATTACATAACACAGTTCCCTGCTCTTGTTTCATGTGTATTATTGTATATATGTATATATTTATTAGATAAGTGTATGCTTTGTGTATGTATGTATTTATTGTATATGTTAATGGTACACCACTGACTACCTGCAGTATTGTCGCTCCTGCTCCCTTTAATCCATCCCAAGGTTGTCTGGAAAAGATCGCTTTTAGCGATAAGACCGCCTATTGTGTCACCCTATGTAAAATTTAAACATTTATATCTGTAACTTTTATGGTGTACATAATAAAGAGTATTCTATTCTATTCTGTTCTATTGCCAATTTTTTACTACCATACCAAATAAGTAACAAGTATATTTTAAAATTTTAGGAGCACAAACGCCAGCTGCAAATCAAATAACGTACTATTCTCGGACCCCAATACCCAGCCCCCTAACTAAAGGGTCGAACCCCTTTTTACGCTTCGTCAGTAGTAAGGATTTTTTGCTGGGTTTCGGGCTTCATAGCAACCCATCGAAATTTTGTAATAGGTACTTCTTGGAACTGAGTTTTGATTTTAAAATGAATGAATGCAGAATAATATTATTTTGCTGAGATATAGATATCTTGGACAGATGTTTAAGATATATGTAGTTTGTTTTGAATATAAACATCTCGGAACTCTTACGATGCACACGGTACCAAGTGATGTATAAAACTATTTTTAAATCATGCGTTTCTTAGAATTAAAATCGTGTTCGTGATTGTAGGCACTCTAGTCTAGATAAAGAATAACATCAAATCAAATCCAAAAGTCATTTATTCAAACTAGGCTCAGAATAAGCACTTTTCAAACGTCAAAAATTACATGAGACAGTCCCCCAAAGACGCCCACTCACCACTTAGTAGTGCTTTAGCTGGGAAGAAGAAGTGGCGCAACAAACTCCCCAGCAGCACAGCTGTCTGTTCACATATAAAACTTGAATCTTAGTATACAATAAAATGTAAAATAATTTGCATTACGCAACACAAAACATTAGATTAAATTATTTGCCTTATGTTAGCTAGCACACAGCACTTTACAAAAATACAACATTAGTTTTTGTTTATACTAAACCTCTTAAGGGGTCATTGCACTCATCATTATGAACAACTTTTACTATGGGACCAACCTTGAAATCGCGAAAAAAAAAATAGCTGTTCCCTACATTTAAGTTCGCTGAACTCGTCAAAATGTAGGGAACAGCTGATATTTTTTTCGCGATTTCAACTTTGGTCCCATAGTAAAAGTTGTTCATAATGATGAATACAATGACCCCTTAAGAGGTTTAGTATAAACAAAAACTAATGTTGTATATTTATATTTAAATAATAATCGTCCTGTTAATGAGTGTCTTAACGCTATTAACGAAAACGAAGCTATTGAGTAAACTATTGGAAAGTATATTCCCCATTATCATAATAATTCCACACGATGTTATTCATCGTGAGAAATGTACCAATACAATAATTAACAATTAAGTAAATACCTAAGTATCATAGGAAACAAATAAATAGAGTATTCAAAACAAACTACTTACTCAAAAATATTAAAGGAGAGAATATTAATTGAATTTTTTTTCACATGATACAGATTACAGATTTTGTTACTTACATGATATCAAAAAAAGCTTGTAAAAAAAAAAACAATTACCTAAATATAAGTAAGTAACCTAAGTAAGTAAAACTGGATGTCGCCCAATTTCAGAATTTATGTAATGGACCACGTAAACACCGTTTAGCTAGGCAAGATTTTAAAATGAGTCACTTCCGTTTGTAGATTAATGATAATAACTAACTATGATTAACACTTACTCCGTAGGTGATGCTCTGTTCAACTTCCCGGCGTACCAGAGTGTCCAGCAATGGAGTAATGGCGGCCAAGCCTTCCTCTACAGCTTTGAGCACGTTGGAAACCTGTCTAAAGGATGGCATTTCTTACCTGGAGTAGCTTTAGCTGGTCAGTATTACCTCAAACTATACTATTTAGTTCATATAATATTCTTCATATTTTCTCCTACAACTGTTATCCTACTACTACTGTAAGTATGGATGGATGGATGGATGGATGGATGGATGGATGGATGGGTGGATGGATGGATGGATGGATGGATGGATGGATGTTTGTTACTCTTTCACGTAAAAACGCTGGACCAATTTTGATAAAATTTTGTATCGAGGTAGATTTACATATAAGCACCCTGGATTAACATATAAGCTACTTTTTATCCCTATATTCCCATGGGATCGAGACTTACGCGGGTGAAACCGCGGGGTGCAGCTAGTAAATTATAAAACTACGGAATCCAAGAAAAGCACGATATCAAGTCATGTCTCGATTTTCAATATTTTACGACGTAATTTTGATTTATCCTCGAAACTCCTGCTATACCTACGTACTATGTACTTATTAAAAAAAATATATTAAGACTTTCCAATGAACGCAGCCGCAAAGTTACCTAATCTTAAAACTTTTTACAGAGAAACCCAGCGAAGAGCAGATAGTAAAGCCCAAGAAAGCGCAAGGTCCTTCCCACGGCGATGAACTGGCGTATATCTTTGAGCCTTTAGGTCCTGACGGTCAGCCAATGGGTGGCGAGGTCTCGAGCACGGATGCTCGAGTACGCGACAATTTTGTGGGCCTGATCGCCCAGTTCGCACATGGACCGGATGAAACCAAAGGGAAGAACACTTCGAACGCTTTTGGTGGTCTGTTCCCTAAGAGTGCTGATCAATTTTTGAAGATCGGTGAATCTTTGACTATTGACAAGGATTTCAGGTGGGTTTAACGCCTATGTTGTTTTTTTTATTTTTGTCTAGCCCGTTCCATTTTAATATCTGAACGACTAAGTTCAAAAGTCCAGCTTAAATGAGAAAAGGCCTTTCTAGGAAACAAAAATGTAAAACGTGTCAATGCCTTTTTAGGGTTCCGTAGTCAACAAGGAACCCTTACAGTTTCTTCATGTCTGTCTGTCTGTCCGGCTTAGCTCAGAGACTCTTAGTACTAAAAAGCTGTTATTTGGCATAGGTATTTATTAATCACGCCGATAAAGTGGTAAAACAAAACATTGAAAAAAAAATATTTTTAGGGTACCTCACGTTTAGTGGGGATGATATTTTTTTTCACATCTATCCCATAGTGTGGGGTTCAGGAACCAAACCATTTTTCTATTCAGGGGGTCCGTTTGTGTAATATTAAGGTATAACGTGCAAATTTTTAGGGTTCCGTACTCAAAGGGTAGAACGGGAACCCTATTATTTACTAAGGCTCCACCGTCTGTCTGTCTGACCGCCTGTCTGTCTGTCTGTGTGTCCGTCTGTCACCAGGCTGTATCTCATGAACCGTAGTAGTTAGACAGTTGAAATTTTCCCAGATGATGTATTTCTGTTGCCGCTATAACAAAAAATACTAAAAAACTGAATAAAATAAATATTTTTCAATACACTTCCTCGAAAACTGGTTCGTATCGCCCTACGATTAGGTTCACCATGCAATGTATTTCACACGCGTGCGATTTTTTATTTTCCAACATGTGTGCGGGAATAAAAATTACCACAAATAACGTATACCTATCCTTAGTACAAATTGGTTCAATGCCTCTATTCACACCGTCTCGCGCCAGAGACGGTCCTCTCTATTCGGAGGTGATTTTTTTTTTAATCTTGGCAATGTTGCGTCTTTGCGGCGTTATATTTTTGTAATATTTAAATAATGTTTTTAAGAATACCATGATTATTACAATAAAAAAAACGTTTATGAACAAATTAACATTTATTTGTGTTCTAAACTCAAAAATATTTGAATTTTCAATTTTTCATATTAGGCTGTTTATCGGCTTTATACATTTGCTTCTCCTTCAACCTGGCGAAAGCAAAGCGCGGAAAAAAGAGAAAATTACTTAAATCATAGTTTCCTAATAATTCATGACAAAAATATTTTTCGTTAAGTACTTATTTTATTTTATTTCTTTAAAAGTGTATTGAAAAACGTCGTTTGATACACGTGGACATTTGTTATTGCAGTTCTCGGCTCAAAAACAACCTCGCCTACGGCTCGGGTGTTAATTCCGCCTCGAATGCAATAACAAACATTCTCCACTTGTATCAAAATGTACTATTAGGGGGCTCCCATACAACAAACATGATTTTTTGCTTTTGCTTGAAATATTCACAGAATATTTAGTTATACAGGGTGTTTGGTGCATTGTGTGCCAAATTGAAATGGTCGACTGAAGGAGTCATCCGCTAGCCTTTTAGATCCTTTAACACCCCTCATGCTCTGTGGATTTTTTTTATCGACTTTTTATTGTTTTCCAAAAAAAAGACCCAAATTTTACATTCAAATACAGATTTAAAAAAAAAATATAAGGCGTAGACTCTGAATTTTAATTTTATTTCGATGTGTATTGTTTAAGAGTACTTTTAAATACAAAATTAGTGATATTAGTCACCTAGTTCTTTTTTAATTCACTCGCAAAGGTAAAACTTAAATTAAAGCTGTACATGTTACAGCTGTTTATAAGGCTACAAAAAAAAATCAAAAGCGACCGGGATCTTCCAACTCCCTCATTAATTCTCCAGTCTATCCTCTTTCTAATGATGTGCCACATGCCATAAAAGTATTTTAACAACTTTGTGAATTCGCTAGAATTGTGAATCGAGTCACCTAAGGCTAATATTCAAAATTATGATTTAAAAAAAAATCTCTTAAATGATTCCTGTCAAACCTATAAATCTGCTATCTCATTCTTATGGTTAGGTAAATTCGTGTCTCATATCTGCATCTTTTGTGGGATTTACTTGAAATAAAAAAACAAAATTGCATTTTTAACATTTATTTAATCATTGTTACAAATTTTGCTCAAATTGTTGGCCTCTGTTGCGAATGCAGGCCCGACACCTGTTTCGTATTTCAACAGTTGTTGTACGAAGTCGTATTTCCTCCTTAATAGTATTGAATGCCGCTTCTATGCGTTGGACTAATACCTCCCTAGTTGGAACCTCCGTGGCATATACCAACTCTTTGGCACGTCCCCAGACATAAAAGTCTAACGGAGTTAGATCTGGGGAACGTGGCGGCCATGGAATAGGGCCATCGCGTCCAATCCATGCATTGGGGAACACATTGTCGAGATATTCCCTCACAGTCAATCGCCAATGCGCGGGACAGCCGTCATTTTGAAATACAATGGGCACACGTTCATTAAATACGGGCACATCGGTCACTAATTCGGGCAGGTCATTTTGTAGGAATTCCAGCTAGTCTTCGCCATTGAGATTATCGGGCAGGTAATGCGGTCCAATCACCTGATTCCCAATCACTCCTGCCCAAACGTTTACACTAAACCTTCTTTGAGAAGATTTCTGTCTTTTAACACGTGGGTTTTGCGTTTTCGTTGTCCAGTGGTGCAAATTGTGTAAATTGAGGATCCCATCCTTGGTAAATTTGGATTCATCCGTCCACAGTATTCTTTTAAAAAAATCAGGATCATCCACATCCGTGTGTAAAAGAAACCGACAAAAAGCCACTCGTCTCTCAAAGTCGCCACCCTCAAGACCTGCAACAAACAAAAACCTCTATTAAATTTCTCTTGGGTAATAAATAATTGCACAAGAAAGGACCCCCTGTTCGTGCTAATAGATTCACTACCTGGAAGTGACGCCATACCATACCCATTACCTGCTAAACAAAAGCAAGGTCAAACAAAGCTTGCACGGGTTTAAAGTTAATTTAAAATTACGTACCTTGCACCGGAGTGTAGTGGAATGGAGAAAACAAATTTTACCTCTTTCTCAAGTAACAGTTCCGCAATAAATATTTTTTCATTAGAATTTGGAATGTAGTTTTATGTGACTTGATTCACAATTCTAGCGAATTCACAAAGTTGTTAAAATACTTTTATGGCATGTGGCACATCATTAGAAAGAGGATAGACTGGAAAATTAATGAGGGAGTTGGAAGATCCCGGTCGCTTTTGGTTTTTTTTTTGTAGCCTTATAAACAGCTGTAACATGTACAGCTTTAATTTAAGTTTTACCTTTGCGAGTGAATTAAAAAAGAACTAGGTGACTAATATCACTAATTTTGTATTTAAAAGTATTCTTAAACAATACACATCGAAATAAAATTAAAATTCAGAGTCTACGCCTTATATTTTTTTTTAAATCTGTATTTGAATGTAAAATTTGGGTCTTTTTTTGGAAAACCATAAAAAGTCGATAAAAAAAAATCCACAGAGCATGAGGGGTGTTAAGGGGTCTGAAAGGCTAGCGGATGACCCCTTCAGTCGACCATTTTAATTTGGCATACGATGCACCAAACACCCTGTATATTCACTTTAAAAATAAATAATTAAATTAAAATAAAACAAATATTTAAGGGGGGCTCCCATACAACAAACGTGTTTTTTTTTGCCATTTTTATAGATAATGGTACGGAACCCTTCGTGCGCGGGTCCGACTCTTACTTGGCCGGTTTTTTATTTTAGTTAGAGTCAAGTGTCCCGCACTGCCAGCTAGTGGTTTTTGGATACGTGAAAAAATTAATGGCAGTAGTATATATGTCGCAGGTTTTTCATGAAATTAGGTTTTTGGTCAAAAACCTAGGTTTTTGATGAAAAACCGGAAGATTACACATTTTAAACTCAATTTCGTCATGAAACTGTAACAATCCTGTAACATTTCACGTAAACTCAGTTCATTAGTCGATACAGGTTCGTTAAAGGCAGTAGTTGATATTTGAATAGAATTTCGAGGCAGCCAGTCTTTTAAAACCCCAGCTGAAGTACCAATTTTGAATAAATCGTTCTTCTTATCAATTACCTTTCCTATAATGTTACTTGCATCCAGTGGCCCTCTATCTATTTTCGGCACATCAACTAAAATTGTAGCACCCTTTCTACTTAGTTGCAAATGATGATGGATTGCTCTATTTATTTCATTTAAATTGATGTATTTGTCATAAAACAAAGCAAACCCGTGATTTTGACCAGAACTTTATCATAAACCCAAACTAGTTCAGGTTTTTGATCAAAAACCTAATTTCATGAAAAACATGCGACTTATACATATGATGAAATTAAAAGGAAAACTATCACAGCTAAGTAGGGGCTTAACAAGTTGACAAGTAATAGTCGATCAACTTACATTTGCAGTTGGAGAGTCGACGTACATATATCGATATATGGGAAAACATGTTTTTGAACTACAATGTTAAGTTTGTTTTTGGGATAAATTCATCCCAAGAACCATTTATTACTGTGCATTTGTGCATAGTCCGACACGTACTTGGCCGGTTTTATACGTATGTTGTATTTATTTCAGATTCTGCCAGATCGGTCTATGGGGCAACATGGGCGACAGATTAACAGGGGCTCTATGTAAGAATCTTCTCGGCAACTTATTAAATCTGCCTGGTCAGCTGCCGAATTTACAAGGGCAAGTGCCACTGCAGTTACCTGGGCAAAACAATGCACCATTGTTACCAGTACTGTTGGGCAAGCAGCCAACGAAAGCTCCTCAAAAGCAGCAACAGAGGCAACCACAAAGAACTACTAAAGCACCCTTTAGACTCCCTTTTGATTTTTTGTTTAAATAATTTTTATAAGACTTATTTTTAATGGTTTCATGTTTTGTTCTGTGTAACTAAATCATTTCTATGCCGTAGGTAGATGATGAACCAGGAATTCTACCGAAATAAAATCAATAATAATACTTAACGCTTGTTTTATCTTTTACACAATTTTTTTTTTATAAAATATTGTTTACATTACCAATGACAATGACATTCTTTCCCTTTTGATTTTTTGTTTAAATAATTTTCATAAAACTTTTTTTAATGGTTGCATGTTTTGTTCTGTGTAACTAAATCATTTCGATGCCGTAGGTAGATGATGAACCAGGAATTCTACCGAAATAAAATCAATAATAATACTTAACGCTTGTTTTATCTTTTACACAATTTTTTTTTTTTACAAAATATTGTTTACATTACCAATGACAATGACATTCTTGGATTTACTTGGATAAGTTATTTTAAATCATTTAATACTTGCGTCATTTATTTACACATCTGTAAGCACAATTCTAAGAATCGATCTGTGTTATCACATCACAATTGCCTACCTATTGTGAACGTTTTCAAAACAGGAAAACCGGTTTATCGGTTGACCGCACGTACTATTAATAGCAGACCATCTGCATCTGGAATTATATCAAGTAGCAAGTATATTTTTCCATTAGTATTAGTCCAATATTGATCAAGATGCATCGTGCTTGTGCTGTTATTTTGGTCCTTGTGTTCACTCAATACTTGATTGAGACGACTCAGGGCAAGCCTGAACCTCAACCAGCTGCTGAAGGCGCTTCTTGTGGCAGACATGGAGACCCTGTAAGTAATTTATAATGTTAATAAAACCATCCATAGATAGATTTTTCTATCTCCAGTGTGCCAAAACTGGTGATAGATAGGTTATTGGGGTCGGCCGTTAGCAATATAGCCTAGTTGGTAGGTTCAATTTGTTTTGGATTCTTGGCAAGACTTAAGTATACTAAGTTGTTTATAAGTTAAAATTCTGCCGTTAATATTATGCAATGTTCAAGATGATGTATGTAGATGTAGACCCTATACTCAACGCAAAATAATGCGTTGAATATAGGCCTGTTTTGACGTTTAACTTGAATCGATTTGTCGTGAGTATCGAGTACCGAGTCGTATGGTTACTTCACTAGTTACGTCGCGATCGACTATCGCGACGTAACTAGTCGATACTCGATACGACTCGGTACTCGATACTCACGATAAATCGATTCAAGATTTCAAGTTAAACGTGAAAACGGGCCTATTATTTTGCGTTGAATATAGCAACAAACTGAGGTAGCAAATAATATACATTATGTAACAAAAACCCTGTTGTTCTTTTAGGGACGTATACATTTACCTACAAGCACAACATTGGTGGAATTATAATTAAAAAAGTTTTGGCTAGTCGAGAAGCCAAAGTCAAAGAATGAAAGAGGTTAGAAATCAGTTAAACATTACAAATATTAATAATTTGAATTTTATTTTAATTATTTTTGTTGAATAGTTTTTATAAATGACTTGCTTTATTACGTATGTATACCGATTCTTAAAATGTAGCTAGAAGGAACAACAGGGTTTTTGTTACATAAATTGCATAGACTAATTTTAAACTAAGGAATCATTTATTTATTTTTGCAGTGCGCTTCCGACAGTCAATGCTGCGCCAACACTCGCTGTCACAAATACGCTAACAGATGTCAAGTTATAATAAATCTTCCAAATAAACAATGACATGGACAACCTTATGTTAGCCCGCAGGATTTATATAAGTACTTACATAATTAAATAGATAATTATTTACACGTGAAACTATCAATGCTTTACTAAGTTGCGCAACTAGTTTCGTAATGTAAATCGGGCTTTACAGCAACAGCGGTTTGAAATAATGGCTTGCACATATACAAGTACCAATTTGTAAAAACTTTAATTAAACGTTTAAATAAATATGTTTTGTCTTTAATTTTTTCCTAACAATTCCATGCCTGCATCCTCTTTGCCAGGGTTTCGAGTTTGTCCGAAAGGGATATCGTGGCCCTGGCACACAGACAACGGAAGGAACACGGGTGGGTTTTAGTCAGTAAAAGTCTAACACGCCCTCCCGCTTCGCCCAGAGCGGGAGAAGTCATTTGATAATTTCGCACCCAGAAAAAAAAAATGCCTGCATCCTCTCATTCATTACCCACTAGAGACTTATAGGCCGGGAAATAGACTATAGAAGTTTTTCGGTTAAAAACTCTCGTTTTTAGGGTTCCGTACCCAAAGGAATAAACGGGAACCCTATTACTAAGGCTCCGCCCGCGCCGTCTGTCCCGCTTCGCCCAGAGCGGGAGAAGTCATTTGATAATTTCGCACCCAGAAAAAAAAAATGCCTGCATCCTCTCATTCATTACCCACTAGAGACTTATAGGCCGGGAAATAGACTATAGAAGTTTTTCGGTTAAAAACTCTCGTTTTTAGGGTTCCGTACCCAAAGGAATAAACGGGAACCCTATTACTAAGGCTCCGCCCGCGCCGTCTGTCTGTCTGTCCGTCTGGCACCAGGCTGTATCTCATGAACCGTGATAGTTAGACAGTTGAAATTTTCAGAGATGATGTATTTCTTTTGCCGCTATAACAACAAACAGAATAAAATAAATAATTAATAAATATTTAAATGGCAAAAAAATCACGATTGTTGTATGGAAGCCCCATACAACAATCGTGATTTTTTTGCCATTTTTATAGACAATGGTACGGAACCCTTCGTGCGCGAGTCCAACTCGCACTTGGCCGGTTTTTTTTGTGCACACATCATCACTCTCCTGCCCTTATCCCAATTTATTTGGGGTCGGCGCAATATGTCCCTTTCTAGACATATCATCTTTCACACAGTCCATCCATCGTTTCTTTGGTCTTCCCCTACTCGAAAAAACTTTCCTGGCGACATTACCCTCATTCCTCCGCATCACATGCCAAGCCAGGTGTACAATATACCCCATGCTGTTGTCAGTCAAGGGTTTAGTGAGTCCCATATTGGTGTTAGTTATTTTTACATACGGATGCTTCTGAAGTGCTGATGTTGATGTCGCAGTATCCTTAGTAGCTCCATCTCTCACCTCCTAACTTCTTCGTGGGCAGGTTCAAGGACAGTGTGAAATATTATACTTGATCTATTTTATTTTTTTAACGCAGATTTTCTTCGGTTGAAGAAATACAGAGTACGGTGATATGATAAAATATTGATTGATTATAAGTACCTAAGTAAATAGGTACTTATTTTGCTAATTTTATTGGTTCTTTGCTACAACACGAAGGTTTAGGGATGTTCGACAGGACGATGAGATAAGATTTTCAGGTGCAATGTTCTGAATAGGTCTGACTCTGATAATTTTGGTTGGAGACGTTCGACCTGTCTTTATATTGGTTTTGTTAAAAGTAAGTAAACATGTTTCGAAACCAGCTAAAATTACGGTTGTCATAATAAACAACCGTTTTACCGTTAGCAAAATGTCTGTTCACAGTGTGAATTAAAGTAAGTTAAAGTTAATGATGCCAATAATATTTTTATGCTAATTTTGAACATTATTTTGTTTTAAAAGTATTAGACAAATTCTTCAGTTTACCTACTTACCATGTTGATGACACAATATAATGGACTGGGCTCAGATTATAGAAAAAAGAAGGGACTGGGTAAGCTTTAAATTGTTGAGATAATATATTGTCTGTATTGCATAATGTTATGCATTTACTAGGTAACAATTTATTTATTTTCAAACAAGTCACAGGGGCCACAGACGATTAGGGCATTGTCGATAACCCTGTGCTAAATGTCAACATACACTACAAGAATTATAATTATAAAGGCTGGATTTTAGAGATGGGGCAGTAAGGGCAGCTACCTTAACCGTTGTAGCTACAGGAAAGCGGTCTTAAGAAACTGTCCTTAACTTTTTGAGAAATTTTGATCTGCATTTCGTGAGATCGGGTAGATGGCGCTGCGTCTAGTCTAACGTTAAAATAAACGCTCTGTCTTATATTATATTTAAAAAATACTATTAGTGTTTATAAGTGTATAAAAAGAAATGTACCGATAAAACTTGGAACAATATCTTAGTGACAGTGTTTACAACGAGTTTTTTATACAAACTGTGAAGTTATGTCCAAATAAATACATCATGATCCGTACCAAAAAACAATCACAACAAAAACAATAACAAATGACAATTTGGAATAAACAACTCATTTTCAACCTATTGATCATTCTGTGACCCAAATAATTACTTAAAGTGCAACACCATCAATATCCACAAAGACAAAGTGAAAAAGTGATTCATTCGTGTTTGAACTTCAACGGTCGTAACATCGACAAAAATAAAAAATAAAGACATGCCATTTTAAACCTTAAACCGTGTCTCGGCAGAGAAATTTTATCTGCCGCAAATTGTCAAAAAATTCGACTATAACAGTAAATACATGGCTGGCCTAGTGGTGAAGGTGTCCTACTTTTGCTAATTAACTTACGTCACGAGTTCAAACCTCAGTACCACCAACATACATTTTTAATTAAAGAATACCAAAAATTTATATTTGTAATTTACAAAAACTTCTCTGGAACATTAAGTAATGTCACCAATAATCGCATCATAAAATAACACCGCTAGTAATATGTCATAAATGTAAAAAGAAGGTAGACATTAAAAGTACAGCTTTGTGCTCTGCCTGTGATAACAGATATGAACTTGATTGCGATGGTTATCCAGAACACACATATCGGCTCAAGGACACTGAAGCAAAACAGAAATGGAGATGTGTATCAGAAACAAAAAATACGCTAAAACCGACTATTCATCCGGCATTACCTTACGAAAAAAGCAAACTGTTTTGAAGACCCCATCACCTAAGGAACAAGTACCAAATATACAGTCAAATAGCATAATGTTAACTGACTCCCACATAAATACTGACATCAGATGAGTCATATATAACTCCCAATAGATTATCAAGGAGTGTTGACAGAACTGTAAACGATTTAACGACTACCTCAGAGATGAAAGAGACAATCGCGCAACTCACACTTAAACTGGAAAGTACGGAAAATGAATTAGAAAATGTATTGTTACAAAACACCGATCTACATAAACATATAAACAAATTATCCACGGAAGTCAACACTTTAAAATCCCTGTGCCAATCCTCTTCCATTTTTCAAAATCCGGGATCAATTACAAAGAAAAAGAATCGAGCCCTCTTACAGCAACACAACTCGAGTTCTTTACAGTCCTCTCCATCGTCATCCTTATCGAAAGTTGAGACCAGTGACTACGTACTTCGCCTGGAACAGGAAATATTAATAATTCAAAAGAAATTACAGATCGCAGAACAGGAGATCGCATTACTGACAGATCGTATTAATTCCTGTGAAACAGTGAAACTGCAAAACTATGAAATTGCGGCACAACTGAGTAATTTTGCTTGCAAAAATGTGTCAGGCGTAAAACATAAAAATAGACTTTCTATTATGAGCAGCAACTGTACAAGAGGGACTCTGCCCCTAATCGAAGAGGTATTTTCTAACCAGTTTGAGTATCGTAATTATTTAGTACCTAACGTCACCTCAACAGATTTCTTGAGGACCATTCAACACAAATTAAAAGACTTCTCAATGAATGACTACTGCCTGATCTTCATTGGAGGAAAAGATCTGCAAAATGGTGACTATGCAAATATACTTCACAACCTAAACTGCTCGCTGAAAAATATAACCCACACTAATATTGTTATATGCACCCCGATCTACGTAAAAGGTGCATTAATACATAATTATAAAGTGGAGCTTTTCAATAACCTCCTCTTGTCAGACATAAAAAATAACGAATACGCATATTTTTTCGATAGCAATGCTAGCCTATCGTATGAAATGTTCTCCTACAATACTGGTAAAATAAACAAACACGGATGGAGAAACATATTTGACCAGATTATGTCCAGGATAAGGTTTGACTACAAATTTTTCGGTTCTCAAGATGTTTTGACCCAAGATGTTTTGACTCATGATAACTCTGCTTCAACTAGTTATACTGAGATTCCAAAAGAGCAAGAGAATGTTAAAACAACGAGTGATCAGTTTTTTCTATTATAAACACATGAATATTCTGCACCAAAACATCGCTGGACTTTTGAATAAATCTGATATATCCATGAGTTGCGCACTGAAAAAAACATTGACATCGATGTATTATGCATAACTGAACACTTCGTAACTTCAGTTCAGTGGACAAGAATCATTAATTAAAGTACCTAATTTCAAGCTGGCATCGTGTTATTCAAGAACCCAACAGAAGCGTGGAGGAGCGTGTATCCTTATCAAAAATAGGTACGAATATAAGGAACTTCCTAATACGTCTTTAACAGGTGTATTTGAATATTGTGCAATAGAATTATCTCAACAGGGATTAATTGTAGTATGCATTTATAGACCTCCGAATATGTCATGTATAGATTCTTTTATGTATAATTTAAACATCTTACTGAAGCAACTGTGTACTAAGCCCAGTAAAAAAATTGTTTTGGGCGGGGACTTTAACATTAACACACTAAAAAGAAATAACTTAACATTTGACTTTGAAAATTTATTACTTAACTATAATCTTAAATTAGAATTTAACAACCGACTAGACCTAAAAGCGGCACTTGTCTAGATAACTTTGCTCATAATTCCAGACAAAAATGTGTGAGTGAAGTAATTGACTTTGCATTATCCGACAACACTGCCCAGATTTTAAAAATACAGGTGAACAAAACATGCATACTAAATTCTTGGCACATTCATAGACGTAACCTATCCAAAGAAAATTTAACATTATTCAAAAAACACCTACAATGTCTGTCTTTTTCAGAAGTGTTAGAAACAGACAACCCTAATGAGGCATACGATAAGTTTATAGATTTATTCCGTTTATTTTATGATTTATGTTTTCCAAAACAATTAATTAACGTAAAACCTGATAAAAAAGTAAAATGGATTTCGCGTGGAATAAGAATTTCTAGCAGGAAACAAAGAAACCTACTTTGGAAATATAGAAAAGCACCTTCAACTGAGAGTAAAAATACATTTAAAAATTATTCACGGAGACTAAAAAAAAATTATAAATCTCACTCAAAAAGCTCAGAATAATTACCTTATTAATTGTTCTCAAAATAAATCAAAGGTGTCATGGCAGATATTTAATGATAACAATCAGTTAAGAGAACCTATTTTGCGAATAAATAAAGATAATAAACTTGTACAAAACCCAAAGCAAATTGCTGAGTCATTTAACGATTTCTTCGTTGATCAGGTACAGAAGGTTACTAGGAAACATCTGGGAACGACAAGTGGCAATACTAATATCAGGAATTCTTTGTTCATGCCCCCAGTGATACCTCAAGATATCCTACGTGAAATAAAACATTTAAAAAATAAAAAAAGTTTTGGATACGACGAAGTTTCTACTGCGGCTGTAAAATTTGTTTCGGACATCATAGCCAATCCATTGAGCCATATAATAATTGCATGCGTAAGCTGAGGTATATTTCCAGATCAATTGAAAACTGTTGTCATAAAACCACTACACAAAAAAAACAGTAATGAAGACATGTCAAACTATAGACCGGTAGCTTTAATTTCAGTATTTTCAAAGATATTCGAAAAGATTATTTATGAGTCTATTTACACATTTGTAGTAAAAAATAATATATTATGCGAAGAGCAAAAGGGCTTTCGAAAAAATAAAAATATTATCATGGCAATATTTGATCTTTTAAAAGTGATCATGAATAATGTGGATAAAAAAACCCCTGTCTGTGCAATTTTCCCGGACATGACTAAAGGTTTCGATTATGTAAAACACGATACCCTGTTAAATAAACTTGAAGACTATGGTATAAGAGGCAACGTACTAAACCTAATAAAGTCTTACCTCACTGATCGAAAACAGTACACAGAAATATCGAGAGTATGTACAAAAACTAAGCGTGAATTCAAATATTTATCTTCTAGTAGAATACCTAAGTTTGGGGTTCCGCAAGGTAGTGTACTAGAGCCATTATTATTTATGCTTTACATTAACGATCTACCGTGGCAAATTCATCATCCAATGACTTTATTTGCGGATGACAGCACAGTTATAATTGAATGCATAGATAAAACGGAATACGGTAAAGATATAAACAACACCCTTAAAATTATAATAGAATGGCTAAATAAAAATAATCTAGTGATAAATCTAAATAAAACACAAGTCATGCATTTCTACCAGCGGCTAAAGCCAGAAAATATCATAATTAAATATAATGACCAAAATGTAGATACAACTACAGTAACAAAATTCCTAGGCGTTTCAGCATGATGTTTCCATGTCAGTTTATTGTCGATGTGTACATCGACAATAAACTGACATGGAAACATCATGCTGAAAAAGTGTGTAATAAATTAAGTAATTTAATTTTATAATTTTTTAATACTCTATAGCCTTTCAAAGAAAGTTAACATAAATACATTAGTGACAGCATATCATGGTTTAGTTGCTTCCTCACTAAGATTTGGGGTCATATTTTGGGGAAACTGCAGTGAGAGAGAGATCATATTTAGAGCCCAAAAACGTTGCCTTCGATCAATGACAGGTCTTAAAGCTACAGAAAGCTGTCAACCTGTTTGTAAATCGCTAATGATACTCACATTCCCATCTTTGTATATATTAGAAGTTGCCCTATTCGTTAGAACGAACAAGGACCTGTTTACGTCAGTAGTGGATAAAAGACAACGCTCAAGACCACTAAGGTCACAATATAAAAATAAACTTTACACAGGTGGTTACCAAACGTCATTACTTAAAAAAAATATTTTAACTATGGGTCCTCTCATATATAATAAACTACCTATACATTTAAAAGAATTACCCAGCAAAGTTTTAAAAAAAAAGTTAACAAAACTGCTCCTGGACAAGTGTTACTACGCAATTAAAGATTTTCTTAATGACAAAACTTTATGTTAATGGTGTGTATGCTGCTTCTTTGTGATTTAATTTATTGACTTTTCTATCATTAGTCTTTATTGCAATTCTAATTTAATTGAATAATTTAGTGACATATATAATTTGAATTCATTGACATTTGTATTTTTAAATGATATTTTGCTTGTATAGAATTCTGTTTGTGCGTGTTAATTTGTTTTTTTTATTTTTATATAATTATGTCTTACTCAAGCTGAATTAAAATTTTGACTGTTATTTTGAATTTAATTTAAATTTTGACATTGTAATTTTGCAAAACATGTAGCCACCTCATATTAATTATAAGACCTTAATGTACTCATGTTTTACAAAATAAATATTATCTTATCTTATCATTCACAGATTTTGAAAAAAAAATAAAAAAGTACAGTCAGCAGGAAAATGGGCCATTTTCACAAAATCTTTTTTCTATGCCACTCGATCTTGTTTCTTATAAGTATCAAAAACCTCTAATAAACCAACTTAGGTTTGAGTACTAGAAAAGTCATAAATCACAAAAAAAAACATTGCCCATACATTTTGTAGGAAATGGAACTTAGTTTTTTATGATTTATAGATAGACCGCTACAATGACGACTAGCCAAAAAAAAAAAAAAACTACGAATGTCGAACGAATACGCGTCATAATTTAATTGATTTGAAAACAGAATCAAGATTCCAGATAGTTTGTTGCTTGGGTTGCTTGTAATTTCTGAAATTCTGCGCAACAACCGCCTTATTCGTACCCTTCTAATTTGAACCGGCAATTCGCAAGGCAGTGGATACAAACATATGGTCCTATACCGTGACGTGACCACCCCGCAGTCCTGATCTCACGCCTCTAAATGTTTTTATGTGCCACTATAAAAAAATAATTTTATAAAAAGAAATACGACAGTGTTCAGGAACTCAAAAATTTACTTACCACGATTCTCTATGGAATTAATCCTAGCACATTATCAGCTGCTACCCGCTCTGTAATACAGAGAATAAACCAATGCCTACGTCAAAACGGCTAAGTAACGGCCTCGTAAAGTTCTAGGTGAGTCCAAATGAAGTTTCAAGATTTTATTTTAAGGTGAAATAATACCCCAAATAGAAGTTATTGTTTTTTATTTCGATAAGTCTTTATTGTAGCGGCCAGTTTATCGATGGTAAAAAATGTAAGCAAGAGTCTCATTTCCTACAAAATGTATGGGACAAGTTTTTTGCGATTTATTACTTTTCTAGTACACAAACCTCAATTGGTCCAATAGAGGTTTTTGATCCTTATAAGAAAGAGGATCGATATTTGGAATAAAAATAAGTTTTTGTGGAAATTGCCCATTTTTCTGCTCACTGTAATTTTTTTTCAAAATCTGTGGGTGCAGATCAAAATTTCTCAAAAATTTAACAGAATATAATATAATAAAAAATTTGACAGTCTCTTAAGACCGTTTTCCTGTAGCTACAACGGTTAAGGTAGCTGGCCTTATTGCCCCATCTCAAAAATCCACGCTGTATAACCTTAGATACTTATCTATTTTCTTTCTTCTTAAGTTTCATCGCTGCTTGACTATTAGGATCATTTGTTGCAACTTGCAGCAACACTGGGGATGTTATCAACACTTTATTTGTTTAACTGGTTTATCTTTGCCACGATTGCTATCTTTTGGGCCGACTCAAAAAGGACGGAACGAGGACCTCAAAAAGGCGCGTGCCTGAGTGTAAGTCTATTTTTTTGGGTTGGAAGTTATCAAATAACTTCTCCCGCTCTGGGCGGAGCGGGAGGGCGTGTCAGACTTTTACTGACTAAAACCCACCCGTGTTCCTTCCATTGCCTGTGTGCCAGAGCCACGATATCCCTTTGGGACAAACTCGCAACCTTGGCTGGCATTGGCCCTACCGGACCGGACCCCGTGAGTTGGTGCTGATATCTCTTTGAGGCGCGCGTGCAACACAACGCGCCGTCGACTCGGGCCTGGTCCAGCTACCCATCGCTCACGGACGGTGAGCGATGGGTAGCTGGACCAGGCCCGAGTCCAAG
This sequence comes from Tiliacea aurago, assembly GCA_948098905.1. Lineage (NCBI taxonomy): Eukaryota > Metazoa > Arthropoda > Insecta > Lepidoptera > Noctuidae > Tiliacea > Tiliacea aurago. The sequence goes on from OX402588.1 coordinate 7,449,555, forward strand.
CTCGCGCGTACGGTGGCCGGGAATCAGCCTGTGACTCCCGCTGCCCGGGGCGTCTCCTGCGGCGACTAGGGGCGCGAGGGCGCGAACCTTGCCTCTCCCTCACGTGGAGTGTAATAGTCTGACGGAGGGCATTATACCTAAGTCTAGTAATTTTTATTCCTTCGTCTTCTGTGTTTTCTTGTGGTTACTGAGCAGCACTGGCGGACTAAAGGGGGAGGGGGGGCAGGAGCAGTCCGCCCCGGTCCTGAAGGGCCCCTAATCTCCAGAAATACTTTTAAATAAAGTCCCAAACAAGACCAAAGTATGTTCTAAGTACAAGGTAATTTGTAGTTAAGGGCCCCTACGCTTTAAACATAAACGCAGGGTGCTAAAATCGCTCTTGCAATCTACATTCTCGTTTTTCTCCGCCTTCTCTGCATAAGTCCACAAAAGAAAACCTATATAAGTGTGAATTTGTCAAAAGGAAACCTTACCTATCCGGTACAGGGTCCTACATTTTTAAACTTTTCTGTCAATGTTCAAAATATTTTTTTAACTAAGCGGGGTACAAACATTTCCTCTATTTGTCTGATGTTCTAGCTTTTCTGTCGTCGCGTAATATCTCCTATTTCTGTATGATTAATGGTCAAAAGGAAACCTAACCGTTTTGAGGCAGCGGCGTCCTAAATATTTCGACGTACATTCCTTGGCGGGGGGGGGGGGGGGGGGGGGCACCCATTTAGTTTTGTGGCCCCGGGCCCCCGACAGGCTTAGTCCGCCACTGGAGCAGTTGAGGCTCTATTCTGTACTGCACTTGTGTCATCAGATTAAATTATCATACAATAAGCCCTTGTCAAATGATACACAGAAAACCATCGGTTTTCCTCATAATGTAGGTCAATTTGTCACACGCAATTGTTTTAAAATGCCTACCACAGGTATTTAGAATAGATAAGAAATAGTTGGTTTCCAATGTCATTGTCCTGTCTAACAGTCTAGATTAGTTGAAAAAATATGTTGATGAGGTTACTTGAGTGTTTGGAAGTCTACACTACATGTTGTTTATATTTATAAAGTATCTACTTGGTTACCACTCCTATTTATCTTCTTATATATAAAATTCTCGTGTCACAATGTAAGTTACCATACTCCTCCGAAACGGCTTGACCGTTTTTTATAAAATTTTATATGTATATTCAGTAGGTCTGAGAATCGGCTACTATCTATTTTTAAGGGTGGGTTTCCCACGGGATCGAGACTTACGCGGGTGAACACAGGGAGATGATTTAACCCCACCACCATCGCTGACAATGAGTAGATATATAAAAAGCCTGGCTCTCTAAAGGAGATCAGCTACATAATTCCACACTCCCGGCAGATCATGTCTGCCAACTAAACTCGAATAGGAATCAGACCTTGGAACTGTCTCTATCAATTAAACGTCAAATGCATTAGATACAAAAAGAACATAGTCAAAACAGCACCCTAATTGCGTAACACAGTTTGAATCGGAATGATTTTGAAGTATATTGGTAATCCAATGCTTCATAAGTTAGAAAAATTTGTCTGCTCAACAACGTTAATAACGCAATGTATGTTATTGAACTGTCAAAATGAAACCGATTCCTACCAATAGCAAACAAAATATGCAATTAGCCCACAGAATATGTATATTTATTCGGCAATCTAGTTTTAAACCACTCAAAATAATACATTAAACACAACGCATTACTTAGTTAAAACTTTTCAACCAATCAAATGGCTTGAACATAGGAATATAAAAAACTTCTTATATCTATGGGCTTGAATCTAGATTTAAGTAATGCTTCTGAGTGACGTTCTACTGTCTTAAAATGTAAATTATCATAATACACAAAGGCTTCTGTTACTCATCGGCGATGATGCCAAGATTTCCGTTGTTGGTTTCAATGTTTGGTATTATTGATGATGATATTTTTTATAGAAACAAAGAAGAAGGATTTTATTTAGCTCTTTTTCATGATCACAAAGTGTGTAAGAGGAAGTCTGAAAGTGGCACCGGTGACTGAGAAATTGAGTGGAAATCGGTTGTCATGGTATGGGCATGAGATGCGGTAGATTGAGGAATTTCAGATTATGTTGTGAGGTATGGGCATGAGATGCGGTAGATCGAGGAATTGCGGACTATGTTGTAAGGAACGTTTTGATTATGAATGTGAATGGCTTTTTATGGAAGACCGAAAAGACAATAGATGGATTGTGTGAAAGATGATAATTATGACTAGAAAGGGGATGACTTCAGAGATGATGGATATGGAAGATGAAGACATGCTGCGTCGACCCTAAATAAATTGGGATAAAGGCATGATGGGATGGTGATGCCTCTTCACATTTTCATAAATCTTCAGCACTCGATTTTCAAACTTGGTTTTTGTTTTTAGCCCAACAAGTAAATACGATAGATAAATAAATAAAATCATAAAGTAGTTTGTGTAGGTAAATAATTCCCTACAACGAATGTACATCATAGTTGCGAAGTTCATTACCGCGATGGTACGTTACTGCGAAAGTTTACTATTAAGAACTTTCGCAGTAACTTACATCGCGGTTATGAATTTTCGCAGTAACGTACAACGCGGTGGGGACGTGTTTTTGTGATTGTCGACATTGCTTCGGCGAACCTTTGCTATTACAAGTCGATGAGCTTTAAATAAATACTCACAAAAACAACGTCCTGTAGTCCAAATATTTTCACGTCCGTTATCGCTGGTCAATGCGGGGCTGCGGGTGCCGTTAATGCGACTTCATCAGAAAGTATATTTACTTGGAACCACGAAACACCGTTAGTATCAACCTTCATTTCTCCACAATGCGTCGCCTTTCTACTGTTGTACTTTTCTTTGTGTTTACACAATATGTAATAACTACTGCTAATATTTTACCCAAGGATGTTGACGAAGTCGGGGATATTGAGAAGATAGATATACCTATACCTGATACACCTGCTGTAGCTCAACCTAATTCTGTGACGGACGACATAAAATGCGCTCAAATTGGAGAACCTGTGAGTATATAAAACGTGCTTCTTTTTTATAATTCTTTATTTTATTCTTTGTGTCAAATGCAATGAATTATATTGAAGATAGTTGAAGAAGTCAACGTTCTATGCTGTTAATTGATGCGTAAAAAAAGTAATAAAAAAAATCGACTTCAAAAGAAATTAACTCAAAATTATGAAATAATTTATTATTTATATTTGTACATAAATTAAACAACAAAACGAAACCAAAAGTAGGTACGAAACAAATTAAGGGCGTACAATTTTTTTCACCTGAATTTTTGCTAGAATACGAAGAGCTGATAAATAGAGTAATATTTTAATTGAATGAAGCGTAGGTATTGCTAAGGAACTATAGAAGGGATGAAAATTAAGTATGATCCAATTGTCTTCTCATTTCCAGTGTATATATCACGGTGACTGCTGCACGCGGGCTTGCCTAGGCTACGCGAAGAGATGCGTTACCTGATGATGTTGGTGCAAACGAAGATTACACAGTAGGATTTTAAGCGCAAGAGAAGACGTGACGAAAGACATTTACCATTATACAATATCCAATAATAACTTTTTCATATTACAGCTTTTTTTATTTATTTCCCTTAGTTTATTTGTATATAGATGATCTTGTCTCACCCATTCATATGACTGGAACGCCAATTTTGGAACACTTACATAAATAAGGGTTGTGAATAACATAATCCCGAGAGTCAAGGTTTCCACGTGTAAAACTAGATCCATACTTGCCATACGAAGAACTTACTGGTCCTGCGGAACATGAAGTACAATGGGTAATACAGGAGCAATTTGACGAAAAGAAAATGTATTTTTCTTTTGCGTTTCATTATGGAATAGTTGAATATATTCTTCTTGTTGCTATGAAGGATTTCGATTCGGTTTATAATGTTACAGACATAATAGAAGGAACCTTGTCAAGTGAATGATTCAATAATAAATACCTAGACTTTTTAAATTGCATACAATATTTTAAAGGACTTTGTGGGAACTAGGTGATGTTACAAAAAGCGGCTTTTCAAGTTAATGATGACATAATATTTCATATTATGAATTACACTTGCACATAAAATGTACCCAAGAAAAACATCTTGGTTATTGTAAAAACAAAAAAGAGAGACCGACTATCAGCGGGGTAATTGCATAACCTAGTATCAGTAGCAAAGGGTTTCATTTTGACAGGTTAACAACATTTATTGCGTTATTTACGTTGTTGAGCAGACAAATTTTTCGAACTAGGTACTATTATATTTTAAACTTCAAAATCATTCAGATTATGATTGATAGTGTTTTACGGAATTAGGGTGCTGTTTTCAAAAAAGGAAAAAACAACTAACTACGGAGCCTGAGCTTAATTTATATTGAGTCATTCAGCTCTTCATAATTTTGTTATTTTCTAAGGCTTGTGCATGATGCACTACGAAATGATAAATACTAAGTCCCGAATTACAGAACGTTACTCAATACTCAAGCATTAATACTAAAAACTAGTTACTTACAACCAATCAAATGGCTAGTTCTAAGTAATGCTAGAGTGACGTTCTGTAATACGAGCGTAAGTAAACTGAGTAAAGTAAGTATCCTTTCAGTTTGAATAGTGCCGTAATTAAGAAAACAAAGAATCACGGAATCAATTGACCAATAAAATATATTCCAACACGGACGGAACAACGTCCTGTAAACAATGTTTACGATACCTCCGTTATCGGGCGCCATGCGGGTGCCGTTAATGAGAATGTCCGCTGACCCTATATCAGGTACCCGAACACTGAGCTCCGTTAGTATCGACCTGCACCTGACCACAATGTGTCGCTTCACTAACATTATTTTGTTCCTTGCTCTCTCAACATACGTGACATGCAACATTGTCAAGGATGTTCCGATGAAACATGCAGAACAAGAAAACGATGTTGCTGCACCCGAAGTGGCACCACTTGCACCGGTTGATGAAGTCGCACAACCAAATAGTGTTACAGAGAACATGGCATGTGCTAAAATTGGAGAATTCGTAAGTTTTTAGAATTATTTTCCTTGTTTTGTTTTTGTCGATGATGGCAAGCCCGGCTGGAATGCGAATCGCGAGTGCATGAGGAAATAACATGTTTGATACGAGATGTTTAAAGGTCCTGACTTTATTATGGAGATTTAACAACAATTTATCACCAGGACCCTTTTGTTCCGTGTCGTGCCGGACGTAAAGAATAGCACCATCCCATTTCTTCCCATGGGTGTCGTAAGCGTTCTCTATGCATTTTTAAAACCATACCTACTGCGATCGCCAACCCGCCTGCCAAGCGTGGCGATTATGGCAAATCCCCCCCTTTTGGGGGAGGCCTATGTCCAGCAGTGGACGTCTTTCGGCTGAAATGATGATGATGACGATGACCCTTTTGTTGCCAACCAGATATTGAATTCTAGAAAATTAACATAGGACGATTGATTCTATCAGCTGCGGCCACGCAGCAAGGTGTATCATACACTTTCATCAGGCTTCCTTTGTCATCAGACTCCCTTTCCTTCCTTTGTTACCTAAAGCTGACTCAACACTGCTACTTATTTAAATTAATTCCTTATTGCAAACATTGTTTCATATTTAAATAGGTTGATCGAGCTTTGCCCTTGCTATAGGTAGATTTATCTACGTAGTTTCCTTTCTTTAGATAATTTATGACATTAGAGATACGTTAAGGTCTCTTGGACCGTTTGTGTCTGCTCTTGTTGTTACATATTCATGACTTCATGCTCTTCCCTCGGTAGCCAGTTCTATGACACTCATATCACGCTCCAGAACATGCAGCTGATGCTTTTTAGGGTTCCGTAGTATACAAGGAACCGTTATAGTTTCGCCATGTCCATTTGTCTGTCTGTTCTTGGCTTTGCTCAGAGACTCTTTTATGTTTGTTTTTGGGATACATTCATCCCAACCACGGAACCGTTCATTGTGCGTGGTCCGACATGCACTTGACCGGTTTTCAGTTCATATGATGCTCTTCTGATTTTACTTTTGATCTTAACCATAGCTTTTGTGGTGTTTTTCAGTGTATCAACCATTCGGACTGCTGCACGAACGCCTGTCTAGGTTTTATGCGGAGATGCGTTTCCGGAAGAGAATTTGTTAAAGAAGATGAATAAGCTCATTGTATCCGGCAGCCATTATGTATCGGCCTACTACGTACCTACTACGGTATTATTTGTATGTTTCCGGGGATTGCATTCAAATTCATCAGGTAGTATGTGAACCGAAGCACGCATATTGAATTTTAAATTGTTTTTAGTATTCATCAATTGGACTTAACAATAAATTACCTATGTATTATCACCCATGTATTTTCTTTAGGTACCTACCTACTTTAAGAATAATGATGCGGTACCTACCTATTTCAATAGTAAATAACACAAACACCTAATACGGTAGATGTGATTGCATAGTTCCTGAATGGCGGTAGCTAATGAATAGTTGACTCTGGATAAGATTTCACAAGACCGACGACGTTATGACGGGTGGACGGTAAACACGAAAGAAAAGTTGAGGCATTTTATTGGAAGCTTTGTGCAGTTGTTGTGGAGTTATAATAATAGGTATTCAAATAGATACTCTATTACCCTTAGCAGTGGAGATACGATACGTACATCATTTTATGAACAAGTGTTTTTTTATCAAATCCTGCCATCTAACGGAGCAGCTAGGAACTACGTAGCACACTAGCTAGTAGCTACACCAATGGTATCAATTTGCGTCGTATAACGGTGGTGGTGGTAGTGGTGGGTGGTGTTTTATAATCGTTGAAGCAGTTTTTGCAGTTGGATAGAGAAATAGAAAAATTACACACTTTAAATACGTGCATGAAAGCTGGGATACTCAAAGTTCAATTAAAACATTAAAAAGGAAACCTGTACCAGCGCCCTCTGTTGGTATGAAATTAAAATAAATATAGCAGGGATTTTCTTTTTAATGGCTTGACAAAATCTAATACATGTATAACTATTACTTAGTTTTCCTGGCAGGATGGAGAGGGTGGTTAAGGTGTGATAAGTCCGGTAGGTTGAGTGAACAGATCTTCATCAGCTTCATGCCTTCTTCGGTGATACTCCACAAGTCCGGGTGGTTCTTTTTGAAGTCGTTGTACCATTTGGTAACCTGACATAAATTAACAACAATGTATACATAATTAGGTAAATGCATAGGTACTTACTTGAATGCCAATTAATCATTACCTACTTTTCATTATTACAATAATAATTGGATAAGTAACCCTCGGGCTCGGTGAGGATAAATTTTGGGAGTTGAATGATCTGGCGGGTTGAATGGATAACTCCCGGGCTTTGTTACGGTTCATAGGCACTGACTCAAAGATATATACCTAGTGTACCTAGTGTCTGACCACAATGCGAGAAAAAAAAAACAATAAGTAGGTACATAATTAAATAAAAACGTGAAGTAACTGAACTGAACCATTAAAAGTAGGTACAGTCAGCGCCAAAATTAGATGATATATATATATATATTTTTTAATTATATTAGCCTTTACCTACCCTTTTGTACTTTGAAAAGTCAAAGTCAATAACTTCCAGAGACATGGTAGAGTTAATAAGAGGGAAGTCAGCAATGGTCAAATGGTCAGCGGCAGCGTGGCTGGTACCGAGGCGTTCTAAATACGTGTCAAACAGGTCCAGAACCCGGTGGACGCGCTTCAGACCCTCAGGAGTACGCTTATAGTCGAAATAGATGGGCATTATCTGGAATTAAATAAATCCACAAATAATTAAATACTTACTTTATTTTCAAATAAAGCATGCTATGGGTGGGATTATCAAAAGTCCGAATTTAGGTGCATTTAGGTTCCACTTAGTAAGTCGTGTTTTATGGAGGAGAACCAATGGATAGCCCTTTAAAATTGATGTGCCCCTAGTTACAATCACGGAACACGCAACACGTTCGGCAGAGTTCCATTAGACTCATTAGAAAATCATGAGGGATAAAGTAAAAATACGTGTGACAAAACTTACGCAGTAGGCAAGTAAATCAGGGTAGTATGAGCTTAAGTTGAACATCAGCCGATGGTTGACTAAAGCTCTGGAAATGTAAAAACATAAATACTTATTATACCGTCTCCATGTGTTAGCATCGTTAAGAACAAACGACCAAAAATACCAAATCTCACAGGTAGTTTAATTCATATGTATATGGAGAACCAGAAGAAGAACAGCCGTAAATGATTATGAACTGATATTTCAGACTGTCTTAGCCAGAAAAATCGGTTCATAATCATTTACTTCTTTACATTTACATTCTGCTCATATAAAAATTAAGTAAAGAATGGAGCCAAGTAGTTGGAAAAACAATTCGCTTGATAAATCTTATACCTACATATTATAGGTACAATGTACCATTTGAATGATAAGAAGTTAATCACCTTGCTTTAGGATCAGTCGGATACAGAGGAGAGTCAGGTTTATATTTATCGCAAATATACTGTATGATGGCGACGCTCTCGCTCAGGAAGAAACCATCGTCTTCAAGCACTGGGATTTCCTTTTGGGGATTCATCTGAAAATTGAGAAGGTAGCATATACGTATCTGAAGTAGAATATTTTCCAAGATGATGAGAAGATGGATGGCCGTTTACCGTCCTAAAATGAGAATTAGTCACTAGCAAATCTCAACGAATGCCAATGTCAATATTTTCATAAATTTAATCTACGAACAAAAGAATATGGACTAGGTCAGGTCTCAACCTCAATTAGAATGAATTTACTTAATTATTTGATAGTTTTACAAGTGAACCGCATAATGCAGCATATTGCATCAACCGACGCTGTTATCAATTTATTATCTTTAATTACTGACAGCGTATCCGTGTCGTATTCTATAAGTAAGTAGTTATTACTTTATTTGTTCAAAAGTCTACAATAATCTTTTGTGATAGAAGCAATGAAGTATAGCCGCTTTATCATTATCATCATAATTATCACTCAGTCAAAAGTGTCCTCTCCTACATACATTGCACAATGCCTCCTCACCATCGCCACAACAGCCGGTTCTGGGCCTCTGTCATTGGCTTACCTAGCAGGCTGCTATAGGTACCGTTTTTAGTCCTTCTGGCACACCAAGGCCCATTGTGTTTCTTACACTGCGTTATTTATTATACCTTTCCATACTCCTCCGTCATATGGTCTCCATTGTAAAAGTTGACGTCGACCTTCTCGTAAGGCACCTCCAACGCCTCTAGAACTTGTCTGCAAGTTAGAGACGGTGGTCCATCCTCCAAGTAGTATAGCTTCAGTACCATGGTTCTGAAAATTACAAATATTGGCCTTAGCATTTATGTTAGGTTACTGGTATTTTTTGAGTCTTTGTTGTTTTTGCTCTTATTTGTGAAACGGCACGTGAACAAGTGACGGTTTAAATCATACTCCCGCTACATATTTTACTGTTTAAATCTATTAATATAATTTTAAAAAAACTATTCGTTTTTATTGTCGACCCGAGGGCCGTGCATCATCACGAATTTACGGCTCGATTGCATCGGCAATTGCTGCCTTCCTGTGTCTCTTAGCCGCGCAGGACATTGATAACTTACCTACTCTGATATATCAAGGAATTTCTATCAATTGAAATTAACTAAGTACCAAAAGACGATGACAGGCTTCATATGAAAGTGTGAATAAGAAAAAAAAAGAAGGAAAGAAAACTAATACTGGGGGTCTAGAGAGGCACTCGTAGCTGAACTAGCTTGGTATCTGAAGAAGGATAAAATATAGGTAGATGCCCAATATTTCACGACTCAGTCAAATTTATTGGTCGATTTCAAATAATAAATACTGTCAAAAATACATACCCGTTTTATTAGTAAAAGCTCCGACGAACGTGTTTAGTGTTTGACACAGAAACTTAATCTAGTACTGAAACTAATACTGGTGGGAGGGCCGGTCTCCGTGACACGAACAACTACTTCCTTTCACTTGCTTGTTATGTATGCAACGTACCTAAGTAGATTACATACATATGACTAGACTGTACAATGAACTGTGAATTAGGTATTTGATGTCCAGTTTTGTGTATTTTAGGATTTGTAGGTCCTACTTAGAAAGCGGTAACAGTCGATAGTACTTTTAATCAACGTCTGCGCCGTATTACGATTTACAAAACCAACCAAACCATGTATAAGAATGTAATGATAAGATTACTTATCTATTGCACTCATTACGACTTGTTTTCAGCATAAGATGGTCAAAAAACTAAAAGTGAATACATAGGTACCTACCGTACTTATCATGCATTATCGATTTACTTCAGTGCTACACAACTTATTCAGGTGGAAATATAATAATAGTGGCAATTTTAAATCATAGCCTATCATTTAAAAAAAAAACCGACGAAAGAAGAAACTGAAAAGCGAAAAATATAAAACCTTACAGTCTAACTAAGCTCCTAAATTAATGTAAATATTAAACTAATTTTGAGGCGGCGCGGCGGCGTGAAACAAGCAATCAATGAAGATTAATCTACCATCATTATATGCCATCATTTTAATGCTAGTTTATTTGCTTAGCGCCAACTTAAAAATTAGTTACTAAATGATGGCAAAAACTTACATTAATTTAAATATGGAAAAAAAATGCACAACATTTTTTGAAACTTTATAATCATTTGTTTTTGATGCTGACTGTACCTCCTCACTTCGAAAGTACCAACGTCGTGAGTTTGATATTAGCAGAGAAGAAAATCTACTTTAATTGTAATTTCTGCAATTGAACAAAACCACATAATAATGGGTTAGACAATAACCCTCAGAAGCTTGTGCGACGCGCAAGCAACAGTTTTTTTTTTTTTACTTTATTTGACTAAAAACATCCCTAAAAAAACACATTCTGATTTCTAAACAAGGGTATCTCTATGATCATAATAATGTGCAATACACAAATATACATACATTTCAATTGAGCCTGCCCCGGCAGTCTGTATTGTGATGCATGGCCTGGCCACAAAACACATCTTCTTTCAATTTTCATCGATATGGATATAGTGCGCATAGTCTCCGAGTAATAAGGGCTTGTGGCTAAGTAACAACAGGCGCACGGGTCGATCGATCAGGTTAAGCTACGCTTGCCGCGGTTGGTCCGTGGATGGGTGACCATCTTTACATACCAAGACCCCTCCGTGCCTCGGAAAGCACGTTAAGCCGTTGGTCCCGGCTGTTATTTACAGATCAAAATCAAAATATTTTATTTCACATAATGTAACTAAACATACATGAATGAGCACATATGAAACGTCAGAAGCTAGGTATTTACACGGTTCCAATTGGTCGTTTCTTAAGAGGAAATGTGGGCGGAGAGACTTTTAGAGTAAAAAGTCATAAATCGAGGTTCGGCTCTCGCCTATTTCCTCCTCCAATATTGGACCAATTTAAAAGATATTTCCTATACTGAATAAGAAGGATATTTACTGTGTCCCTATGTTTTCCTTTTTGATGATACATTAACTTTTTATGAGCTGGAACCCTCTGAAAATGCTCAAAATTGCCTGTTTAGCCGCTGACAACAGAGGGCTATTGTACAAATTTGCCAACTATTAATAAAAAAAGAAAAACATAGGGACACAGTATATGTATATCCTTCTTATTCAGTATAAGAAATATCTTTTAAATTGGTCTAATATTGGGGGAGGAAATAGGCGAGAGCCGAACCTCGATTTATGACTTTTTACTCTAAAAGTCTCACCGCCCGCATTTCCTCGGAGAAGAGCCGGCAAGAAACTCCACGGTTACTCTTTTAAAAATAATGCTGGGCTTTTACAATGTTTTCAAGTTACAGTGTTAATAGATAAGGAAGGACAAGTACCAAGTACTTAACAAAATAGAAAATGGTTTAAAAAGCTAACTTGATCTTTGACAGTTGTTACGGGTCGTCAGAAGCCCGAAAGTCTGACAAGGGTCCAAGGGATATCGTGTTACCCAGTAACTGGGTTGTGGAGGTCAGATAGGCAGTCGATCCATGAAAAAACAGGAATTCAGCAGCATCCGGTTAGATTGGAAGCCAACCCCAACAGAGTTGGGAAAAGCCTGGGCAGATGATGATTCTCCGAGTAAAAAGGGCTGTGAGACAGACATTTTCGGATTACGGACATGACGAAATTACAAGTGTGTCGTTTTTGCCATTTGGCTACGGAATCCTAAAAAGTTAAAATCACTTTTATTGAACAAGTGTGGGTTTAGTTTCAAGTGAAAAGTACCAAAACATCAAGTATCGCTATGAGTGAGTGAAGGGTTAATAACGGCAGATTTTGAAATAAACCCCGAGGTCTCGTGACTTCCTCGAAATTATAATAAATACTGGTAGACAATGCTAAAATTGTCTTTTACAATCATATAGCTTGTCTTCTAACACAAAATGCGCTTAAAGTTGAGGTGTTTTTATATTCTGCTCCCTTCTTTGTTATTTAAATGTAGTGCGACAGTTCCTGTCCAAACTGCGAGCGAGTTCGTGGAGGAAAGCCTTCGATTTCGAGTGCGACGACAAGACGGGTACGTGTACGACAAGCCGAGTGTATCATTTGACCTGCCGCAGAGTAGGTCCACACCTGCACCCACTCAAGCACCGAATGTTGACAGGACGCTGACGCAGCAAATGTTTTACGCGTACCCCGTGCCGGCCGGCGGCGACACCGTCAACATAGGACAGACTGCGGGGACCACAGCCACTGCTGCGACAGCCGCCCCAACAGGCGCCGCCGGCGGCGGTTACAGGTCCTCCGCTACTGGTAACGCTAACGGCGGCTACAACTACGGCTCATCGTCAACCGGGGCACAGGGTACAACTGGGTCACAAACTTCTGTAACCAGCACACAAACTGTCACAAACACCGGCTCGTCTCAAGGTGGTTCAGGTTATCCATACAACGCACCGTCACCTACTCTCTCCCCGACTCTCCAGGGCTCATCAGAAGTATCGACAAGCGCTCCAAAATATTTACCACCAACAGCAGGTGATACAGGTGGAAGTACTTCAACTGATGGCAGTGTGAGCATTGGTGGCGTTTCTGTAACTTCCGGCTCAGGACAAGTCTCTACCGGCACTGGCACCTCCGCGCAAACCGAATCAGTGGGAACTCCTTCCGAGTCATATTTGCCACCGTTGGGGACATCTAATACTGCGACGTCTGGTCGGACCGTGACCTCAACATCGACTAACAGTCAAACAAGCTTAGGTGGTTCAGTATCAGTACCAAGTTCTGCGTATTTGCCACCGAATACTTCATCCCCACCATCCCCGGCCCCGTCTCCAGGATATGCCAGCCCTCAACCGGCACCGGCGCCAGCACCTGCACCACAACCAGGTTACATACCACCATCAGGAACTAATTCTGGAACAGTGTCCACACCTGCCTCGACGTACTTACCACCGTCGTTCTTTTAACACTTTTGTGCAAAATAATAGCATTTTAATTTAATTGATTGTATATATTAAAATATTTGCAATAATTAACACTAAGCAGTTTTATTTAGCTTAATCAATTTCGTTTTGCTAGATTGCGAAATGATTAAAAGCATAGCATAATAAGCCTATATTGTTTTCACTGCTGGGACACAGGCCTCCCCAGTGCAGAGTGGGCCGGCTCGTAATCCACCACGCGGGCCCACTGTGGGTTGGTGAATATTGATGTTATTAGTGCTGTGTCTACGGTTATAGGTGAACATTATAGGCTTACGAGGCGCTTTTATAAAACAAACCTTCCGCTATAAATTCTCTAAATTATAGTGAAAACTGCATCAAAATCCTTTTCTTAGAAGAACAATGTGTGACCACACAGACAGACACGAAATATTTCCATTCAACTCGTTTATTTTATTGCCAAAAAATTATATGGTGTAGAAACGAAACGCAAATCACCAGTCAGTCAAACGTCAAAAGCACACAAATGTAAAACGTCATAACGTCATACAAAAATAGCATCAAAGATGAAAGTTATTTTTAATATTTCTTTAAAAATTGATTTTTAAACTATTTTACTACACTTTGGAATGAAGGATACAGGCCTAAATGTAGGGTATCACTTTTGATAAGTATTTAACCATGTGGATGTAGTGTGTGCATTTGAATCAAAAATTTACATAAGTTATGTTTCTACTAAAGCAAACATTACAATTTTCTCGATTAGGAAGCAAGGTAAACCTGAGGTAATTATATGTATTACTTCACCAATTGTATTATCATTTTATTTGTGTGTCTAAAGTTGATTTTTCCAGTGCTTAACACGGTTGTTCAAGGTTCATGACCTTACTGGGTTAATTAATATTCTTTGTCCTGTTATTTATAATAAAATACAATTTAAATGGTAATAGAGTAGCTAGAGGTCCACCGGTGAACATGTGGTGTCTGAAGAGTTGTGTGATAAAATAAGTGTTAGTGTCAGCATACACAAATCGTCGCCTGTTTCCAGAAGTGCGGGGGCGCGCTCTACTGCCGACCATGGTGCACCTCGACGTTACAGGTGCTCAGCTATACCCAAATACTCTCGCCATAAACGACCTACCTAATGAAATTCTTATTTACATATTTTCAATGGTAGATTTTGAATCACTATTGGCAGTAGGTAAAGTTTGTATGAGATGGCAACAACTGTGCCTGACCCCTTGCGTTTGGGACAACACACGTCTCATAGTATGTATGAAGAACTATGTGAGAATAAGTGAAAACATTGTGCCTTTCGTCGCAAAGTATGTGAAGAATGTTAAACTACAGTATTTCAAGTTGTATTCACAAGTGAGGGCTTCCTTAATAAGCTACTGTCCTAACCTGACTCATTTAGAAATAAGTATATCTCAAGTTGATAGCTGTATCTTTGGTGATCTAGTTAGCTGGCCAAACCTAAAGTTTTTGAGTTTTCGTAACTCACTCATAGTACAAAATTCAGAGAATGCAAACGGTAACTTTGTTTATCACTTGCCATTTGAAAAGTTGAAATATCTTGAGATTCTTATTCTGTCCAATTTTGCCCTAACCCATGATAGTCTGTACAACATGTTGCAGTGCACCAATTTAGTCAGTATTAATATGGAGAAGATGAAGAATATTCCAGCAGATTTTCTTGAATCACTTCTGAGAACCAAACAGTCTACACTAAGAGCTTTACATATATATGGAGATACTTTAAATGATGATATAATCCGTAACATATCCAACTGTAAGGTACTACAAGTACTACATATCATGACATGCAAAACTCTTTTTGATTCTAGTTTGTTGCACTTGTATAGACTAAAGAATTTGCATTCATTAAAATTACGTCATGGTTACTTTTCAACAAGTGCTCTTCTTGCATATTTTTCTAATAATACATTTCAAAAGTTGACTTACCTAAGTCTTTCTCGCTGTCTCCATGTCACTATACAAGTAGCAAAGGCCATAAAAATAAGTGCACCCAATCTCAAAGAACTTTCATTCTATCTGTGTCCATTCATCATTGCCCCCAACTTCAACAGGTCAGAACTAGAGAAAATGTTTAAAATACAGTTGTTACTTGATTGAATTAATTGTGATTACACTGAAGGCAGCTTAGGTCCGTCCACCATACATTTAATATTTATTTCATTGTTAATTGCACCACTGACAATGTGAAGAGAGCATTTCCTCATTGCGTGAATAGCAATATTATTAAAAAAAAAAAAAAGGAATTTGAAGTAGTTATGAAATTGTCAAACCATGAAAGTTTATTAGTGATGTCACATCATCAAACCAAGATTGTTTTATCATAATAAAATTAAGTAAGTAGCATGTGTTGTGGTGTATGTATCAACTAATAATTTGTTTTAAACAACCTACAGTATTTAAAAATTAAGAAGTATTACATAACTTTTAGATACAATCTACGTAGTAGATTATTGTATTAGGGTTTCAGTACATAGCTGTTGGATGATTGTTTAGAAGATGGTTTTGTCTGGCATAGTGAGTAAGGTACCAAAAATCAGCTATGAACTGAAATCGATAACTAAATAAAAGTTACTATTACACTGCCAATATAATATTACCCTTTACTCTGACTGCAACGGTAGCACTGCACTTAGATAGAAAATATATTTGATTAGTATTCTATTGCACGAAAAAGTAGTGCATATTATTATGAGTTTTTACAATTTATCTATTAATTAGATGTAAAAATAAAATATGCAGGCACATCATTATTTGTTTGACGTTGTAATAGTGACCTTAACATGTGTTGACATTATACATAATTATTATAATTAACATAAATGTTAATTTTCCGCCTTTCTCTTTAGGAATCATAGTCAATTACGTTATGAAGTGCCTTAGCAGTTTTTACTAATGATGACTGTTTTCTTATTGAGATTCCTTCGACAGACAGCAAAAATATTTCAATAGAAGAACAAATGAAAACTTAAGGTCCCAGTAAAAATAACTAATAAATGCTATAAACAAGTCTTAATTCATAAGAGCAAAAGCTCTTTAGCTAATTAAAAACGCCGATTTAATTTTACTCAATCCTTGAAAGTTATCATCATAATTTATTTTCTTTGCCGAGGTGTTGGTATGGCACTGTAATATTATTATAATTTATTTTATTTAAAAAAATGTAAATAAATTTGTGACAAAATCGAATATATGGTTAGTTTGTGAATAATTTACCTAGTGGTATTTATATTATTTTTACGTTTACTTATTTAAAATGTCCTAGTGTAATTTTTAGGCTATAATTTCAATGTCTATTGGTTGTTTATGCTGCGAATTAACTGTATATTATATTCTCTACTTACTTTTATGAAATGTGATTTTATTAGTTAATCAATTTTGTTTGTGCTGTTTTGTTGTACGAATAATAAATTATATTTTGAACAGCTTTTATTGTTTTCTTCCACATACATACATTACAAGAGTTCTATTATAATTATGTTAGATCACATGATCTTTGTGAAACAATGAGTAGGTACCTACTTATATTTAATTTAATGGGCGTTCCTCAAGGTTCGATATTGGGTCCATTCCTCTATTTTTTTTTTTAAAACGTTGCCCCACACTAAGAATTTCTCCTGTATTGTGGGTGCGTTTACAAACATTTACATTCACATACACAAACGGCCAGACCCGGAAAAACTAATTGTAGGTCATACAAATATTTGTTCCGTGCGGGAATCGAACCCGCGACACGCAGCGCAGCAGTCAATCGCTTAACTAACTGCGCCAACCGTGCCGTCAAGTCGTTTAGTAGACAGATAGGCCATCAATTCATACAATTGCATTATTTTTTTTATTTTGTCAAATAATATTAACGATATTATAATTATAACCTGGTTTATATTTTTACCTAATTGGTACTAGGTTCTTTCCACGACTTCGTCCGCATGTAAGTCAAACTACCATAAAACATGATTTATTCGCCAATAATGTAGCTATCAGACTACCTATCTATCAGAGAAATAATTTTGATGTGAAACATCTATACGCGCACGCAAAACCGATTGCTGGCGGGGCGACGCATGCCGCGTGGCGATTCACCGCTCACTCCGCGCGCGCGGTGCCCCCGCTACGCGACCCTGACCTTTTTTTCGATGTTTGTTTGTTTGATTTCGATGTTTCACATCTGCCAGGCGTCCCGTGACACCTTTCATTTTTTTTTATTGGATGTATTTCGGAGAAAATCCTCTACATAATTGAAAACTACCTTACTTTCAGTCCTAAAGCATTAGATTCATAATAACCTGAAGGTTTCAATCACACTAAAGTTATCAAAAAATAATAGGCCCATTTTGACGTGTAACTTGAATTGAACTTGACGCTAATAGATCGATTCAAGTTAAATGTCAAAACGGGCCTATTATTTTTTGACAACTATAATTACTGCAGACAAAAAAATCATACCCAAGTCATAATAACACTAGCTTCTAGTCATTATGTTATTAAGATTATTTTGTACTTAGTCATTGCATTATACGAGTATGCTAACGATTGTTGATAAAACAATCAATGGCGCCGACGATAAGGATGTATCTGATATGTAATCTGGTCAAGCTCTTTATAATTCACGATTGCCCGTTTGATGGACGGGCAATAAAGTACCATTATAAACTCAACATATTTTCAGACAATACAGACATTTTTACAATAAACGAAAATAAAATCTGTCTACTCGACACCTTTTAACAACATTATGTTTAGACAATTTTTCTAGTGTACCTAAACTACACTTCAGGGATCTGATGATGACTTCCCAAAAAAAAAAACAAGTATATATTAAAATCAAATTTTAATAAATTTTTACAAATAAATAAATTCATTTTAAACAAAGGGTTGTATGTTGATCTCGAGCGCGGAGCAGGGGTTGGTGAGGTCGAAGGCGGCCAGCACGGAGGGACTGACGACGCCCACCTTGCCGATGACGCGCCCGCGTAATATCACCGCCGCGCAGCGCCCGGGGAAGTACGCGGGGTCTGCGAACATATGACTTTGAATTACTACGGGGACACTGGGAAAACGCTTCTATGATTTTTAGCACAATGTAACAAAAACCCTGTCCGATCCATGAGGTTGTTGTTAGGTAAAGTGCTAAGAGTATTTATTTATGTAGCAATTTTAAGAAGAAAAAAATTGCTAGGTATTTTTTCGGCGGCGCAAATCATAAATTATGAGTATGATAATTTGAAAATTTTTATTCAAATGGAATTTGGTAATTTTCAATTTTGGCACTAAAAACGTAAATTTTAAATAACAATAACTTTTTTATTTTCATTAATATTTAGTTCGATTTTTACAACATTTTAGTTATGTGGCAGTACCTTACATATGTGCCCCTTTTGGATCGGGCAGGGTTTTTGACCATCCCTCACCCCCATATCTCTTCGAAACTACTGAGCCATTTTTATGTTAACTAGAAAACATCACATAACGTGTATATTTAGCATAATATTACTTAGTTTAAAAAAGAAAAAAGCCAAGGTTTAAAAAAAAAATTAAAACGCAATAATCTAGTTCTAAGTAGTTTCTCAAAAAATCATAAATAAATACCTAGTTATACAACATTAGTTTTTGTTTATACTAAACCCTAACCGCCATATTACAAAACTAGATTTATTTTTTGAGATGGCTTAAACCATGGAGCCAGTTTTTGTAATAAGAACGTAACAGTGATTGAAATAACGTTCTTTATACAAAACTGAAAAATAAGTTCGGTACTAAGTTGTCAGTTTTGTGTTTAGGAACTTTACCATCGTCGGAATAAAGTTCGAAATTCAATAATGGCTCCATGTTTTAAACCTGTGTCTGAAGATAAACCTTGTTTTGTAATAAGGGGGGAAAAGTTTATACTAGAACCGGTCATTGTACTCATCATTTTGAACAATTTTTTCTCTGGGACCAACTTTGAAATAGCGAAATAAAAATCAGCTGTTTCATACATTTTGGCGATTCAAGTGAACACAAATGTAGGGAACAGCTGATTTTTTTTTCGCGATTTCAAGGTTGGTCCCATAGAAAAAATTGTTCAAAATTATGAGTACAATGACCCCTTTTCGGGTTTAGCGCGACTAATGCACAGAAGGTTTAGAATTTAAAGGAACATTTTAGGATCTCGCCTCGAATAGGTTTTCTCTATTTTTGTATTCGGCGTTTTCGGATATTTCTATAGTACTGAATGTTTTTACACCTTTATTTTATTTTGAAGACCTACCAAGTACACCCGCTCCCGGCGCCTATACCAAATGCCTATGGCAAAATGTCATGCTTCTAGCGGTTTAGGCTGTGCGTTGTCTGTCAGAGAATGAATGAATTTACGATTTTTATTAAGCAGATGTCTCCATACCTTCGCACTGCTGCAAGTAGTAGCCGGTTTCCTTATTCCACGTTTCCCTTAGCAGCGCCATGACCCGGTCGAGCAGTCCGTGCACGAACTGGAAGCCGGCCGCGCGCCCGCAGTGCACCGCGCATAGGCGACGCTCGTTGCGGGCACCTGTTTCTGATGAGAAAAAGGAAAATTTTACGTAACGGCCTTTGATCATGAGCCATGCAAGATAACTTCTTCATATTTTTTTTAAATAGCGATAAAAACAAACGTAACGTCACGATTGTATTAGAGGTGGTGGAGTACAGGAGTAGTATACTCCAGTTCACCTGTAAATGTTTCAAGACCCCTGTAATAGGGGGGCGAGCATATTGTCATTATCCCCCCCGGACACATCCAGACTAAGCTACGTACCTACTACCAAGTTTTGTAATGACTCATTTAGGTACCCAAGAGTCAAACTAGTCAAAGTTCCTCTCAGTAAGGCCCACATAGCACATCGCACGATCAACAAAGAAATCGAATTAAATTCTTTAATTCAATAAAATTATATTTAAACTTACGGGGAATGCGCTAAGGTACCTTGCTCGCGAATTATTTTTTTTTGCAATTTGCAGTTCAGTGTCAGGTTACATGTTGATTAAAATTTGATTCACGACCGTGCAAACTATGGCGTTAGAGCAAGGTTACACGCTCACTTTGGCGTCATTCTGGTCCATCAGTCTGGATTGACTTGACTGAAGCCAGAATGATGGATGATTTTCACGGTTTAATTTTCATCCGTTTGGACCATCAGTCTGTCAATCCGTGGGTTACACGATCATTCTCCGATCATTCTGACTAGACTGATGGACCAGCATGACGCCAAACTGAGCGTGTAACCTTACTCTTACAGAATTATAATTATTAGAATCAACAATACAACTCTCTAAGTTCAAAAAATCCTACTGAAGGAGTATTTCTGAAATAATCAAACAGTAGGATTTTTTAAACTTAGACCCCCTTATTACAAAACAAAGTTTATCTTCAGACCCAGGTTTAAAACATGGAGCCATTATTGAATTTCGAACTTTATTCCGACTATGGTAAAGTTCCTAAACACAAAACTGACAACTTAGTACCGAACTAAGTTTTCAGTTTTGTATAAAGAACGGTATTTCAATCACTGTTACGTTCATATTACAAAAACTGGCTCCATGGTTTAAGCCATGTCAAAATATAAATCTTGTTTTGTAATAAGGCGGAGAGTTGTAATGCTGATTCTAATGATTATAATTCTATAAAGCCATATTTGTTATGGCCGCGAATCATATTTACATCAACATACAACCTGTTACTGACCTGCAAATTGCAAAAAAACGTAAGAAAATTTTAATTTATTTATTTAATACTTTAAGCACACAAATGTACAGAGGCGGACTTAATGCCACAGGCATTTTCTACTAGTCAACCTTTGGGCGATGCAGAGACAAACAGTGATAGGTGCAATCTCAGATTATAGAAAAGAAGGGTGCAATAGTGAGAATTGCGGAATAAATATTATTTAAATATAAGGATATACATATACCTATTAAAACTATAAATATAATATATACACCTAATTATACAACATTAGTTTTTGTTTATTCTAAACCTCTTAAGGGGTCATTGTATTCATCATTATGAACAACTTTTACTATGGGACCAAAGTTGAAATCGCGAAAAAAATATCAGCTGTTCCCTACATTTTGACGAGTTTAGCGAACTTAAATGTAGAGAACAGCTGATTTTTTTTTCGCGATTTCACGTTTGGTCCCATAGTAAAAGTTGTTCATAATGATGAATACAATGACCCCTTAAGAGGTTTAGTATAAACAAAAACTAATGTTGTATATATAAATCTATGCACAAATAAATATACATAAATATATTAAAATAATTAAGACAAACAATGGGACAACATTACAGAATTTCGCGGGCTACCTTAGCGCATCCCCCTTAGAATTAGCGTTAGCTTGAGAGAGAGAGTTAGAATTAGCGAGTTTAAATTAGAGATCTTAGTTAGAATTAATGATTAGAACTAGAAATGTCATAATTTGAAGAAATAGTCATTAAATAGGGCAATATGAGACTTTTATGATAATAATTCTATAAATAAATATTTCATACGGCCGCGAATCATATTTTTGAATCATATTAGATCATCATACAACCTGAAACTCACCTGCAAATTGTTTAAAATTTGAATTTCGCGGGCTACCCTGACGCTCTCGCTTTAATAACGATGAGTGCTAGTAGCACATCATGATTTGAATAGCATTGTAATTCTAGTTGCAGCGCAGATTTACTTAATCATTCAATCAACATGAAACTTGATATGGACGTCGGTAATCATGCTATGATTCAGTTCAGTACGTATTGTGTTCGCTACTGCGTCGTAATCCTGGACTAATGATAAGCTACCTGATACATCGCATGAGGTTACTAGATTTTTTTAAAGTGAAAACTTCCTTAGGCGCGTTGAGGACTTTTTGGGTTTGGATGAACAAAAATCATGGAACGTGCGTCATCGTCACCGAACGCTTTCCATGAGCTTATATGTATAGTGTTTTCACTTCTATCGGCAGTCCCCAAAGACTGCTCCACATGTTTTAGGGTTCCGTACCCAAAGGGTAAAACGGGAACCCTATTACTAAGGCTCCGCCGGCGCCGTCTGTCTGTCTGTCCGTCTGTCACCAGGCTGCATGAACCGTGATAGTTAGACAGTTGAAATTTTCACAGATGATGTATTTCTGTTGCCGCTATAACAAAAAATACTAAAAACAGAATAACATAAATATTTAAGGGGGCTTCCATACAACAAACGTGATTTTTTTGCTCGATATTGATAACGGCAACACGTAGACGCTTGAAATATTCACAGAGTCTTTAGTTACATATTTACTTTAAAAATAAATAATTACATTAAAATAAAACAAATATTTAAGGGGGTTCCCATACAACAAACGTGATTTTTTTTGCCGTTTTTATAGATAATGGTACGGAACCTTTCGCGCGCGAGTCCGACTCGCACTTGGCCGGTTTTTTTAATTACGGACGCTTTTAACGTGCACGTCTTTCTACATTGTTCTCACATGTAGGTATAATTTCAACATGAATTAGGTAACAAATATTTTAATTTAAAAGAGTATCCGTGGAATTTCTTGCCCGTTCTCCTCCATAGGAACCTAGTATGCTTTGGAATAGGCAACTAGCTTCATCTTTATCAGAAGACTTCACGGGCAATTACAATTTAACGATTTTCGGACTCTTTCCTTTACCTACTTGTGTCATGAGACCTTGCTACTTGCCAAATTTCATGGTTCTAGATCAACGTTAAGTACCGTACAGGTGTTGATTTATTTGAGAGCATTGTTTGAGAGTATCAAAATAGGTCGCATAAATGGCCATATTTTTTTTATTGCGTTGACTTTCAAGCTTGATTTTTCTAAAGCACCAAGGGACCGTAACCGAGACAAAGGGTCTTGACAGACTGACAGGGTTCCGTTTTTACCTTTTGAGGTACGTAACCCTAAAAACGATGGATGGATGGAATGTCACTGCGGTTGATGAAGGAGTATCGAAGACGATATGCTGCGCTGACCCCAAATAAATTGGAATTAGGATGATGATGTTGAATAACTCGCTTAAGAGGCGCGGGATAGAATTGTCAAAGATAACTTTTCCTCTTACATAGAAAACAGGTCGCAAGCTGCATTACTTTTTTTTATTTTGGTGGTTAATTATCAAATAATTTCTCCTGCTCTGTGCGGAGCGGGAGGGCGTGTCAGATTATCATACTGTTATTTAGCACCATTGTATTTAGCTGTAAGTCTTCCAACGTCTATAAATAAATAATTATCTATGATGATATATTTATATAGATAAGTGGCTATATGTATGTATGTATTTTTTGTATAATTATGTAAATGGTACACCACTGACTACCTGCAGTATTATCTCTTTTTCTCTCTTTAATCCAACCAAAGGTTGTCTGTAAAATATCGCTTTCAGCGATATTCTATCATCCTATATAAAATTTCAACATTTATATCACCTGTATTTTTATGGAGTACATACTATGGAGTATTCTATTCTATTACGTTATTCACTCACTCATTCTATCTTAATCGCGCAGACTACCTAGATTAATATAAATGTTATACACCGATGACACATTGGGGACAAACCGAAAATATAGTCTTCGCACATTTGCCCCAATTATTATTTTATTACAATAGATTCGAAGAATCCTGTAAATTAGGTCAATAGCATTGATGTATTAAATAGGAAGATAGGGCACTCTCTAACATCACGTAAATATTAAATGGACCCGATTTCGTGCGTCATGTGCTCGACAACCGAAATTGACAGACATTTTACGCGGGCTATAGCGGGAACGAGATCGCAATAATTGTCACTGTTACGTACCCATAACAACACGCAAACAAACTACGATTCGGGTATTCCCCGCAAACCGGGAGTAATGTAGTCCGATTGTGTCCTTTCCCCTAATTTATGCGGTCCACATCGAAGAACGCGTACCATATCTTCCTATTTAATACATCAATGGTCAATAGTCATAAATTTCGTGCGCGCTTTGAGTATGTGAAGTATAGACAGTAGATATAAAAAAACAACCGACTTCCAAAAAAAAACACTACAAAGTGAAAAATAACCTTAATTTCGGAAGTCAGTGTCTTTGGATCTAATTTAGTTTTTTGCCACCGACTTCCGAAGTTTTTTTATTTTTCACTTTTTGTTGGGTCAGTTTGCAATTTATCTAAGTTACAATAGCCTAATGTCAACTGCTCCCGCAGGGGCGTTAATAGTTGAGGAGGGTGGCTCCTGGTAAGAACCAGGAGAACTGGAACTGATGGTGACTTCACCGTATGCATTGTAACGAGCACAAATTGCTCTGCAACCATATTAAAATGTCTAATCGAATCGCAACAGCGAAATACTTATTATTAAGTAGTTCCGGTGGCTATCTATGGTCTTCATCATCAGTTCCATTTCACCAAATGGTGCTTTCCGAGTTCAAATGCATGAGTTACTATAAAAAATACTGAAATCGATATAGGTGTGCCTATAAAATTTGAGTCTGATTTGGTGACAATGGGACCACCTCGGGAGCATACCCATTCAAACAAAAAAATAATTTTCAAAATCGGTCCACAATTGACGGAGCAATCGGTGAACAAATATAAAAAAAAAAAAACATACAGCCCATGATATAACCTGCTTCTTTTTGGAAGTCGGTTAAAAAGGATCAAAAAACTCTATCGGACCAACTGAGGTTTGAGTACTAGAAAAGTCAGAAAACGCTAAAAACCTTTCCCATTCATTTTGTAGGAAATGAGATTCCAACTTACTTTTTTACGATGGGTAGACTGGCCGAAAATAAACATAATAATCAGGTTAAAGCAAATACCTAACTACTAACAAAAAACTGTTTCCTTAAATATGTATAATTTTCTTGTAATTAAGTCAGATTGAGCCTACAGATACAAGTTAAACTAAATTTATCGCTGTTACATTTTTGCCTGAACCGCTATTGCAAAAAAACTTTGATTGATATCTTGGGCTAGTACAATATGTTTAATTTTGTTGGATAGCGTTTTAAAATATTTAATTAGGTAATTTAATGCAAAACAAAACGCTGTTTATATTTTTGCTTGAAGTACAATTCAAACATTTCGTAATTTTATTTTTAACGAAATTTCCATGGATGAAAATGTTTAATTTTCCAACCTACTTGTAATACCTCATTTTTTCGACAAACACTCAACAAAGACAGCTGTAAATATTTTTTTCTACCAAGTAAAATTAAAACATGTTTTCTTTAAAAAAAACATACACGCGGTGGTGAACTCTTCGGGGTATGCTTAACATACTCCCTTGACCCTACACGTCAAATGAAAAAAATCGCTATTAAATTAATGCAAAGTTAGCCTAAATTCGACCGTATATTCCCCGGACTATGTCCCGCAGGCAGCTTATTAGATGTGGGTACATTGGATTGAGAGAGCGCTTATTTTACAAACGTAAAAACAAAGTGATTAAGTTCTATTTAGAGTTTACCCGATTAGTTAATACAAGTTGATTAATGAATTAACTTATTTATTAAAATAGGTCTGTGTATTTACTTGACACATAATATTATGTAAATATTGATTCATTATGAACACGCTGTCCTTGTACTTATTAGAACAATCGCTTACATTCCATATTTAGATTAGACCGACAGCTCTTGTTTCCTTTGTCCTATCCGACATTGCGGAATGGACGCGGAAGGTAGAATCAGGTGTTGTAGCGGGTCGTTTTCAAATTTAGGGCCAAAAAAGTAGGATTTCATCAATATATAAAAACTTAGATAAATTGCAAACTGACCCACTAAAAAGTAAAAAATAAACAACAGACTTCTGAAACTGAAACTGATTTAAGAAAAAAAAAACTTTTTTTTTTTTCATGTAATGAAATATTATGGCTAATTTTTTCATTCTCCTGGCAACCGTACACACACATAGAGGCACCTGTTCTTATAGTGCTGTCACGTGGCTGTAACGCACACATGTCTACAAACGGGCCTCACTTTATTGTTCCGCGCGGTCTATCTGCTTCTTTTCTATAATCTGAGAATGTGTATATTCCGAATATTCTAAATAAAACCCGTAAAATAAATGCCCATTCGCAGTAGTCACATCGTCAACACAAATGATTCAATTTTCAACCTTATTTAAAGCAGTCAGAGTGCATTTGCAGCGTTTAAAATCGTAGTCCGTTCAAATTCAAAATATCTTTATTGTGGGCACATATGTTTGTTACAGGTCTTAACAATATATTAATAGTTCCAATATGTCCTGCCTAACAGGCATACAATAGTTATACATTAGCATTAAAGATAAAAATATTTTACATGTCAAATTTAGTTATTATAAATGTCATTAATACAGTGAAATTAAGAAATAAATACATGGTCAAAAGATCAATCAATAAATTCAAGAAAACTTGTAATAAGTAATAAAACAATAAATTATTAACAGCAAAATAAATTATTTGAATGTCATGCTAGAATTATTATAATACGTTAGTGGATTAATTATTTAAAGATACATGCACAGTTGTTCTATTACTTGATGTCCCTGTGTCACTGTGTGGTCTTGAATTTGGAAAAGTTATTGTTTAGGTACTCATTCAAGTTATAGTAACATTTATTAATTAGAAGGCTCTTTAGATGTTTCTTAAATAAGGCAGTATTCATAGCCCTTATTTGTTTAGGTAATTTGTTGAAAATTTCAGTAGCCATGCGAAACACACTTTTGTGCATTAAAGTAGTATAGGTTCGACGCACACGGAGGCGAAGTGCGTCACGTTGTGGCCTATTATTGACTTCTGAGGCCAATGTAAACAAGTTTTGATTGACCTTAACAAACATTGACACCTCGTAAATATATAGGCTTGGGAGAGTTAAGATTTTGAACTCCTGGAAAAACAGTTTACAGGTTTCAATTATTTGAAGCCCAAACATAGCCCTTATGCACCGCTTTTGTGCTTTAAAAATGAAGTCAATGTCAGTCGAGTTTCCCCAAAAAATTACACCATACCTCAGGACTGAAGCAACTAAACCATGATATGCAGTTAACAAGGTATTGATATTTGAAATCTGTTTTAATTCATGTAGCGCATATACTGATTTATTAATTCTTTTGCATAGTGTCTCAATCTGGGGTTTCCATTTTAGTTTGTCATCTACAGTAAGACCAAGAAATTTTGTTGTTTGCACTTCAGATACAGGTTCACCCTTATAGTTAATCTGAGGCATAATTGCATTCACACGTCGTTTAAAGTGGATTATTTTAGTTTTTCCTATATTTGCCTTCAGATTATTAATATCTAGCCATTTAATGATTGCATTTAGGGTACTGCTTATGTCATGCTTATAGGATGTTCTGTCGTTACACTTAATTGCAACGGTGCTGTCGTCAGCAAAGAGTGTCATCGGGCTTGTAATCGCATTTGGAAGGTCATTAACATATATTATAAAGAGTAACGGTCCCACTACACTTCCTTGCGGGACACCATATTGTATTTTACGTCCCTTTGATACCTATCTAATATTAGAACTAAAATGGAGGATACATACCTATGTATCCTCCATTTTAGTTCTAATATTAAGTCGGCTAATTTGTGTATACTGAGTGCGATTTTTGAGGTAAGATTCCATTAGTTTTAAAATGTTGCCTCGTATGCCATATGTCTCAAGCTTATGTAATAGGATGTCATGGTCCACGAAATCAAAAGCCTGTGTCATATCCATAAAAATGGCACAGGTCGGTATTCGCCTGTCGACATTGGACGTTATAATTTCCAGAAATTCATATATAGCCAGATTGATACTTTTGTTCTGTCTAAATCCTTTTTGTTCTTTAGCTAAAATGTTATGGGTTTCAAAATATTTTACAAATTCATTATATATATATTTTTCAAAAATTTCAGTCCGCGCCTTAAGTTTGTTTTTGGGATAAGTTCATCCCAACTACGGAACCCTTCATTGTCCGTGGCTCGACACGCACTTGGCCGGATTTAATAATATAATAATGACTCCAATACTACCGTAAAACCGGATTCATGTTGTCACCATCATTTTCATTTTCGCAAAGTAGAATACAAAGAGAGGAGCATAATTACAGTCGTGCATTTAACCGACTTTGAAAAATAAGGTATTGAAATATTTCTTGAAAAAAAAAAACACGACTTTTTATCCCGGTATGGCGGTATATGGAGTAAGTCTCTAGGTCCTAGGCTAGGATGCGCTATCACAGACAAACCGCTGCCGCTGTGCAGGGCCTGCATGGAGGACGACGAGACATCTCATGTGCTGCAAAACTGCCAGGTGGTCGCTACATACAGGCCAAAGTACTTCGGTAACCCAGGTACCCTAGGTACCTAGGTAGGTTTATGGTGTACATAATAAAGAGTATTCTATTCTACCCTACGTGAGATTGTCAGTAACAACAAGTCGTTGCTGGCCTTCTTTGAGGAGCTCGGGTGGATCGAATAACAGATTTTCCCACCCGTACGCAAAATACGCGCTCTGACATGGAGTTGCGACCACCAGCCCGTATTAGCTCTTAGGATGCGCTATAAAACACTCACCTGCACTCGTATCCAGCAACACAACATCACTAATTTCGAACAGCTTCAGTGGTAAAGGCATCTTCTTGTTCGCGGCTAGAGTCTTCAGCAACCCTGGTAGTAGGATGGTCCGGACCACTTGGAACTCCAAAGTCTTTGGGTTCGAGATGTGCGCTGCCGGCACGTCTTCGATCTTCACACCCAGCTTCGAAGCTACATCGTCGCGGGAACACTGAGGGGCGAAAGGTGTTCAAAGTCAGAGTCAAATCATTTATTTAAATTATGCACATAAATAAAAGGCACTTCTGAACGACGAAAATTGAATTGATTCTAGTTGCCCTTTCCAAAAGGTAGTATCGTATTGAGAAGAATGGGCAAGAAACCCCATAGTTACTCTTTTAAATTTTCTACAATATTTTGTATAGAAGGTCCCATTAAAATAGATGGACAAACTTTTAGAAACCATTCTGACCACCAAAATACGGACAATGGTAAAAAATTATAATAAGAAAAAAGCATTAGATACTTACAAGAAAAAAAATCTGCTAACGAAAATACACTAAAAATGTTGGTTACCCAATGCCATTTATTATTTTAGGTCAAAATATAATCACTTTAATCAGTGTTTTTTTTTTTGTTTGGACATCTTTGGTTCGACTTACTGAACGCTGTGTTAAAATTTGTCCATCTATTTTAATGGGACCTTATACATTATATTGTATGAAGGGTTTTTTTTTTGTACCAGGCTATTTCCATGCTTAAATTAAGTGTCACCCTGTATAAATGTACTTTTATGTCAAATAAATTTATTATTATTTATTGATGGTAGTCACAAGATTTTGGGTCGAAGTTAAATTTACTGTGTAGACTGACTAACGCTAAATGACATAAATTTGGTATAGCGAGAAAATAAGGCAATTTTTATTATTATTCTATTACTTATTCTCTGCTTAGATGATACAGCTTGAAAATGGTGAATAGCCTGGCTGGACAACGGGCTATCTATCTCTTTCCCTCCTACGTTATACTCACAAGTGTGAAGGTGAGCGCCTCAGTGTACCCTGCGTGTGCGCACTCCTGTCGCAACTGCTCTGTCAGTTTGTTGACGGGGTCTTGTCCGCCTGACGTTACTACCCTCGCGGGACGTCGCGCTATGCGGTTGTACCTGGTTAAATAATACACATTTTGTACATTTAATTATTTTTATATGTATGGCTACAAGCCGACGGCCCACCTAATGGCTAATAGTGAAATGAAATAGTTTTTTCTGTAAACAGGATATCGGAATCACTTTAACACGTCATATTTAAACCAGGGACCATTTTGGTTACCCATTGAAAGGGTTTTCGATAGGGTTTTTCTAAGCGGTTAATCAAAAACCCATACGATATGGGTAACCCTTTTGAACAGCTTAAAATAAATTTTGGTTACCCATTGAAAGGGTTTTCGTTAAAAACCCATATGGTGTGGGTAAACCGTTTGAACGGTTTACTTTAAGCCATTCAAAATTACCCACACCGTATGGGTTTTTGATTAACTGCTTAGAAAAACCCTATCGAAAACCCTTTCCATTGAAAGGGTTTTCGATAGGGTTATTCTAAAATGGTAACCAAAATGGTCCCTGGGTAGAATAGAGATAGAATTGGTCATGCTACGAGTGCTGGGCGAATATCGAAATAACAAAACATTTCAAGTAGGTATAGAACCCATTGAATGGGTTATCATGTAACCCTTTCACTGGGTTTCAAGTGTAAAACCCATTCAATGGGTTACATCATGATAAAAGTAACCCATTCAATTGGTTACCCCTTCGAAAGGACTAGCTCTTAACTGGGGTTGTATGGTCCCTGATTTAAACAAACAAATCAAGCTAGATGGAGTAAACTCGTATCTGACTATCCCTGAGAAGAAATGGCGAAACAAACTCAGTGGTCAAAGTGTCTTTTAAAGTCCTGACAAAAAGGTCAAGTGCTAGAAACAAAATAATAAAGTATATCCCTCCGTGCCTCGGAAGCCGAAAGTCTGACCACCAGTCTTACCAAGGGGTATCGTGTTACCCATTATCTGGGTTGTGGATGTCAGATAGGCAGTCGCTCCATGTAAAATACTGGTATCCAGCTGCGTCCGGTTAGACTGGAAGCCGATCCCAACATGCTTGGGAAATTGCTACGCAGATGATGATCCTACCGTGCCTCAGAAAGCACGTTAAGCCGTTAGTCCCGGCTGTCGTTCATGGATGTTTGACAGTCGTTACGGGTCGCCCGAAGCCCGAAAGTCTGACAACCAGTCTTACCAGGGGGTATCGTGTTACCCAGTAACTGGGTTGTGGAGGTCACAGCACATGTGTGAGCACTATGTACCTACCATTTTCTGAGTACGTCTTTAATTGACTTGAATGTGCCCTGGCGGCTGAGACTGTGTCATGCTCACTCAAATGTCTAGCTGATGGTGGCTTGTGTGTTGGATCATTCATTAAGTTCCCTTCAAAATGGTTGAGCTAAATGGTGCTGATCCATGCGTCATGTTCGTGAACGGGCGCCATCCTTAGGGACTGGTAATTTCTTAGCTGCCACGGCTTATTTTAACTTAGGTATTTTTTTTTTTTTTTTTTTTTTTTTTTTTATGTTTTTATTACGGACGCTTCTAACGTGCACGTCTTTCTACATTGTTCTCACATGTATAATTTCAACATAAATGATATAACCAATACTATGTAACAATATTTTGATTTAAAAGAGTGTCCATGGAGTTTCTTGCCCGTTCTTCTCCATAGGAACCTACTACGCTTTGGAATGGGCAACTAGCTTCATCTCTCTGACTGACCGACCCCATGACAATTAAAAGTGCCTGTAATAGGTTTATTTGAAATAAATGCTTTGAGTTTGAGTTTGAATAGCTCCATGTAAAATACTGGTATTCCGCTGCACCCGGTTAAACTGATGGCCAACCTGGGAAAAGGCTAGGGCAAATGATAATGTACTATCTTACCCGTAAGCTATAGCGATGTCCTCGTAAAGGTCGCAAGCGTGTATGACGTCATGCCTGGTGGGTGGGACACGCACGTGCAGCGTGTCATCGTCAGTGATCGATGTGGACAGACACATGCGCGACAGTAGGGCTGCTAGCTTGTCGGCGTTCTCACTAAGGATAAATCATATTTTATTATTAGTATTTATTCTAATGTACAGTCAGGAAGATTAATTGTTAAGCAAATGGAAACCCTATGTCAATTTGCCGTGTTAAAGCCATTTGTGATTTGAATATACGGACAATTTAAGATAGTAGTCAATTTGCTTAACAATTAATTTCCCTGACATTATTACATACGTAGCAAATTAATATGAAATCTCTACGTGTCATAACAATATAACATCACGCCTGTATTACCCGAAGGATTAGGCAGAGGTGTACCTAAAGTACCTACGTATCACGATGCTGAATAACGTTTGTTCACACCCTTTGAATGTGTGGCGACATCTATCCCGATTTATACCACATACGAACCACGCAAACACCACATATTACGCAGATATACGACGGTAGACGCGATACCTTGAGTGGTTAGCTTGCGTGTTCTGTACTGAGCTCACGCAACGCGTCGTACGTTCAGCCAGTAATAGGACTCGCCCATCAAGGAGCGCTGTCCCCAATTTAACGCATTATTAATTTATTATACATAAAACAAAAGATATTTTAATAAAACGCGTACACTAAAAGATCAATAATTTAAATTATCTTTAAATTGGTGAAGGTTTCAGAAAAATACGCGTAGATTTTGCGCCATTCTCAGTTTTTTATCCACGTTAAACATAACTTTACAAATTAATTTCACTAAGTAATGTATACATAATCTAAAATATTAACAAATGTTTTTTTTAAAGTAAATCTTCTTTTGCTAGCGAACAGTGATTTCTGTTTTACTTCAGTCGTGTGGTCTAAAGCACACTCGTTTTTTTTAAGTAAACCTTCTTTTGCTAGCGAACGGTGATTTCTGTTTTACTTCAGTCGTGTGGTCTAAAGCACACTCGTTTTTTTTTAATTAAATTTCTTTTGATAGCGATCGATGATTTCTGTTTTACTTCAGTCGTGTGGTCTAAAGCACACTCGTTTTTTTTTTAAGTAAATCTCTTTTATTAGCGATCGGTGATTTCTGTTTTACTTCAGTCGTGTGGTCTAAAGCACACTCGTTTTTTTTAAGTAAATCTTCTTTTGCTAGTGAACGGTGATTTCTGTTTTACTTCAGTCGTGTGGTCTAAGCACACTCGTTTTTTTAAAGTAAATCTTCTTTTGCTAGCGAACGGTGATTTCTGTTATACTTCAGTCGTGTGGTCTAAAGCACACTCGTTTTTTTTAAAGTAAATCTTCTTTTGCTAGCGAACGGTGATTTCTGTTTTACTTCAGTCGTGTGGTCTAAAGCACACTCGTTTTTTTAAAGTAAATCTTCTTTTGCTAGCCAACGGTGATTTCTGTTTTGCTTCAGTCGTGTGGTCTAAAGCACACTCGTTTTTTTAAAGTAAATCTTCTTTTGCTAGCCAACGGTGATTTCTGTTTTGCTTCAGTCGTGTGGTCTAAAGCACGTTCGTTTTTTATATGTGTAACATCTTTCCTCTCGCTTTCTGTAGGAGCCATCATCATCATTTCAGCCGAAAGACGTCCACTGCTGGACATAGGCCTCCCAAAGGGGGGGGTTTGCCATAATCGCCACCCTTGGCAGGCGGGTTGGCGATCGCAGTATGGTGTTAAAATGCTAAAAAGGTAAGTTCCTTAGTGGGATTTCGTGAGAAGGGACGGAAGTGTGTAACAGGACGTGATAGCTTGAGCATGGAATAAGTACTTTATAAGTTTTAGTATTGAATTAGTAAGTACTATATAGATTGTCAGTAGAGGGGGTCGAATTTCAACCAGGTGGGCGACCACTAGTAATTAATAATATTTCAGTATTTAGCTTTTTAAATTTTGAGGTTAATTTCTGTCACTGCTCAGTTATTTATTACTGAGGTGAGATGACTGATATGCGAGTACTGTAAGGCTCGCTCGTTTTTGTTCTAATATTTATGAATTTCTAGTTGTACTTACTTGATACCGATGTAGCTGTTAGCCTTCTGAACGCTTATGGTTTCCTCGCGGCTCCTCATCTTGGGGTACACCTCGTAGGTGCCGTCGGAAGCGAACACCTTGCACTGTTCTACCTCGTACTCGTGGCTGCAGTACTTCGAGAACATGCTCACTATCGTGTCTAGGACTACGATCGCCTGGAAGATGGAATGGGAGAGATTTTTTGAAGAACGATCGTTTCAATTTATGCTCGAGTTTAGTTTACAATGTTTTTGTTGGTATATTGGTGTGCTAGCTGACATGTGGTAAATAATTCTAACTTTCTTACATATTATAAAACTTCCCCCGCCGCGTCTGTCTGTACGCGATAAACTCGAAAACTACTGAATGGATTTTCAAACGATTTTCGTATAGGGACTTGAGAATTACGTTCATATTTAGCCTATAATGTTTCCACTGCTGGAACACAGGCCTCATCTCTGTGAGAGGGAGTGGGCTGTAATCCACCACGCGGGCCCAGTGCGGGTTGGTAGAAGTCACATGTCTTCGAATTTTTGGTTCTAGGTCATGCCGGTTTCCTCACGATGTTTTCCTTCACCTACGAACCCACGACCTACAACATGTAAGTCGGAGCCGTTACCACTGGGCCACCACTGCTGCAGAATTACGTTACCTTAGTCAAATCCGTAGCGGTACACTCAATGAAGACATTCTTTGTGTCGAGCGTAATCTTGGAGCGGTCTCCATTGATGATGGGTGGCATGGACAGCACTATGCCGTTCTTGTCCTTGATGACGGGGTACACAGGACTGTCCCTGATGATGCCAAGGTACTGCTTCAGTTGGGCGTGCGTCTGGAAACATGAGGACATTGAAGTGGTTATTTGCTAGAATTTGTGATGCTTTCGTTAGAGCAGGGGGGGCTGACAATTTGGACCTACAGCCACAACATCACAGCTTGATTTACACGGTACAACTTTCTGGAACGTTCAAGTGCAATTATCGCATGCTACTGTGCGACATAACGTGCTTTACGTTCAATTATTGCCACTCAAGAATCTCATGCAAGTGTTTACACGCGTGCGGTTCCAAAAAAACCGGCCAAGTGCGAGTCGGACTCGCGCACGAAGGGTTCCGTACCATGCACGTTTGTTGTATGGGAGCCCCCCTTTTATTTTAATTTAATTATTTATTTTTAAAGTGAATATATTATAACTAAAGATTCTGTGAATATTTCAAGCGTCTACCAGTTGCCGTTATCAATATCGAGCAAAAACGAGCAAAAAAATCACGTTTGTTGTATGGAAGCCCCCTTAAATATTTAGTTTATTCTGTTTTTTTGTATTTGTTGTTATAGCGGCAACAGAAATACATCATCTGTGAAAATTTCAACTGTCTAACTATCACGGTTCATGAGATACAGCCTTGTGACAGACGGACAGACAGACAGAGACAGACAGGTTGATTGAGGTGATTCTTACCGAGTACAATTCCATGAGTTCTGGTGCAGTCATTTCCTTCTGTTGGTTGAGTGCCTTGAACTTGATCTCGCTGGGGGGTAATGCATCATAAACAAATGGTCCTTTTATTGTGTCTAAGTCATGGGTACCAATAGCCACTAATGTGCGCTTTCTGCATATGTTTTGATGAAGTTTGTCCTGGGGAGACACATTAATATCTATAAATAAAATGAAATGCTGTTTGTTGGTAAGCGAAACAGTTGACAACGGCTGGACCGACTACGCAATTTTTTGTTTTAAGATGTTCGTAATAGCCCGAATTAGGTTTTTATGGAAAGAAAAAATTGGAATGTTTCCAGCAGGCTTAGCATGGCGTTTTCGATCTCTACTCTACTATAGAATAGACATCGCTTGTCTACACTTCTCGTTATCTCTTCTTCGCGAGCACGAGGACACACCTAGACTCGGGTTTCTTCGTAGACAGTGACTTGTCCATAGCAACGGGGTATTCGCTAGTGGTGTGTATTACTACCCAATTTTACCGTACTTTTGCGTTTCGTTCTCAAACAAATCTATGAAGCAAAGTGTTTTTAACGAATATTTCTTCAATTACAAAACGCAAATGGTCAAGGGGGATGCGCTGAGTAGCCCGCGAAATTCAAATTTTCGAACGGTTTTTGAATTCTAAGGATTTTTTGAAGAGGGTTAGTTGTTTTGCCGAATCTAATGATTATAATTCTGTAAAGCAATATTTTTTACGGCCGCGAATCATATTTAAATCAACTTATAACGACTTGCAAATTGCAAAAAACGTACCTAATAAAATTTGAATTTCACGGGCTACCTTAGCGCATCTCCCTTTTAAAAATATTGTTAAATGGCTGTAGCCAATGACGTATTATAGGTAATACATCATTGGCTGTGGCGCCACTAAGTTTTAAAACTCATTTGTATTGCATACACAGAACACTATATAATATTGGTAATTGCATAAAATGTACAGGCATTATTTAAATAAAGAGCCATAATTATACTATTTTGATGGCGTCACGCAAGAAGTATCCTTTAAGGGTACTGCAGACTGGTCGCGCTATCACGTCGCGCCTGTCTGCGGGAGCCCTTGTTTTTACTAGGTACTAACATTGTTATTGTATTGTTGTTAATCGATATTTTATTTATTAGTAGGTAAATGCTCCATTTAAAACTGAGTGTGTAAGATTTAGTAAATGAAAATAATAATCACTACATAGTAAAGGCTTCTACAGACCAGCGCGACTCGCGACGCGACACAAAGGCACCGCTCGTCACGCGACGTGCGGGGCCTTTGTGTCGCGCCAGTATGTAGAAGCCTTAATGCAACGCGGGCGAGGCCGCGGGCGGCAGCTAGTACTTCATAAATAAATAATTTAGTGTTCAATGAGGAGATTTTGGCTCATAGTCAGATGTTTTATATTCCCTGTGAATGTAGGTAAACAAGCAAAGCAAGCTCGCTAATAGTATTTCTTTCCCATCTTCGCTGAAGTTTTTCTATAAAAAAACTTAATTAAATAAAAAGCGCAATTTGAACCCAACATGTTAATTTCAGCTTAATACATGATAAAAGTAAAAAAGCACCGCCTATAATTACTCGAATTAACGAAAAAACAACTAACGAATCGTTGTCTAGGTCATTTTATATGTAGACTATTTCGGAAGAAAGGTTTCTATCCCAAGCTGTCAACACCGGAGAAAGATTGTACGCCGTGCTCGACGTTGTAGACAGTTGTCTAGGGTAGAGAAGACAAGTCTCTTCACATTTGGTTTTGTAATCGCCGTGCTACAGACAGTAGAAAACTTTCTGTTGTCTACACTGAAACGTCATTTTTGTCTATTCTTCCGTCGACAAAACGCGTAGAGAGGGTTCTCGTGCTAAGCCTGCAGGAAAATGTTCAAATTCGGGAAAACTGAACATCCATTTTTCTAAGGGATTTTTGTATAAATTATTGTTGCACAGGACAATATCTGTCGGGCCAGCTAGTTTATATTATAAGTATTTAATATTTATATTTCATATTTAATCCTACTAATATTATAAACGCGAAAGTTTGTATGTATCATGGATGGATGGATGGATGTTTGTTACTCTTTCACGTAAAAACGGCTGGACCAATTTTGATAAAATTTTGTATCGAGGTAGCTGACACCCTGGATTAACTTATAGGCTACTTTTTATCCCCATATTCCCACGGGATCGAGACTTACGCGGGTGAAACCGCGGGGCGCAACTAGTATTTAATATGGCTTTACATGGCATCAGTTTATGAACATTTCAAAATTATATTCATCATCATCTGCCAGCCTTTTCCCAGCTGTTGGGGTCGGCTTCCGGTCTAACCGGATGTAGTTGAATACCAGTATTTTACATGAAGCCACTGCCTATTTGACCTCCACAACCCAGTTACTGATACCCCTTGGTAAGACTGGTTGTCAGACTTTCGGACTTCTGACGACCCGTAACAACTGTCAAAGATCTACAAATGACAGCCGGGACCAACGGTCTACCGGGCTTTCCGAGGCACAGAATGGTTTTGGTATATTAAGATGGTCACCCATCCACGGACCAACCGTGGCAAGCGTAGCTTAACCTGATCGATCGACCCGTGCAGCTGTTATTACGTAGCCAAAATCAACTACAAAAAAAAACGAAAACTGTTTTAAAAATTATACTATGGACCCAATATTTCTGTTGCAGACAATTGCACAAATTAATGCAACATGTCGACGGTTAAGAACCAATAGTGTCTATCTCAGTTTTTTACGTTGTTCACTTTTTAATGCAGGTAGATTTAAAGTTTAATTTGGCTTGGCCTACAGAGGCACTTATCTCAAAATTCACAAAATTGTTGTAGTTATTCGCTATAGAAATACCATCTAAGTTAAGAGCGCGTGTATTTTTCTGCCAATACTGTTTATCTCTTCTCTATTGCGGCTGTACCTCGCCGCATCTAGCGTGAGACTGACAAATTGGCAAGTGGCAGGGCAGTGCGTGCGGTTCGAGGATGCGACAGTGATAGATTAGAAAGAGACAGTTTATTGTATTCAAAAGTCGCAAGGGAGTAGTGTCAGTTGTTCGCTAGATGTTCTGTGGTCAGTTGTTTCTGTGCGAGTTTCGACAAGTTTGGTAGGTAAGTAATTTTGCAACTATAATATTAGTAAAAACCCATTTTAAATGATTCTATTGATACAATTTTTGATTGAGAAGAAAGTTTTGTGTTTGATTACATATTTAGCCGAAAATTATGCAAAATGTATCTATGTGTTAAGTGCAATTGTTGATAAACAAACAACTAGTGTTGAGATAGATATTATTTCCAGAATTTATTTCGAAGAATCATATTTGTAATTGTGATTATATCATTTTTATTCCAGTAAAATGGCTAATCGGTTAAAGGGATTTAGATCAAACAAGATCTTGAGTCTATTGAAGGCTGAACATGAACCTAATAATGTTGGACCTGACGGTGAGTTACTTTTTATTATCACAAGCTTTTATTTTATTTGCAACGTTCGCATGCAAGTATGTATGTTCGTAGGAGATTTCATTTAATGAATTGATATACTTTAAACTGATGAACCTGTGTATTTTACAGATAATACAACAAAAAACATAAAACCTGGATCCTCTGCACTAACACATAATAAAAACTTTGATCCACCTATGAAACAAATTGTTATAGATAAGCATGAGCGCATTCTTCTGGAAAAACAAAATATTTTCAGAATCTGTTTAAAAAATCCGAAATCTTTATCATTAAGTGATTTAACTCAAGATGACCAGAAACAGTCTACCAAAAGACCACTGTCTGCGCCTCCAAAAGATATAATATTAGACTATTCCTGTGTAAGCCCTTCAATTGCATTTGGCTTTTATTTTAATGATTACCCACAAGTTAATGAAGAACCACAGGTGCAAAATATAAATGAAAGTACAACAGACTGTGAAACAAGTGAAGATGATTACGGAAATGTTAATGAAGGCCGAAAACGTCGAAATATAGCGAAAAAAGATGAATGGAAAAAACTTGCAGCCCAAAGAAAAAGAATGCGCGGCGAAGAATATTTAGGGTATTCAAAGCCTCGAAACGAGAAAATGCGGCAAGACCAGATACGACCAGCTAAGCAAATGGGTGATGCATGCACTTCGGACTTTTGCAGAAGAAGCAAATTCAGAGGTTGTAATAATTTTGAAGAAGACACACGCAAATCCATTCATAGTT
Source organism: Tiliacea aurago (assembly GCA_948098905.1). Taxonomy (NCBI): domain Eukaryota; kingdom Metazoa; phylum Arthropoda; class Insecta; order Lepidoptera; family Noctuidae; genus Tiliacea; species Tiliacea aurago. The sequence goes on from OX402588.1 coordinate 7,489,301, forward strand.
ACTTCTGGAAACATCTTAATTGGGGCGAAAGAAAAATGTATGTCAGAGGACATGTAAACCGGACTAGGACTACTCAGAAAACGAAAGGTGAAGAACCTTCTCGCCGAGAGGGCACATTAAGTTATTTTTTGCCTAAACCAGGGAATGAAGGTAAAATTCAAGTTTGTAAGCAAATGTTCTTGAATACTCTGTCACTGAAGCCTACCACTGTTCAGCTGTGGGTAAAAGACGCTAGTTTCAATGTGGACACAGCAAATCAGGAGAATAGCCAGGTAAATAGACAAAATGCAAAGATGGTAGCCTTAAATGACTATTTTAAAAGTATCCCAAAAATGCCATCACATTATGCTCGTAAGGATACTAGAAAACTATACTTGGAGCCTGTATATCGTACTATATCTGATGTATTTAACGCCTATAAACAACATTGCAATGACATAAATATACCTGCTGTATCTAGATACACATTTGATAAAAGTTTTAAACATAATAATTTAGCAATATATACTTTGAAAAAAGATATGTGTGATATTTGTGTTGGCCATAATGAAGGTAATATCGATGAGCATATTTATCAAGAGCATCTTATAAAAAAAAATAGAGCCAGGGAAGAGAAGGCAAAGGATAAAGAGGATGCAGCAATGGGACATTGCATTTTATTAACGATGGACCTAGAATCGGTTAAAGTTTGCCCTTACTCCACGGCTAGCGCTTTATACTTTAAAACGAAACTGACATGCCATAATTTTACACTCTTTGATTTGACTTCACGCCATTGCACATGTTACTGGTTCACAGAAACGGCAGCAGACCTTACTGCGAGTACTTTCGCGTCATTTGCAGAGCGCCATTGTCTGCCGAAGAAAATGCCAATAATTATTTATTCCGATGGTTGCACGTACCAAAATCGGAACGTTATAATGGCAAATGCGCTTTTGAACTTAAGTATAAAGCACAAAATCACCATTACCCAAAAGTTCCTCGAACGTGGTCACACTCAAATGGAGTGTGATTCGGTTCACAGTGCGATTGAACGGAAGCTCTCAAATCGTGTAATTCATTTGCCATGTAATTATGTTTCGGTAACTAAAGAAGCAAGGGCATCAAATCCCTACGAAGTAATTCAGATTGACCATGGTTTTGTGAAAAATTATGCCGATACATCTACTTGGCTTTACAAAACTATAAGGCCAGGACGCAAAGCTGGTGACCCTACTGTAACAGACTTAAGAGCTATTCTTTACAACCAAGAAGACACTATTCAAGTAAAACTACATTTCGACCAGGATTGGTTTGCCTTGCCACAAAGACCAAAAAGATATAACCCCGACGTGTCTTATTCGACCTTAAATGAAAATATGATTCCCATAACTGCCTCGAAGTACCAGCACCTCCAAGAGCTCAAACAAGTTCTACCAAGTGAATGACATAATTTTTATGATACACTGCCCCATTTGTAGTATGAGTGTGTGTGTGTGTCAGTGTATTTGTTGTTTGTTTCTGTTTTTACTAAAAATAATTTTGAAGATTCGATTCAGTTATTTTGAAGATTTTTTTAGTTACTTTAAAGTATTTTTTAGTTATTTAGAAGTCTTTTTCAGTTATTTTAAAGTTTTTTTGCTTATTTCGAATATAATATTTCATCTTCCATTGTGATCATTATTAAAAAATGTGATTTTTTCATTGTGTTGTTTTATTTCAAAAACGGCTAACTACTACTTATTTAAAAAATATTTACACTAATAAAACCAATACCACCTAACTCACGTTAATTGTAAATTGGCCAATCTTAACCTAATGCTAGGATATATATCGCATTTCAGCCTATTTTTTCTATTTTTACATATATAAACATTTCAAGTATCTTTCTATTCAAAGCCGAGAAATGTTTTTTTTATCTCCTGTAAAGTTAACTTTATTGAGATAGACACTATTGATTCTTAACCGTCGATGTGCTACTACGAAGTGTGTGCAACTGTGCATCGATATTCTTTATTCATAGTGACATGTAGACGAAACAAACTGCCATCCATAAATTACGTCACACGAATTTCATAATTTGTTGTGACGTCATATACTTTGCAATTTTACATAATAATATACTACACGCGAATTTGCAGAACGTATCCCTCGCGTAAAGGAGTATTACTGTACTTAGATATATTAGATTTTGAAATGTGACGTCACAAAATTTAGGACCCCTCCAGTCTCACAAATGTGATGTCAAATATTTTGCAATTTTACATCTAGAAATTTTTAAATTAAAACAGCAGTACCAAAATTGTCTTACGAACATATTTTTAAGACAATAAAAAACAAATGCATAATTATATTTGAATATAATTATTGTAACGCTGGACAATGTGTTTGTACCCGACTGCTGCAAAGCCAAAAAAGGCGGGTTATGAGTTTGACCTGTATGTATGTATGTCCGTCCCTATATTGATATGTCGATAGATTCGTCTTTATTGCGAGAGTGTCACTGGGTGGGTATATTTAAATTCAAAATGGCGGATTTTAGGCGCCAAACATATCGAGTGGGGATCAAAATGAAGGGTTATAGAAAGTGATTACAAAAATATACACAAATAATATGTTTAAATGTAATTTAAACGAGAAATGATGAAAAACTGTCCTGAACTTTTGGGGTGGGTGAGTAAGACGACTAAGACGCCGTTATCACCTGCTTACAAGTGAGTTAATAACCTAATTTACCGTCTTATAATCCTAACTAAAATGTGTTAAATAAAAAAAGTCAATTTAAAAAAACTAAAAACTGTCAAGTTTTTATATTTTTAAATTTACTTTTTTATTTAACTGGGATCCTTCTTAACGTGTGACGTACATTGTGGATGGCCCCTAGGAATGTCTGTAGTAGATAAAAGTAATGTATGCATTACCCACTTGCAGATCTATGAAGCTGTCATATGACTCTTTGGTGAAAGTAATTCCTTTGAGCACAGCGGCCACTGCATATGGTCTGATCTGTCCCGTAGCTGGAGTCAGGTGCAGAGAGTGACAGTCTTCAGTCTTTTTAAGAGTGTACTGAGGTGGAGCTTTCCTGAAGACATTCAATTTATTTTATTAACATTTAGTGTCTTGCCAGTGTTTGCTAACTCAATGTGTACCGTATAATGTCTCATACATTACAAGGAGCATATTATTGCTCAAACCACTTGAAAAGGCAGCCAGCTTGTACAAATATTATGCTTGTCTATAAACACAACACATTAGGCCACATTATCTGTTTATCAACTACATGTAAGTCTTAATACTAACTTTCCTTGGAAAACTAAGATGCCGTCAACCAATCCTTCCAAGCAGAGCAAATCATATCTGTTGGCCGGGATGTCTATCCTATACAGGATCTCCTCAGATACTCCGGCTCCAACATGGTCACCTTGCTCCTTCATCAGCATCTGCTTCTCTGTTGTCTGAAATTATATTTTAAATATCTATCTCATTTTTATTATGATATTGCAGTTTTTTTTATTAAAATTCAGACTTATTCTGCTATTCCATTGCTTAAAAACAGTGATAAGGTTTTATAAATATAGTACTTAGGCAGTATTTCTAGAGTTTGCATCATCGCCACATTTACACCCTAAGATGATCCACTGACCACACTTTTTTTTTTCGATTTATATGTGTATACTACACTAAGGAAGATGCCTAAGCTATTAACATGTGTGGAAAAAATGTAGTTGTTTCCTCTAAGCTCATAATATCTAGAACTGCTTAAAGGTTATAATTTAATTATACAAAACAAACAAGTACTTACCACTTCATCGAGCTCCAAGCCAAACTCAAAGCAAAGGTCTTGGAACTCATCGTCAGCTGAAACATGAGTTTTACAGTTTTTAATTCAAAGTTCATAAATATAATCGAATTATAGAAGTTGCACATAAAATAGAAAATACTTACTGTAAGTTCTGCCAAGTGCGGCAAAAAGAACGTCACGTTTTACTGATATTGTCGGCATTTTAGATTGATTTTAATTTATGTATTCGTAACTACACTAAATGCACAAAATTGAAATCTTTACCACGTTTCTTTTCATTTGATACAAAATATCAAAACGATTATCAGCTGCAAGCTGCAAGTCTAGTTTTTCAATAACATAAAATATTGCATGCCACGTATGTTTTGTCTCTTTTAGTCATAAAGGTCAGAAAAGTATCAACAATGGAAAATTATAAATAAAAGCTAAAAAATGCAATTCTTCTGATCGATGGATCGTACTTTCTTCAAATTTTGACAGCACAGCATATCTTTTTTTTTTTTTTTTTTTTTTTTTAGGTATGGCATCTCGTAGCAGACCTAGAGAGGTCGTTGCTACTTAACCGGATATTCCTGTGGCTGCCCTAAGGTTTTTAATCTTAAAGCCTCCAGCCAGGGCGCAAATTATATATATTAAAAACTAAACGACAGCGCACTAAGGGCACCCCCTGTGGGGTACGGACCTCGGCTCAGGGCGTCGTTGGGGGATCACAAAATTACTAACAATTTGGGGACGGGCTGGATCAACATTTTGATCATGATTATTATCAGGGGATATTATATTTATTGCTACGGCGCTCTCAGCCTCTAACCGGGCGGCTGGCGCATCGACATTCAAGGGACGGGGGGGAGGACTTTTATTACCATTTATTCGGGAAGTTCGCGTGGTACCTCGGCGGCGAGGACGGAAGGTCGGTTTGTGTGATTTGTGCACTGTACTCGTGGCCCTATTGCTTTCCTGAAGGAGAGTGATGGGGTCATCCGGATCTAAGAGAGTGTGCCTCGGTCGGCGAGTCTGACTAATGGCAGAAGGCCTGTAACTAGCGGCCTGCACAACCAAGGGGTTGCGATGACGTTCCGCGGATTCGAAAAAGCGCTTTGCAAGGCGCTTCATAAACTGTTTGATGGTAGGCATCTTAAGGTCTACGTGAAGTTGTTCGTTCCGAACGAACCAAGGAGCTTTCGTAATTCTACGGAGAAATCGGTTTTGAAGCGTCTGCATCTTATGGATGTGATATGACTTTGCGTGAGCGAAGACTACGCAGGCGTAAGTCATGATCGGTCGAATGCACGCGGTGTAAATACGCAATTTGCACTTAAGGGACAACTTGCTGCGCGGGTTGAGTACGGAGTGTAGTCGGCCGAGAGCAAAACTGGCGCGCGAGCGCACCTGTTTTATGTGCTCGCCGAACGTCATGTGATGGTCTAAGACCACACCGAGATATTTGGCTCGCTTCTCCCAAGGGATAGGCTTGCCGAACATGGTGATCGGTTGGGGCAGGGCGGGTGATCGCCGGGGCCTACAGAATAGGACCCCCTGGCTCTTATCAGGGTTGACTTCAATCCTCCACTTCCTGAACCAGGCCGCGAGTCTGTTGACTTCGGCCTGAAGGATGCGGGCGATATTGTCTTGCCTGAGGCCGGAGTAGTAGATGGCCGTGTCGTCTGCGAACAGAGCTAACTGCGCCTTTCTACATTTGGGGATATCACTAGTGAATATAGTGAATATCAGCGGTGCCAGCACAGCGCCCTGAGGGACGCCTGCGCGGAGCGGATGGGGGGAGGATAGCGCACCCTCGATGCGATAGCGGAAGGTGCGGTCCGACAAAAAGTCTCGTAAGATGAGCACGAGACGATCGGGCACACCGAGTTTGTAGAGCTTATATATTAAGCCGTTGTGCCAGACTTTGTCGAACGCTTTCGCAATGTCGAAGAACACAGCACCCGTCATGAGCCCGCGCTGGAAGCCAGCGCTTACATGCTCGACGATACGGTGGACCTGTTGTACGCACGAATGTTGGGATCTGAACCCGAACTGTTCGTTTGGGATGAGGCCCTTCGTCTCGGCATAGTCTCTGAGACGCTTATAAATAAGCCTCTCATAGACTTTGCCGAAGACGTTGAGCAGACTGATGGGTCGGTAACTGGAAGGTTCGGTCTTAGGTTTGCCGGGCTTCGGGATACCGATGACCGTGGCACTTTTCCAAGCTTGAGGAAAAATGTTGTTGCTAAGAGCGCCATTGAAGATGGTGGTCATTAGCATGATCAGGTGAGCGGGGAACAGCTGGAGCACCCTGTTGGTGATTCCGTCTGATCCGGGAGATTTACGGGTTTTCAGACCCTTGATAATGTCGTGCACTTCGTCTGGGGTGACGGGAGCCAGAGGACAATCAGGGTCTTCGACCGGAGGGAGATTCGCCCTACGTTCGACTTCAGCGTCCACCTCAGCGAGGTGAGCTTGGTCTACTGGTTGAGAGCTGGGCGAGCACTGAGTCTCGAGAGTGTCAGCCAGGCATTCAGCCTTGTCGGTGTCGTCGAATGCTATCGTCCTGTCGGGTCGTGTCAGAGGGGGCATTGAAGCTACTTGCGGGGATCTGAGTTTCCTCTGAAGCTCCCAGAAGGCAAGATGAGTGGGCTCTAGTTCGCCCAGCATCTTGTCCCAGTTAGCCTCACGCAGTTCTTTCATTCGCTTCCTTACAGATTTCTGTAATTGGCGCATGAAGACTTTGTTAGCGTCACAGGGAAAGACACTGTATGCACGAGTGGCCGCGTTCTTCTCAGTCAGCAGTTCACGCACATCGTCCGGCAGCTTTCGGCGATGGGGGTCCATCGCCGGAACCTGCTTCGAGCAATCGCTCAGGACTGATTGTACGTGTTCCGTGAGTGAGTCGATCGCGGCCGTCGTGTCGGCGATCGAGTCAAACTGATCGGGGATAGAATCCAGTATCGGGGATGTGGTGGATTTCAGTCGGTCGCTTACTTTCCGCCAGTCCGTGACTACTTTCGTGAGGGGGGGTTGGTCAGGGTCAAGGAGTCCGTCGCGAGGGGCCAGTCTTAAGACGACCGGCCGGTCGCACAGCATATCAAGGCGCACAGAACTTAAATACTCAAGCAGATTAGCAGAGTCCAGGCGTCACAAAACTCACAAAATCATCACTCAACATCGGCTTGGAAATGGTAGTTTATTTAGATAAAAAAATGGCAGCACAGTATTTGTTTTTGATTTGATGTATGATTGAATGACGTCATGGATGAACTTACAAAATATCGTGACTTAGCAAAATTACATTTTACAGAAGATTTTACTGTAATCATTAGGAGTTTTGACTTGGCTAGGTGGCGCTGACATGTAAACATTGTATTGTGTTGTGCTCCCGTTTAAATTAATCCGGAAAAATAGTGTTATCAGTCGTTGGACCATACTAAGTGGATAAAAGTGAAGCTGGACACACAAACAGGCTGTGACAGTGTTGTTAACAGTTTTTGGTGCCTATGTGTAAACAAATCATGAAATTAGAAACGATCCGACCGATGTCCATCTAACATAAATTTCAATGACAAAACAGAAAATACCAAGGAATCTGCTCGCATAGACCACATCTAAAGTGCAAGTGTTAAAAAACCTCGGTAACCTGTCAATAATTGTGTTTTAAAGAGACGTTTTTTTAATGTTACTCATCTCGGATCCGTTTTTTATTTGAATCACGAAGTTATTGATGCGATTACAACACCATCTATCGCAAATCTGAGGAATTTAATTGCATTAAATGTTGCCTCACCCATAATAGTGTTAGCAACACAAATAAATAATTAGTTTGTGTTAGTCGCTGCGAAACAACGACATCTGTTGACTCTGAATTACACTTACGACGTGAACATACGGTCGAAAATTTCGATGATTTGCGTATTGTACACTTGGCGCAACGGTACTACGCTTGCCCTCAAGGGATTAATCACTGTGACCTGAGTTCGAATCCGACTAAACTTGAGATTTTATTTTGTGATTTAAATTTGGAATATCAAGTATTAATACCATGAATTTCTTGGAGAACATAACTTTCCGACGTACCCGCACTAGATCAGAGCCAAACAATGATGACAGCGATATAATTTCACAAACACTGGATTGTACCACCTCGAATAGTATGCCAGACATATCCGAGGATGAAGACGATCAACTATCAACATTAAAGGATGAGATCGGAAAACTAACAGCTCAATTAAATAGTGCTCACATTGAAATTGAACTATTATCGTTAGAAAATAAAAATTTGAAGCAGGCTAACGATGACTTAATAAAGAAAAATGATATTTACAAGAAAATCACTTACAGTCCAGTTAAACAGAAAAAACAAACACCAAAGAAAAATACAAGTAATTCCACAAAAACTAAACAGACACAAACTGTGGAAAACATGAGCACAGACTGTACACCTACACACGCGATATTGACGAACAAAAGCGAAGATAACAAACTACGTCTCTCAAGCACTTCTCAAAAAAAAAATCCACATATGGATCAAACTGTCTCATCTTTAAAACACAAAATATGTCTACTTAGTTCTGAAACTTCCAATAGAATATACAAGATCGCACAGAGAACGCAATTATATAATTTTGAAATATGCCATTATCGCAAGCCTAACTGTAGTCTGAACCTTTTATTAGATAATATTGACGGAAAAGTACGGAACTTTACATATAATGACTATTGTATTATTTATATTGGCGACGTACATTTTAGAAAAACGTATAACTATATTGAACTTGTATCTCTTATACGCGGAAAACTAGTTACTTTGAAACACACAAACTTTATAATATGTCTACCAACGTTTAAATTTATGGTAAACAGTAATATAATGTATAACAGCCGAATTGAAATGTTCAATAATCTGCTTTGCATGGATGCGGAAACATATAATTACGCATATATCTTAGATTCCAATTTAAATCTGCCCTATACTTCCGACACATACAGCTATCGTTATGGAACTTTGAACAATAAAGGCTTAAATACTGTCATATCAGATCTTCAAGATCTCGTCTTAGACATAAGTGCCCTGAATGCTGCACCCTTAGAGGTTGATTGTTCTCAGAAAAATCAAATGAATGCTTTACCAGTCACACAGACAACAAATGATTCTCAGTTTTTTCTATAACTGTCTCAATATTCTCCATCAAAATATAGCAGGTCTAACGAACAAATCTGATATACTTTTAGTTAAACTAGAAGAATTATTCAATAAGGGAACTATTATAGACGTTATATGCATTACAGAACATTTTATGGAATCAGGCAATGAGGATCTAATGTATATACCTAACTTCTATCTAGCTGCTTACTATTCAAGAAATACGAAACGAGGAGGTACATGCATCTTTGTCAGAGCAGGACTGCAATATCGAATACTCACTGACGCAGCCAAACAATCGATTTCAGGATTATTTGAATGTTGCGCTGTCGAACTTATATCTTATAATATTATTATTATTTCTATATACAGGGTACCTAAACATAATTATGTATTATTTTATGAAAAATTGGACAACATACTCAAAAGGCTTAGTTCTGGGGCAAATAAAAACATTATTCTTGCAGGGGATTTTAACATTGACGTAATAAAGAGAAATAAAATTACTCTTGAATTTGAATATTTCCTCTTACAATATAATTTAAAACTAGCACTTTACAAACCAACAAGACTCAGTAGTAATTCCTGCATCGATAATTTTGCACATAGTTACAAAAGGGGCTGCAAAGCTGAAATCTTAGATCTAGCACTCTCGGATCACACATGTCAAATACTGAAAGTGCCCATAAAAATAACTTGCAAATTACAACTTTGGAAATGTAAAAAGAAAGAGTACTCTGAAGATAATTTGGTTAAATTTAAAAATATCCTAGGCAGTTTATCTTTTGTAGAAGTTTTTAATGCTAAAGATGCAAACGTGTCTTTTGAAGCCTTCATGGACGATTTCTTACTATTTTATAAATTATGCTTTCCAGAAAAGATAGTAACTATCAAATTGAATAGAAAAACTAAATGGATATCTCGAGGGATAAAGATATGCAGCCAGAAACAAAGACATTTACTTTGGAAATATCGATTTGACCCTAGCTCAACAAATAAGAATAATCTAAAAAAATACTCTACTCTCTATAAAAAAATTATAAAATTGACGCAAAAAGCCCAAAACAATTATTTTATAAGCTCTTCTCAGAATAAATCTAAAGCCGCTTGGCAAGTTATTAATAAATCTAAAACGTGCTTACCACAGGAACATATTATGACTATAAACAGAGACAATTTGACTTTTATACACCCTATTGACATTGCTAATGAATTTAATAATTACTTTATTGACACAATTGAAAATAATATAAATTCTGACAAGATTAATGGTAACGTCTTTGACAATCTTTCATCACAATCTCTATTTATGTCACCGGTTTCGAAAAATGACATTATAAAAATTATCTCTAATCTAAAAAATACAAATACTGTTGGTTGGGATGGCGTCTGTACTAAAGTCCTAAAGTACGTAAAGGAAAATATAGCACAGCCATTAGCTCACATTATTAACCTTTGTATTGCTGATGGCAAATTTCCAAACAGCTTAAAAAAAGTTATTATTAAACCTTTACTTAAAAAAGATGACAAAACAAATATGAAAAACTATAGACCCATTGCAAAAATTTCCGTCTTGTCCAAAATTTTTGAGAACGTTATATACAACTCCATGTACACATATTTTGAAAAATATAACCTATTCTGCAATGAACAGAAAGGTTTTCGCAAAAACATAAATATTAACTTGGCACTGTTTGATTTAATTAATAGTATTATGACATCAGTTGATAAAAATAATCCAATTTGTACTATTTTTACTGATATGACGAAAGCTTTCGACTATGT